>JAKUCG020000082.1:1690000-2290000 GCA_022539655.2 Ceriodaphnia dubia
TAACATAATTCGCACGTAACTCAAACGTCGAAATGGGTTGTTCGTCGTTGTTGTTGGGTTGGAATCTTATGGATGTTTTCTTTTGTTCCGGGAGCCAAGTTTTAGTTCCCTGCCATTCCATATTCGTTCCGTACTCCGTCCTGTCGGTTTTAACACACAAACGTACCTCAAACGTCGAAACCGAAGAAAAACGAAGAAGAAGAAGAAGAAGCAGAGGCCAGACAACCAGCCAGCCAGTCAGCCACTCCACTTTAGTCTCCGTGCTCCCTCCTGTCGGTTTAACATACATACGTACTTCAAACGTCGACATACGCTTTTCAAACGTCTAAGCGGAAAATTTCAAGAAAAAATGAATTCATAATCCTCTGCCACTTCATTTTGGCTCCGTACTCCATACTGCGGGTTTAATATACAAACGTATCTTAAACGTCGAAATATGGGGCTTGACATTCGAAATAAGGTGACGTTGCCTCGTTTATTCTTTAATTTTTTTAGAAGATTGTGATCAGTAGCTAGCCCGGTTAGCTCAGTCGGTAGAGCGCGGGACTTTTAATCCTGAGGTCAAGGGTTCAAGTCCCTTATCGGGCGATACATTTACCTTTAGCTGTTCATTAGAACTTTTTAGTGCGTCGCCGCAATTTAGAGAAAATGCTGTGTCCAAATTGGGTTTCTCGATTGTAAGTCTCCGCATTTTCAAGTTTCCATAGTGTAGTGGTTATCACGTCGGCCTAACACGCTGAAGGTCCTCAGTTCGATCCTGGGTGGAAACAGCATTAGTTAAGCAAATAAATTTCAGCCAAAGGAATATTTTTCGAAATATTTTTATATGGAAAATGTAAGGAAAAATCTCTTGGATTTGAAATAGTCTAATTGGATTTGATATTTTTATTGGCTCTCGCACGAGCAAAATGAACTTTACAACAGCCACTTTAAGCAAAACAGATAATTAGAAACTCATCTAGAAGAAAAGGCTCGTTTTGCAAGCCTTCTTTCAAGTTCAACCACCCTGTACACACTCTAGCTTTACAGGAGAATCCCAAAGTACAAATTGGGAGTGAAATGTATCTCTAGATGTATTCCATACGGAATACATATACTAAAATTGGAACGATACAGAGAAGATTAGCATGGCCCCTGCGCAAGGATGACACGCAAAATCGTGAAGCGTTCCACATTTTTTGCCGTATTTGGTTCCAGAGAACAAATGTTTACCTTTTAAGGTGCAGAAAACTCTTAAACTTGTGTCAGAATGGCCGAGCGGTCTAAGGCGCCAGACTCAAGTTCAGAACTTGCCGTAAACAATCCGGTTAGCAGTATTCTGGTCTTCAATAGAGGGCGTGGGTTCAAATCCCACTTCTGACATCTGTTTTACTATGATAAAGACTTTTTCTTCCTTGTTCGGAGAAACCCGTAGCAGAAGCGTTTCATGAGAGCAGGGTAGAGATAGGGAACGATGCCGAATAACCAACCAGTCCACCAAAAGATAAAAAGAAGCCATAAGTTGTGTGTATATGGAGTAGCGGAGGATTGAACTCCGGGCTTCTCACATGCGAAGCGAGCACTCTACCTCTGAGTTACTACCCCATGGCGTAGAACGAATGTCCATAAGTGAGAAGCTTTCAAGCTTATTGGGGGCAGATGACTTCGTGGTCCTCTGTTGGTCCCAAAAATGCCAAGAAAAATTTCATAGTCCAAAATTTCCCCAATAACGGTTCTTTATGCTCGCTGGCTCGGGCGAGGCAGCCGGATGTGAACCATGACAGGCGATTTGGAGAATTCAACTTGGACTTTGGATTAGCTCAGTGATTTAAGACTCCAAGATAGCAACCATACACTGAGGCATACTTACTATCGGTTTAACATAATTCGCACGTAACTCAAACGTCGAAATGGGTTGTTCGTCGTTGTTGTTGGGTTGGAATCTTATGGATGTTTTCTTTTGTTCCGGGAGCCAAGTTTTAGTTCCCTGCCATTCCATATTCGTTCCGTACTCCGTCCTGTCGGTTTTAACACACAAACGTACCTCAAACGTCGAAACCGAAGAAAAACGAAGAAGAAGAAGAAGAAGCAGAGGCCAGACAACCAGCCAGCCAGTCAGCCACTCCACTTTAGTCTCCGTGCTCCCTCCTGTCGGTTTAACATACATACGTACTTCAAACGTCGACATACGCTTTTCAAACGTCTAAGCGGAAAATTTCAAGAAAAAATGAATTCATAATCCTCTGCCACTTCATTTTGGCTCCGTACTCCATACTGCGGGTTTAATATACAAACGTACCTTAAACGTCGAAATATGGGGCTTGACATTCGAAATAAGGTGACGTTGCCTCGTTTATTCTTTAATTTTTTTAGAAGATTGTGATCAGTAGCTAGCCCGGTTAGCTCAGTCGGTAGAGCGCGGGACTTTTAATCCTGAGGTCAAGGGTTCAAGTCCCTTATCGGGCGATACATTTACCTTTAGCTGTTCATTAGAACTTTTTAGTGCGTCGCCGCAATTTAGAGAAAATGCTGTGTCCAAATTGGGTTTCTCGATTGTAAGTCTCCGCATTTTCAAGTTTCCATAGTGTAGTGGTTATCACGTCGGCCTAACACGCTGAAGGTCCTCAGTTCGATCCTGGGTGGAAACAGCATTAGTTAAGCAAATAAATTTCAGCCAAAGGAATATTTTTCGAAATATTTTTATATGGAAAATGTAAGGAAAAATCTCTTGGATTTGAAATAGTCTAATTGGATTTGATATTTTTATTGGCTCTCGCACGAGCAAAATGAACTTTACAACAGCCACTTTAAGCAAAACAGATAATTAGAAACTCATCTAGAAGAAAAGGCTCGTTTTGCAAGCCTTCTTTCAAGTTCAACCACCCTGTACACACTCTAGCTTTACAGGAGAATCCCAAAGTACAAATTGGGAGTGAAATGTATCTCTAGATGTATTCCATACGGAATACATATACTAAAATTGGAACGATACAGAGAAGATTAGCATGGCCCCTGCGCAAGGATGACACGCAAAATCGTGAAGCGTTCCACATTTTTTGCCGTATTTGGTTCCAGAGAACAAATGTTTACCTTTTAAGGTGCAGAAAACTCTTAAACTTGTGTCAGAATGGCCGAGCGGTCTAAGGCGCCAGACTCAAGTTCAGAACTTGCCGTAAACAATCCGGTTAGCAGTATTCTGGTCTTCAATAGAGGGCGTGGGTTCAAATCCCACTTCTGACATCTGTTTTACTATGATAAAGACTTTTTCGTCCTTGTTCGGAGAAACCCGTAGCAGAAGCGTTTCATGAGAGCAGGGTAGAGATAGGGAACGATGCCGAATAACCAACCAGTCCACCAAAAGATAAAAAGAAGCCATAAGTTGTGTGTATATGGAGTAGCGGAGGATTGAACTCCGGGCTTCTCACATGCGAAGCGAGCACTCTACCTCTGAGTTACTACCCCATGGCGTAGAACGAATGTCCATAAGTGAGAAGCTTTCAAGCTTATTGGGGGCAGATGACTTCGTGGTCCTCTGTTGGTCCCAAAAATGCCAAGAAAAATTTCATAGTCCAAAATTTCCCCAATAACGGTTCTTTATGCTCGCTGGCTCGGGCGAGGCAGCCGGATGTGAACCATGACAGGCGATTTGGAGAATTCAACTTGGACTTTGGATTAGCTCAGTGATTTAAGACTCCAAGATAGCAACCATACACTGAGGCATACTTACTATCGGTTTAACATAATTCGCACGTAACTCAAACGTCGAAATGGGTTGTTCGTCGTTGTTGTTGGGTTGGAATCTTATGGATGTTTTCTTTTGTTCCGGGAGCCAAGTTTTAGTTCCCTGCCATTCCATATTCGTTCCGTACTCCGTCCTGTCGGTTTTAACACACAAACGTACCTCAAACGTCGAAACCGAAGAAAAACGAAGAAGAAGAAGAAGAAGCAGAGGCCAGACAACCAGCCAGCCAGTCAGCCACTCCACTTTAGTCTCCGTGCTCCCTCCTGTCGGTTTAACATACATACGTACTTCAAACGTCGACATACGCTTTTCAAACGTCTAAGCGGAAAATTTCAAGAAAAAATGAATTCATAATCCTCTGCCACTTCATTTTGGCTCCGTACTCCATACTGCGGGTTTAATATACAAACGTACCTTAAACGTCGAAATATGGGGCTTGACATTCGAAATAAGGTGACGTTGCCTCGTTTATTCTTTAATTTTTTTAGAAGATTGTGATCAGTAGCTAGCCCGGTTAGCTCAGTCGGTAGAGCGCGGGACTTTTAATCCTGAGGTCAAGGGTTCAAGTCCCTTATCGGGCGATACATTTACCTTTAGCTGTTCATTAGAACTTTTTAGTGCGTCGCCGCAATTTAGAGAAAATGCTGTGTCCAAATTGGGTTTCTCGATTGTAAGTCTCCGCATTTTCAAGTTTCCATAGTGTAGTGGTTATCACGTCGGCCTAACACGCTGAAGGTCCTCAGTTCGATCCTGGGTGGAAACAGCATTAGTTAAGCAAATAAATTTCAGCCAAAGGAATATTTTTCGAAATATTTTTATATGGAAAATGTAAGGAAAAATCTCTTGGATTTGAAATAGTCTAATTGGATTTGATATTTTTATTGGCTCTCGCACGAGCAAAATGAACTTTACAACAGCCACTTTAAGCAAAACAGATAATTAGAAACTCATCTAGAAGAAAAGGCTCGTTTTGCAAGCCTTCTTTCAAGTTCAACCACCCTGTACACACTCTAGCTTTACAGGAGAATCCCAAAGTACAAATTGGGAGTGAAATGTATCTCTAGATGTATTCCATACGGAATACATATACTAAAATTGGAACGATACAGAGAAGATTAGCATGGCCCCTGCGCAAGGATGACACGCAAAATCGTGAAGCGTTCCACATTTTTTGCCGTATTTGGTTCCAGAGAACAAATGTTTACCTTTTAAGGTGCAGAAAACTCTTAAACTTGTGTCAGAATGGCCGAGCGGTCTAAGGCGCCAGACTCAAGTTCAGAACTTGCCGTAAACAATCCGGTTAGCAGTATTCTGGTCTTCAATAGAGGGCGTGGGTTCAAATCCCACTTCTGACATCTGTTTTACTATGATAAAGACTTTTTCGTCCTTGTTCGGAGAAACCCGTAGCAGAAGCGTTTCATGAGAGCAGGGTAGAGATAGGGAACGATGCCGAATAACCAACCAGTCCACCAAAAGATAAAAAGAAGCCATAAGTTGTGTGTATATGGAGTAGCGGAGGATTGAACTCCGGGCTTCTCACATGCGAAGCGAGCACTCTACCTCTGAGTTACTACCCCATGGCGTAGAACGAATGTCCATAAGTGAGAAGCTTTCAAGCTTATTGGGGGCAGATGACTTCGTGGTCCTCTGTTGGTCCCAAAAATGCCAAGAAAAATTTCATAGTCCAAAATTTCCCCAATAACGGTTCTTTATGCTCGCTGGCTCGGGCGAGGCAGCCGGATGTGAACCATGACAGGCGATTTGGAGAATTCAACTTGGACTTTGGATTAGCTCAGTGATTTAAGACTCCAAGATAGCAACCATACACTGAGGCATACTTACTATCGGTTTAACATAATTCGCACGTAACTCAAACGTCGAAATGGGTTGTTCGTCGTTGTTGTTGGGTTGGAATCTTATGGATGTTTTCTTTTGTTCCGGGAGCCAAGTTTTAGTTCCCTGCCATTCCATATTCGTTCCGTACTCCGTCCTGTCGGTTTTAACACACAAACGTACCTCAAACGTCGAAACCGAAGAAAAACGAAGAAGAAGAAGAAGAAGCAGAGGCCAGACAACCAGCCAGCCAGTCAGCCACTCCACTTTAGTCTCCGTGCTCCCTCCTGTCGGTTTAACATACATACGTACTTCAAACGTCGACATACGCTTTTCAAACGTCTAAGCGGAAAATTTCAAGAAAAAATGAATTCATAATCCTCTGCCACTTCATTTTGGCTCCGTACTCCATACTGCGGGTTTAATATACAAACGTACCTTAAACGTCGAAATATGGGGCTTGACATTCGAAATAAGGTGACGTTGCCTCGTTTATTCTTTAATTTTTTTAGAAGATTGTGATCAGTAGCTAGCCCGGTTAGCTCAGTCGGTAGAGCGCGGGACTTTTAATCCTGAGGTCAAGGGTTCAAGTCCCTTATCGGGCGATACATTTACCTTTAGCTGTTCATTAGAACTTTTTAGTGCGTCGCCGCAATTTAGAGAAAATGCTGTGTCCAAATTGGGTTTCTCGATTGTAAGTCTCCGCATTTTCAAGTTTCCATAGTGTAGTGGTTATCACGTCGGCCTAACACGCTGAAGGTCCTCAGTTCGATCCTGGGTGGAAACAGCATTAGTTAAGCAAATAAATTTCAGCCAAAGGAATATTTTTCGAAATATTTTTATATGGAAAATGTAAGGAAAAATCTCTTGGATTTGAAATAGTCTAATTGGATTTGATATTTTTATTGGCTCTCGCACGAGCAAAATGAACTTTACAACAGCCACTTTAAGCAAAACAGATAATTAGAAACTCATCTAGAAGAAAAGGCTCGTTTTGCAAGCCTTCTTTCAAGTTCAACCACCCTGTACACACTCTAGCTTTACAGGAGAATCCCAAAGTACAAATTGGGAGTGAAATGTATCTCTAGATGTATTCCATACGGAATACATATACTAAAATTGGAACGATACAGAGAAGATTAGCATGGCCCCTGCGCAAGGAAAGCGTTCCACATTTTTTGCCGTATTTGGTTCCAGAGAACAAATGTTTACCTTCTAAAGTGCAGAAAACTCTTAAACTTGTGTCTAGTAAAATCACTGATTACCGACCAATCTCTTTGCTAAATACCGATTATAAATTAATCGTTTCAGTATTGGAGAAAATCACTTCCTTAGGTTCATTCAAATTCCTTAGGTTCTCATCAAAAAGGTGGTGTACCCGGCCGCTATATCTTTGACAGCTTGAGTTTAATTCGAGATGTTATTTACATAACGTGCACGATTTGGAGAAGCATATGAAAATGGATATTTTTACAGATCTGAACTGTTTAACGATATATTGGAATGTGCAGCCCTGCGCATAAAGGTATTGACGGTATTGAACACTATGGGAGGCGTGTAAAAGTTCGTGCCTAAAAATCGTGACAGAGATTCCACTTATAATTTTGTGCCTGGACTCATGCCCGAATAAACAAGGGAAAAACTAAACTGCTTTAGGGACAGACGTCTAAGGCACCGTCTTTAAGCAAGAACAGATAATTATGTAAAAAACTCATTTTTCTGAATTTAAATTGTGTCAGAACAGGCCGTCATTTTACCTTTTATGGTCGCGTACTTTTTATCAAGCAACATGTTTTATCTCAACTTATCAAGTTCAAGAGCAAAAATGCAATAGATTTCCTGGGCCCAACGTACAACCCCTCAATGTTTTAGCTTTGGACTCGGTGCCACGTTACTTTTTCAATTTTTTCTGTCCCTCTTCACCCGTCAAATTTTCAAAGACACAATTGAGAGAACTGCATCAGTTTATTGGTTGGGGTCACACCTCAAGAATCAATATCATCCAGCCAAGATTTTATCCGACCAGTTTCACATCCGTATTTTACCACTTCCTTTATTCTTAAAGCTGGTATTTTCTACGGATCCACACATATACCTACAGTCACCTAATTGCCAACTTTGGGAACGAACAGAGAAATTTCGAAACCGGACCTGGACTGGGCTTCCATCTGGCGGTGGGTGACCAAGCTGAAAGGAATGAAAGCAGAATTAATTTGGGACTTCAATCACAACCAGCTTCCCACCAACATGCGCCTGAAGACTCTTAAACTGTCGGATAATGATTTATGCCCTCTCTGTGAAAAAGACCAGGAAACTGATGACCACCTGATGTTACCAAGAAAATCAATATTTGGCTCCGTGTCCAACTCACTGATGTTTAAAGATTCGGCCATCCATGGTGACGTAGGTACATTTACACATAAAAAGAAGGCCCTGGCACTTATTCAAGCATACATCACCACCGTCTGGACCGCCCGCAGCAAGAACCTCACCCCAGCCATTAACGAAGTGCAGTCTCTCTGGTCAAACCTCCTTCAATCAAAAAACTCCCCCTAGCTTTCACCTTCTAAACCCTAAACAATTATTCCTAAATTTCCCCACAGATGTCTCCTTATATTTGTGTATTAATAATCTCTATTTCTCTTTATTACTTGTTCCCTAGATGTCATAATGTTATTTAATCTTGTTCATTATATTTTGGCAATTAATTCTCGAAATAATCCTATATCCTTAAATTTGTTTCTCCTCCTTGGGCCACAGAACTGGCCAAATATGTATCAATTGTCGCAAATCATCTGTAAAACAATTTAAATTTTATTTGTGACAATACATCGTTTAAAAAAAGACTCAAGTTCAGAACTTGCCGTAAATAATCCGGTTAGCAGTATTCTGGTCTTCAATAGAGGGCGTGGGTTCAAATCCCACTTCTGACATCTGTTTTACTATGATAAAGACTTTTTCGTCCTTGTTCGGAGAAACCCGTAGCAGAAGCGTTTCATGAGAGCAGGGTAGAGATAGGGAACGATGCCGAATAACCAACCAGTCCACCAAAAGATAAAAAGAAGCCATAAGTTGTGTGTATATGGAGTAGCGGAGGATTGAACTCCGGGCTTCTCACATGCGAAGCGAGCACTCTACCTCTGAGTTACTACCCCATGGCGTAGAACGAATGTCCATAAGTGAGAAGCTTTCAAGCTTATTGGGGGCAGATGACTTCGTGGTCCTCTGTTGGTCCCAAAAATGCCAAGAAAAATTTCATAGTCCAAATTTCCCCAATAACGGTTCTTTATGCTCGCTGGCTCGGGCGAGGCAGCCGGATGTGAACCATGACAGGCGATTTGGAGAATTCAACTTGGACTTTGGATTAGCTCAGTGATTTAAGACTCCATTCCCCAATAACGGTTCTTTATGCTCGCTGGCTCGGGCGAGGCAGCCGGATGTGAACCATGACAGGCGATTTGGAGAATTCAACTTGGACTTTGGATTAGCTCAGTGATTTAAGACTCCAAGATAGCAACCATACACTGAGGCATACTTACTATCGGTTTAACATAATTCGCACGTAACTCAAACGTCGAAATGGGTTGTTCGTCGTTGTTGTTGGGTTGGAATCTTATGGATGTTTTCTTTTGTTCCGGGAGCCAAGTTTTAGTTCCCTGCCATTCCATATTCGTTCCGTACTCCGTCCTGTCGGTTTTAACACACAAACGTACCTCAAACGTCGAAACCGAAGAAAAACGAAGAAGAAGAAGAAGAAGCAGAGGCCAGACAACCAGCCAGCCAGTCAGCCACTCCACTTTAGTCTCCGTGCTCCCTCCTGTCGGTTTAACATACATACGTACTTCAAACGTCGACATACGCTTTTCAAACGTCTAAGCGGAAAATTTCAAGAAAAAATGAATTCATAATCCTCTGCCACTTCATTTTGGCTCCGTACTCCATACTGCGGGTTTAATATACAAACGTACCTTAAACGTCGAAATATGGGGCTTGACATTCGAAATAAGGTGACGTTGCCTCGTTTATTCTTTAATTTTTTTAGAAGATTGTGATCAGTAGCTAGCCCGGTTAGCTCAGTCGGTAGAGCGCGGGACTTTTAATCCTGAGGTCAAGGGTTCAAGTCCCTTATCGGGCGATACATTTACCTTTAGCTGTTCATTAGAACTTTTTAGTGCGTCGCCGCAATTTAGAGAAAATGCTGTGTCCAAATTGGGTTTCTCGATTGTAAGTCTCCGCATTTTCAAGTTTCCATAGTGTAGTGGTTATCACGTCGGCCTAACACGCTGAAGGTCCTCAGTTCGATCCTGGGTGGAAACAGCATTAGTTAAGCAAATAAATTTCAGCCAAAGGAATATTTTTCGAAATATTTTTATATGGAAAATGTAAGGAAAAATCTCTTGGATTTGAAATAGTCTAATTGGATTTGATATTTTTATTGGCTCTCGCACGAGCAAAATGAACTTTACAACAGCCACTTTAAGCAAAACAGATAATTAGAAACTCATCTAGAAGAAAAGGCTCGTTTTGCAAGCCTTCTTTCAAGTTCAACCACCCTGTACACACTCTAGCTTTACAGGAGAATCCCAAAGTACAAATTGGGAGTGAAATGTATCTCTAGATGTATTCCATACGGAATACATATACTAAAATTGGAACGATACAGAGAAGATTAGCATGGCCCCTGCGCAAGGATGACACGCAAAATCGTGAAGCGTTCCACATTTTTTGCCGTATTTGGTTCCAGAGAACAAATGTTTACCTTTTAAGGTGCAGAAAACTCTTAAACTTGTGTCAGAATGGCCGAGCGGTCTAAGGCGCCAGACTCAAGTTCAGAACTTGCCGTAAACAATCCGGTTAGCAGTATTCTGGTCTTCAATAGAGGGCGTGGGTTCAAATCCCACTTCTGACATCTGTTTTACTATGATAAAGACTTTTTCGTCCTTGTTCGGAGAAACCCGTAGCAGAAGCGTTTCATGAGAGCAGGGTAGAGATAGGGAACGATGCCGAATAACCAACCAGTCCACCAAAAGATAAAAAGAAGCCATAAGTTGTGTGTATATGGAGTAGCGGAGGATTGAACTCCGGGCTTCTCACATGCGAAGCGAGCACTCTAACTCTGAGTTACTACCCCATGGCGTAGAACGAATGTCCATAAGTGAGAAGCTTATAAGCTTATTGGGGGCAGATGACTTCGTGGTCCTCTGTTGGTCCCAAAAATGCCAAGAAAAATTTCATAGTCCAAGATTTCCCCAATAACGGTTCTTTATGCTCGCTGGCTCGGGCGAGGCAGCCGGATGTGAACCATGACAGGCGATTTGGAGAATTCAACTTGGACTTTGGATTAGCTCAGTGATTTAAGACTCCATTCCCCAATAACGGTTCTTTATGCTCGCTGGCTCGGGCGAGGCAGCCGGATGTGAACCATGACAGGCGATTTGGAGAATTCAACTTGGACTTTGGATTAGCTCAGTGATTTAAGACTCCAAGATAGCAACCATACACTGAGGCATACTTACTGTCGGTTTAACATAATTCGCACGTAACTCAAACGTCGAAATGGGTTGTTCGTCGTTGTTGTTGGGTTGGAATCTTATGGATGTTTTCTTTTGTTCCGGGAGCCAAGTTTTAGTTCCCTGCCATTCCATATTCGTTCCGTACTCCGTCCTGTCGGTTTTAACACACAAACGTACCTCAAACGTCGAAACCGAAGAAAAACGAAGAAGAAGATTTTTATTGGCTCTCGCACGAGCAAAATGAACTTTACAACAGCCACTTTAAGTAAAACAGATAATTAGAAACTCATCTAGAAGAAAAGGCTCGTTTTGCAAGCCTTCTTTCAAGTTCAACCACCCTGTACACACTCTAGCTTTACAGGAGAATCCCAAAGTACAAATTGGGAGTGAAATGTATCTCTAAATGTATTCCATACGGAATACAAATACTAAAATTGGAACGATACAGAGAAGATTAACATGGCCCCTATCGAGGAACGTGATTATTTATCACGAGATAGCCATATGGATGACATCGTCAGAGCGGTGGAAAACGAAATGAACGAACAGGAGGCCCCAGAAATGAACGAAGAGGAGGCCCCAGAAACCACACCGAACCCAGACCAACACTGGATCGGTCGAGAGCTGTTTGCCTCCAAAGGAACGCTTGTGAAGAACTTGAAGTTGTGGCGGTACCCACCCTGCGTTCCGGGTCCCAATTCGCAGGCGATTCCAGCAGTGAACCCCTATTTTCACAGCCGCCTCTTCTTGTGGATGCCCCGGAAGATGTGGCAATATAACTTTAAGTGCCCGAGCTGCGGAAACAATAATCCACTTACGTCTAAAGGATTGTATAATAGGGTTAGAAGTGTGATTGACGTGAAAAACAGGTATTACCTTGCTGCTGAATACCTGGAGTGCCGGTCTTGCAAAGGCACTTTTATTTCGTACGATTCGCGTCTAATTGAACAGCTCCCAGACGCGATAAAATTTCGCTTCCCTATCGTTCTAACTCGCAAGTTCGCCGCTGATAAATCAGTTGTCGGTATGATGAGGGCTCGGACGATTGGCAACAGTCCGACGGCCGTATGCAGCTACATTTGTGAGCTTCATAGTGAAGAATGGATGCGGAAGACGGTCATGTACTTGGCCGATTGTGCGCGGCACAAACGAAGTCGCGAATCCATTGGATTCCCTCCTTGCATTTATGAAGATCCTCCTGCATTTTCCTCTCTCCCGACGGCGAAATGGTTCCTGGCGACGTATGTCCGGGATGTTTGGTCGCGACTTGACGATCTGAAAGCAAGTATGACATCAATTTACGGGACCATACTGAAGATCGACTCAACCAAAAAAATTACAAGGAAAACCCCAAGGGCAGTGGGCCAATACAGCATCCTGGTGTACGAATGTAGGGAACGAGAAAGGAGAAATCCTTATATCTCTTCTCACCACGTCCGAAAGCATCTCGAACTTGGGACACATGGCTGATGGTTTAATGAGTCGTTTTTCTAATGCTGGTCAGCCACGTCCAATGGTGCTCTACACTGACAGGGACTGCTGCAAGCAAGAAGGCCCATCAAAATGTCAGAAACTTTTTCACAAATGGGAAAACTTACCTATCAGGCTAGATTGCTGGCACTTCATGCGGCGCCTTTGGAAGGCCTGTACCAACGAGTCGCATCCCCTGTATGGAACCTTTATGGCCCAGGTGTCGACGAGCGTTTTCGAATGGGACGGCAATGACATGGCCCTGTTGCGACGGGCAAAAAGGAGCGAGCTGCAACTGGCCGGCGTGAGCAATCCCTCCGATAGCGCTGTGGCAAAAGCGATCACCAAAGCCGAACTTGCCCGACACTGCCGTCGCAAAACAAGGGGGACGGAGAATTGCGTCCGTTTGTTGGAGAGCATGTTTCTCTCGCTGCTGGACGCTACCGACACCCTTGGAGTCCTATTACTCCGCGACGAAGCGCTGGACATCTGGGGCACGGAAAAGCATCACGTCGTTTGTCTGCAGGATCCAGACGGGGTACAATTGTACACCAAAACAGGAGAAATTTTGAAAGGGAACGTTACACTTCCCATATACCGATGCGCCCGTGGGTCGACGTCGCTGGAAAGTTTCCACAGTCATCTGAAAAATTTCATTCCAGGTAAAAAAAAAAGGTATTAATAAAATGCTTGTAAAATATATGCGAAATGAACCGTCTTTTTACAGGGACGGCAGGAAATGAGCTACACTTCCAAGCATATCTAGCTGATGGATTATGCCGCTGGAATGCAGCAAGAGCGTCGGAGGCACTAAGTATGCCGTCACCAAAAACGCGCTCATTTGATGTGCACCTAAAGGACAGGCTAAACCGGCTTACCACTAGCATTTTTGGCCACGCCGCAGATCCAACATATCAAGTACCTTCGGAGTATACTGACGAGCTCTTTGGTGTCGAATATCTGCTGAAGGAGTCAGATGCGGCGATCCGGCCCTTGGACCTAGACGAAGCCATTGAAAAAGGGATGGAACGTGACGACTTCGGCCAAGATGAAGCGTCCTTGAAGGACGATGGAGTCGAACTGGATATCGTATGCGATGCAATATCGGAACCGGAGCCAGCCGGCTTTTCGGATGACGCCACTGACGAAGGAGGAAATCGGCGTGCGGTAGACTCGCGCTCTATCGATGGCTGGGACAGAGTCGACAAACTCGCAGAAAAAATCCTTGAGCTAAAAGGTTTGTCGGTGACAGCTGAAGAAGCCGAGATCATCATCCGACTGTACGACGAGCTCTCTCCATTTGACAAGGAGCCTCTCAAGTACTCTCGTAATTTTCGGCCAGCCCGTGGTCGATTCGGGCGATCGAAAGCCGTTGCCGGTCACATTGGCCAAGAGGCCATGAAACGATGCTTCGTGTCGGGGGGTGCGCCGTCGCTGCCGCCTTCTAAAAGCCGTGTTTTTGAGGCCATTTGCATCCGGTTGTTCAACGAAATAAGTAGCGCTGCCAAAGATCCGTACGTGTCTCGCTACTGCCTAATCATCCGCCGGTACAACGAAGCCCGAAATCGAGTGATGCTAAATCCAGCAATAGTGGAGCGGACTGGACTTGCCCTTTTTCCAATAAACGAGACGACGCTCTCGTTATGGTAAGCGGACTCACATGTGCACCTGTTTAAAAATTATGTTCATAATTCAAAATTGCAGGTTTAAAAACCAAACAAGAGTCGGGGAAATCCGGCTCTTGCTTCAAGGCAGCACGCTTCCATTACCTGCTATTTGTTCTAGCGCAGCGTTGCCCCCAGCAAAAGAGCTGCTTTCCCAGCCAACCAGGCATCTAAATCTCTCGAGTTTGTTGAGCCAGTCGACATGACTGGTCAGGCCTCGGTGAGAAGACGAGGCGAACAAACTGTTAATATCCAAGAGGTTGAGCAACGTGAGCCACAGTTGGCACCTGCGGGAGAGCCCGTTTCCACTGTTTCAAGAACAACTGCTTGGAGAAGGAAAAAAGCTGCTGCGGGAGCAGCTGAAGCACTAACTCCAGAAGGTAAGAATATAGCTGCTTGTCTCACTGGATGACTGATCATTGTTTATATTTGAAGGTGGCATCGAGTCTCCGGCGACGGCCAATGTGTCCCAGTCAAGGACTACCGCTTGGCGAAAGAGAAAAGCTGCTGAAGAGGCAGCCGCATCTCCTGCAGGACAAAGTAAGCAAATTAGTGAGGCTTCGTTAGTTAACATTCTGAATTAGTAATCACAGATAATTTTCTATTCTTTTAAGGCAATGTCCGAAAAGAGTATACCTGCCGTAACTGTGGTAAGCCAACTTCATCTGAGGGACACACACAGTTTCGTGGCGCTAGATACTGTC
Organism: Ceriodaphnia dubia; assembly: GCA_022539655.2. Taxonomy (NCBI): domain Eukaryota; kingdom Metazoa; phylum Arthropoda; class Branchiopoda; order Diplostraca; family Daphniidae; genus Ceriodaphnia; species Ceriodaphnia dubia. The sequence continues at coordinate 1,704,906 of JAKUCG020000082.1, forward strand.
CTCTAAATAACCCCAAATCAAAGGAAGAGTGGCCTGCTGAACAAAAGGGTAGAAGAACATCATTAGTACAATAAGTGTTTGCGCACAAGAACAAAATCATTTTGATGAAATCCAAATCATGTTTTTCCTGCTTGTGTTTCCGTACAAAGAAATTGTGAGTGAAAGTTATTGTTTGGTTATTGTAACTGTATCGCATTGTTCACTGATCTTGATTTGGAAAGCAAATTTTCCTTTATGTTGTCACACTGAAAAAAACAAGTATATCAAACAGTATACATTACGTTTACCTCCTTGTGGATGATGTGGAATAAATGGTTCTCGACACTGCAGTTGCGGGTTTCTTTTTGCCCATGCCAAGCTTACAACAGCAGAGACCCAATAAAGAAAATGGGCTCAGTTATTGCAGAGTAGATATAATTAAAAGGTGTCGAAGCTCTTCAAGAAGCCATGAAATGTGAAAGGGAATGGAGGACCTAAAGATGGAAAATTGATTGGTTATACATTACTTATATGCATCACTTAACCTATGAAATCGCGCTTACGCGCCAGCCCTTCGTGTCATTTGGAACACAATTTTCTTAACTTATGGCCTACAGTCATTGTAAAACACGTATGAGTATTACAAAATTTTCAGGGGAAAACAAAGTTTTTTCGAAACTTTTTTACTGTTGGTCCCAAAAATGCCAAGAAAAATTTCATAGTCCAAGATTTCCCCAATAACGGTTCTTTATGCTCGCTGGCTCGGGCGAGGCAGCCGGATGTGAACCATGACAGGCGATTTGGGGAATTCAACTTGGACTTTGGATTAGCTCAGTGATTTAAGACTCCATTCCCCAATAACGGTTCTTTATGCTCGCTGGCTCGGGCGAGGCAGCCGGATGTGAACCATGACAGGCGATTTGGAGAATTCAACTTGGACTTTGGATTAGCTCAGTGATTTAAGACTCCAAGATAGCAACCATACACTGAGGCATATTACTATCGGTTTAACATAATTCGCACGTAACTCAAACGTCGAAATGGGTTGTTCGTCGTTGTTGTTGGGTTGGAATCTTATGGATGTTTTCTTTTGTTCCGGGAGCCAAGTTTTAGTTCCCTGCCATTCCATATTCGTTCCGTACTCCGTCCTGTCGGTTTTAACACACAAACGTACCTCAAACGTCGAAACCGAAGAAAAACGAAGAAGAAGAAGAAGAAGCAGAGGCCAGACAACCAGCCAGCCAGTCAGCCACTCCACTTTAGTCTCCGTGCTCCCTCCTGTCGGTTTAACATACATACGTACTTCAAACGTCGACATACGCTTTTCAAACGTCTAAGCGGAAAATTTCAAGAAAAAATGAATTCATAATCCTCTGCCACTTCATTTTGGCTCCGTACTCCATACTGCGGGTTTAATATACAAACGTATCTTAAACGTCGAAATATGGGGCTTGACATTCGAAATAAGGTGACGTTGCCTCGTTTATTCTTTAATTTTTTTAGAAGATTGTGATCAGTAGCTAGCCCGGTTAGCTCAGTCGGTAGAGCGCGGGACTTTTAATCCCGAGGAAAAGGGTTCAAGTCCCTTATCGGGCGATACATTTACCTTAAGCTGTTCATTAGAACTTTTTAGTGCGTCGCCGCAATTTAGAGAAAATGCTGTGTCCAAATTGGGTTTCTCGATTGTAAGTCTCCGCATTTTCAAGTTTCCATAGTGTAGTGGTTATCACGTCGGCCTAACACGCTGAAGGTCCTCAGTTCGATCCTGGGTGGAAACAGCATTAGTTAAGCAAACAAATTTCAGCCAAAGGAATATTTTTCGAAATATTTTTATATGGAAAATGTAAGGAAAAATCTCTTGGATTTGAAATAGTCTAATTGGATTTGATATTTTTATTGGCTCTCGCATGAGCAAAATGAACTTTACAACAGCCACTTTAAGCAAAACAGATAATTAGAAACTCGTCTAGAAGAAAAGGCTCGTTTTGCAAGCCTTCTTTCAAGTTCAACCACCCTGTACACACTCTAGCTTTACAGGAGAATCCCAAAGTACAAATTGGGAGTGAAATGTATCTCTAGATGTATTCCATACGGAATACATATACTAAAATTGGAACGATACAGAGAAGATTAGCATGGCCCCTGCGCAAGGATGACACGCAAAATCGTGAAGCGTTCCACATTTTTTGCCGTATTTGGTTCCAGAGAACAAATGTTTACCTTCTAAAGTGCAGAAAACTCTTAAACTTGTGTCAGAATGGCCGAGCGGTCTAAGGCGCCAGACTCAAGTTCAGAACTTGCCGTAAATAATCCGGTTAGCAGTGTTCTGGTCTTCAATAGAGGGCGTGGGTTCAAATCCCACTTCTGACATCTGTTTTACTATGATAAAGACTTTTTCGTCCTTGTTCGGAGAAACCCGTAGCAGAAGCGTTTCATGAGAGCAGGGTAGAGATAGGGAACGATGCCGAATAACCAACCAGTCCACCAAAAGATAAAAAGAAGCCATAAGTTGTGTGTATATGGAGTAGCGGAGGATTGAACTCCGGGCTTCTCACATGCGAAGCGAGCACTCTACCTCTGAGTTACTACCCCATGGCGTAGAACGAATGTCCATAAGTGAGAAGCTGATAAGCTTATTGGGGGCAGATGACTTCGTGGTCCTCTGTTGGTCCCAAAAATGCCAAGAAAAATTTCATAGTCCAAGATTTCCCCAATAACGGTTCTTTATGTTGGCTCGGGCGAGGCAGCCGGATGTGAAATGACAGGCGATTTGGAGAATTCAACTTGGACTTTGGATTAGCTCAGTGATTTAAGACTCCATTCCCCAATAACGGTTCTTTATGCTCGCTGGCTCGGGCGAGGCAGTCGGATGTGAACCATGACAGGCGATTTGGAGAATTCAACTTGGACTTTGGATTAGCTCAGTGATTTAAGACTCCAAGATAGCAACCATACACTGAGGCATACTTACTATCGGTTTAACATAATTCGCACGTAACTCAAACGTCGAAATGGGTTGTTCGTCGTTGTTGTTGGGTTGGAATCTTATGGATGTTTTCTTTTGTTCCGGGAGCCAAGTTTTAGTTCCCTGCCATTCCATATTCGTTCCGTACTCCGTCCTGTCGGTTTTAACACACAAACGTACCTCAAACGTCGAAACCGAAGAAAAACGAAGAAGAAGAAGAAGAAGCAGAGGCCAGACAACCAGCCAGCCAGTCAGCCACTCCACTTTAGTCTCCGTGCTCCCTCCTGTCGGTTTAACATACATACGTACTTCAAACGTCGACATACGCTTTTCAAACGTCTAAGCGGAAAATTTCAAGAAAAAATGAATTCATAATCCTCTGCCACTTCATTTTGGCTCCGTACTCCATACTGCGGGTTTAATATACAAACGTATCTTAAACGTCGAAATATGGGGCTTGACATTCGAAATAAGGTGACGTTGCCTCGTTTATTCTTTAATTTTTTTAGAAGATTGTGATCAGTAGCTAGCCCGGTTAGCTCAGTCGGTAGAGCGCGGGACTTTTAATCCTGAGGTCAAGGGTTCAAGTCCCTTATCGGGCGATACATTTACCTTTAGCTGTTCATTAGAACTTTTTAGTGCGTCGCCGCAATTTAGAGAAAATGCTGTGTCCAAATTGGGTTTCTCGATTGTAAGTCTCCGCATTTTCAAGTTTCCATAGTGTAGTGGTTATCACGTCGGCCTAACACGCTGAAGGTCCTCAGTTCGATCCTGGGTGGAAACAGCATTAGTTAAGCAAACAAATTTCAGCCAAAGGAATATTTTTCGAAATATTTTTATATGGAAAATGTAAGGAAAAATCTCTTGGATTTGAAATAGTCTAATTGGATTTGATATTTTTATTGGCTCTCGCATGAGCAAAATGAACTTTACAACAGCCACTTTAAGCAAAACAGATAATTAGAAACTCATCTAGAAGAAAAGGCTCGTTTTGCAAGCCTTCTTTCAAGTTCAACCACCCTGTACACACTCTAGCTTTACAGGAGAATCCCAAAGTACAAATTGGGAGTGAAATGTATCTCTAGATGTATTCCATACGGAATACATATACTAAAATTGGAACGATACAGAGAAGATTAGCATGGCCCCTGCGCAAGGATGACACGCAAAATCGTGAAGCGTTCCACATTTTTTGCCGTATTTGGTTCCAGAGAACAAATGTTTACCTTCTAAAGTGCAGAAAACTCTTAAACTTGTGTCAGAATGGCCGAGCGGTCTAAGGCGCCAGACTCAAGTTCAGAACTTGCCGTAAATAATCCGGTTAGCAGTATTCTGGTCTTCAATAGAGGGCGTGGGTTCAAATCCCACTTCTGACATCTGTTTTACTATGATAAAGACTTTTTCGTCCTTGTTCGGAGAAACCCGTAGCAGAAGCGTTTCATGAGAGCAGGGTAGAGATAGGGAACGATGCCGAATAACCAACCAGTCCACCAAAAGATAAAAAGAAGCCATAAGTTGTGTGTATATGGAGTAGCGGAGGATTGAACTCCGGGCTTCTCACATGCGAAGCGAGCACTCTACCTCTGAGTTACTACCCCATGGCGTAGAACGAATGTCCATAAGTGAGAAGCTGATAAGCTTATTGGGGGCAGATGACTTCGTGGTCCTCTGTTGGTCCCAAAAATGCCAAGAAAAATTTCATAGTCCAAGATTTCCCCAATAACGGTTCTTTATGCTCGCTGGCTCGGGCGAGGCAGCCGGATGTGAACCATGACAGGCGATTTGGAGAATTCAACTTGGACTTTGGATTAGCTCAGTGATTTCAGACTCCATTCCCCAATAACGGTTCTTTATGCTCGCTGGCTCGGGCGAGGCAGTCGGATGTGAACCATGACAGGCGATTTGGAGAATTCAACTTGGACTTTGGATTAGCTCAGTGATTTAAGACTCCAAGATAGCAACCATACACTGAGGCATACTTACTATCGGTTTAACATAATTCGCACGTAACTCAAACGTCGAAATGGGTTGTTCGTCGTTGTTGTTGGGTTGGAATCTTATGGATGTTTTCTTTTGTTCCGGGAGCCAAGTTTTAGTTCCCTGCCATTCCATATTCGTTCCGTACTCCGTCCTGTCGGTTTTAACACACAAACGTACCTCAAACGTCGAAACCGAAGAAAAACGAAGAAGAAGAAGAAGAAGCAGAGGCCAGACAACCAGCCAGCCAGTCAGCCACTCCACTTTAGTCTCCGTGCTCCCTCCTGTCGGTTTAACATACATACGTACTTCAAACGTCGACATACGCTTTTCAAACGTCTAAGCGGAAAATTTCAAGAAAAAATGAATTCATAATCCTCTGCCACTTCATTTTGGCTCCGTACTCCATACTGCGGGTTTAATATACAAACGTATCTTAAACGTCGAAATATGGGGCTTGACATTCGAAATAAGGTGACGTTGCCTCGTTTATTCTTTAATTTTTTTAGAAGATTGTGATCAGTAGCTAGCCCGGTTAGCTCAGTCGGTAGAGCGCGGGACTTTTAATCCTGAGGTCAAGGGTTCAAGTCCCTTATCGGGCGATACATTTACCTTTAGCTGTTCATTAGAACTTTTTAGTGCGTCGCCGCAATTTAGAGAAAATGCTGTGTCCAAATTGGGTTTCTCGATTGTAAGTCTCCGCATTTTCAAGTTTCCATAGTGTAGTGGTTATCACGTCGGCCTAACACGCTGAAGGTCCTCAGTTCGATCCTGGGTGGAAACAGCATTAGTTAAGCAAACAAATTTCAGCCAAAGGAATATTTTTCGAAATATTTTTATATGGAAAATGTAAGGAAAAATCTCTTGGATTTGAAATAGTCTAATTGGATTTGATATTTTTATTGGCTCTCGCATGAGCAAAATGAACTTTACAACAGCCACTTTAAGCAAAACAGATAATTAGAAACTCATCTAGAAGAAAAGGCTCGTTTTGCAAGCCTTCTTTCAAGTTCAACCACCCTGTACACACTCTAGCTTTACAGGAGAATCCCAAAGTACAAATTGGGAGTGAAATGTATCTCTAGATGTATTCCATACGGAATACATATACTAAAATTGGAACGATACAGAGAAGATTAGCATGGCCCCTGCGCAAGGATGACACGCAAAATCGTGAAGCGTTCCACATTTTTTGCCGTATTTGGTTCCAGAGAACAAATGTTTACCTTCTAAAGTGCAGAAAACTCTTAAACTTGTGTCAGAATGGCCGAGCGGTCTAAGGCGCCGAGACCTAGTAAAATCACTGATTACCGACCAATCTCTTTGCTAAATACCGATTATAAATTAATCGCGTCAGTATTGGCTTTTCGTCTGAGAAAATCACTTCCTTAGGTTCATTCAAATTCCTTAGGTTCTCATCAAAAAGGTGGTGTACCCGGCCGCTATATCTTTGACAGCTTGAGTTTAATTCGAGATGTTATTGATAATACAGGCCGTAAATCAAAAGAGGTATCCTCTCTCAAGCCGGCCGCCATTATTGCGTACGATTTGGAGAAAGCATATGACCTTGTCAATCGAGACGTTCTGTGGGAAGTGATGACTGCCATGGGCTATCCCACTCTGTTTGTTGATTGGCTAAAAACGTTGTACAGCATCACTGAACTGTGCCCACTGAACGGTAACGATATAGTCGGCACTGTGGACAATGCACAATCCGTGCGGCAGGGGTGCCCCCTGTCTGTCCACCTGTTCGCCCTCTATATCGAACCACTTTTAGTTTGCTTGGCTAAAGGTATTGACGGTATTGAACACTATGGGAGGCGTGTAAAAGTTCGTGCCTACGTAGATGATTTGGTAGTTTTCGTCTCCTCCGTCAAAGACATCCGTCGTGCGTGCGAGATTATCTTAGAATTTTGTGCCTGGACTCATGCCCGAATAAACAAGGGAAAAACTAAACTGCTGGGTCTAGGGACTTGGGCTTTAAATGTCAAAAAACCATCTGTTGTGGCGCAGACGTCTAAGGCACCGTCTGGGGTTCCCAAGGTCGTAGGTTCGAATCCCAGTAGAAGCAATGTAAACCTAGATCTATGTAAACGTACATGGCTATATGATTGGATTACTCAAGTAGACGAATTAAAAATCCTTGGAATTATTTTTACACCTGAATTTAAGACCACGACCAAAATTAATTGGCAGAGACAGTTCAACATAGTCCAAAACATCCTTATTACAAACACACACCGTCATTTTACCTTTTATGGTCGCGTACTTTTTATCAAGCAACATGTTTTATCTCAACTTATACACATAGCCCACGTCCTCCCTTGCAACAAAACCCAAGCCCTCCAACTTCAGCAAAAATGCAATAGATTTCTCTGGGCCCAACGTAGAGAACACCCACCCCTCAATGTTTTAATTCGCCCCCGGCTTCAAGGTGGACTCGGTGCCACGTTACTTTTTCAATTTTTTCTGTCCCTCTTCACCCGTCAAATTTTCAAATCCCTAATTCACCCTGACACAATTGAGAGAACTGCATCAGTTTATTGGTTGGGGTCACACCTCAAGAATCATCTCCCACATATCATCCAGCCAAGATTTTATCCGACCAGTTCATCACATCCGTATTTTACCACTTCACTTTCAACCATCATCGATCTACTTAAAGCTGGTATTTTCTCCCAAACGTCTGCATCCACACACCGCGCCACCTACAGTCACCTAATTGCCAACTTTGGGCAACCAGGGCGAACTGAAATTTCGAAACCCGACCTGGACTGGGCTTCCATCTGGCGGTGGGTGACCAAGCTGAAAGGAATGAAAGCAGAATTAATTTGGGACTTCAATCACAACCAGCTTCCCACCAACATGCGCCTGAAGACTCTTAAACTGTCGGATAATGATTTATGCCCTCTCTGTGAAAAAGACCAGGAAACTGATGACCACCTGATGTTACTTTGCCAAGAAAAATTCAACCTCAATATTTGGCTCCGTGTCCAACTCACTAAACTTGGATGTTTAAAGCCACTTCATTCGGCCATCCATGGTGACGTTGGTACATTTACACATAAAAAGAAGGCCCTGGCACTTATTCAAGCATACATCACCACCGTCTGGACCGCCCGCAGCAAGAACCTCACCCCAGCCATTAACGAAGTGCAGTCTCTCTGGTCAAACCTCCTTCAATCAAAAAACTCCCCCTAGCTTTCACCTTCTAAACCCTAAACAATTATTCCTAAATTTCCCCACAGATGTCTCCTTATATTTGTGCATTAATAATCTCTATTTCTCTTTATTACTTGTTCAAAACCTCCCTAGATGTCATAATGTTATTTAATCTTGTTCATTATATTTTGTTTCCAATTAATTCTCGAAATAATCCTATATCCTTAAATTTGTTTCTCCTCCTTGGGCCACAGCAAGCCACTCATGCCAAATATGTATCAATTGTCGCAAATCATCTGTAAAACAATTTAAATTTTATTTGTGACAATACATCGTTTAAATATAAAAAAAAAGACTCAAGTTCAGAACTTGCCGTAAATAATCCGGTTAGCAGTATTCTGGTCTTCAATAGAGGGCGTGGGTTCAAATCCCACTTCTGACATCTGTTTTACTATGATAAAGACTTTTTCGTCCTTGTTCGGAGAAACCCGTAGCAGAAGCGTTTCATGAGAGCAGGGTAGAGATAGGGAACGATGCCGAATAACCAACCAGTCCACCAAAAGATAAAAAGAAGCCATAAGTTGTGTGTATATGGAGTAGCGGAGGATTGAACTCCGGACTTCTCACATGCGAAGCGAGCACTCTACCTCTGAGTTACTACCCCATGGCGTAGAACGAATGTCCATAAGTGAGAAGCTTATAAGCTTATTGGGGGCAGATGACTTCGTGGTCCTCTGTTGGTCCCAAAAATGCCAAGAAAAATTTCATAGTCCAAGATTTCCCCAATAACGGTTCCTTATGCTCGCTGGCTCGGGCGAGGCAGCCGGATGTGAACCATGACAGGCGATTTGGAGAATTCAACTTGGACTTTGGATTAGCTCAGTGATTTAAGACTCCATTCCCCAATAACGGTTCTTTATGCTCGCTGGCTCGGGCGAGGCAGCCGGATGTGAACCATGACAGGCGATTTGGAGAATTCAACTTGGACTTTGGATTAGCTCAGTGATTTAAGACTCCAAGATAGCAACCATACACTGAGGCATACTTACTATCGGTTTAACATAATTCGCACGTAACTCAAACGTCGAAATGGGTTGTTCGTCGTTGTTGTTGGGTTGGAATCTTATGGATGTTTTCTTTTGTTCCGGGAGCCAAGTTTTAGTTCCCTGCCATTCCATATTCGTTCCGTACTCCGTCCTGTCGGTTTTAACACACAAACGTACCTCAAACGTCGAAACCGAAGAAAAACGAAGAAGAAGAAGAAGAAGCAGAGGCCAGACAACCAGCCAGCCAGTCAGCCACTCCACTTTAGTCTCCGTGCTCCCTCCTGTCGGTTTAACATACATACGTACTTCAAACGTCGACATACGCTTTTCAAACGTCTAAGCGGAAAATTTCAAGAAAAAATGAATTCATAATCCTCTGCCACTTCATTTTGGCTCCGTACTCCATACTGCGGGTTTAATATACAAACGTATCTTAAACGTCGAAATATGGGGCTTGACATTCGAAATAAGGTGACGTTGCCTCGTTTATTCTTTAATTTTTTTAGAAGATTGTGATCAGTAGCTAGCCCGGTTAGCTCAGTCGGTAGAGCGCGGGACTTTTAATCCTGAGGTCAAGGGTTCAAGTCCCTTATCGGGCGATACATTTACCTTTAGCTGTTCATTAGAACTTTTTAGTGCGTCGCCGCAATTTAGAGAAAATGCTGTGTCCAAATTGGGTTTCTCGATTGTAAGTCTCCGCATTTTCAAGTTTCCATAGTGTAGTGGTTATCACGTCGGCCTAACACGCTGAAGGTCCTCAGTTCGATCCTGGGTGGAAACAGCATTAGTTAAGCAAACAAATTTCAGCCAAAGGAATATTTTTCGAAATATTTTTATATGGAAAATGTAAGGAAAAATCTCTTGGATTTGAAATAGTCTAATTGGATTTGATATTTTTATTGGCTCTCGCATGAGCAAAATGAACTTTACAACAGCCACTTTAAGCAAAACAGATAATTAGAAACTCATCTAGAAGAAAAGGCTCGTTTTGCAAGCCTTCTTTCAAGTTCAACCACCCTGTACACACTCTAGCTTTACAGGAGAATCCCAAAGTACAAATTGGGAGTGAAATGTATCTCTAGATGTATTCCATACGGAATACATATACTAAAATTGGAACGATACAGAGAAGATTAGCATGGCCCCTGCGCAAGGATGACACGCAAAATCGTGAAGCGTTCCACATTTTTTGCCGTATTTGGTTCCAGAGAACAAATGTTTACCTTCTAAAGTGCAGAAAACTCTTAAACTTGTGTCAGAATGGCCGAGCGGTCTAAGGCGCCGAGACCTAGTAAAATCACTGATTACCGACCAATCTCTTTGCTAAATACCGATTATAAATTAATCGCGTCAGTATTGGCTTTTCGTCTGAGAAAATCACTTCCTTAGGTTCATTCAAATTCCTTAGGTTCTCATCAAAAAGGTGGTGTACCCGGCCGCTATATCTTTGACAGCTTGAGTTTAATTCGAGATGTTATTGATAATACAGGCCGTAAATCAAAAGAGGTATCCTCTCTCAAGCCGGCCGCCATTATTGCGTACGATTTGGAGAAAGCATATGACCTTGTCAATCGAGACGTTCTGTGGGAAGTGATGACTGCCATGGGCTATCCCACTCTGTTTGTTGATTGGCTAAAAACGTTGTACAGCATCACTGAACTGTGCCCACTGAACGGTAACGATATAGTCGGCACTGTGGACAATGCACAATCCGTGCGGCAGGGGTGCCCCCTGTCTGTCCACCTGTTCGCCCTCTATATCGAACCACTTTTAGTTTGCTTGGCTAAAGGTATTGACGGTATTGAACACTATGGGAGGCGTGTAAAAGTTCGTGCCTACGTAGATGATTTGGTAGTTTTCGTCTCCTCCGTCAAAGACATCCGTCGTGCGTGCGAGATTATCTTAGAATTTTGTGCCTGGACTCATGCCCGAATAAACAAGGGAAAAACTAAACTGCTGGGTCTAGGGACTTGGGCTTTAAATGTCAAAAAACCATCTGTTGTGGCGCAGACGTCTAAGGCACCGTCTGGGGTTCCCAAGGTCGTAGGTTCGAATCCCAGTAGAAGCAATGTAAACCTAGATCTATGTAAACGTACATGGCTATATGATTGGATTACTCAAGTAGACGAATTAAAAATCCTTGGAATTATTTTTACACCTGAATTTAAGACCACGACCAAAATTAATTGGCAGAGACAGTTCAACATAGTCCAAAACATCCTTATTACAAACACACACCGTCATTTTACCTTTTATGGTCGCGTACTTTTTATCAAGCAACATGTTTTATCTCAACTTATACACATAGCCCACGTCCTCCCTTGCAACAAAACCCAAGCCCTCCAACTTCAGCAAAAATGCAATAGATTTCTCTGGGCCCAACGTAGAGAACACCCACCCCTCAATGTTTTAATTCGCCCCCGGCTTCAAGGTGGACTCGGTGCCACGTTACTTTTTCAATTTTTTCTGTCCCTCTTCACCCGTCAAATTTTCAAATCCCTAATTCACCCTGACACAATTGAGAGAACTGCATCAGTTTATTGGTTGGGGTCACACCTCAAGAATCATCTCCCACATATCATCCAGCCAAGATTTTATCCGACCAGTTCATCACATCCGTATTTTACCACTTCACTTTCAACCATCATCGATCTACTTAAAGCTGGTATTTTCTCCCAAACGTCTGCATCCACACACCGCGCCACCTACAGTCACCTAATTGCCAACTTTGGGCAACCAGGGCGAACTGAAATTTCGAAACCGGACCTGGACTGGGCTTCCATCTGGCGGTGGGTGACCAAGCTGAAAGGAATGAAAGCAGAATTAATTTGGGACTTCAATCACAACCAGCTTCCCACCAACATGCGCCTGAAGACTCTTAAACTGTCGGATAATGATTTATGCCCTCTCTGTGAAAAAGACCAGGAAACTGATGACCACCTGATGTTACTTTGCCAAGAAAAATTCAACCTCAATATTTGGCTCCGTGTCCAACTCACTAAACTTGGATGTTTAAAGCCACTTCATTCGGCCATCCATGGTGACGTTGGTACATTTACACATAAAAAGAAGGCCCTGGCACTTATTCAAGCATACATCACCACCGTCTGGACCGCCCGCAGCAAGAACCTCACCCCAGCCATTAACGAAGTGCAGTCTCTCTGGTCAAACCTCCTTCAATCAAAAAACTCCCCCTAGCTTTCACCTTCTAAACCCTAAACAATTATTCCTAAATTTCCCCACAGATGTCTCCTTATATTTGTGCATTAATAATCTCTATTTCTCTTTATTACTTGTTCAAAACCTCCCTAGATGTCATAATGTTATTTAATCTTGTTCATTATATTTTGTTTCCAATTAATTCTCGAAATAATCCTATATCCTTAAATTTGTTTCTCCTCCTTGGGCCACAGCAAGCCACTCATGCCAAATATGTATCAATTGTCGCAAATCATCTGTAAAACAATTTAAATTTTATTTGTGACAATACATCGTTTAAATATAAAAAAAAAAAGACTCAAGTTCAGAACTTGCCGTAAATAATCCGGTTAGCAGTATTCTGGTCTTCAATAGAGGGCGTGGGTTCAAATCCCACTTCTGACATCTGTTTTACTATGATAAAGACTTTTTCGTCCTTGTTCGGAGAAACCCGTAGCAGAAGCGTTTCATGAGAGCAGGGTAGAGATAGGGAACGATGCCGAATAACCAACCAGTCCACCAAAAGATAAAAAGAAGCCATAAGTTGTGTGTATATGGAGTAGCGGAGGATTGAACTCCGGGCTTCTCACATGCGAAGCGAGCACTCTACCTCTGAGTTACTACCCCATGGCGTAGAACGAATGTCCATAAGTGAGAAGCTTATAAGCTTATTGGGGGCAGATGACTTCGTGGTCCTCTGTTGGTCCCAAAAATGCCAAGAAAAATTTCATAGTCCAAGATTTCCCCAATAACGGTTCTTTATGCTCGCTGGCTCGGGCGAGGCAGCCGGATGTGAACCATGACAGGCGATTTGGGGAATTCAACTTGGACTTTGGATTAGCTCAGTGATTTAAGACTCCATTCCCCAATAACGGTTCTTTATGCTCGCTGGCTCGGGCGAGGCAGCCGGATGTGAACCATGACAGGCGATTTGGAGAATTCAACTTGGACTTTGGATTAGCTCAGTGATTTAAGACTCCAAGATAGCAACCATACACTGAGGCATACTTACTATCGGTTTAACATAATTCGCACGTAACTCAAACGTCGAAATGGGTTGTTCGTCGTTGTTGTTGGGTTGGAATCTTATGGATGTTTTCTTTTGTTCCGGGAGCCAAGTTTTAGTTCCCTGCCATTCCATATTCGTTCCGTACTCCGTCCTGTCGGTTTTAACACACAAACGTACCTCAAACGTCGAAACCGAAGAAAAACGAAGAAGAAGAAGAAGAAGCAGAGGCCAGACAACCAGCCAGCCAGTCAGCCATTCCACTTTAGTCTCCGTGCTCCCTCCTGTCGGTTTAACATACATACGTACTTCAAACGTCGACATACGCTTTTCAAACGTCTAAGCGGAAAATTTCAAGAAAAAATGAATTCATAATCCTCTGCCACTTCATTTTGGCTCCGTACTCCATACTGCGGGTTTAATATACAAACGTATCTCAAACGTCGAAATATGGGGCTTGACATTCGAAATAAGGTGACGTTGCCTCGTTTATTCTTTAATTTTTTTAGAAGATTGTGATCAGTAGCTAGCCCGGTTAGCTCAGTCGGTAGAGCGCGGGACTTTTAATCCTGAGGTCAAGGGTTCAAGTCCCTTATCGGGCGATACATTTACCTTTAGCTGTTCATTAGAACTTTTTAGTGCGTCGCCGCAATTTAGAGAAAATGCTGTGTCCAAATTGGGTTTTTCGATTGTAAGTCTCCGCATTTTCAAGTTTCCATAGTGTAGTGGTTATCACGTCGGCCTAACACGCTGAAGGTCCTCAGTTCGATCCTGGGTGGAAACAGTATTAGTTAAGCAAACAAATTTCAGCCAAAGTAATATTTTTCGAAATATTTTTATATGGAAAATGTAAGGAAAAATCTCTTGGATTTGAAATAGTCTAATTGGATTTGATATTTTTATTGGCTCTCGCACGAGCAAAATGAACTTTACAACAGCCACTTTAAGCAAAACAGATAATTAGAAACTCATCTAGAAGAAAAGGCTCGTTTTGCAAGCCTTCTTTCAAGTTCAACCACACTGTACACACTCTAGCTTTACAGGAGAATCCCAAAGTACAAATTGGGAGTGAAATGTATCTCTAGATGTATTCCATACGGAATACATATACTAAAATTGGAACGATACAGAGAAGATTAGCATGGCCCCTGCGCAAGGATGACACGCAAAATCGTGAAGCGTTCCACATTTATTGCCGTATTTGGTTCCAGAGAACAAATGTTTACCTTCTAAAGTGCAGAAAACTCTTAAACTTGTGTCAGAATGGCCGAGCGGCCTAAGGCGCCAGACTCAAGTTCAGAACTTGCCGTAAACAATCCGGTTAGCAGTATTCTGGTCTTCAATAGAGGGCGTGGGTTCAAATCCCACTTCTGACATCTGTTTTACTATGATAAAGACTTTTTCGTCCTTGTTCGGAGAAACCCGTAGCAGAAGCGTTTCATGAGAGCAGGGTAGAGATAGGGAACGATGCCGAATAACCAACCAGTCCACCAAAAGATAAAAAGAAGCCATAAGTTGTGTGTATATGGAGTAGCGGAGGATTGAACTCCGGGCTTCTCACATGCGAAGCGAGCACTCTAACTCTGAGTTACTACCCCATGGCGTAGAACGAATGTCCATAAGTGAGAAGCTTATAAGCTTATTGGGGGCAGATGACTTCGTGGTCCTCTGTTGGTCCCAAAAATGCCAAGAAAAATTTCATAGTCCAAGATTTCCCCAATAACGGTTCTTTATGCTCGCTGGCTCGGGCGAGGCAGCCGGATGTGAACCATGACAGGCGATTTGGAGAATTCAACTTGGACTTTGGATTAGCTCAGTGATTTAAGACTCCATTCCCCAATAACGGTTCTTTATGCTCGCTGGCTCGGGCGAGGCAGCCGGATGTGAACCATGACAGGCGATTTGGAGAATTCAACTTGGACTTTGGATTAGCTCAGTGATTTAAGACTCCAAGATAGCAACCATACACTGAGGCATACTTACTGTCGGTTTAACATAATTCGCACGTAACTCAAACGTCGAAATGGGTTGTTCGTCGTTGTTGTTGGGTTGGAATCTTATGGATGTTTTCTTTTGTTCCGGGAGCCAAGTTTTAGTTCCCTGCCATTCCATATTCGTTCCGTACTCCGTCCTGTCGGTTTTAACACACAAACGTACCTCAAACGTCGAAACCGAAGAAAAACGAAGAAGAAGATTTTTATTGGCTCTCGCACGAGCAAAATGAACTTTACAACAGCCACTTTAAGTAAAACAGATAATTAGAAACTCATCTAGAAGAAAAGGCTCGTTTTGCAAGCCTTCTTTCAAGTTCAACCACCCTGTACACACTCTAGCTTTACAGGAGAATCCCAAAGTACAAATTGGGAGTGAAATGTATCTCTAAATGTATTCCATACGGAATACAAATACTAAAATTGGAACGATACAGAGAAGATTAACATGGCCCCTATCGAGGAACGTGATTATTTATCACGAGATAGCCATATGGATGACATCGTCAGAGCGGTGGAAAACGAAATGAACGAACAGGAGGCCCCAGAAATGAACGAAGAGGAGGCCCCAGAAACCACACCGAACCCAGACCAACACTGGATCGGTCGAGAGCTGTTTGCCTCCAAAGGAACGCTTGTGAAGAACTTGAAGTTGTGGCGGTACCCACCCTGCGTTCCGGGTCCCAATTCGCAGGCGATTCCAGCAGTGAACCCCTATTTTCACAGCCGCCTCTTCTTGTGGATGCCCCGGAAGATGTGGCAATATAACTTTAAGTGCCCGAGCTGCGGAAACAATAATCCACTTACGTCTAAAGGATTGTATAATAGGGTTAGAAGTGTGATTGACGTGAAAAACAGGTATTACCTTGCTGCTGAATACCTGGAGTGCCGGTCTTGCAAAGGCACTTTTATTTCGTACGATTCGCGTCTAATTGAACAGCTCCCAGACGCGATAAAATTTCGCTTCCCTATCGTTCTAACTCGCAAGTTCGCCGCTGATAAATCAGTTGTCGGTATGATGAGGGCTCGGACGATTGGCAACAGTCCGACGGCCGTATGCAGCTACATTTGTGAGCTTCATAGTGAAGAATGGATGCGGAAGACGGTCATGTACTTGGCCGATTGTGCGCGGCACAAACGAAGTCGCGAATCCATTGGATTCCCTCCTTGCATTTATGAAGATCCTCCTGCATTTTCCTCTCTCCCGACGGCGAAATGGTTCCTGGCGACGTATGTCCGGGATGTTTGGTCGCGACTTGACGATCTGAAAGCAAGTATGACATCAATTTACGGGACCATACTGAAGATCGACTCAACCAAAAAAATTACAAGGAAAACCCCAAGGGCAGTGGGCCAATACAGCATCCTGGTGTACGAATGTAGGGAACGAGAAAGGAGAAATCCTTATATCTCTTCTCACCACGTCCGAAAGCATCTCGAACTTGGGACACATGGCTGATGGTTTAATGAGTCGTTTTTCTAATGCTGGTCAGCCACGTCCAATGGTGCTCTACACTGACAGGGACTGCTGCAAGCAAGAAGGCCCATCAAAATGTCAGAAACTTTTTCACAAATGGGAAAACTTACCTATCAGGCTAGATTGCTGGCACTTCATGCGGCGCCTTTGGAAGGCCTGTACCAACGAGTCGCATCCCCTGTATGGAACCTTTATGGCCCAGGTGTCGACGAGCGTTTTCGAATGGGACGGCAATGACATGGCCCTGTTGCGACGGGCAAAAAGGAGCGAGCTGCAACTGGCCGGCGTGAGCAATCCCTCCGATAGCGCTGTGGCAAAAGCGATCACCAAAGCCGAACTTGCCCGACACTGCCGTTGCAAAACAAGGGGGACGGAGAATTGCGTCCGTTTGTTGGAGAGCATGTTTCTCTCGCTGCTGGACGCTACCGACACCCTTGGAGTCCTATTACTCCGCGACGAAGCGCTGGACATCTGGGGCACGGAAAAGCATCACGTCGTTTGTCTGCAGGATCCAGACGGGGTACAATTGTACACCAAAACAGGAGAAATTTTGAAAGGGAACGTTACACTTCCCATATACCGATGCGCCCGTGGGTCGACGTCGCTGGAAAGTTTCCACAGTCATCTGAAAAATTTCATTCCAGGTAAAAAAAAAAGGTATTAATAAAATGCTTGTAAAATATATGCGAAATGAACCGTCTTTTTACAGGGACGGCAGGAAATGAGCTACACTTCCAAGCATATCTAGCTGATGGATTATGCCGCTGGAATGCAGCAAGAGCGTCGGAGGCACTAAGTATGCCGTCACCAAAAACGCGCTCATTTGATGTGCACCTAAAGGACAGGCTAAACCGGCTTACCACTAGCATTTTTGGCCACGCCGCAGATCCAACATATCAAGTACCTTCGGAGTATACTGACGAGCTCTTTGGTGTCGAATATCTGCTGAAGGAGTCAGATGCGGCGATCCGGCCCTTGGACCTAGACGAAGCCATTGAAAAAGGGATGGAACGTGACGACTTCGGCCAAGATGAAGCGTCCTTGAAGGACGATGGAGTCGAACTGGATATCGTATGCGATGCAATATCGGAACCGGAGCCAGCCGGCTTTTCGGATGACGCCACTGACGAAGGAGGAAATCGGCGTGCGGTAGACTCGCGCTCTATCGATGGCTGGGACAGAGTCGACAAACTCGCAGAAAAAATCCTTGAGCTAAAAGGTTTGTCGGTGACAGCTGAAGAAGCCGAGATCATCATCCGACTGTACGACGAGCTCTCTCCATTTGACAAGGAGCCTCTCAAGTACTCTCGTAATTTTCGGCCAGCCCGTGGTCGATTCGGGCGATCGAAAGCCGTTGCCGGTCACATTGGCCAAGAGGCCATGAAACGATGCTTCGTGTCGGGGGTGCGCCGTCGCTGCCGCCTTCTAAAAGCCGTGTTTTTGAGGCCATTTGCATCCGGTTGTTCAACGAAATAAGTAGCGCTGCCAAAGATCCGTACGTGTCTCGCTACTGCCTAATCATCCGCCGGTACAACGAAGCCCGAAATCGAGTGATGCTAAATCCAGCAATAGTGGAGCGGACTGGACTTGCCCTTTTTCCAATAAACGAGACGACGCTCTCGTTATGGTAAGCGGACTCACATGTGCACCTGTTTAAAAATTATGTTCATAATTCAAAATTGCAGGTTTAAAAACCAAACAAGAGTCGGGGAAATCCGGCTCTTGCTTCAAGGCAGCACGCTTCCATTACCTGCTATTTGTTCTAGCGCAGCGTTGCCCCCAGCAAAAGAGCTGCTTTCCCAGCCAACCAGGCATCTAAATCCTCTCGAGTTTGTTGAGCCAGTCGACATGACTGGTCAGGCCTCGGTGAGAAGACGAGGCGAACAAACTGTTAATATCCAAGAGGTTGAGCAACGTGAGCCACAGTTGGCACCTGCGGGAGAGCCCGTTTCCACTGTTTCAAGAACAACTGCTTGGAGAAGGAAAAAAGCTGCTGCGGGAGCAGCTGAAGCACTAACTCCAGAAGGTAAGAATATAGCTGCTTGTCTCACTGGATGACTGATCATTGTTTATATTTGAAGGTGGCATCGAGTCTCCGGCGACGGCCAATGTGTCCCAGTCAAGGACTACCGCTTGGCGAAAGAGAAAAGCTGCTGAAGAGGCAGCCGCATCTCCTGCAGGACAAAGTAAGCAAATTAGTGAGGCTTCGTTAGTTAACATTCTGAATTAGTAATCACAGATAATTTTCTATTCTTTTAAGGCAATGTCCGAAAAGAGTATACCTGCCGTAACTGTGGTAAGCCAACTTCATCTGAGGGACACACACAGTTTCGTGGCGCTAGATACTGTCCTCTAAATAACCCCAAATCAAAGGAAGAGTGGCCTGCTGAACAAAAGGGTAGAAGAACATCATTAGTACAATAAGTGTTTGCGCACAAGAACAAAATCATTTTGATGAAATCCAAATCATGTTTTTCCTGCTTGTGTTTCCGTACGTAAGAAATTGTGAGTGAAAGTTATTGTTTGGTTATTGTAACTGTATCGCATTGTTCACTGATCTTGATTTGGAAAGCAAATTTTCCTTTATGTTGTCACACTGAAAAAAACAAGTATATCAAACAGTATACATTACGTTTACCTCCTTGTGGATGATGTGGAATAAATGGTTCTCGACACTGCAGTTGCGGGTTTCTTTTTGCCCATGCCAAGCTTACAACAGCAGAGACCCAATAAAGAAAATGGGCTCAGTTATTGCAGAGTAGATATAATTAAAAGGTGTCGAAGCTCTTCAAGAAGCCATGAAATGTGAAAGGGAATGGAGGACCTAAAGATGGAAAATTGATTGGTTATACATTACTTATATGCATCACTTAACCTATGAAATCGCGCTTACGCGCCAGCCCTTCGTGTCATTTGGAACACAATTTTCTTAACTTATGGCCTACAGTCATTGTAAAACACGTATGAGTATTACAAAATTTTCAGGGGAAAACAAAGTTTTTTCGAAACTTTTTTACTATTATCTCACTTATCTCCTCAATATATTTAGAATTTTATTTCTGTTTTGATTTCTTTAGGCATTTTCGTAAAGAGATACCTCATTTTTGCTTAGTTTTTGTTTTGATTTTTAGTGCCCTCTAGTGGCGGATTTTAACACTACGTAATAGTTCTGTGTTGTAATATTGGACCCTTTTCCATTTAAGTTTTTGATTTGATGTTAATGATATGAGTATTTCTAATTATTAAATGGCCATAGACAATTGTCCATATTTCCTACGTATAATGTTTGTTTTGTGAATTAGTTTCTTATTTTCCTGATTTTCTACCGCCCCCTCGAATTTTGCCATAGCCATCTGTTTGTGGGAAAATGAACTAAAAAATTTAATGTTTCAAATTCGCACTTGGGGGAAAGTCACTTCCTACTTGTCGGTCCGATAAATCGGTAGAAGCCCTCGGCTCCCACCTAAAGGTGGGAGACACTCGGGGATAAT
Organism: Ceriodaphnia dubia; assembly: GCA_022539655.2. Lineage (NCBI taxonomy): Eukaryota > Metazoa > Arthropoda > Branchiopoda > Diplostraca > Daphniidae > Ceriodaphnia > Ceriodaphnia dubia. The sequence goes on from JAKUCG020000082.1 coordinate 1,725,198, forward strand.
GTTTCCTCACCTGAAGTGATATCCACACTAGTAGTACTTGTTGCACTTTGCCGGTTTTCGATGTACGCCGGCATCACTAATTAATTAACTGTTGATTGGCCGATGGCAGCGACTTGGCTACTTGTTTGACAGATAGTCGTCTGCTTCATGTTGGGCTCAGGGTGGGCTACGGCCCGACGACTGGCAATCTACTTTGATCACTGCGGAAACGCAAAAGAACGGGATGATTTTGGCATGAAACGACGGCAAATTAAAAAAAAAACACGGGTAAAAGTTTACGAGCCGCCTCTCGTTTTTACTACTTGGTGGTGGTATACTACCACTGGTAGTATACTACTGCGAGTATAACCAGTGGTAGAATACTACCACCATCAGTTAACACACTAGCGGGACAGCGGTAAAAAAACAGGGGTTTTGGATGGGGGTAATAACTGAATAATACTACCTGTGTTGCGTTAAGTAGTAATTCCAGTAGTAATTTGAATAGTAAATCTAGCAGTAATTTGATGAATGGTTTGAAGACTAGAGGAACATGATGCTTATTCGTTGAATCTAAATAAACAGAAAATAAACAAAAAATGAACTTGATAAAAAAACTGAATCTAATTTAATTATTTAATGGTTTTAAGGATGGTAATAACGATTAATTAATTTGTCAACAATAGAATATTAAACTAAAAAAGAATGGATAGATAATTCAAAGAAAAGGGACTGAATATCAACTACTACGTTGTGCATAAAAATTAAAGGAATGTGACTGCTAAGTAAAACAGGCGAAAAATAAAAGGATTCACAAATAATTAATAAAAAATTTCACTTACCAATTGGTAATAAATCAAATTAAATCCCAAAGATGATGATACAAAACACGAAAAACTACAGCCTCTGAAACCACCACCTTGGGTGTAAAGGATTTTTCAGCAGACTAAAATGTTTGCCGACGTTGCCAAATTTAGCAATATCACTTTTAACGCTGCGCGGCCAATAACTAAAGCAGCGCGGCAAAGATTACAACCAAACCTACTACCATTTGTTACATCAAATAATTAATATTAACCTAACCAAACCTAACCAAACCTAACCTAACCTAATGCGATAGCAATTTAAACTTTTTTTCACCTAACGCTGCGCGGCCAAGACCTAACGCTGCGCGGCCAAGACCTAACGCTGCGTGGCCAAGACCTAACGCTGCGCGGCCAAGATTAAAACCTAACCTACTACACTTGTTACAAATAATCATTAATATTAACCTAACCAAACCTAACCAAACCTAACCTAACCCAATGCGTTAGCAATTTAAACTTTTTTTCACCTAACGCTGCGCGGCCAAGACCTAAAGCTGCGCGGCCAAGATTAAAACCTAACCTACTACACTTGTTACAAATAATCATTAATATTAACCTAACCAAACCTAACCAAACCTAACCTAACCCAATGCGTTAGCAATTTAAACTTTTTTCCACCTAACGCTGCGCGGCCAAGACCTAACGCTGCGCGGCCAAGATTTTTACGCGCGCATAATACCGACTTGCATGATTTACTTAATTTGACTCCCTATCTAAATAATTCGGAGTATAAAAGGACCCAAGACACACCTTCTATGGTTCATTAGCAAGTAGTCAGTTATTGCAGGTATATTTTCAATTACACAATGGCCGAAAAAAAGCCGTAGCAAAAAGTGTGGACTCAAGGGGTAAAAGCTAAATTAAGTGATATCAAAACAGATGTGGAACAATTGCACAGTGTATTACTAGAAAAGAATATTTTAATTAAGCATTTGGAAGATGAATTACAAGGAAAAATTGAATCCTCAAAAGATGACAGCTTCAACATCTAAAACTAGAAATAGCCAAGAACGTACAGAGTCCAAGTGAAACTAACGAGTTTGAAAATATTGTGATGCACCAAATTGCAAGCATTCTTGAGGTAAATTACACGCTCCACATACAAATAGTAATCGATGAAATATTTTGTAATTTTGTCAATTTTTCAGCATTTTATCATATCGAACTCCTCACATGAAATTGAGACACAAACAACAAGAACTAAGATTCTACATGACCTAAAGCAACTGAAAACATGGGCAACTGTATTTGAATAATAATATTTTATAGAAATAAACCTTTAATAATACTATTTCCCAAAAGGAATTCTATCCGCTGAATCTATATAACTTGATGTTTACTTCAACAACATTTGAGGACTCGGAATTAACAGCTCCAGAACTTGAGAGAAATGCCATAGTAGATGATGAACTACTTTCATGCAACTTATCTTTGAACACAACTCCACAACCAAGTAATGGAAATGGAACGCTGTCTTACCAGAGTTCAAACTTTGATTTAGGGGAATCTGAGCTGCTGTTATCGGTACATAATTTAACAAAAAATTTTCTCCTAGAATAACAATATTAATGACTCAATTAGTTTGCAGTTAGTCCAATTTTACCTTCTACCTATTCACAAATGAAATGATTCAGGATAATGCTGCAAGTTCAGTAACGATACCAAAAAGTAAAAGTAAGGTAGAGAAGCGTAAATTAGAATTAGAGCCTTCAACGAGTTCTGAGGTAAGCAAAAATACAAGACAGCTCATGCTTTAGTTCCAACTAACTTTTTATGGTAACTAGGATGATATGATAGCACAAGTATGTAACATAAGAGTGAACAAGCAGAAAAAAGGTGTTGAAATTGTGGCCCAACGTCCAAAAGAGGTAATAATTTATATTATTTTTACTCGGTGCCAAATCAACCATCTTTCCCTTGTTGACAGGAAGTTACTTTCACCATAACCCAAAAACTTTTAGAAGAATTAAAAGACATTACTTTAGCTAGCCAAGATTTGAAATCGACAAGTACTACTGGTTCTCCCATGTATGTAAATGGAAACAAAAAAGTTAAAAATACCATAGAAAAATGGGATATCTTTAAGAGCGTGAATTACCTAATCACACAATCAGTCAACAAAAAGGAGTTACTGTGTCTGTACAAGCCAACAGATACTACATCAAAAATAGGGTCAAAGCTTAGGGTTGCACTTCCCATATCCGAATATGAAAAATTAAAAGGTAACCTTTAGATAAAATGAAAATAACAGCTTTTAATTTCACTACATTCCTTACAACGATCAAACCGTGATCTAGATAGTGCAATGCAAGCGTGGGAGTGCGTTTACACACACGATGCGGTAGCGAGGGCATGCACTCTAAAGAAAATAGAAGACGCCATTGCTAGACGTCTCAACAATGAAAGACCCAATGCTGCCAAACAAGAAAAAAGATCAAAACTGAAACTTCATTTATAATATTACAAATACTACTAATTCTTTGCTATAATTATGCACTAATATTAAAACTAAATTTTATTAAGATTAATTTATTAAGAGAAATATATATATAATTTACGCTCCTCAGCTTATTCTTTTATTCATTGTTAAAAAACAAACAGTTTAACAAACGATAATTTCGCCATCTAGCGATTGAAATACAAACAATTTTCAAACATCTAACTTTCCTTCATCTTCGACAAAATCACTTGGATTTAATGTTTCAAAATCAGTATTTCCACAATACAGGTTTGCGGCACTTTGCATAAACAAAGGAAAACTATCCTCTTCATTTTTCCACTTCCGATGCAACATAAAAGTTGCCAAATATCCAAGGAAATGAGATTTCTTACGATTGCTACGCGGGCACGCACCTTTTGCATGAAACCATAACCCTTCGATGGTATTAGTGTGCGCTCCAGTTTCCGGATCCTTAAAAGTGAGCGAATGATTCACTGTTAAGTGAGTATAATCATTTATATCCCTATACAAATAGGAATGTAATGTAACAGTTTCGATTAACATTTTAATTTAATTACTTGATGGTACTATAACTTTTCCAGCAATCAGATATAATTATAGAACCTGGTAGAATCCACTCTTCGATTAAGGCCATCAAAGTATTCGCAGTCCTATTTTCAACTGGAACCAGAAAGCACTTACCGGTGTCTCTTTCAACCCCACCAAATACCCATTGCCCTTCAACATGTTTTCCTCGATGGTATTTCCCTAATTTTAAATTTATCATTATAAGATTACAAATCAGTAATATGTAACATTAAATCACTTTACTTTTCCCAAATTTTCTTTCATCTATTTCCACAATTACTCCAGGCCCTCCTATTTTCTCAGAATTCTTGAAAACAACATCAATGGCAACTTCACGACAAAAACTACTCCAATCCACTACAGTTTTTGATGAAAATTTAAATTCTTTCTTTACGTGCACTGAGGGCAATTTAGACCACCAAAGGTAAGTCAAAAGCATAATTTCTTGCAACGTTAAGTTAGATTTGTAAAACCAAGAATTACTTCTCACACTGCGTGAACTATTGCACTTATTGGAATGTATCCCTTTGCCTAATTTGTTGTTACACGCCCAAATAATGCCATCAGTTTTTGCCTTATTAAATCTATAGTTCATAACACCTGAACATTTTTTACACCTTATATAATCTGTATTTATATATTTATTCTCAACAAGATAAAGGTAAAAATCGCACTTTTCCATTATCATACAAATAAAACTAATTCTAGTGGCATTCCAAAAAGCAAAAAGATCCCTGCCAAAAGAAAAACTGTCTTTTGCTTTGGCAATTTGAGCGGAATATTTTGATAGAATAGCGGATTCCATCGCAAATTTATACAGCTGAAAAGTTTTGTCTCGATCGAGCGAACTAACATACAAAACTAATTAGCATCATTGTCATTTATAGAAAAATACGTAGCCCATTTACGTACAAAAATTATAATTCCGTGCGCATATGCCGCATCGTAATATGATATAGCGCAAAATAACATGCTTACGCTATTTACGGTACGGCAACATCGGCAATTCGGCATTCTAACTCAGTGTATTGTGACTTCAGTGAGAAACGATTGTCGTTGTGACTAGCTAGTAAAATCGTTGGTAAAATCATTAGTTGTAGAATTCACTATCCGTCAATACTACCCGGCCAAAGTAAATCAAAATTCGGATTAACAGTAGTATATTTCAAATCGAGTAGTATTTTTGCGAGTCACTTGGTAAACTTTCGCCAAAACACGTTCTGATGACGGAAACGTTTGGCTAAAATGTACGTATCACCGTGAAATTGGCGAAAACCAAAGTCATTAGCAAGCCATCTAGCGGCGTGTTCCAAAATTTGAAACACAATTTCCAAATTTTGAAACAAGTGTTTCAAAGTGTTTCAAATGTTTCAAATTTTGGAAATGTTTCAATTTACAGCGAAACATGGGCGCCGCGGAGCGCAAGGATGACACGCAAAATCGTGAAGCGTTCCACATTTTTTGCCGTATTTGGTTCCAGAGAACAAATTTTTACCTTTTAAAGTGCAGAAAAGTCTTAAACTTGTGTCAGAATGGCCGAGCGGTCTAAGGCGCCAGACTCAAGTTCAGAACTTGCCGTAAATAATCCGGTTAGCAGTATTCTGGTCTTCAATAGAGGGCGTGGGTTCAAATCCCACTTCTGACATCTATTTAACTATGATAAAGACTTTTTCGTCCTTGTTCGGAGAAACCCGTAGCAGAAGCGTTTCATGAGAGCAGGGTAGAGATAGGGAACGATGCCGAATAACCAACCAGTCCACCAAAAGATAAAAAGAAGCCATAAGTTGTGTGTATATGGAGTAGCGGAGGATTGAACTCCGGGCTTCTCACATGCGAAGCGAGCACTCTACCTCTGAGTTACTACCCCATGGAGTTGAACGCATGTCCATAAGTAAGAAGTTTTTAAGTTTATTGGGGGCAGATGACTTCGTGGTCCTCTGTTGGTCCCAGAAATGCCAGGAAAAGTTTCGTGGTCCAAGATTTCCCCAATAACGGTTCTGTATGCTCGCTGGCTCGGGCGAGGCAGCCGGATGAGAAGCATGACAGACGATTTAGAGAATTCACTTTTCAACTTGGACTTTGGATTAGCTTAATGATTTAAGACTCCAAGATAGCAACCATACACTGATGCATACCTACTATCAGTTTAAAATAATTCGCACCTAACTCGAACGTCGAAATGGGTTGTTCGTCGTTGTTATTGGGTTGGAATTTTAAGGATGTTTTCTTTCATTCCGGTGGCCAAATTTCAGTTCTCTTCTCTCCATCCTGTCGGTTTTAAACTATAGTAAATTAAGTCAGGCTATTAATTACTACATAGGACATAGGCTGTCTTATACCCGAGTGTCTCCCACTTTAGGTGGGAACCGAGGACTTCTACCGATTTATCGGACCGATTAGAAGGAAGTGACTTTCTCCCAAGTACGACTTTGAAACATTTAATTTTTTAAGTTCATTTTACCCCCAATACATGGCTATTGCAAAATTCGAGGGGGCGGTAGAAAATCAGGAAATTAAGAAAATAATTCACAAACAAAACATCATACATAGGAAATATGTACAATTGTCTATGGCCATTTAATAATTAGAAATACTCATATCATTAACATCAAAACTAAAAGTTAAATGGAAAAGAGTACAATATTTAACACAGAATTACTACATAGTGTTAAAAACCGCCGCTAAAGGGCACTGAAAATGGAAACAAAAAACTAAGCAATTATGTATTACGCGCCGTTTGGGTCACCATTTCCAAGTGACTGAGAGAGATTGCGTGCGAACGTTTTACAATGATTTTATCATAAATTCCAAAAACACATCGATACCTACTATTAGTATCAGGCTGAGGAGTACACTGGACGAGGCCTGACTCTAATTTTCGAATCCTTGACGATTCCAACTCCTCTTGCGCTTTTCCCTTTGCCTCAGCCTTCCTCTCTCTCCTTATCTGCTTTATTTCATTTGTGTTTTCCCTCTCTTGCCGTCTTCTGTTCCACTGCGAATCCTCTCTTACACCTGCCGCGGCCTTAGTCTCATACAAATCACTTTCTGCCTCACTCTCGATATATCCTTTTTTTGTGTACCGCACCTTATGTCGTGAATACACAGGGCAGCACTCAAATCGAGTTTCGCCCGAAGGAAAAAAAATACCTACTATTCCTACGGTCAAGGAATTCCAGCTGTATCTTACATACGAAAATGAAAATGTTGAATCACTAAACAAGTATTCAGCAACTTTTCAAAAGTAGACTTGAAGTTCAACACTACTTTTTTATTGTGTACCTCAGTCTAGAGGTTGGTGACTCGCGTCTCGTAACTCGTCTGCGTCTACTTCGACTTCTTGTAGAGAAATCTTCCTTTTTCTAATTAAGAAAAAAAAGAGAATGATGTTATGATAATTTATAAAATGTTGAGACGACAGACTAGTAAGACAGATACATACTTGGCTGGGTTGTTTTTCTTTCTGACTAAGCCATCACGACTTCTTTTGTTACTTGCATAACATTCTAGCTGACTCAAACCCGATGCAGGGTCAAAAAATATATCCTGTAGCAAAAGAATCAGTTTTTAAATATGCTTACGTCAAACACCATTTCATAATTACCCATTTTATTTCTGAATGCTTATTTCCTGTCAAGGGAAAATAATAGACGATGGATTTAGCCATACGAATGTATTCGGCTCTTGTAGGGAAATACTTCCTATTGGGGGAATGAAAAGCAAAATAAAGAACAGTTTTAGTTTAATCAGAAGTTGGAATTTGAATTGAAAAATTACTCAAAGCAGTGCAACATCAGCCACCAAGTAACATTTTTCCGCAACAACTTGATTTCACGGTGAGAAGGTGAGGTTTTTAACTGCCCAATAAGATCTTCTCCACTCATTGTGTTGTTCTTCTTATTCATAGTGGACCGCATTTTTAGAATAATTTCGGGAACAGGGTAATATTCCTACAATATTAAACAGAACGGTCAAGTTAAAGAAGCAGGATATTTAAAAATTTGAGTTCAACTTACACTCTCCTTGTTAACTTCCTTAGGATTTGGACTATCAGTAGGGCTAACTTCTTCGGCAGCTTCTGACGAACTCGGTGTGCCAGGTTCTTCACTGAGACGAGATACTGCTATGGCTTCATCTGAACTCTGGGAAGAAGTTGGGTCTGTTGACGAAGTGTTGATAGGTTCAGCAGAAAATACATTAACAAGTTGCAAGTCCTATATCAAAATAATATTTAATCTTTCAAACTAATTTAAATTGTGTTTAAAAGACCTCATTGACAGTCCTGTTGTTAGCCTCTGATTCCTTCAATGGCGATGGCTGAGTAACGCCGGTATTCAAAACGCCTTTAAGGATTAGTTTAATGTCGTCTTTTTTGCTTAAAAGGCTCAGAGTCCTAAAATTCTTGACAAAACCACCTGAACTGGATGCTAAACTGCAAGACTTGGGGTCTAGATCAAACTCAGCCGCAGCTAAATGTCACAATGAGCACGTTAGAGGATTCAGTAGACACGTGACACGTAAGGGAAATAGTTAACAAGGAACGAAAAAAGAAATAGTATTACCTTGCTAAAGGAAATCCTCCCAAGAACTCGAAACGATCAATACAGGGGACGTAATGTTTTTAGATAAATCCAGAAGTATTTCATCATGGCAATGAATAGTGGACAAAATTGAATCCTCCATTTACACAGTTACGACACTCACACAGTAACACCACTGACAATCACCACTTCACCACACTAAGTGTTTCAATCCGACCAAAAAATTTCCGTCACGATCCGCAATTCCATCTAGTGGAAAGACATCAAAGAAGTCCTCATGGCGGGCTATGACGCGCTGGTTTATGTTGGGTGTGACTATGTAAGAAAAACTGTGGTGATCGAACTCCAATATTGAGTACATGTTCAAAAGAAATAACGGAGGTTGTAATTCGCATATGAAACATTCTATCCTTCCAAAAGAGAATGTGAACTCGGGAGAATTCGGTTTCATCAGCATGAAAACATTTTGAGAATACTCAACTCCATTAATCGTAATTTTTTTTGACACTGTTATGTTTCTGTTGTTTGGTTGGAAAAAAGTTAACAACTCTTCTTGTGGAAAATCGTGTACCGAGGATTCATAAAGTTGCCCAATATCAATACTATCCCTTAACATTTTTTTCTCTAATAAAGAGTGCAGGGCAGCGCATTGTCTCTTAAATGCCAGAGTTTTTTTGGGATTTCGAAAGTTGTTCATTGTATGTGTTGGAATTTTAATTGAACCATTCATTCTTTCATAGTTCATTACCCACAAATTCTTAAGTGGTCCATTTTTTCTTACAACTGTCGGAAAATGCACCAAAAAGTGCATTTTTGGTCGAATAGAAACATCTGGATAGAATTGTTTAAAGAGTTGAAGAAACTCTGCATACCGAATTTCAAAGTAGCTTAATATTGCTTCATTGAGTTTAGGTGCCATGACAATATTTACGATTTCTCTCAACATTATTAAAAGTTTCCAAGGTTTGCTATTTCGTGCGACGTACCTTGATAACATTGCTGGCAATTTCAGGAACAGAGCCATGTACTGTGTGGCTGAAAGAGTAGGCGATATGCCATATCCCGGTGCATTGATGCTCTTTAACGGAGGGGGTTTATTGCTTTTATCAACTTTTGACTGCGAAAAAACTTCTTGCATCCTCGCGTTGATAAACTCAACTGTTATTGTTGGTTCCTCTTGCATAATGGAGTAAAGAAAGCAGCCACTGCCATAGGGAATTACTCCTTCACAGACGTTGTGCATGGAATCACTTCCCCAGTTATCCATACTGTGGAAATGAATCAGTTCATTATAAACACAGAAGCGAACCACTCCACGCACTCTCTCTAGGCCAGAATCAGCAAGTTCTCTTAGATCCTCGTCATATTTTTCTGGCGTGCGAAGTTCAAATGATTCTTCTTGGAAATCATGCGCCATTTGCGCTTTTGTTGCATAGCAAACTGCGCAACAAAAATCACAGTTGAAGGACTGGACAAGTCCAAATGCTTCGTTAATGCCAAGGTTATCAGCCGTAAAGTGAGCAATTGTTCCAAAAACCCTCACTCGTCCTTTGTTTGGGATGAAAACGTCGAATCCATCTGTTTCAAGCTTCTTTATTTCGTCGACAATGTGTCTCAAAATAACATTGTACCCGTCATCTCCATCCAAGTCTTTTGATTTGCATATCGCAATCAGATGTATGTTCGCAAGAGCTGCGTTAAATCTTTGTGGCAAATTCAGAATTGTAAAGTAGAACATAGTAGCACTGTGTTTTCCCCCACGTAATGTGCCACTCAATCCAACGCCGTCGGCAAATACCTGAAGCATAAGCCGTGGACCTTCCTTGCCTCCAGTCATGGAATTTTCCGAGAAGAGTTCGTTATTTTTATAACGCGAGCCATCCGTAAATTTCGCGTAAACCCCGTTTTCTGACGGCTCTTCGCGTGTATAAAACAGTAAGTCTGAATATTCCTGGTCCAAAACCAATGCTTTGATAGTTTTTTCAATTGAACAATATTCAGCAAAGTTAAAAGTAGCTGAGCCAGGATTCCTCCCTAGTTTAATTTTCTCCGGGGCAACAAATCTTGGATGCATTTTATACATTTTTTGAATTTTCCACTCGGTGTTCATGCAAGTAAAAACTTTTCTTAACGTATCAAATTTCAAATTAGCTTGGGCTAGTTTGTCTGGCAATTCTCTTATGTCTTCTACATCAATCAACATTCTGTTGATAAAAGCCGAAATTTTATTTGTTATTGCAACAACAAACTCTTCAACGTACTTGAGAATATCCACCGTAGTAGAGTAGGGTATGCCATTTTTAGAACGAAGGGCCAGAATCATCTCAAATGCACTCTCCTTTAAGCTGGTTACAATAAGACAGCAAGTTTTCACAAGTTCCCACATGAAAATGTATTAGAAACATTAGAAGTGAACGACAATATAAGACCATTTAAAGTTCAAACCAAAGTTTTTTCATTTTCATTTGCGTCTTGATAGCTGTAGATAACCAGTCCGGATTAACTTTTCTTGGTTTTTTTACGTCGTTCACAGATATTTCTTCCTTACATCCATGAATGAAAAATCTTTCTTGCGCGCTAACCCTTCGTGTCATTTGGAACAAAATATACGGTTTTATATTTCATAAAATATAAAACCGTATAAAACGCAGAATCAGCTTTGCTCCGGATTAGAAAATGGAGTTTTATTGGGGGTGTGACTAATTTGCGCGATGCGCGAGTGCGTGAGCTTAGAGTCTAATTTGCGCGAAATAATGTGCGCGAGTACCACACTAATGTGCGCGAAACAAATTATTGCGCGAATAGCCGAAAACGCACTAAATTTGCGCGAAACTAACTGCGCGAATGGCCGATTACACACTAATTTGCGCGAAAATTTCTTTTAAAAAAAGGAACAAAACGGATGCACGGATTGTTCTTGCATTTAAAATTGAAATTTAACAAAATAAATTCGAACTTTATTTACACAAAGTTCTTTGCAAACAGCCTCCATATCCACGACTTGATTTGTTAACATTTTCTTCCTGATCTATTAGAATTTTGATGAAATAGTTAAACGAAAAAAGGATTTGCGAGATTTGTACCCATGTGTATTTGATATCAACTCAAAGGAGAATAGCATTCTGGATTAGAACCAACAGCACTGGCAAAATTTTTGAATTAGGTGACACTCAAGCCTTATCAACTCAGAGGACCCGAGAATAGCATTCTGGATTAGAACCAAACAGCACTGGCCAAATTTTTGAAATAGGTGATACTCAAGCCTGTAGACTTTGAAGTTAGCAGTTTTGGCATCGCCACTTCATCCCCCAAGTTTTTTGCGGCCACGTTTCGCACTGGCGATGGAACCACTCATTACATGATGTAATGAGAGGGATGTAATTTACATCCCTCACGTTGAATCAAATCCCATGGGCACTCTTTGTCAGTTGCTCTCGACTGTGCCTCCCCATTTATTTCTGTCGGATCGTAATCCACCCTGCGGCAGTGCGGCAGTGACAGTAGACTTTCACTCTATTCAAGGAACTACCTTGGCAAACACTAACTCGATCGTCGGGTGTTGCTTCGGGAAACGGATCAATTTCCTTTTTAGTAAGCAATTTACGAGATGCGAAAGCATTTGGTTGGGAGAGAAAGAGGAACAGGAAGGGCTTTCACAACACGCTAGGGTCACTGCAAAAGCGATAGCGAAAATGTCACAATCGCTTGAATTTTTTTGTAGCTTGCAACTTTTAACTTGAAATGCAAAACTTTTACTGGAGGGCCTAATCAAGGAAGAAATGCACCCTAACACGTGATTGTTTGGAGGGCCACCCATTGAATCATAAATATCGACATGCTTTTTGTTTTTCATTTTGGCCGCGACCAACCAGTGATTTACGCCGTTGTGTAAAATCTGCGTCTATTCTTCGTCGTCTTCTTTTGGGAAGTCAAGTAACTGGCCCCGAACGGTGTCATGAAGTCCACGAACTAGGGGGGGGGGAATTTCTCCTTGATGAGTTTCATTACAGTATGAACTTCAATGTCATTCAGCCAATAGTCTGACTCTAGGATTCGTTGGAAATCCAATCCGTCCTCGGACGATTTCAATTGATTTCCCAAGGCCAGCACATCAACAGTCAACGGACTCTTCTTGATCTGATGATTCAAACGAAAATAAAAGTAAATAGCAATAGAAGTCCTCTCAGACTTTCATTCCAATGATGCTTACAGATATTTTTGGCGGAACATTCTTGACCACAGATCCTCCATCTGAAAAACTCTGTGCATCTCTCTGATCGAGGGAGTCGTCCGACTCTAGCTTGTAGTTAAATACGCTTGAGGATGATGATTGGTTACTGTCTTCATTATCGTTTTCAGACAATTTCGATTTATTCACGATTGAGGACTTTCCAAAGCCCAGCACATCAACAGTTATGGGACTCTTCTTGACCTGATGATTTAAAGGAAAATAAAATAAATAGTAATACAATTAAGTTCTCTTAAACGATCATTTCAGTGATGCTTACAGATTTTTTCGGCGTAGAATTCTTGACCTCAGCTTCTCCATCTGAAAAACTCTGTACATCTTCTTGATCGACGGAGTCGTCCAACTGGTTTTGTGAAAAACTCTGTGCATCTTCTTGATCGACGGAGTCGTCCAACTGGTTTTGCGGCAAGCGTGAGTCATCAGGCGTGGACGGGTCACTCTTTCTTGTGGCGGCAGAAATAATAAGATCTGCCTCAGTCAAATCCTGGGTGAGTTTTTTTTTTTTGGTTTCGAGACTTTACGAACGACAGGATCGACGTCGTTTTTGCGTGGTTGTTTGCAACCACTTTTCTTGTCCGCTGCCTTTCTGGCATTTTTTTCGCATCACTGTCGAGTTTGCCGGACGTTTGGATGAAATATCAGAACAGTTTGATAAAATCTTGGCAGCTATGATGTGAAAGCAGATTGCCGTCCCGGGGCACGAGCAAGCCACGCTCGAAAATGTTGCAGGCTTGAGCTTTATGACGCAGCTGACTCCATTGGGCCGGTCCGAATTGATTATGAACTTTCCTGAATCCAAATTGTACTGCACCATTTTGTCTCTAATCACCTGGGCCGCACGGTCATGAGTAGTCACTCTGTCGCTGTCATACAGCATATCCTTTTCTTTGGCCGATGATAGGCATTCTTTTTTTTGAAATACAAAATGCAATTAATTTAAATCAACCAATCTCTAAAAGAACAGTAAACGGTTTACATAGATTACCTGCTTCATGACGTTGGCTAATGCGCTACGCATAACATCGACGATCGCCTCAGGCGAAACAGTTTTTGGAAAAACAGGTTTATCTATTTCACGGTTATAAAGTTTCGCCAAATGGGGGCGGATGCGGTACGTCCCCATGTTGTATCTGCCTCGTAGAATTTCGACTTCGTGAAATTTACAAAGATATTCGAACCCGTGTGCGATGGTGTCGATTGGAACCTCACGCCATTCTTGACGGCGCTTTAACACGCAATTAAACGATTCAGAAGAATATGTGTCAGCCGATTCGATGGTGTGGTCCTTTAAAATCAATCGACCAATGCGTTGAATTTGCGAATCAATATTTTTCTTGTAATACGCCACGAAACTCTACCAGACATATAAAGAAAAGTTAAAACACCAGTAATTCCACAGTCAAGTAAACTATACTACATTGTGCCACCGACAAGAGTCGGAATAGATGTCGGTCGGCTGGAGCAAGTAGTCTTCCCGAGATGAACTCCGGAAAAGAGAGCGAAGATCTTTAATGTAGGAAGCGACGACTTCTTTGCCGGTGATTCCAAGTTTGCCCAACTTGAACTTTGCATTATCCATCAGGTGATTCCAGCACCGGTAAGAATTCAAGTCAGGGAGATTATCCCGAATGGCTTTAAGGAAAGCCTTTTCTTCGTCCGTTACTAAATAAATGTTTTTCGCACTTACAAGTTCCGGAAAGTATTGCGCCACATTCCGAGAAAACAAGTCGTGAGTTTTGTTGTTCTTCCTCTCATGAAGCATCAGCATGAGTGGAATCACGGGAGCATTTTCCATTTCTTGGAAGCGTACGACGAGAACTGACACATAAACGTCTCCCAGATTAAAGGTGGTGTCGTACTGTAGACAAATGTGAGGTATGTCGGACCTATTCAGCAGTCCTTTAACTTTTTCCCAAAGTTCATCAAGGAACATTATGCAAACAAGATCGGGGTGGGTCTGAATTTCCTTGATGAATCCTGTCGATTTGGCAAGTTCGTGCAAATTGTACAAGGCGTCCCGAGAAAGTCGAAGTTTCCGTCTCTCTCCTGTCTGGAAATTTTGGACTTGTTTAAGGTCACGAGGCGCTGTGAGCTCATGCTCATCGATGTTGCTTGGAGCATCAACTACAAGTTTTTTGTACACTTTAGATGGGGAGGCCAGTTTCCGTCTTCATTCTCTCCCTTTGGGATTTCTTTGTAGCAACGTAATTCCGTGACTTCTTTAGTTCCGAATTTGAATTGCCATGGGCGTATTCATTTTGCTTAGTTTCGTCTCCAACATATCTGACGAGGACTCGAAGTGGGAAGTCCGAATGTTCGTAAGCGATTTGCATGAAGTCTGAGGATTCGTACCGCTCGCCGTTTTTTTTGTTTTGTATAACGGAATAAAAAGGTGTTTTCTTACATAACGAACCGTTGAATGGACAATTAGTTTGCCCGCCTTTCTGACGAAAATGGTATCCATCAATTCGCCAATCTGCATTAAAAAAGCCATCCATTACAAAAATAAAAAGAAAGTAAAAAAGGAAATCACAGGGTTATCACTACCAAATTATGTGACAAGATCGATTAAAATGGATAGACTAACAATGGACGAAAGCCACCCCCAAGAAAAAATAATCACTTTAACATAGGTCAAACATTCAATAAAATTTTTTTCACTGTATATCACAATCACTTGTTAATAAAGAAAAATTACTCACCATGTTTTGTAGATTCATCTTTCGCCTCGTAGAGATGAATAAATCCTCCTTTGGGCCTCACTGCAGTCTCGCTCACGGGTGTAAGGGACGAAATGAGTTTGAAGAATTTGTTGTTTTTCGAATTTCCTCCGCGATGACGAGCCATCTTCTCTCCATGAAGAAACAAAAGTAACTGACCAACTGTGGCAATTTTCTTCGAGACCACAAAAACTGAACACCTGCAGTGAAGCAACAATTTTGGTTTCAAATCACGTTAACATCGTTTACTCTTCCTCTTTGCTCTCTTGAGACTGCTGAAACGTTCCCACGGTCACCCCTTCCCTCTGCTGTAAGGTTTTTTCGAACCAAAAAATGTTGGATCTGTGATTTGTTGGGGATGGGTACAAT
This sequence comes from Ceriodaphnia dubia, assembly GCA_022539655.2. Lineage (NCBI taxonomy): Eukaryota > Metazoa > Arthropoda > Branchiopoda > Diplostraca > Daphniidae > Ceriodaphnia > Ceriodaphnia dubia. The sequence goes on from JAKUCG020000082.1 coordinate 1,740,950, forward strand.
AAGTGAGGATGTTGCGTTAGGAGTTCGCATGTTGGAAGCAAGTTTGGCGATACAATTTCAATCAAGGAATCGAAATCGACGATCGAGGGCTAGCCAGCAAACCAACTTCGCTCGGTGTTGTTTCATATGTTTAGATGTTTTATCAAGTTTTTGGTGAAGGGAAGTGAGTGCTGACGCCATCTCATTGTGGAATGGAAGCTTCCGTTTTCTGAGGGCTTGAGTGATAAAATCGACCGAACCATTCTTGGACTGAGTAAATAGGTTTTGGTACAGAGCTATTCGCGAGTAGCCTCAACAAGTCAATTTCCGGTGGCAATTCAGTTAATCCCGTCCGTGATTACCATATATCCCTCAGCAACGAAAGACTTAACCGGACAGTTGATTTGACGCCTCAATTTGTCGTCGGAGCAAAGGCCTCGCAATCTCGCATAAATGTGCTGGCTTGGATAAGTAACTGACTCCGAATCGATGGGTCCAATAACACCATTTTAGTTAGCGTGAGCGGTGTTCATCCTCCGTATTGGTTGCAATCTAATGATTCAAGAAAAAAGGAGGCAATGAGGGAAATGCAATTTGTAGCAAAATCGTTTTTTAACATTACCAGTAGAAAAAGCATCACTATTATCTTGCTGTCTAGATCACAGAGGCTGATCCCAACTTGTTGGCAATCGCTTTGACATGAAGTCCAACTTGAGAAAAGACGCCGGTGTTGTGAGTCGTCACACGACTCTGATTGCTCTTCAACCATTACGACGCACTTTGCGTGTAAGTGGATCTGATCTTCTAGTAAAGGCAATGCCCCAACGCAAACAGTTCTACCAAAACTGATATGTTGCAAAACGTAAACTTCTCGAATGGATCCATTCATGTCGTCGCTGGAACCAAGAAAGATGCGAAGGAAGAATAAAGATAGCTGGGCCATCAATCGGAGTGTATGCGGACGTAGGGGGACGCTCCAACTGTCACCTTCATTCAGCCTTGACAGTACCCACCACAGGGATTGGAACGACCCCCCGTTTTCCCCGTGTTTACCACGGGCGCTTATGGCATTTTGACAAAAATGTTTGATTTTTTTGCGACTCAGCTCCGTTGAATAAAATTTTGTAAAATCCTATGTTTATTCATCACCACAATTTCTTTTTAAATATATAAGCATTTTCTCTAGCGATTCGGGGAATTCCTGTAATTGCATAGTTCATGTTTATGGAACGCCTCATAGCCGACCCCTTGTATCGCTAGTACTTGTCGTAGTTGGAAGTAAACCTGGGTCTTATTTTTGAAAATTCGTAAAAAATATAAGACATGCGAAACGACAGTGCCAAAAAATGTCGGTAACAGAACTTAAACTACTCTTTATTTCGGTATGAGGTTGAAAACATTTCCTTTACGCGTTGTTAGGGATTATAAATGAAAAGGAACTGATCGCGTTTTTATCAAGAGCGTTTTTGATCGCTTCATCTGTGTTCGCTTCGTCTACACCAGAGGCTCTAGTATCGCAAATGTTGATACCATTTGTGTTTTCACTTGACACTTGTTATTTCTTGAGTCTGTTTATTTTTTCAAGTGTCACGGTGATCTTTTATTACTACGTCTAAATTACCTCTTATTCCACCACTTCAGGTAAACAGTTTTATAAATAAAGTTGTGTTTACTAATTACCCTCTGCTTCAATCAAGAATAGGTAAAAGGAATTTAAATTTTTGAAGAAAACTCTTAGTCTGTAGGTTACTACCCAGTTAAAAATGTTCTATACAGGTGTCGAAAATATTATAGATTATTATAGTTTTTTACGTAGTTTTTATATGTAAAACTATAAAAAAACATAGAAAATCTATAATATTTTCGACAACTCTATGGAACATTTTTAACCGGGTATCTTCATTTTTACAATTATGTCTTAGTCTAATCAAGTGTAACAATAGTATACTCAAATAAACTTATTTGTTTAAGCTAATTTTATACTTTGCCATCTTTTTACTTTGTCGCATAGGTCTATTTCAAGTGGTCTATTACCACACACTAGGGTATCGACTTAACATTACACTTTCAAAGCCTATACTAGAATAAAATAATAAATTTAGGACACGGAGTAAACATTGTATTACAGGTTAAGGATACAAGTCTTCAGTTTACATCTCGTGGGTATCAATTATCTCAGTACTTTGTGTGACCACCCTTCGCATCGATGACGGCCTGACAGCGCCTTTTCATTGATTGAATGTACAAGCTGATGGTTTGTTTGGAAATTTCCCTCCAGGATTTTTCCAGAAACTTGTAGGTAGCTTCCTTGTTTGTCTGAGGGTTTAGCCGTAGAAGTGTATCCAAATGGTCCCACAGTTGTTCGATCGGGTTAAGGTCTGGGCTCTGGGTTGGCCATTCCATCCTTACAATTTCACCTGAACAATTACGTCGAGAATAAACTAGGCTGTTTAATTTTTACTTCTTCAACGACCAGGACTTACCTGTTTTTTCATTGTTATCTTAGTACTTCAAGTTAACTTTCGCGGTGTGTTTCGGGTCGTTGTCCTGCTGGAACACAAAACCCCGACCCAACAACTTTTTTCCACCTGGAAGTGCATGTCGGTAGAGTAAGGTGTGGTATTGTTCTTTCTTCATGATTCCTTGGATTTGAACTAGTGGCACCACTCCTTGACTACATACACCGCCCCACACCATAACGGAACCCCCACCATGCTTTACGGTACCAACGATACAGTTTTGTGCGAATCTTTCGTGTTACATCCTCCTAACAAAAACTCGTCACTTACAACCAAAAAGCTCAAATTTGCTTTCGTCGGTGAATAACACACGATCTCACTGCTCTTGAGTCCAGTTCACATGATCTTTGGCAAACTTTAGCCTTTTAGCAATATTTATTTTTCGAAGAAAAAGTTTTTTCGCTGCGACTCTGCCGGACATTCCAGATCTCAGTAACGATCGCCTTATCGTAGAAATTTGTAAACCAAGTATCAGAATAAAGAGTCCGTCTTTGTCAAGCCCAAAGAAATGGCAACTGTTGGCTCCTCTCTGGTGTGTAGAAACGCCCCCCTGGTTTTTCTCAAAATCCCCCCACGTGCTCTGAATACCATCTTTTGTAAAGTACTATTATTGGAAATGAGAACTTGGTCAAAGCAGAATGATTATTTAAAATTCGTTTTTTTTAATTTAAAGAATCATATATATGGAAGTCGACTGCTATTTTCGTATTCCGCCAACTTCAACTTTATTCGTAAGTATAGTACCTTTGCACTTGATTATTTACCCTCAAATAGGCATGATTTACAAGTAACAAATGCCATGTGAGTAGAACGTCCGACTGCAAACTTTAAGAACTTCAGACTCTCGGGTTCGATCCTAGGGACAGGTTACACTTTTACACTGCAATAAATTGCTTGCAGGGCTGGATATCCATAGGATAACTCTGGTGCGGACATATGCGCATCCCAAGGATATCCTAGGGGTGAAAAACTGGAAATCCTCTTCTAATTTGGGAATATTCCAGGGATATCCAAGGGATGTACCTGTGCAGCCTGGGTGGTGGGTACTGTACATCACTTTTTAAAAAAGTTTACTTCATTTATGATAAGATTTCGCTGAATACTATAAGGTATATACGCATTCAGCAAACTGTATGCATGATTTACATACCTCTATTTGTCACGACCTTGAGCGACAAGATTTCAACTCCATATGCAGTCAATTGTGAATTCAATATTCAGCTGTTAATTCCAGTAGACACAAATGACAAAGACGAATTTTTTTTTCTCCACATAGCATGCAGTGGTCGATCACGGTACGTGTGTACGTGAGTGAGCCTACAGTCGATCATCCAGCTTCGGCAGTCTGACAAAAGTGTCTTTAAGTGTCAATAAAGAGGGCTAGAATTGGCCCCTCCTCCGCCGAAAGCTTTCCGGCTTTTCCACATATCACGATATAAAGATTGGTGTAACTAAGTTATTTCCATTATTTTGATTAGAGTTTTATTACTTTACTGAACAGTATATTACTTCTAACCTTTTCTATGTGAAACATAAGCCCTGGAGTTCATGTGAGGATCGTGAAATAAATTCCGAATTGCAGTGCAAAAAGGTTGGCATACAGGAAACAGAGCATCCAGCTAATCACAACACAGTCAGGCAAACACAAAACAAAGTTAATGCATTTTATCTTTTTTGTCAAGTGAATGAAGATGCCTCACTTGTTCACAGTTCAGGGCAATGGGATCCATTTGCATCATCATCAGGTTTTATTCAATATCTCAGTCTCAATACTCAATCCTCACTTTAACTGACAAATCGATGTAGAGAATTCTCTCAACCAGCAACAGTATCTTCATAGAATTACACCTTGATTCAATAAACATTTAAATTGTTTATCATTATTACTCATTAACTGTTTTACTTGCCTTACCTGGCTCTGGTATTGAGAAAATCGCGGTAGACATCAGCATCGCGTTGTTCAACTAATTTGACAACTAAAGGTAAGCCTGGCCTAGTAAAGGGTTGCATTTGGAGTTATTTTACCAAATCCAAATGGCACGAGTCTGCTGAACACGATCAATACATTTATATCAATTCAAACCTAGAAACGATCCGTGACATCCGTTTTGTTCCTTTTTTTTAAAGAAATTTTCGCGGAAATTAGTGTGTAATCGGCCATTCGCGCAGTTAGTTTCGCGCAAATTAGTGTGTATTCGGCTATTCGCGCAGTTTGTTTCGCGCAATTTAGTGCGTTTTCGGCTATTCGCGCAATAATTTGTTTCGCGCACATTAGTGTGGTACTCGCGCACATTATTTCGCGCAAATTAGACTCTAAGCTCGCGCAAACGCGCATCAAATTAGTCACACCCGTTTCTTGGTAACTTAATGGATGAACACAATTGTGGGAAGCAATAAGTTTAATTTCTAAAGCCAATGCGTTTTAATTCTTTATTTGACTGTAAAAACTCCCACAGAGGTCTTCCAATTTGGGCATGTCTGCTCACATACATCACTCATGATTACCTCAACAAATGATTGAACAATTCGGCTTAAAAAGCCTCTAGAGAGAAAACCAGTCAAATCTTTCAATACGAACTTAAAAAACTTTCTTCCTTCCAAAAAACCATGTGCTTCTGTCCACTTCTTTTTCAGTCTGTCGTCTGCCTCCTCCTTCTAATTCTCCTTCCCCTCTGAAGCCTCTTCTTCTCGGGTGCGTGCGCCACAACAATCATTTTGTATAAGGATATCAGCATTATATCGATGTTTCAAGGACGCTAAATATAAAAGCTTACTTTTCACCGGTCTTTTAACCAATCTATGTGCCACCCGGTCGGCTTCAGGGTCTGCCCTGTCAACGCCAAAGCCATTTCTCAATACCAAACCTACATCTCCTCATGATGACACACAACTCCTCCCCAACTAACATAAATTGTCTTCAAATTAATCTTCGACACTCCCGCGCAGCAGCTCTGCACCTGTCGCAGCTCCTGCTTTATTATCTTGACGTGGACATTGCGTTCATTCAAGAACCATATGCCGTATCGGCCCCATCGGCTACCGTGAAATACGTACCGGACAGCTACGTCCAAATTCCCTGCTTGTCAGCAGACCACGCCTACGGCGCGGCTATTATCGTGAAGGAATTCTACAATCCGATCTCGTTCCCTACGGACATTAGTAACTATGCGGCTGGTGCAGAAATTACGGTGCGCGGTCAGAAATGTTATCTGTTTTCTCTCTATTGTCGCCTATCTATAATAGACATTCAGTCATTTCTTCTATCTCTCTCCTCCATCATCTCCATTCTAATAGCAAAAAGAGCGATCCTATGTATAGATTCAAATGCACTGAACCCACTCTGGAACAGTCGTACTTTGGACAATAGAGGAAGAGCATTTGAAGAATTCTTCCACGCTCTGGGTCTAAATATCGTCAATGTCGAGTTGAGCCAGCTTGAGCATATACCCACTAACACTTCCTTCTTAGACATAACATCCGCGGGGGATCTACTTCACTTGTCGGAATGGAAATTCCTCGATATTCCCTCACTCTCAGACCACCCTTTCATTCAATTTTCGCTGCAAATCAGAAATGAGGACAGTCCGCCCAACAACTATCGCGCCCCAAAACGCTTTCCTCTATTATCCGTCTGCCAGACCAATACCTTCATCTCATCTCTTGAGCAACGGCTTGAAAACTTTCCGGCAATTGACCACAGCTCTCCAGTCTCTACCAAGGCTATTGACGATTATATATCCGATCTCACTGGTACGTTACTAACCTGTGCGACGAGCTCCAAACTTCCACCCCACTCAGCCCTAGCCAAGGGCAAGATGCCTTGGTGGAAAGAAGAACTATGGAGTCTACGATACCATATGCAGCGGCCATACCAAGCTAAGTGCGATTTTCCTTCTGTAGAGAACATTGAAACTTACACCAACATGAAGTCGAAATACCAAAAACGACTTCGTGAGCGGAAGGTGGAGAGCTGGAAAGCGTTCTGTACTAATAATTTCAACGGCGATCTGTTTGGTGCGCAAAAGCGGATAACCAAGAAAACCGTGAGTCACAGCCCACCACAACTCATCAAAATTGACGGCGCAATTGCCGGAAGATGCTTCGCTCAGCCCAGCGCCCACTTATTCTTGCAATATCCAAGTCGTTTAAATCAAATTCTACCCTGTCTTCGCTCATTCTTGCCAACCTTTACCCCATCGATTACGAAATAAAGAAGCGTATCAGCTTTACTTCACTCACAGCTGATTCGTTCCCGATACCTCCGTCATCCGCAGCGTTTGTACAAGAGATTGTCGTGCCCATCCAGCGGCTAGCCCCGCCATCGACCAGCACCTACAGACAATTCGTACGTAGCTCAATTTCCAACAAGCTGGCAGCAGATTGGAACAACGAATGGGTAGGTTCTCCTACGGCGTCACAAACTAAATCCTTTTTTCCAACAGTTTCCCACTCAACCATGCTGTCATCCTGCCGCCTGCATGCAGCGACTGTTCAAGTTCTAACCGGCCACTCTCTACTCAATAGCCACCAAGCTAAAATCAACAAGTGAGAGTCAGCGCAGTGCCAATATGGATTCGAAGAGGAAACCGTTTCTCATTTTTTATTTAGCTGCCCTCTTTTCAACGAAATTAGAGCCCCTTTCAAAAATACTTTACTATCACTGAACCTCTCTTGGCCTCCAAGCCTGTCTTTAATACCACAGCAAACTAGATCCTGGGAGTCAATGGTCCATTTCATCCACAGATCCAACCGGCTTCGGTTGAACCGCCGTGGATTCTCACAACCCCCACCTGCCACAATTCCTGCCACCGCCTCGTTCAGCGTCGGCCATTCCCTCATTCCTGTCAGCTAATACACCCGGGTGACGCTGGCAGGGGTTGAGGCTGAGGGATCACTGGCCGGCATCTGTCCGTGCGCGTTTCCCAACCAACCTCTTTCCAGCTAGCCCTCTTAGTCGCCAATTCAACACTAGTCAGTAGGTCGGTGGAGGTGTGGTTTGGCCGGAGGTGATGGGGTGTGACAACCACATCCCCTCTGTGACGGCCCCTCCGCTGACTTTAAGCTTGATAGTAGCTACCTTCTCAGACGAGTAATTTGGGTTCCTCTTTTAATCCTACTGCACCCGCATTCCACTAGAGCACTTTGCCATAAACCATGTTACTGTGCGATTATCTTGACCAACAGTGTCATCTACGCAATACACAGGCAACACTCGCACGCGAGTACGCCCTTTTATAATAATAATAATAAACCTATCTATTACAGATGTTGTTGGTTTTATTAGAGAAACACTCACTTATGTACTCCTTGATTTATCTACCCTGTCAGCTGTTCCTGTACTAGACTACGTCTGTTCGTCGTTCGCCGACGGCCATTTTCCCTCACTTCTCTTAGTGTATCTGTTTCAGTCTGTACTGTGCTATCTGTACTGAAGGATTATTTTCATACAAACAGGTACGCGAAAAATCTTTTTTTCGCCATAAGCGCCATGTTAAACACGGCGATTTCAACTGCATGCCTTTTGCCTGACGATCGTCACATAAATCCAACAGTATATTGACACTGAAAAGCCCCAGGCACTTTGACAAATACATTGTTCATAAGGCACTGTGATGGTTTTTAAAGGGAGAAATGTACATTAGTTAGTTAATTAGCTGATTCTGAACATTTTAAGACCAATATAATTGAAATCAAATGTGGTTTAGTGCCTTAAAAGTGTTTTGGAAATCCAGACTTTCTACGGGGGGAAAGGTTCGGCGCACGGGGATGATGCACGTGACGTCACAACGGAGAAGATAGGGCTCTAGCTCCTCCTCCTTTACGCTACTCCCAGCAAAAGTAGTGCTAACGTCAGTGTCTCAGTGATACTAGATCTTGCGGGTAATTTCAAATGAGCAATGAGATAAAATTTGGACATTGTTCATTTAATTTGTATTTGGCATTATATTGCCGCTTATTTTAATATTTGCAAAATAACGGCAGTATGCTTAGGTATAGTATTTGTATGGTATCATCATATTATATGAATGCTAGATAAGACTCCTTCACTTTTTTCTTCATGTGTTTTCCAGGCCAAATTTCCTTCAGCTTCTTCCCCGTTCCCTCTTTCTACTTTTCATTCCAAATTTCTTTCACCTTCTGCCCTGTTCCCTCTATATACTTTCCAGTCCAAATTTTCTTCAGCTTCTTCCCCCGTTCCCTCTTTCTACTTTTCAGTCCAAATTTCCTTCAGCTTCTTCCCCGTTCCCTCTTTCTACTTTTCAGTCCAAATTTCCTTCAGCTTCTTCCCCGTTCCCTCTTTCTACTTTTCAGTCTAAATTTCCTTCAGCTTCTGCCCCGTTCCCTCTTTATACTTTTCAGTCAACATTTTCTTCAGCTTCTTCCCTGTTCCCTCTTTATGCTTTCCAGACCAAATCTCATGCAGTTTCTTCTCCATTCCCTCTTTCTGCTCTCTAGGCCAAATATTATTCAGAGTCTTCTCTGTTCCCTCTTTCTCCAGGCTAAATCTCCTTGAATCTTTTCTTTGCTTTATCCCCTCTTCTTCCCTGGCCCAATGTCCATAAGTTCTATTCTGCTTTCCTCTTTTTCTTCCTGGGCCCGAAGTCCATTATTTACTTCTCTTTCGGCTACATCTTTTTTACATGTTAATATTCCTCCTGTCACTGACTTGCTGCGTTTTATCAACTTCGAAATTTGGCATCGCATATTCATCTGATAGTTCGCATAATAATGATTTTGCCATTGATTTCTTTAAAAATCCAGACTAAAAGGAAAATTATATAGAACTTTCGGTATGTAGTCAATCCCACCATGGCCTTTTCGGCCCCAGCCATTCCGGCCCCAACAAAATATGTGGCCGGAACGGGTCGCAAAATATAGTACCGCCTCGATTTTAAGACCACCAAAACAGCGTTAGTAAATTGTTTTGTGTGATAGTATTTCTGTAACAAATTGAAACTTATTGAAACTATTACGTGTTGTAGCAATGTGAAGAACAAAGTTAATTGCATGTTTTATAATATAAAAAATTTGAACGAACGACAAAACTACGTTGTTAATTTTTCCAAGATTTTTTAACATTTTAATTACAAAAATAACAGCATTGTGAGTATATGAACTTAATAGGTTTGGGGAAGTGGAATACATCTAATGAATTTATTTCAATTACCCCAAGCTTTTTGGTTTAGAAATTCTATTTGGTTTTCATGTTTACCTATCAGACCACCGACCCAAATGGTCGTATAACCGAGTCGTCACTGGAAAACCCACTTGGCCCAATAAGCTATTCCATCCCTCCCATACAGCAAATATGAAATCTTATTAACAAATCAGCTAATCGGTAGAATCAACCTCATTGAGCGAAAATGAAAAATGTTAAAGAAGAAGAAAGAAACAACAACAATATTACAGCCGAATAGGTGTAGGTTTTCAAAATTTGATTTTCAGTTTGATAGTTCACATTTTCGAAATGCTAATTGTATTTCTAATTGCATTTCCTAAACTTAGATCTAAATCTAAAATGTCTTTGCTATTTACCGTGGCTTTTATGCCAGTTTGAATTCATATCACACAAGATTTTAGACAAGTTTAACCGTTGCCTTTGATTATTAAGATGATTAGAACATTGATTTTTAAAAGATCCTGTTTGCACCTCTATTTCCCACCCCTACGGACTACTCAATTTCTTCTTCATCTATCTTGCTTAGAAAAACTGCTATCTAAATGGCTTGGCCAAGAAAGATTGAAGCCAGAATGGCTTTGTTGGCGAATCGTCCCGGCCTCATGTTTTTTTGGCCGGAGTGGCTAGGGCTGGGGCCGGATTGACAAGCAACCAGAACTTTCACTGTCTCACTGGAACTGACAATATTTAACTTTCGTTTCACGCTGATGGAAGATTTGAATTTGGCGCGGAAATGAAAAACTACATCCATTGAATTACAGTAATGCCTCATTTTCCCCATAACTTTTAATTGAGAAGTTAAATTCATTATTAGTCTACATGTTAGGATTGCTAATTACGGGATCTTTTAATTAGTTCCAGAGGACGGTGGAATATTCAATGTTATACACACGATAGATAAAAAACAGTAGGGTTGATTTGTTCGTTTGAGAGGAACAAGGGGATAACAAAGAAGACTATAATGTTTTAAAAATCTTAAATAAATATACCATTCTTAAAGATGATGAACACACCAGGGTAAATTATTTTGGTAATTATTCTGGAAGTAAAATTGCGAAAAATGGGTTTTGGAAGTATATCGGCATGTCATTTCATTTTGGTAGTCATAAAACAACTTTGGCAGCTGTCGTTTGCTAAGTGCGGAATCAAAGCCGATCTTAGCAATCGCAACTGCACCAAGTGGAATTCCTGCCACGTTAATTGTATAATGGCAAGAACTTTACATTAGAGATTCACGGCAAGTTTGAAGATGACTGAAACAACAAATCTCAATATTTCGAAACATTGTGCTCTTGCTATTGTGCTCTAATTCCACTGAACTGAAACTAACAAATGTGAACGATCGATATTTTAATAGAAACGCCTGACAGGCTTTTCCTAGAAAGAACCTGAAAAGAAACATCTACCATTTGGTTGAAAGCTATTAGGGGCCGTTCATTAACAATTTTCAGTTATTCATGCGAAATTCAGTATGTCATGCGTTTGGGGGGGGGGGGGATTCATTATGCGACGGAAGTCTTTCTCCCTATGCTTATGACATAAGGGAGGTAACGGAAAAGCGTGACATGGGGATGAGGGGGGGGGGAATTTTGCCGAAACAGCGTGACATAGCCTACTTTATGAACGGTCCCATACATTTTTCGAGAGTCAAGTTTTACCTGTCGTGAAACACGGATAAAAAGCCGAAACAGTTGTACTGTCGCTTCCTTCAATAGCTCATATTTTTAGAAGCGTTTAAAGTGTTTTCAATTAACAGAAAACAATAAAACATGCTGCGTGTTTTTCGAAATGAACATTTTAATCGATGGAAACCAGAATGCTTTGCAAACATAGATAATAATTCTGATCAACTTTCAGGATCCAAAACCATTCCCACTGGAAATTTAATTACAAAGAGAGCTACTTTAGTGTCGATGAACACTTCAGTTGACAGGGTCAACGAGATTTGTCTTGATCTTATTCCTTCCTGACGCGTTCTACCCCACCGCTTATTATAGCTATGAAAGTCGGTGGATCTCTTATGTTACTTCGGCACGTTAATGCAAAAAGAAGATTGTGTAACGGAACACGACAAATCCTGGAGTCAATTCATGGTCAAATGATTAGGTGCCAAATTGCTGAAGGGCATAGGGGTGGGATAGTTGTTTTTATCACGAATGAACTTTACGTTACGCCACATGATTCTGAAGATTCCCCTTTAAAGAGGTTGTATACGACATTTGCAATAGCAATTAACAAGAGCCAACCTCTTTCTTTAGCAATGGTTTTCGTTTGGCTAAGACAATGTTTTTTTTTCGGGGAATTATGCGTAGCAACTTTATGCGTATACTTTATAGAAAGAATAAATATTACATTTTCAGTCAACATAGCACGTTCTTGAAATATGTCAAACAGAAAATTAGAGCGTAGAGTCTAGATTATTGTATCAAAATAAATTTATAAAAAGTTTTATTTGGCTGTTTTTATTATTTTTTTTCGTTCTTAAATTATTATTTTTGGATTGGCATGTTTCAAGTGGACATTTCCGAAATTGACTCCCACCGCGATGAAAAAAACTGGGTAGAAGCGTACCAGGAAACATTCAGACTGATCGCCAAAAATTTTTATGTATGTCAACGAACATTTTGACACTCAAGAACATGATCCCATTAACGTGGACGATGCGCAACTCAATTTAATTCATGAATTCGTTAATTCATGATTCATGATCGTTCATGATCGATTATCACATGTAAACTCTGTTGTTTTCGCCGCTCAAGAATCGTAATAATGGGAGATTGATCTTCAATATTTAGAACAGAAAGGACAAATGTTTAAAATTCACTTCTCTTCTATCGAGACAAAAAATTTCTGTTTTGGGTTTATTTATAATACTCAGTCCCATTTAATATTAAAATCAATTTTGAGAGGTTCAATTTGAAGCAATTCAATAGTACTTAATAAGAATTAATTCCTGAGAGATTTCACGTTAGTAGAAGCCGAAGGCTTAGAGGCGTTTAATAGGCAAATTTTCGAGGGAGCAGGGGCTAAGACTAGGCTCCAGGCACCTCCAAGACCCGGGTCCGAAAGGTTTATCTCGGCTAACAGAATTCTCTTTAAGTTCCCCAAAATTCAGAGAAATGGCTGTTTAGCTTAGTACATTTATTTCGGAAAGTACTCGATATCGATTTTGTTGTATTCAAGCTTAATATTCCTAACGTGTTCAAATCTGGGTAGTTTTTTTTGTTTCCCGAAATTCGGCCGTTCATTTTAATGGGGATATTCCGGGAATTCCCTTCTCATTGCTTCACTCAACTTATTACGTAACTACAACTGCTGCAATTAATTTAGCATTGGTGAAAAACGTCCAAATTGATATGAGGAACGCCACTTCCCAGGAGTTCGGTTTGAATATTGGTCGAGTGCAGTCGCATAGTTTGGTCTCCAGTTTTCTCAGTGTGCCCCCTACCTCCTCGCTCTCAAACGACTACTAAAGCCCAACTTCGCACCTTTTCTTTCCTTACCGCTCCTCCACTCTGTCTCTCTATACGCATGCTGTGCCCACCTTACTTAGATCGCAAAAGGCCGCGCGAAAGCCGGGACACATCCCCACTCCCCTCACCCAGCCACAGTATGGCGGCCAGTAATTTCCTCCCTCCTGTAATTATCAAGCTGACGGACGGAAGTGTAAATTTTAGAGATATGATAATCGCCGATCGAGATATTTTTAGAAGCGCGTTGATATCCCTAACAGGCGGCAGAGAATTTAGAGATTCGAACATCCCGCGCGGTGGTGATCTTTTTGTGTATCCGGTCGATGCTGAGCAACAGCAAGCCCTCCTTAGCATTAATAACACGGCAGTGGCGACCAGGCAGGTAGCGTGTAGTCTCCCAAAATCAGCATCGCCGTTTCACAAAGGAGTTATCTTTGATTTCCCCACTAGTGATAGTGCAGAGAGCATTTTGGCAGCTCTGAAAGACCAAGGCGTGGTGGATGTTCAAAGGGCAACTAGCAACGACGACAATGGTAGAGTTCTCCCCATGGTTTTTCTTTTTTTCGAGTCAGGTCTTCCAGCGCGGGTCAGAATCTCGTCGGTGTCCTACGAAGTCAAGCAATACGTCCCGAACCCATATAGGTGTAAAGTTTGCTGGCATTTAGGGCATATGGCCACAAATTGCTCCTCAGCTCCTAGATGCAAGAAATGTGGCGGTAGTCACGCCGTAGGTCTGGTGTGTAGTACTAGATGCGTTAACTGTGACCGCCCGGATCATGAAGCAGATAGCCTGTTCTGCCCAGCATATATCGAAGCAAAAAACGTCATCAGGTTAGCGGTTATGAATAACATAAGCGTCAGGGAGGCCAGAGCCAGATATTTCTCGCCGCACAATAGAACTGGCCAGCGCCAAGCTTTAAACTCAGCCCACCCACCCACCCGCCAAAATCCACCCGACCCTTGCCCGACCCAACAAGCCCTACCACATGATGAGTTCCAGCTGCTAAAGTCGCAGGTAGCGACGCTTCAGGGAGAGCTGCACAGAGTCACGACTGTCACAATTCCAACCCTGTCGGCCACTGTGAATGAAGTCAAAAGCGACGTTGCAGCCATCAAGGCCGAATGCTCTGGTTACAACAACAGATTCGATGCGATCGACAGACATTTTATGGATCTGAAGAACACACTCTCCCTCTTGCTGCCCGCACGCGGCTCGGCCGATGGCCCACCAGCTTCTTCGCTAGAGAATAGCCCCGGGGCAATTATGAATGGCGACATTGCCTCTCCGGCGCTGGATCCTAGTTTGATGATAAACCCTCTAGACGCCTCTACCGGAAATTGGAGCCATATGGATTTACCGGACAATGAGGATTTCTAAGAAGATGAAGTGTGTGCAGTGGAACGCAAGAGGACTCACCAAATCCAAATTAGAAGAATTCAGGAAATTTCTAAGTTCAGAGTCCCCAGATATCGTCTTTATCAGTGAAACTCACTGGTCAGGCGCCTTTGATGTTCGTTTTCGTGCCTACCAACTCCTCAAGAAGGACCGCGCCCAGAGGCTGGGCGGAGGAGTGGCCTTACTTATTCATAACTCGATTCAGTTTTCCCCCCTATTTTGTGTTTCGTCCGACACTGTGGAAGCAGTTGGTGCCACAGTTGTCACTCAAGACTTCGGTTGTGTGGATTTCATTTCAGTTTATATTCCCCAAGGGAATTGTGATGTGCCAGAAGTTAAAGATATGCTTAATCGATCAAATCAGTTTATAATCGCGGGCGATTTTAATGCCCACCATGAGTTGTGGGAGAACGTTTGCACAAGAAATAGATGTGGACAGGCGGTGGTAGATGCACTTGCTGACGTTCCAGACGCCCACCTAGTTACGCCCCCGGATCTCGGAACAAGAGTTAATCCAACGAACGGTAAGCACACGACAATAGACTTGATTTTTGCTTCTGCCCGTCTCGCGCTCAGTGCGTCCGTTTCGTTGGGCCCGTACATGGGCAGTGATCATCTGCCGGTGATCACCAGTTTCAATGCAGCTCCAACTCGTTCTGCAAGCAGAGCGCCTGCGTGGTCTTTTGATGAGAAGAAGTGGGGTCGCTGGAACGAGGATTTGGCATCGGGCCTTAGGGCCGCTTCTTTCAGCTCGATATTAGACCCAGCGACTGCCTTTGCGAGTTTTACTCAAGAAATTTTAGCGGCCAGCAACAAGCATTTCCGTATGCGCAACTCGTCACCTAAACCTAAACCAGAGCCAGGGCGTCCGTGGTGGAACGAAGATTGCAGTAGGCTAGTGGAGGCAGCACGAGTAGCCTACAGGGAGTGGACGGTCTCGCCACTGTCGGCAGCCAAAAGAATAGAGTGGAGGAAGGCAGAGGCCAAGAAAAAGAAGTTCATCATTCAGGCGAAGAAACAGGCGTGGACCACGGCTGCGTCAAATCTTAACCCAGCATCAAACCAAACACAGCTTTGGTCGTTCACAAAGGCCATGATGGGTGTGAATGTCAGCTCAGGAGACAGTGCCCCGATCACACATAATGGAGGAGTAGTCAGTTCCCCGCAAGAGAAAGCAGCTCTATTTTTGGATATGTTCGGCAGGCTGTCCCCTCAGAACATCACCAATAATCCGTTCTATAAGTCGAGAATCGACTTAGCAATTGCGTCGTCGTCGCCTTTTGGCCTAAATCGTCCTATAACGCCAGAAGAGGTGAACAGTTGTCTGCACAAGTCGAAGAGTAAAGCGATTGGACTCGACCGTATTCATAATTTGATGCTGGATAACCTGTCACCAGAAAATAAGACCAACCTCCTCCATCTGTTTAACCTCAGCCTTCAACATGCGTTTGTACCGGAAGATTGGAAGAAGGCGGTGATCATACCGTGGCTTAAACCGGGCAAACCAGCAGCACAGTGTTCCAGTTATCGCCCAGTCGCGTTGACGTCGTGTTTATGTAAAGCCATGGAACGAATCATCGCGAACCGCCTGCATTGGTTTATGGAGAGCAGAGGCCTTCACCACCCCGCTCAAGCCGGCTTCCGAAGAGGCAGAAGTACAATCGATCATATTGTCCAACTAGAGACGGACATAAAGAGAGGATTCAGTGATAAAAAGTCCACGGTGGCCGTCTTTTTGGACATTGATAGTGCATACGCTAAAGTGTGGGCCCAAGGCCTTATTTATAAGCTGTCTAAAGTTGGTCTCAGTGGCTGTTTTTTGGGGTGGATAAGCAGTTTTCTTCAGAACAGGAGTTTTTGTGTCCGTATTGGTGGTCATTTTTCAGATTTCCGTCTATTGGAGAACGGAGTGCCGCAAGGTGCGGTGATTAGCCCACTCCTCTTCAATATAATGATGATGGATTTCCCCGCCCCACCCCCCTCGATTAAGTTGCTGTTGTATGCAGACGATGTCACGTTTTATACGAAAGTTAAAGTGCTCAGCGAGGCGGAATTTGTTATGCAGCCGTACATCGACGAAGTCTACAGGTGGGGGCGCAAGTGGAAGTTCAAATTCCCCCCGGAAAAGTCATCAACCGTTTCTTTCACCCGCGCTTACAAACCAGGGAACGACCCGATGCTGTTTATGCACGGGCACCGTATTAAATCCGAAACATCCGTGAAGTTTCTGGGCGTCATATTTGATTATAAGCTGCGATGGGCATCGCATATTGACATGGTGGTGAAGCACTGTATCCGGCTGAAGAAGCTGTTCATGGCAATCGCGACAACTAAATTTGGACCGTCGATCAAGACGCTCGCGCTTCTGTTCAGCAGTCTCGTGCAAAGTAAGGTGGATTATGGCCTTATAGCCTATGGTACGGCGAGCAAGTCAAATCTCAACAGGGTGGATGTTATAGTGAGGACAATCATCCGCATCATGCTTGGCTCCAGACAGTCCACCCCGGTCGAGGCACTCTATGCTGACACCGCCATAGTCCCGACCTCTCCTAGAAGGAGATGGCTCTCGATCAAGGATGTATTAAACCTGGGACACAAGCCGAACAACTCAACCTACGCAACGGTCAAGAGCCTATTTCTACACTCACCTGCGTGGCCAAAGTTCAGCACCCCGTGTGTGGCGGAAGCCATTGAGGCAGTGAAGAAGCAAAATTTAGACATTTTTGAGCGGAACCGATCGCAAGCTATAGATGTGTACACTTTCCCGTCGCCCAGCGACGACCCGATATGCAAGACGGCGTGGTTCCCTATGGATAAGAAGACGGCGCTGTCGAACAAAACAACAGCTTTAAGTCTGTTTGACAACCTGACTCAGGAGTGTTCAGCGAATACAGTGGTAGCCTTCTCTGATGGCTCGGTATCGGAAGATCAGCGAGTCGCTACATGTGCCATCGTGATCCCCAGCTGGAACGTTGAGTTGTCTTGGAGGCTAGCTGAATGGTCGAGTATTTTCTCGGTGGAACTCCAAGGCATACTCCAAATCTTGAAGTGGGTGTATAATCACAACAGCCACCCACCGGAAGTCATTATCTTCAGTGATTCGAATGCAGCCATCCGGGCCATCGTGTCACGCAACGCCCCCAGCAACGAAGCCATCCAGTGCATCAGAGAGACTATTGTAAATTTGAAATCCAGCGGCACGAGAGTAACTTTGACGTGGATCCCTAGTCATATTGGTATCGTGGGCAACGAAGCAGCGGACAGACTAGCAGGTCAAGAAAGAGACTCACCTTCGGGCCGTCGGATACACAACAAATTGTCTGCGTTGGAGCAAATTTGCCGAATGAAACTGGTTTGGTCTGGGGAAGTGCTTGAAGGTTTTAAAAAAGGATGCCAAAAAAGTTGTGTGCTAACAAAGACAACCCTCAGGATCACCAAATGGCATTTCTACAAGGAAAGGATCGCCTCCATCAGCCTACATCGTCTGCGTACTGGTCACCATCATTTAAACTCTTTCAGCCACAGAATCGATCCAGGTGCTGACCCGAGCTGTCGACAAGGCTGTGAGGCAATCGAGCGTGAAAGCCATTGTGTTCTTGACTGTCCAGCGTATCAGTCTCATCGTTCCAAACTTGAAGCCTTTCTCGCCTCCCAAAATGTGCCGCTCAATCTGGACACGGTCCTAGGACTTCGCCGTGACATTGTACCCCAAGTGCAGTTTAAAATCCGGAACCTGGTAGTATCACTACTCAAGAAGTCCAAACTCGTCAATTGTGTGTAGTGTCGACAAGCTCCTCTCTAAACTTTCACCCTCATCTTTTTTCCCAGCATTATCTTCATCATCATCTTCGCTAAATCGTCTAAAGTGATCCAAATTTGGGCCAGTGCTTAAGGATTCCTATCCGGGAGTCCAGCTTTCTGTGGTCCGGCAACGTCGGCCTACAGCAGAAGCCACCTATCTTTCAATCAATCAATCAATCAAACGCCACTTCCCACTGTTTTTCTTCACAGAATACGCTAACTTACCAATTAACGTCGTAATTAACATTTGAATTCAACCGGGAGGGAGCGTGAATTATTGGGATTCATCGTTCCGTTATATAGGGAATATTATATTTTTTTCATTTTGTAACCGATTTTTCTTAATTTTTGAAATAAAAGTGCCGATTTCAATTGTGCCTATACATAGAATTCCAAATGCTCAGAGGGAGCCCATATCTTCGGGATTAATAGTTCAAATTTCGGGAATATATACTTTGCCCCCCAAATCCTTCCTTTATTTCTCTCTCGAATTCAAATATTCAGAGAGCGAACAGTAAACAAGAGAGAAAACTTCGTAAATTCTCGGAAATAAACGTTAAAATTTCGAGACGAATTCCTTTTTACCTTCCGTTTTTTCTATTCCCCCCCCATACTGTTCAAAAATAAATGTAGCTACAATCCATAATTAAATGAGGGAGCAGAAAATATTATGGAATAACTGTGAGAATGTCTGTGTTCCGCAAATTTGATTCTTTCTCTCTGAGGGGTTGCAAATGAAATGAACTCAACTAATGCGAAAAGCTAGGCTAATTCAAATTTGTTGCCAAAACTCGAAGGCGCCAAGGAGAAGTCTTATTGAATATGAATTTACTCATAATGTCTATGTTTACATACCGTAAGGGAATAGCTACAACGTAAATAATGAATTAAAAATTTGAAATAAGGGAGTAGAAAGAGGAAAGGACAATGGAATCCGCGTAGCGGGTTGTAGACTAGTAAACATTATAAGATAACAATTTGTCATATTCTCACAAGCTCGATATCACGTATGAATCAATAAACTCGTATCAAATTTCATTGTTAAGAAACATTGTATTTTTATTTAAAGTACATATTTTCATGATTTGAAAAACTGGGGAAATTTCAAAGTGAAGTTACGGGTGGCAAAGTTACTCATTTTTGAGGCAGGTTTTAGAAGAGTCGTACACCAATGTTTTTATGCAAAGTTCACTGGAAAATCATAATATTGTAATTACTTCAGAGGTTCCTCTATCTCCTTTCATAACTTTACCCCACTACCATCTGGTTTTCTTGTCCACCTGAGTATGAAAGGCAAGAAAAACCCACAGATAGTGCCCTATAAATATGCTCGAGAAAGTGTCACATGCTCGATGTTAGCCATGGCTGCCATAAAATCAATCGGAATATATTTCGCATTTCACTATCGTTGACTATAGACAATTAAGCGCCACTACCGGTTTACAACTCGCCACCTCCGCCGACTTATCACCCATCAATGCCGCCCGTTTATACGAGCCGCCGCCTTATGCTCCGAAGTGGAGTTACAGTAACCCGCAGTCGTCGTTACTGAAATAAGTCGCAAACAAAATGATTCTTTTCAGATTTGTTATATTCAGAAAATGTGCAAATCAAAAATAAACAAAACCTGTCTGTCAGTGCGGCAAAGTCTCACCGCCTTTTGTTTTATTGATTCAGCCCGTACCTAACCAACCTTTTTGTTTCTTGTCTTACAAGATTAGAAAGCCAACAAACAGAGTTGATAAGTGGGAAAATACGACACGCTTCAGTTCAGTATTGCGTAACGCATTGTTAGGGTTTCCTCGTTTTAAAAGTTGGCTCACCGTTGGATCTGGTTATTAATCGCCGTAATCGGATCAGTATAACGCACTACAAGTTTTACTCAGTCTCGCCCGCTAGTTAAGTTACGTCTCAACTTGCAGTCGGTCAGGAAGTTTTAAGTCAAGTCACACATTATGGTCAAGCTTTAAGTCGGTCAGAGAACTGCGAGATTACGAGATCGAGAGTGTGGCCATCAAGATGAGTGATGCCTCGGATGTGTTGGGAGAGGCCAAAAGAATCAAGAAGGGTGAGAAATTTACAGGCAGTGGAGTTTCCCGCCACGTCGACGTGAATGTTGAAATCTCCAACAATTAGCAACTTGCCGCTAGATACCACAAGCAATTGAAGAAAGCCAGAGAAATCCGACAGGAATTGGCCGTCGCTGTATTTCGTAGACTGAGAAGGGGGGCGGTAAACGATAACGAGACGGACGCAGGTAGAATTTCACTGGAGAACCACCATCAAGTACTCAAATGATATGGCTGTGTATCCAAAGGAGAAAACATGGACCCGATAAGATTCACGGTAGATGAGAGCTACCTCTCCTCCTCTTCTTCCACCCGGTCTGGCGGAGTCAACGGCGCTGAACCCAGTAGGGCAGATGTTCAGCAGGTCATCGTTGCCATGACGCTCAGTGAGCCAGGTCTCAGTGACAGCTAGCAGATCCAGATCATGTGTAATGAGATGATGAGTGATGACGTCGACCCTCTTGAGTAGGGATCTTACATTAACGAGAGCAAAGGGCACGAATTTTTTCGCCGCTCTTGCCCTCCTCGCCGCCTTGTCAGCTCTGACACCGTGCTTACCCGGACGTTCGACTCGAGAGTTGTAAACAACACCCAGGCCCATACCCGGTTCACGCGAGATGCCAAGATCGCGGATGATATAAAGTATACCATCATCGAGTTTTATCTGACTACAAGTGGACGGTCGAAGAGAGAAGAGGCTTTCCCGAGTAAATGCCCGAGGCACTTTAGGTAAGTGAGAGGTACAGTGGGTAATAATGGCACAACAACACCAGCGAAATACTGAAATATTTAGCAAGATGGGGAGGCCAAACCACAGCCAGATAGATTAAAACAGGATCACGACAAATTAACCTCGCCAGAAATGTAAAGCACACGAAACTTGAAGCACTTTTCTAC
Source organism: Ceriodaphnia dubia (assembly GCA_022539655.2). NCBI lineage: Eukaryota > Metazoa > Arthropoda > Branchiopoda > Diplostraca > Daphniidae > Ceriodaphnia > Ceriodaphnia dubia. The sequence goes on from JAKUCG020000082.1 coordinate 1,762,264, forward strand.
GTATAAACAAGATAAATGTCGAGATCCGAAATCGCCGCAACCACTAAGGGTGCAGACGAGCAGACGACGATATATCGTTTGGGGTGTTACCATTTCATTTGCATCACACAGTATGACAAAGTTCACTAACTGAAACTTTTTTTAGAAATTATTTGAGGTTAAATCATTAATTGCTTTCCAAAAAGATCGAAATTTGGCGCTTCAAATGTACGGGATCCTATTGGTCCATTATAGGGTCCGCCCATTAAAAAGTCCATTTGCGTTTTTTTCTACTTTCTAATGATAAAACGACGCTGATCGCCTCGACGCAGGTTTGGAGGATATTATTTGGCTACAGTAAACCGTATACGTTGAATAAAGCTCAGCTATTAGATAACATGTTGCTCGGACTTCCTAAAAAAATTCCTGAAAATTTAGATTTACTATACTACTATTTTGCTCGCCAGAGACGCAAACATATGCTAAAGCCAAGTCAATTTGGGAAGGCCATGACGAGTCGGTGGTTTCAGAAACGAATGCGGACAAGAAGGGAGGCGCCACGAGAAAAACTAAAGCTTATGCTTATGTACTTTCTTCCATGCAACTCTTTTATTACTCTTCTTGAGTAACAAAAATCAAAAATATATTTACGTAATTTTAAGCAATTGATCTTCAATTTTGTTGCTCACTTTGCTTTTACAAACGAAACGACTGTCAAACAAGATGTCAAGACTCCCTTAACTTGACTTAACGTGTTGTATCCTTTAAAACTTTCTGATCCTCATAACCACAATTACGGGAATATTATTTTTTACAATCAGAGGAAACACTTCGATTTCCCTTGGATTCATAGCCTACAATGACCAATAGCCTACCATGTATCGTTGATGACAGCTTTAAGTTAATGCCATTTTTCCTTATAAGAGCTGCCGTCGCCTAATAATATATAATAATAGGAATAATATATAACGAATTTAAAAATCTATAGCCAATAAATTAGAATATTCATCAAAAACTCTGCTGGCGAAAACGAACATTATAGTTATTTTGATTTTTGAAAAAATTAAGTGTCGAGTAATCAACGTTGGTATCCGTTTACATTATCGTGTTTATCATCCCACTTTTGAGATCGTTACCAGAGACATCAACTGATGAACCCTTCGGTGACCTGCTTGCTATGAATGAAATGTAAAAACCGCATGTTTGTCCTTTTGTTTATCAGTCATACGACTGAAACCAAAATTTTCGTGTCAGTCCCGCAAACCCTTCGACCGTGTTCTTCAAACCTTCAAAGTAACAAACTAGGCTAGGCTCAGGCGAACTGAAATTAATCTAAAGAACTAGGAGTCCTAAGTGTTCTAGGACAGCCTAAGTTATCCTGAAATCAAGAAATACAAATAGGTATTTGTCGCTTTTATTTCTTTTATCAAAGGCTTTACGTTTAGTCTAGTAAAAGCATTAGGTTTTCTCTAAGGAATGTTCTGCTATCGCGTCCAAAACATGTTTGATTAATGTTTTATTTTGCAATATTGAGCACTGAAAATTAAAGTCCATTTCCAGGTATTGGTGTTACTAAATTAAAACTATAGGGGAGAGCGGAATCAGCGGACCCAGACTGGACAAGTACCGGTCTGGACAACCGCAGTAACTCAAAAGATTTTAGCTTTAAAAAATCTCAAAAAAAATTGTGTTGTATTCGCAACCTAAATCACTACTTGGGGATGAAATTTCCCTATTTAATCTTGATTAGTTTTTAAGAAAGTGAAAGAAAGAAAAAAAAAGAGGGTGTAAAATGTAAACTCTTGTCCACTTATTTTTGTTATGGGAACAAGAAATAGGTTTCAAAATATTGTAATTATTAAAAGTTGTAGATAATTCATTTCTTAGTCATATGCAGCTAAATTTATAATTTTATATCTATTATGTTTGTCGCTATTCGCAATTTGGGAAAACTTCCTTTGGGGGTGACATTGGACAACCAATTGGAGTGCTCGATTCTTTGAAGCCCCTCCCACTTTTGCTGTTTTGAGTCAAATGTCCAAATCAACTCCCCTAACAAACTAATTGTTTTTTAATGACATCAACTTTTGATTTAAACATTTCTTTTCACGTACAACTACGATTAATAAGTATGATTAATAAGTAATAAGAATAAAATATAATATAATATAAAAGTAATAAGAATAATGTACTAGGCTACCCCGATATTTTTCGAAATTATTTATCCATTCTATTGCCGATTAATTAGCTATGTCCAATATTCCCTCACACTTGTTCAGTCCCCCCCCCCCAGCTTTTTCGCATTTTTGTACACTATTAGATTTTCCCTAGCTATATCTTTTTTCAAGATATGGACAAAATAATTTTTTTGGCTAGTTCATCGGGCCCCCTCTCTCCTATATACTTTTAATTAGAAACTATATTAACTAGAACTCATTATTATGATTTCTTAACCCTTTCACTGCCAAGGCGAAATGCCCTTACTGGGCCCAAACTGCCGAAGCTTTTTCACCTCTTTCGCCCTGAGCCCGTTATAACCATGAAAAAAACATACAAAAATATTACCAAGGTCATTGCCGTTGGCCGAAACAAGAGAGAGGAGTTTCACTTTATTGAATGAAAGTGTTAAATAGCTGAAAAATCAATTAGGGTTACATGTTTTTTGCTTTGGCTGGAAAAGGGCTCGTAAGTGTGGTGCATCACCGGTGATACACTTGGCAGTCAACAGTTGGGCGGTCGTATATCACCCGTGATGCACTTGGCAGTGAAAAGGTATATATATATAACTATTTGGGTAGCCCTTTTTGGCATTTTAACTTTTCTGCTGCAATTGAAGACTACGAATAAAATGTTTTGGACGAGGTTGCTGAAAACATTGTTTAGCCTACTTATTATTTGGGAAAATTTCTTTCAGAATGGGCTTTCTCTGTATTTTAGTATTTATATAATTATATGTTACTGTCCATTTTCCACACAAAAAAGAATTCCTTGATATCCCCCCCCCTTAAAAAAACGTAAAAATCCTGTTTTTTGTGTTGATGTGCAATCTATAATTCCCGAACGGAAGTGAATGAATAGGTTAAAGTCCTTAACTTAAGGTGATGTCACCCAAACGCGGTTATCAAAAAGCGCATGTATTGAAAAAAAAATAGCCTAGTAATATTATATATAATATTATTCGATCAGGGACTACTAGGCTCTATATCTATATCTATACATATACAATATAGCAAGTATATACTTGCTATATTCGTATAGATTGTATTCAGGACGCGTGGTACGATCAAGGAGAAGAACTGGTGCGGTGTTTCCACACACCACAGGGGCACGATCAGTGGCCATGCGTTTCATTGGGCTTGAGCGTGGTATGCTCTGTGTGGGTACCGTAAGACAAACGAGTGCCGTCTGCAATTGTTTTGTGAACAAATTATCCACGGAGAAAGTCCCCTCCTCGTCAAGCCCAAAGCTGTGGTGTGTGGAAATGCCTCACTAGTTTTCCTCCTGCTGTTTATACTACGCGTCGTGAATACCATCTAATTTTTAAAAGTTGAAAAAACATGGGATGCTATGTCTATATTTTGTGTGATTAAGATGAAACTTAATACCAATGTTGTCAAGGGTTTCATGGCTAACATCTCCTCATATGACATTACTTCACTCACTTTCGTTCGGGATTTATATTAGACCGTGCATCATGCAGCGCAACGCGGAAAACGTGATTAACTTTTTGGGGGGGAGGGGATATATCAGGATAATTGAACAATATGACATATATATACTACAATATAACCCAAACTGACAGATCTTTAATTTAAAAGAATATTAAATTTACAAATGGTCCAGCCTAAAAATTACAGGCAACTTGTGTATAATAAATGATGTGCTGTCATCTTGAAGCAATCAAAGAACTTATAAAACATAAACTATTACACGTCTTCTCTAATCTAGGCCACGATGACCTCACTTGCTATAGTACCATCAATCGTGTTGATTTTTATCGTGTTTTGGACTCTTTCTCGCGCTTCTCTTGAAAATGCCGACCATTCCCCGACGTGGGCTACTTTGCAGCAGATTCCTTTAATACGTGATATTGGTTCAATGCCTTTTGGTAGTTTCCGTGTAAAAATCTACGAGCATATGGACAGACATAAAGGAAATGGAACACGGACCCGGAAAAGGTATCTCTACAATCCTATTGCGTTGCTCGACCACAAGAGTGCAATCTGCGTCTTCAACGACGTCACCAACCAAGCAGAGATGCGATTCCGCGTCGAGTTGTGGAACGAAAAAGTTGAAACTGAAATCGTGGAATACTTGACCAAAATAGAAGGCGAACAAGTAGATCGTCATCAAGTGGAAGTATTTCCTTTGGAAAAAGTGATTCTAGCGAGCACTGGATCTCCAACAGTTTACTCCCTGTCCAACGACTGGTTACCATCAAAGATGAAAAAATCGATGATTTTTTCTCTGAAATGCAAAGACCAGAAATATTGCGAAAAATTAGCCAATACCATGGAGAAAAATCCCTATCATTTTGAAAATTTGCAGCTTTTTTTCAGCCAATTTTTGCAGACGGTGCAAACCAAAGACGTGACCTTCCGTATTCAAAATCTTCTTACAGGAGAAATGGTCAAAACATTATTACAGCGGTATCAAGGCGAGGAACAAGTTTCACTTACGGAAAAGGACGAGGTAAAACTATTGACAGAAATGACAAACAATATTATCGCACAAAACTTTGAAACATTTCAAGTTTTGGTGTCATCCGAGTCGAGATCAAAATGCTACGAAATTCTGAAGGATCTTCTCGTTTTTGCCAAACTGACGATAACGCAAGAAAGTGACTCTGAATGGAATGCAGTGTTCTGGGACGAGGAGAAATACAGACCAGACAAAACTAGCCAAACTTTGAATGAAATCTACAAGAATCAGAGCAAAGAAAATCAAAGGAGATTATCAAATGCTTTTTCTACGAAAATAAGCAAAGAAAATGTAGACTTGAAGGAAATGTCTCAGCAGTTGTTTGACTCAGTTGAAATTAAATCAGATGTTTACTTTCCCCAATCAAGAGTCGACTCTGACAATAAAGAATTAGTGGAAAATCTCTATGAGAGGAGCAGAGATCACATCGAATGGAATGGCGAAAAATTTATTCCTAAGCCTCTGACTCTTAGAAGAATTTTTTTGGGATTGTTGTGGAAAGAAAAGGAGTTATTGCAAAAAGATTTTAGCGTAAGAGTCCATTACTCGACCATCGTTTTATCCACTCCTGTATATATTACACTATCTGTCGACAATACTGTCACCACCACCGAATGGGACGAAAATATACAGAAAATCGCCACTCGAGTTGCAAAAAAATTTGAGGGTAATATACAGTATATAGATATTTCTTTTAAATTTCAAGTAACAACTTTAGTTTTGTTTCAGCTGTAGAAGAGAAGATTGCCACGATAAAAACAGAGAGGCGATTGCATGGTAGGCTAATCATGTCTTTATAGAAATATTTATCAGAGGAAACTATTTGGTAAAATTAACTCACTTAATTATATAATTATTCAGATGAATTGGTTGCCATCACTATTGAAAAGGTGGAAAGGGAGTTCAATTGTGAGTATTGATACAAGGAGAGAAAAACATCAGTTTTAAACGAAATAATACATTTTAATGCATGGGATTTTCAGCAAGAATAGACGACAGCATTACTAATATGAAAAATTACTTGAATAGCGCTTTGTATGACACGGGAAAAAGCATAAAAAACGAGACATCTGAGATACTAGAAGAAAAAAGCATTAAACCATATTATTCAACTGAAAAATTAACGAAGGAATTGAACGGTTAACAGTAATTTATATATTTTTATATAAAAGTTCTTAAATGAAGTCTTAATAATAATATAGCTACGAGGACCGCCGTGATTGAATCAGAGAAGCGACTGCGTGGTAATCGCGTCTAGGACGTCTTTATAGTTAATAATTCAAACTATAAAAAAAGATTTAACTAACGTTAATTTCTTTAATGAAATATACAATTACTGGGATTATTAGAGTGGATAGACAACAGTAATGTAAATACGTCAAAGAAGTTGAACAATGCTTTGTTTGAAACTGAAAAAAAGATGAACGTTACATGTGAGATGTTAGAAGAAAAAAGAACTAATTCGACGAATTCTTTAATTGGAAATTTGACAAAGGAATTATACGGTAACCAATAGGTTTCTCAATTTTTATTAGTGTAACTAATGATTCCTGAATATCAATACAGCAGCTACGAGGACCGCTTTGATGGAATCAGAGAGGCGACTGCGTGGTAATCATGTCCTTATAGTTACTTGAAAGTTAAAAAGATTAAACCTATATAGCTACCTTTTTAAAATGAAATACATTCGACTGGAATTCTCAGCGAGGATAGACAACGGCATTGATAATACGTCAAATTTCTGGAAAAACGCTTTGCTTGACTCAGAAAATAAGTTGAAGGTTACATCTAGGATAATGATGGAAGAAACAAGCACTAAAACAAAGGATTTATTTGAAAAATGTACAAAGGAATTTGACGGTAATAAAATGATTTCTCAATGTTAAATAATCTTCTCAAAGATATCTGAATAATATAGCTACGAAGAACGCCGTGATGGAATCAGAGAGGCGACTGCGTGGTAATAATGCCAGAAAAACTAGACCACTTTGTAAAACAGCACAGCTTATTTGAAACATAATTTAATTTAATTTATATTTTAGATGAATCGACGATCGCATATTCTGGTTTGCGAAATGAGTTGAATAGTAAGTAGCCATAATAATTAATAGATAGCCTAGCTTTGAATCCAATCAAAGTAGGCTACATACTTTGGCCGTACATTAATATGATAATAAAGACTTTTGCTCCATTTTCTTTCCATTCACAGAAACGAAGACCGCTCTTGCCGAAACACAAAGGCTATTGATAGGTAAGTTGAAAATTATGTTGACTGTAGCCTATACATTTATTATCAAACCATTAAAAGAGGGTGTTAAACATAAACGCAGTAACATCTTTGCTCTTATCACAGGTGTAACCAAAGGACTAAATAGTACCTCAATCAACGTTCAGAACATCAAATCAAGGTTATATACGCCAACTCTACAAGGAGCCGAGAAAATAGAAGCAGAAAAGAATTTTTTTAATTTGATAAAAGAAGAGACACCAAGCTTAAAAGAAATTGAACGTATTCTTGACGAGGGAGTCGACGTTAATTGCGTGAACGAACACGGGCGAACTCCACTGTTGCAATTAACATATGACTCGAATAGAAGACAGTTGGTCAACTTAGAACTAGTTCGGCGTTTGATTCAAAAAGGCGCCAACGTCAACGCAAAAAACAACGATGAAAGAACACCTCTTCATTTGTTGTGTCTATTTTACAAGTACGACAATTTAATCGACATTGCTCGGCTTTTGATTAAAGAAGGTGCCAACGTCAACGAAAAGGGAAACGATGGATGGACCGCCCTCCATTACTTGTGTGTTTATTACAAGAAAGATAATTTTATCGACATTGCTCGGCTTTTGATTGAAGGAGGTGCCAACGTCAACGAAAAGGGAAACGATGGATGGACCGCCCTCCATTACTTGTGTGTTTATTACAAGAAAGATAATTTTATCGACATTGTCCGGCTTTTGATTGAAGGAGGTGCCAACGTCAACGAAAAGAGAAACGATGGATGGGCCGTCCTCCATTACTTGTGTGTTTATTACAAGAAAGATAATTTAATCGACATTGTCCGGCTTTTGATTGAAAACGGAGTTGACGTCAACGCAAAGAAAAACAAGGGAACAACCGCCCTTCATTACTTGTTTCAATTTTACAAGAAAGACAATTTAATCGACATCGTTCGGCTTTTGATAGAAAACGGTGCCAACGTCAACGCAAAGGATGACGACGGATGGGCCGTCCTCGATTCATTGTGCAGTTTTTACGAGAAGGAAAATTTAATCGACATTGCTCGGCTTTTGATTCAAAGTGGAGTCGACGCCAATTTAGAGGACTATTCAGGAAAGAAATGCAAGAAACTATCTCCGAAGCCACTGCAAGAAAAAGAACACAAATGAAATCAGAAAACTCATGTACAATTTGACTGACAGAGGAATTGAAGGAGGATATCTTTAGTTTGACTAAATTTCTTTTTTTGGTGCTTGTCATTATTTCTCTTAGTCGCTTCGCTAGACTGCTATCGGCTCTGCCCTTCCCTATAGTTGAGAGTGTCATAGGCCCAGTCTTTATTGGCCGTGTGTTAAGTTTAGTCGAACCCAGTTCAGGGGTTCACACAATGTTTCTTATACAAAGTTATGATAACCCCTAAATATTTAGCCTAGTATTTTCGAGTCGTTCGATTTTTTTCTTCGGGAAGTATCCAAGGGTAAAACAGACCAACTCGAGATTGTCAATTAACGACCTATGACTAATTATGTTAATCCAACTATATAGCTTTCCAATAGCTGCAACATTATCTTCTCGTATTCTTATAGAAATAAATAGATTAATTGCTGTACTCTCGTGTCTTCGTCTCTGCATCACTAGCGTTTGTTGGACCAAGTCAACAGCGACGACGTCGCTTCCCATTGCTGATGCCTTATTCAGAAATCGTGCGGCTGCAACCGCCAGGGTTTCTCCATCTGGTCGTCTTGTCCACACCTGCGTATATGAAAGGCAAGAACAACCCACAGATAGCGCCCTATAAATATGCTCGAGAAAGCGTCCCATGCTCGATGTTAGCCATGGCTGCCATACAGTCAATCGGAATGTATTTCACTATCGTCGACTACACAAGCGCCACTACCGGTTTACAACTCGCCACCTCCGCCGACTTATCACCCGATGCCGCCCGTTTACATGAGCCGCCGCCTAATGCTCCGAAGTGGAGTTGAAGTAACCCGAAGTCGTCGTTACTGAAATAAATCGCCAACAAAATGTTTCGTTTCAGATTTGTTATATTTTGAAAATGTGCGAATCAAAAATAAACAAAACCTGTCTGACAGTGCGGCAAAGTCTCACCGCCGTTTGTTTTATTGATTTAGCCCGTACCCAACCAACCTTTTTGTTTATTGTCTTACAAGATTAGAAAGCCAACAAACAGAGTTGATATTAAGTGGGAAAATACGACACGCTTCAGTATTGCGTAACGCATTTTTAAGGTTTTCCTCGTTTTAAAATTTGACTCACCGTTGGATCTGGTTATTAATCGCCGTAATCGGATCAGTATAACGCACTACAAGTTTTACTCAGTCTCGCCCGCTAGTTAAGTTACGTCTCAACTTGCAGTCGGTCAGGAAGTTTTGTCTAGGCTATATTGTATAGAGTTAATCGCACTATTAGTAGGCTAGTGTGTTATAGTGGGCAACGTCAATTAATCACAATCAAGTTCAAGGGAGACATCAACAAGAACTTGGCTAACGTCCCAGAATTGGAGATGGTTCATTCCTCGTGACTTGGCACCGAGAATCGTTCGGGAAACTTTTGATACGCCAGTCTAGTCTAGGAGAAAAGAAGAAATATCATGAAATCCTCAAGGACAAATTTTCGGTAAAAAACTTTGCGATGAACCTGAAACAGTTATGCCACACTGGCAGTCATTCAAAGCAGTTACGTGTCTATCAATGTCAGCAATTAGGTAGCTTATTGTCAGACGGTCACGACGGCGGACGTGTAGTCGAGGTGCCAATATAATTAGACGGCGAATTCGTCGGCTGAAATTGTGGCAGCTTGCAGCTGCCTGCCGTTTCAGCCGATAAGTTATTGGGCAGTAACGAGAGACGTGCCTGGCAACCCCACTTGTGTTCTTACACGCTCTAAAAATATATTGTTAGGCTCGGGACATAAGTACGAGTGTCAAGTGGGAATCTCTTATTATTTGTACGGCGAAAGGGCCGGTAAAACAGCAGCGCCATCTCTGTCGTCTGCTCTTGTCCCGTCAACCCGTCATCACACATTCCTTAGCACTGGGAGCCCGCTGGAGCTGCAGCAGTCTAATTCAATCAGTTGCTCTCCAGTGCTAATCTGTCACTGCCCTTTTCAAAGATAATTCAAAAATAAGGGCCACTACAACAATAGTAGCAAGTCATCGTCCCGATGCATAGCTTCGGAACAGTGTGATTCACATTTCTCCGTCCCTACTGCTCGTCGTAGTTTCAAAATAACCAACTGTCCCGTCTACTGATGCACACGCTTAACTATAGTGCACCGTTATAACCCGTGTCGGTTTCTCGTCCTTGTTCGACAGAAAATCTCCTCTTGGGGTCACCCTCGGCTTCCAAGTTCTAACACTTTTCTTGCACCCTTGCATTTTTTCTCTAAATTTTCTTTGATCCAGGTAATCGCAACCTGTCTAACTGGCAATCTTGTTACTAACTGCACTCTGCACTAATTGCTTTTCATGACCGAGGCACTAATACCTCTTTCGTTTCTAACCCGACAGGAAGCTTGCTAGGTGCATCTCTTAGGATGAACACGTCGTTGAGAAACCGTAACAAGGTAGTCAGGCATTTTAAAGTTTTGTTGAATCAATAATCCTGATTTTGAGGAATGTCATATGGCCCAGTCTACTCCAGAGAAAAACATTGCCAAGATGTCTAAAGAGAAGACAACTAGTATTTCGAGGGCATTTCTTGTAGTTCGCATGCTCTTTTTCACCACTGTGATTGCGTTGAGTCTCTTAATTGCTACAGGTATGTTACATTTCCATTTTTGGATAGTCTGTTGCTGAAATTTCTAACCTACTTTTGTTGTCCAAATTCCAGTTATGTTTAACAACACGATGGGCTGGAGAGCTCCCCATCACAGCACCAACTTTCTAGACAAGCTTTCTCTCAATCTCGGTCTCCAAGAGCACGTCTACACAGTCGTTATCGACGCCGGGAGCACAGGCTCAAGAGTTCTTGCCTTTACCTTTCATCGATCGCTATCAGGTAGGTACCGGTGTTGCGATCGTTGCAGCTACTTCGATTAACTTGACTTACTCATTCCAGATCGAAGTGTTAAACTCGACCAAGAGTTCTATTCACATATCAAACCCGGCCTGTCTTCCTTTGCCGACGACCCCAAAAAAGGAGCAGATTCCATCAAACAGCTTTTAGACAAGGCCAAAAAAGTCGTCCCGCAAACCCTCTGGCACCAAACACCGTTGGTGCTCAAAGCCACGGCCGGTCTGAGGCTGTTGCCCACCGAAAAAGCAGATCTGATCCTCGAAGAGGTTGGAATTTCTGACAACATCTTTTTTGGGGGTTTTACTACATACTTTTTTTGACAATAATAGGTACGTCGAGTATTTGAAGAATCTGGATTCATGGTGACACCGCGGTCGGTGAGCATCATGGACGGCATTGACGAGGGTCTCTTTTCTTGGTTTACCATCAATTTCCTCCTCGGTTGGTCATATTTATTGACAAAATTCCGGGTTTCAAATAACGTTTTTCTTTTTCTTTAGATCGGCTGCATCACCCCGAACAAACGGTGGCCGCCTTAGACTTGGGTGGAGGATCCACTCAAATTACTTTTGTCCCCAAAGGTAAGATGAGCGTCTTGAAAATGGAACCGGACTTGTAATGACGTTGTATTTTTTTTTGCGTGTAGAAAAACAAACGATGGAAGCTGCCCCACAGGGATTCATCCATCAAGTCGCCACTCTTCACCAAAAGATTGATGTCTACTCTTTCAGGTATTGTATTTTATATTCTTTTAATTGTAAAATAACTAGAAACGCCACTTCTCTCAACAGTTACCTAGGATTGGGTTTGATGGCTGCCCGCAAGCAGATTCTGACGGCCGGCCATGCCGAAGACCAGGTGGAACTGCGATCGCCCTGCATCAATCCGATGGTAAAAAAAGGCTGGACTTATAGCGGCGTCAACTACGTGGTGATGGGCACGCACGAGGTGGACGTTGAGAAAATCCCGCTGTCTGAATGGCAGAAGAAGGGCGGCGTCCCCAAGGCCGACTTTAACGAATGTCTGCGACTCAGTAGAAGCCTCCTAGAGACTTCGGTCCACAAGCCGGCGGAACTCAACGAACGTGAAGTGCTGGCCATTTCGTATTACTATGACAGAGCCTCCGATCACGGTTTAATTGGTAATTAAAGCTCCTAATGTTATATATTTATTTCTTATATTAATTCTTTAATTCTCTTTAGATTCGTCTGAAGGAGGATTTTTGACCATCAAAGATTTATTCAAAGTGGCCGAGCAAAGTAAATGGACTTTTATAAGTTACTTAATTGATTAAAAATTAAATTTTTTGGCGATTCTTGTGACGTAGTTTGCGCCGTACCCAACCCGGACCAAGCGTTTGCTTGTTTGGACATGACTTACATTTCTGCCTTGCTTCACCACGGTTTCGGACTCTCTACCGATACGAAATTGCAGGCATGTTTCTATATAGTGTGGCGTCGTCCATAATTTATAAAAGAAGTTTATTTTTAAATTGCTCCGGATTTTTCCAGTTGAGGAAGAAGATTGACGGCTACGAGACCAGTTGGGCTTTGGGCGCCGCTTTCCATGTTCTTCATAATGGAATTTAAAGTGCCAGTGATGATCGTCGCGTCACATTCTTAAACAGCTCTATATAGAAGCGATACGAAGAATTTTTCATCACCATTCATGCTAATTGAAACTTATATCCTGTGCCTTCTTCTTCAAACTTGTTTTTTGTTTTGGCTTTTCCTTTCCGGTTTTTCCCCTTTTCCCTATTTTTTACATTCCTCAACGGCACTCGCTGTATAAAGCCAGTGCAATGCTAAAAGAGTTCTCTCTCTCTTTCCCTCCCAACAAGCTCTTCTTCGTCTTCTCTCAGTTTGCTCTTCTTCGTCTTCTCTCAGTTTAGACACATTGAAAGATCAAGTAGATGCTTCCCTCCCTTTATTGGAATGGTTGATTTGAATTGTTTTAATCAAATAATGTAAATATTATTAGGTTGGAGGTTCGTGCTGCTGGGTAATCAAAAATATACAGATTAATTGGCTCAAAGTGATTGATCGATAGTTTAGAAATCTAGCAGACGACGTGTCGTCTTGTGTCAATTGTCGAGGCTTCGACATGTTTACGTTTTGGTTGATTGCGGCGTTCATTTTCATCGGAACATTATTACCCGGCATTGTGAAATGGGTGAGTTGGGGGACCTTGAATCTTGTTTACTTTGATCGTGCGTCAGTCAGGGTCTAAATTTAACCTTGGGTTTACATAGAATTCCGCCAATATTGACTTTGCCATTTTGAACAAATTGCCAATTCATAGTACAATCTATTATTATCACCTACCTTAGCTGCTTGCCAGTCGTAAATATTTGACGATTCGAGATTTCCGGTTGACGTCCGAATGTTGCAACCAAACTGTTTCTTTCCTGGGAGCATGTTGACGAGTGACTGTTGTAGCTGACTCAGCTGCATCTGGGTTGTGAAATGGAGTGAACGTTGTAAAAATTTAGAGTGGTTTGACCTTTTCAGAGCCTGCAGATGGTCTTCAAGATGAGCGAAGAGGAGAAGAGGACAAGGGATGAGCTCAAGGAACTGAGGAAAGAGATTGTGACGATTTCAGCCGTCGACGAGTTTGCCCGCTACGCCCGAATCCAACGAAAGATGAACAAACTGGAGGAACAGCTGTTGAGTCGAGGCCAATCTCGAATGGACGGCCGGGAATCTCTGCGCTGGAAGCTGACCAAAGCCATCCAAGTTATCAATGTAGGAAATGTTTTTTCCAGTGCCATTGACCTCGATGACTTAACCCCGAAACTGTTTTTTCAATGTCAGGGTGCCGTTCTAGTCTACCTGGCCATCACCCAACGGTACGAACCCGTTCTCTTGGGTCTGTCGGACTGGTTTTGGCCGCTCAATCTCGTACTCGGTTACCCCACCGGGGTCGAGGGAGCTTTGAGCATCGTCTTTTGGTTATTTATATGCAACAACGCTTGCAGGGCGCTCATTAAATGAATTGAATAAAATACACGTGGATTCCTCTTTTATCGATAAAAAACAAACATTTTCTTTTCTGAATTTTTGTATTACGAAAGAAAAAAAAAAGAAAATTAGTTATCGTGGAAATGACAAGTGATGGAAAGCTTTTTAAATTGAATTTTGTCGTCTGCTTCAGGAGAATTTGCATTTGCTGAAATCCATTTCTGGATGCTGTTCCATGAACCTGTCGGGCGAAAGAAAGAAAAGATAGTCGATCAAAGTATCGCTAAAAGCTTTTTTTTTATTGTCTGTTACTTTTTGAGCATGTCTTGCTTCTTTTGCTCCTCGGACGTCGGCAGTCCCATTTCCTTCTGGCGCTGGTCGTACATCATCTTCTCGACGAGCCCGCGCGTCTCCCCGTCCAGATCAGACAGCTTCGACGGCTCCGGATTGATCTTTTTGGTGTTGATCTCCGGATCCGACACGACTAGGCGACTCCACCACTCCATCTTGTTCACCTGAAGAGAAGAATCGTGAGACGAACATTGTACGGATAGAAAAGAAGAAGATAAAAAAGACCTTTTCAAGGGTGATGAGAATCGTCTGCTTGTCTTCAATCAACCAGGTGGATTCCTCCATTTTGACATCGTGTTCCAGCCGGTCGTCGAGCATGGCCGGCAGCTGATTCTTGACGGCGGCCTTGACGTGATTTTTCTGGATCTCGACCGTCAGATCGCGCGAACGGAGTCCGGCCCTCGGCAACGGGATCCGCACCTGTACGCAGCAGACCCCAAATAAACAAAAACAACAAAAAGAGAAATAAGCATTGTTTGGGAAGAAAAGCCCTCGAGGCAACTGGGAAAACACGTCGAGATTATTGAAGAGAGGAGGGCTCTTCGGGGGGGAAGAAGAGAATATAAAAAGCAAGAGTGCTGGAGGAGGAGGAGCAGGGGGGCAGCTGGTCGTTTGAGAGGGAGAGGTCGTGGAATCAGTTACGACGAGAGAGTCCACCTTTGCAGTCGCTCGCCAACCACCAGACCGTTTCTTTTCGCCGGGACAAAAATGTCGTTCAACGGCCATTGGACCTCCGCCAATTACCTCGATCGAGATCACCAGGTCGGTACTTCTAACCATTTGATCGTTTCAACGAGTACTCCAATTAGAAAGTGTTGAACAAAAACGACGGAATGCCAAGGTCGGATGGGGTGAACGTCCTCCGCTTTGGTCGTCGTCGCATTGTCGCATCGGAAGAGAAAAACGTGCGACACAAAAGGTCAACGATCTCTCCGTCGACCTTGGACTGTCCGCAACTCATCCGTTACAAGAAATGTCGGCCTACGTGCCTTGTTTTTTTCGCAGCGCGTCCTTGGCTGATTGATCCACAAGACAGGTTGAATAGCTGTTATCTACCTTCTCAAAGCGACAGCCGAGTTCAACAAACCCTATAGTAGAAGAGAAAAATAGCTTCTAGAAGGCCCTAGGGGTGAAAAGTGTTTTACGGTGAATTTTGCTGGGCCGGTTAACCTTGAACCATCGGTCGGCCTTGGGGAAAAAAATACGTTTTTCATTTCCTTCTTTTCTCTGAATATTTACAGGCAGCGGCGCTACACATTCCTAGGCCGGTTCTCACCGTCGTCAAGGTGGCCAGCGACGAAGGCAGCCCGCCGCCGCCTCTCAGCGAGCTGAGCATCTCCGGAAATTACGTCTACGATCGGTGCGACACGCCGACCCGGTTCACTTTGCTGGGACAATCCGGCGTCATCGTCCGCAACAACAGGTCCACCCCAACCACATGCCAACTGTCCATGACATTCTGCACCTTGGCCCTTTTGGCCTTGGTCGGCATGATCGTCTACATGGAAGGTATAAACACACCTCCACTATGCAAACCCCTTTTTTTCTTTCGAAATCTAACGGTTGTCTTTTTCCATAAAGTTTACATGAAGGAAAGCCGAGTCTGACCTCAATGTCGGAGAGGGTCTGAGTCCATCGGTAGTTGGGCATATCGCAACCATTGCCGGCATTGGGTTTGAGTTTGCCAGCGTCCTGTGGATCCTCCTCTTCTTCGACTTCTTTCTTTTTGTCCTCGGTGGCGTCTTTGTTGGCCACTTGCGAAGGCTCTTGCTGTTTCGTCTGCTCTTGCTGGATTTTTTCCGCCTCTTCGTCCGTCAGCTCCCGGATTTTCGGCTCGGACGCCTCTTGCTGCTTTTGTTGCTCCTCCAATTTTTGCTCCCTTTCTCGTCTTTCCTTGATTTTCCTCTCGCGCTCCTCGAGCTCGGCCCGCTTCTTGGCCGTCTCCTGGTCCGCCTTGACTTTGTATTTGTTGAACTTCTCCATCAGCAGCTAAGAAGAGACAAAGAAAGTGATAAGTCCCCGTACAAAGAAAACAAAAACAAACATTACGCTTTCCGCAAGAGACCAAATTGTGTGTGCTAGTATTTTCCCCTATTTATGTATCTCATCTGCTCTCGCACTGTGTCTTGGTGAATCCACTTTGCTTTCCTCGTCATTCGTTCCTCTCCCAAAAATATATTACAGACCATGTTATCGATACACCTGTCTTTCATTCACCTTTTCTGCTGCTTGGATCCCGGCACCGGTGTAAAAGTCCGTCTTGCGACACAGGAAGCTGAAAAACGTGTCCAATAACTATATAAATTTCCATAAAAGGAGAAATAATTTGGTTAACAGAGTTAAACTTAGAAGTGTTACACGATGAAAATAGAAATTACATCTTTGACACCGCCTTCATGTTGGGTGGCTACGGATAGCAGAATTCCGTCGAAAGCTTCGTTTCCTTCAGCCATGATCAATTCGAATTCACAATTCACGTGTTTATTCCAGAATCTTCCGGGCAAAAAGTTTCGATTCGAAGCCGACGACGTTTGTTGAGAGAAAAACACGCTGCTGCCTAGATACGACAGTGTTGCCACGATTACTTTTCACGAAAAAGTCTAAATTTCCTTTAAAAAACATTTTGCACTATAAAAACAATAAAATTTTCAAACTTAAAATTGATTTAGTTAAAAGAAAACGAGTTAAAAAACATAAGTTGGCTTGAAACAGCGTTGTCTTTGATCAAAACATGGCCGTATGGCAAAAAGTTTTTTTGGGCGGTCTGCTGCGAGCGATCCTGAAATAAACACTGACGTGAGTTTTATGGGAATTTGAGAAGACCCATTCCCCCAACCGCGAATCGTCTCTAGAGGCTATCGAAAGCGATTTTCGCCCGACTGAACGTTTATTCCGAGCTATTTGAACGAATTGCAATCGGTTATGGTTCACTAAGTCGTTGCACCCATTGGAATTTGCCCACTGTGGCTTTTGTTTATTTCAACCTACGCACCTTAGGATGCCTTAACCTGTCTTGACGCAGGTACGATCCCTTTTAATTTGTTTTCGTTTTTTAAACTAATTACTTGTACCAATTTAGATTGAATGGTTCTCTGCCCGAGATGGACCACAACGAACCCACACAGTTTGGGCTGAAGCAACTCTTTTACCAGGTGAAGCAGTGCTTCCCCGAAGTGCCAGACGCAGTTGTCAACGAGTGCATCAGAAAGGTAACATCCCTAATACTGTTCAACAATCTTGACACCGTTAATTATTTCCGGCTGTCACTCGCAGGCGGGCTACGACAGGAAGGCTGCAGAAGCCATGCTGATGAGAGAGGCACCCAAGTACGGTCGAGCTCCCCTGCTGAAAAAGTCACCTCAAGGACCTGCCAAGAGCCTTTCTGCAGGCAACTCACCCGTCCACGGTGGAGCCAGATCCCTGGTTGAGACACCAACCAAAGTGCCTCCCCCATTGCCCGTCACTCCACCAGTGGCCGGTGCTGCTTCTGCAGTCTCTACCGGCCCCAGCCCGCCCGTTTACACATCGCCGCTCTACCGGCCGGACATTGACTTGTCTCTGCCTCCTCCAGATGTGTCGGGCCGTCTGGGCTGTGGCCAAGCGTCGTCTCAAGTGCAAGTCTTTTGCGAGCAGCCCAGATCGTCGACGTCAGTCAACGTCATCCTCCAACCGGCGGCCGACACGGTCCCTTACGTCACGTACACTTCGGCGTCGACGGACCAGCTGCGCGGCCTCCATTCTCAACTGAAAATCACCATCAGCCCGCAAGGTCATTTCTCCCAATAGAGCGAATCGAATTGGCCATGAACGATAAATATTTGATTATTAGGTGGTACGGTGTCGGCGTTCCAGCGCAACAGCAACAGCATCTCTCCGTGGAATTACAGCGGCTACGGCTCGCCCAGTCTTGTGGGCCAAGTCTCGCCGAGTTTACCGGACCAGGCCGAGCGGATCAAGGAGCAGTGCGAACGCCGAGAGTCTCTGCGCCGTTCGCTGGACGAGGATCGCCAGCGGCTGGCCTCGTTGCGTAAAAAAGTCGAACATCTCCAAGAGGAGTTGACGAAAGAGAAACGACTTCTCGGCCAGCCTGAGCCGGCCCACTTTCCGCCCGTTCTTCAGCGCCAACAAGCCGTAAACTTTTTTCAGAAATAATCATATATTGTTGTTGCCCGTCTTAAGGGGGCCGTTTCGTTGAAGGTAATCGACCTGGACCGGCTCAAGTGCGAAGTGCGCAATTTGGAGGAGGAATGCCAGCGGATGGACCAAGAGCTGGTCACGCACCAGAGCCAACCGCGGACGGTGAACGGAGCTCCTGCGACGCCGCCCGTCGCCGCCGTCATCACGACGACGGAAGAAGCGGAAGAAGACGAATCGGACGTCGGCTGGAACTGCCACCGTTGCACTTTTCAGAACCACCCGGCCTTGAGCAAATGCGAAGAATGCGAGTCGCCCCGTCCTAATTCGACCATAGTGACGTCACAAGGTAATTTTAATGAACTCAAATTTCCATTTTTAATCAGGCTTTTTAATTTTTGGTGTTGGTTCGGACGCAGCGGGTTAATCTGGTTGTTTTTTTTTAAATTGGCTTTGATTTGAATTTTCATCTTTTTCCCGCTTTTTTTCCTGTCTGTCTGTCCTCGGTGTTTGTGGCTTTTTTCTCTGTTCAGGGATAATGGCCGTCCGTAATTTGATACCGTACAGCCGGCCGGGCAACATCCACATCCACGTCCGCCATCGTCCGCGTAAATACCACCTTTCATATCGTCGGCTTTCGCGCTTTTTTCAATCGTAGCCTATATTCCTCACTGTCTCTGGTCTCCAGCGCTCTCACTATCTTCCCGCTATTATTTTAACATCTTCTTTCTCATTTTTCCAGGGACGATCCAAGGGTGGGGCTTCTAAAAAAAAATCACAGTTAAACCGGATTTTGTGTCTTTTTTTTTTGTCTGTCTAAAAAATTCTATTTTTCAAATTTTTGCAAGATCGATGCATCGCCACGGACGGGCCGCAGACAACTGGCGATTCATAGTCGATAAGTTATAAACCAGTGTAAATATATTCTTTTTTTTTGTCTCTTTTTCGTCTCGAAATTTTGTTGATTGTAAATAATGGCGGTCGTCCACTTGGCAGCACTCTGAAATATTATTCTATCCGGAACACAGTTGTGTATTATAATTAATCATCGGCATGTTATGTCAATTTGTAGAGAGAAAGAGAGAAAGGCCATGAAAATACAAAAATTGGATGACATTTTTTGTCGTCGTACGAACACCGGAAAATAAAAACAAAACAAACAAAAATCAACGAACCGTTCACCGAATTGCTCTTCAATTATTCTTTTTTTGAAAGAAGAGCGATATAAATTCCCGACCGAAAGATTTTGTGGATGAGCGAACGAGGGAGATAATAATAATAATAGACACTTTTGGGGAAATACTTGACACGAATCGATTATTTGTTTTGCGCTGGACGGGAGAGAAAGAAAACAAAATTAAAATGGCAATTTTTGTCGTTTTTTTGTTTGTAAAAAATTGTGCGTTGGGTTGATGTTTTTTTGTTTTTGTTTAATGTTGGGACCTGCGTTTCAATTGAAATTTGGACTTGTTGCGAGTGTTGACTCGCGATTCGAAACGGGCGGAAACGGGTTTCTCCTCGACGGCAACTGGGGCGGCGGCATCGGCGGCTTCTTCTTGTTTAACAAGAGGCGAATCGTCGCTGACGACAATGTACTCGACTTTGCAGTCGCTGCTCTTCTCCCCAGTGGCTGGAGCGGCCTCGGGGACGACTGGCTCAGCGGCGACAGCGGCAGGCTCGGCAGCGGCCTCGACGGCTGCGACGGGCTCAGCAGCGACTGGGGCGGGCTCGGCGGCGACTGGAGCGGCTTCGGCGGCGACCTCGACGGCGGCGACGGGCTCAGCGACGACTGGAACGGCCTCGGCAACTGGGGCGGCGGCGACGGGCTCAGCGGCGACTGGGGCGGCGGCTTCATCATGGGCAAGTTCGCCAGCTGGATGAGCGATCAGATCTTGTTTGTTGATTTCGACGGCTGCGGGGACCTCGGCGGGAGCCTCGGCGGCGACAGCGGGTTCAGCGGCGATTGGGGCGACTTCAGCGGCGGCTTCGACGACTGGAGCCGGCTCGGCGATTTTCAAGTCGTCGGCAGCGGGAGCTTCGACTTTCTGGTCGGCTTCGACAGCCTCGATTTTCACCGGCTCTTCAACGGCCTGGACGGCTTCGACACGGTCGGGGATGGCGATGACGGCCGCCGGTTTCAACGGCTCGTCTTGCTGGGTGGAAACGGCCAAACTGCCGGAAGAGACGACAATCTCTTCGTTGTAAATCAACGGCTGTTCCTGGGTCACTTTCAGTTGAGAGTCGGACTGCGGAGCCTGGACGGGCTCTGCGGCCGGGATCAACTGGATCTGCTCAGTCTCATCCTGGACAGCGGCGGCCTGGGCAACGACTTTCTCGGCGGAATTGTCCTCGGCGGAATCGGTGGCCGTTTCGACCTTGTCCGTCGAGTTCTCGACGGAATTGTCTTCCTTGGATTCATCGCGGACGATTCCGGCGATCGGACCGGTGCCGATCACCTGTTCCGTCTCGATCCAGACGACCGGTTTCTGGTAGATGGACGGGGCGGCGATAGAGACGGGATCGGCCGCCTCCTGGATCTTGACTGGAGGGGTAATTTCGATCCAAATTTCGTCTTTTTTGTCAACGGGTTTCGGTTCGACTTTGGATTTCTGGACGTCGTCCGCGACGACGGCCTGTTCCTGGACGGGCTCCTGGACGGGTTCCTGGATGGCCTGAACGGGTTCTTCGATTTTCACGGGCTCCTGGACGGGCTCTTCAACAGCTGGGACGGCCTGGACGGGCTCCTGGACGGCTGGTGCAACTGGAATGAGGAAATCTTGGGCCTGTTGTTGTTGCTGGACCAATTCGGGATCGTACTGGACGACGTGGATGGGCACGGCGATCAGAGGCATGACGGGATGGACGGGCACGATGGAGTGGACGTAGTCGTGCTGGATGATGTCGGCATCGACCGGGTAGTGGGCCAGAGGAACGGGTTCGGCGGCGGCCGGGACGGCTGGAACCGGTTCCACCGGAAGTGGCTCGGCGACGGCCGGTTCGACGGCCTTGACTTGTTCCTCTTCCTTGTCGGCCGCGACCGGGATGAACTCGACGGTCGCCTCCGGCTGGTCCGGTTCCGCAGCGATGACCTGGGCGATAACGACAGGCTCGGCCTGGACTTGTTGTTCCTCGACAGCAACAGGGACGGGTTCGGCAACCGGGACCGGCTCTTCGGCCATCACCAAAGGTTCGACGGCAGCGACGACCGGCTCTTCGACGGGGGCGACCGGCTCGGAGATGACGACAGGTTCGGCCTGGACCTCGGCAACGGGTTCGGCAACCTGGAACTCGACGATTTGGGCGGCCGGGGCTTCGGCAGCGGGTTCGGCAACCAATTGGATGACTTGGACGTCGTCGGATCCGACGTACGATTGCTCAATCTTGACGGACATGACGGGTTCGGCAACTTGAACCGGTTCGGCAACCTCAGCGACGGGTTCGGCAACCTCGACCTTATCCATGGGAGTTTCGGCAACCAAAACGGGTTCGGCAACCTTGTCCATTGGGGTCTCGGCGATTTGGGCGGTTTCGGCAACCTCGGCGACTGCAACGGGTTCGGCAACCTCGACCTTGTCCATTGGGGCCTCAGCGACTAGAACGGGTTCGGCAACCTCGACCTTATCCATGGGAGTCTCGACGGCCATAATGGGTTCGGCAACCTTGTCCATTGGGGTCTCAGCGACTTGGGCGGTTTCGGCAACCTCGGCGACTGCAACGGGTTCGGCAACTTCGACTTTGTCCATTGGTGCCTCTGCGATTTGGACGGGTTCGGCAACCTCGGCGACGGCAACGGGTTCGGCAACCTCGACCTTGTCCATTTGAATTTCGGCAACTTGGACGGGCTCGTCGATCTGGACGACTTCAATTTTGGGTTCCTCGGCGATGACTTGAGCGGGTTCGGCAACCGGAAGTTCGGCGACGACGGCGACGGGCTCGACGATTTCTTGAACGGGTTCGGCAACAACAGCAATCGGCTCCGGTTTGGGTTCTTCAGCCGGAACGACGACATCGGCTGCCGGACTGAGTTCTGGCTGGACGAAATCGGGTTGCTCTTGAGCGGGCTCGTATTGAGCTTGAGCGACAGCTCCGACAAATCCGTCCTGAGTGGCCGGCTGCTGCAGTTCCGGCTGTTGTTCCTGAACCTTGAACTGGTCGTCAGACGGGACGATGTTGCCGACCAATTTGCTCAAATCGAAAGGCTCTTCTTCCTCTTGGTTGTGGTCCAAAACGAGGACGACCGGCTGGTGGTCCTTCAACTCGTCGTCGACGGGCGCATTGGGCGCCACGACGGCGATAATGCCCTGAGGACTTTTCGGCTTCTAACATTCCGAAACGGCCATAAAAAGACGGGCAAAAAAAAATGATGATGACACGAGACGTCTTGATGATACGACTTCCCTGCGAACCGCCTCCAGGAAAGCCAAAACAAAAGAAAAACTATTAAATACCTGAGCGGGACCGAATCGGGAAAAGGGAGACCAGCGGGACGGCCATCCGAAACCGGGATAAGCGGACGGATAGGCTGACGGGTAAGCGGCCTGATAGGCGGAGAAAGGTGCCCGCCTGTTGTTGTAACCTCCGTAGTGGTAAGGATAAGTGGAAGCGTAGGGCGAATAACCACCGCCGTAATAGTCGTCGACGCCGTATCCGGCGCCGGCGCCGTAATAGGCCGATGGGTAGTAGCCCGATTGAGGGTAGTAGCGCTGCTTGTACGGAGCGGCCTCCAAGACGGCCATGACGGTGGCCAAGAGTACGGCGACCTGTGATGCGTCGTCATCATTTTTATAATAAAAGAAAATATATATAAGCAGCCAAGGACGAGTCTTTAGTTGACACGGAAGATGATTTCATCGGTCGTCAAATAGTCAATAGAATTATAGAAGCGGCCTTGATGGCTGCTGCCGAGTACTTTGGCGAAGGTAACAAAACAGTGACGAGCCAAAAAAGAAATAGAAAAATTCAATAGAGCGGAAACTTACGTGGATGCGCATTGTCGATATTTGATTAGAGTTCTTTTCTGCTGGTAGAGAGATGCGTCGGCTAAGGCAGTTGAGCACCGACTGACGTTCGGTCGCGAGCGTTTCACTAGTTTTGGTCGAGTTTGACCTTGCACTGTGGCCGCGTGAGTGTTTTTTTCTTCTGCCACCCGAGGGGCTTTCTTCTTCTTTTATTATTCCTTTCCTAAACTCTTATATAGTCGAGAGAATTCTCTCCCCTTAGTCTTGCAGGAGAGCTAGCGAGCACTTGTCTCTTTTTTTGGAGAAGAGCAGAGTCTACCTGCGCTCTTTATATACGTTAACCACCCGCAACGCGTCGCGCCGCGTCCAAAACTCCTCCCCATTCCGAGAGAGAGACCCTCGGGCTGGACCTTGAAGGCACATTTCAAGTGCAACAACATTTATTTTTCTCTCTTTTTCTTTTTAAAAAAGAAGCGCAGCAGGTAGATTTTTGGGTTTTCCTCTGCTGTAGCCTACGTATAGGCTATCGAGTCGCGACATCGATTTCTCAGACGGAGAAAACCGAGCGTCGTCGTCGACGAGCCTATTGAAATCGAAAGGTTGATGCCCCTCGCTGCTTCGGTTGTCTCTCCTTTGAGGGTCAGCAGGGCCAAACAGGAGGCCCAAGTTCAAGGTTTTTCCTTCTTTCGGAGAAAAGAAAAAATAACGAGTGACAAGAGGTCTGAGACGGCCCACAAGTCCTTTGTTGGCTGATTGGGTCCGTGTAGCTGCTGCTGCGTCATGATGCTGCATCTTCCCCAATACCACAGTGGCGCCATTTCATTCCCCAGAAAAAGTGATGCAATTGATGCAGTGGGAAATTCTTCTTCTTTTAGTAGTCGGCTCGAGCGCACGAGCTATTGCGCGATTAAGGCCAGCAAGGTAGCAGCAACGGAATAACCCGCGATTACATCGGAATTGGCCAAAAGAGAAGAATACAAGACGGCAAGGACGCGACTGGCGCCGAGGAAAGAAGCGCCCATCGGGTTTTTCAACGTTCGTTAATTCTCTCTCTAGACAGGCAGGGAAGGCAGTCGTGTAATTAGATGCAAAGGCCTGAACACGGAGGATAGATAAGAATATGGCAGCGACCGTTTGTTATTTGAAAATGTTGGCCCGTCTCTCAGCAATAGGCTAACAGGACTTTTCTTTCTTTCTCTTTTTTTCTGCGCCTATAGACAATATATAAGAGACGCGCGAGCTAGTGCCCAACCCTTTTTCTCGGCTCTGTGTTCTTGCCTTCTTTGAGAAAACGTAGAAGAGTCAGAGAGACGGACGAAGCTTTATCACGCTCCCGATGCAGCCCGAGCGTTGACCCGCGTTGCGCACCGTCCGCGTGCACTCTGATGGCGGCCCAAATAGGGGCCGTGGTTCATCTCATGGCCCGAGAAAACTTTTCAACCGTCTTTTTTCAGTTTTGTATCGTCGTACTTTTTTTCATTGACAATTTTCTCCGACTCTCAGCCGGTCGGGAAAAATATTTTTTTAATGGTCCGCTTTTTTGTTTTTTCCGCTCACGTTCCGATGATTTAAGAGCCGACTCTTTGGCGTTCGCAACCCCGCTCCATCCATCTAAGTGTATAGTAATATTGTATAGAAAAAGAAAAAGGCATTTTTTGTATTTATCTGAAAAATGCTGCCCGACCGATGATGCTATGTATATACATTTCTTTTCTTCTATACAGACGGCTCACGATTTGATGGCCATCATCATTTTTGCCAAGGAATTTCCACCTCTCTTGTAATATAATTCTTGAGCCGTTACTAATAGACAGTCGTGGTCTCGGCCTGGGCAAATATTGAAAGGCCTATACGCTCGGATATTGTCATTGTGGATGGATGGGCGTGGTGAGTCTTCGTGAGATGCCGAGGCAGACCTTCACCTTTTTTCCTCGTCGTGAGTCATGTATAGTTCTATCTCCACACAGAAAACATGTCGAAAAATGCGCGCTGATGGCCGACAGACGCGAGTCAGATGCCTTTTGGCCTCTTCATTTTCTCGCATTCCCACGGCTTGTCGCCGCTAGCGCATCTCCGATTCTTGCGCGCAAACATCACAAGGAATTTTATTTATTTCTGTACGGCGCTACCGTCCGACAGGAGCAGAAGCAATTATTGAAAAAACATAATTTGATCGCGTCCTTGTCTTCATCTTTTTCCCACAGTAGCTCTCAGTAGTTGTTGTATGGGCTGCTGCGAAATATCCGCCGGCACGTGTTATCACGCAATAGAACGTACCCATTTCAGGGTATTGAATTCAGGGCGCGGGTCTCGACCAGCGTCCCGTTAGAATCCGCTACATTACAGATAAGATCGGATTATTTGGCGACGACGCAGACTCGTTCCTCAAAAAAACAATCGAATGCGTAAACAGAGGAATGCAGCAACCCGTTAACACTACCTTCAGAGTAGCAATGGGGGGCACCTGCCGATCCGGTATGATTTGATACAGTTGGGAAATTAACGAAATGAAAACTTGAGGGTCATGTGAGCGTCTCATGATCAGATGAAGCCAATTTCTATATTAGAATTCTATGGAACTCGTCAATTTATCCGGTTTCAACTTAACTCGACGAGTTTGTTATCTCTGTATGGACGCACGACGCGCGATCGCATACAAATGAGTCGAGTCTATTTATTCTAGAACGAAGCAACTGTCATAAAATTTCTTCCCTTCAAGTTTTGGAGTGTTTTATTGACTCGAGGAGTTGTCGCGCTTCTTCTGGCAGTCGCCTCAACAAACAAACTGAATAGGTTCTGGGAAAAAAAGAGTTGTAACTGTGGATATGATAGGCCTATTGAAAACACGTTTTCAACACGTGGCGGTCACCGAACTGTTGTGTTTCGTCCCGTCACCGGCAGAGTCGCATTTCATTCGGAGAATTTTTCCTTTGTCACTTTGGCGCGAGATAATCTCATTAGCGCAGAAGCAGATTCCTTATACGAAGAATGGCAACTATGTTGTCGGCGGCTAATAGATCAGTTTCGTCCGCCATTCTTTCGGCGATCGCAATGTTTTTTCTTCTTAATATGGCACTCGAAGCATTTTCGACCGTCACAACAGAACATCAACCGGCGGAAGTTCTTCATACACTTTCACGGCCATTAGCCGCGAAAGCGGTTAACCAAATAAGCTGGCCAATAGTAGCACGCATAAGCTAATGGAGAGTAGCCGTTAGGCTACGGCCCGTCCGAGTGTTAATTACCTTCTTAAACCTGAACGCGGGACGAAAGAAGAATATAACACATTTCCTAAAAGAAAAAGTCAGAAAAAAACCCGGCCGGAAGTCGTTGCAAGTCACGTCCTTGCGATGACGTATAGAAAACTACAGGTACGAAATGAGAATGGCCAGTGACTCACAAATATGTATTTATTAACATTTTGAGAATGATGAAACACGCAAGACGAATAATAACAGAAAAAAACCCCAACGCGAGCATTTGGAATGATTACAGTAGCAGATGCTGCTGAATATAACAAAGGAACTTTAAAGGACGTAATCCGGCTTTGATGCTTCAGGAGAATAAGCGACAGATTCCTCGTTAACGTTGACGGGTTCGTCCTCCTTCTGAATCAGGTTACGACGGTCCAGCTCTTGGCGCAGTTCTTCCAAGAATTGGTTCTGGAAATGCTGCTCTAATCGACGCTCAATCTCTTCTCTCGACAGCATTTTCAACTGTTCAACGTACGGAATTTCTTCTTCTACTTGAATAGGCTCTTCTTTGATTACTGGTAGATCGACTGCTGGTTCCACTTCCGGGGGGATCACAATTTCTTCGATAATAATGACGGGCGACGGCTGCTGTTGCGTCGTCTATACAATATTAAAAGATTAGTCAATGATGGCGATGAATAACGGCCTATCTATACCGAGTTACCTTGGACCCCCGTCCGCCACAAAGTCCTATTGATATGACGATTATCATCACGAGGGAAATGCCGAAACCGACGCCGCTCAACGCCGCGACGGCGATTTCCAAACCGAACCACAACGAACCTGAACATTATATCAACAATGTCGTTAATCCACACAATTTAGTATATAATGCAGCCCTTATTACAAATGTCCAACGACATCATGTTGCAGGGATGCTCGACGCTGGAATCGATCCGGACGGATTCCATGGAAGAGACGACAGTGGACGCTATGGCCACTATCGCCGTCAGGATGTTGAGGAATAACCCGAATCCCAATCTGTTGAGAAACACGAAGATAATCTCAAAATATAAAAGCGAAAGCTATATAATTATATACGCCGATGAGGGCCGTCTGGCGGCGACGCAGCAAAGACAAAGAGCGCCGGCCACGAAACTGACGGATCCGCACGTCAAGGCGACGGCATTATAGAGCACAGACCACTGGGACGAATCGCCGTCGATGTAATAATCTCCGAAATTGACGTAAACATACGTCTGTAATATACGAAATAATGTAACAACAATAGGGGCGTTTGCGGACCATCAGACAGGTGATGGATTCGATACCTGAATGCCGACGATGGCGGCGCCAATCAGCGCCAGCAAAACAGCCGACACTCGAGCTTGGTTCGTCTTCAATTGCGAATGTCCTCCCTCCCTGTCACTGTCACCGGCCGACATCTTGTTCTCTTCTTCTTCTGCCGAATTCACCAGAAAACTCGTCTTTACCCTACGAGCTTTCCATTCAAACACTTGAGATCGATCGGCTGCAAAACGTTGTCTGGATACAAAAAGACCCTTTTAGGATGTTGATAAACCATTGAGAAACAAGATAACGCTGCACAAAGGACAGCATATGCAATTACGGACCTGATGGTCTTATCAGTTATTGCTCATCTCTCCAGCCGTCTCGTGCTTTCAAAATATGTCATCAATTGGCTGATCCCCTGACTCATTGTGAATACTGAATTCCAAGCGTCATCAATAGTCTATACACAAAATAATTATGTAAATTATCGTCAATGACGGTCGATTCGCTTTCTTGTTTGTTTTGTGGTTAGAATTTATTTTCAGACGTCGATTTTTATTGACAAAGACGTGATGGTTTGGTGATTAGTAACGATAAAGGTTGCTGCTGTTGGGTTTGGACGGAACGGGTGGCGCCGGGCCGCGCTGTCTCTGGTTGTGTAAAACCTGGAGACGGCCTCGCTGCCCGGTGGACTCTTGGTGGTGAACGGGCGAAGGCGGTTTGCTGTTATAGTTGGGTCTCATTTGATGCTGCTGGGCTTGCTGCTGCAGAGACAACTGCTGCAGATGGTAGCTGTACTGAGGGTTGAAGTCGTCGTAGTTTGACGCCGTCGATTTGCCCTTGGGCGACTCGGGTGGTGATTGATTGAAAGCGTTGTAAGGGCCTTCGTGCCCGCCGATGACCGGCTTCTTATTCACGTTGGTGTTGTTGGTAATCCGGACGATAGGAGCGTTTTGTAGAGACTGTTGGCCACCGTCGTTTGCGTACTTGCCGCCCGATAATCCCATGAAAATGACGCAGGCGATGAAGATGTACTCGGTGAAGGCCAGGCCGCTCAGAACGGCCACGGTGACTTCCAGTGCCAGCCAATTGGTACCTGTTCATCATCAAGTCGTTTAACATTTTCTCAACGTACGTCCTTGAAACGATTTTTTTAGAAACTTACAAACGAGTTCCGAAGGTTTCCCATCGGTTCCTTGCTCTTTACAAGGGTGCGTCGTGACGTCGTTAGTGGCCGTGTTGAGCCAGTCGGATTCGATGGCGGACAAAACGGTGGACGCGGCCGCAGCTCCGGCTCCGACCACAGCCAGAATCATTCCCCACAAAAGCCTTAGAAAAACACGGTACGATATCTCTCGTCTTTAGAATGAGCCAGGAGGAGAGAAAGAGATAAGTCGATTGGCCTACATTTTGGTGGTGGTCTGCTCCGCCGTGAAAGCGACGATGTAGAACATGCCGAAAAGGAGGCAAGCACCGCAATTGGCCAGGGCCATTCCGTTGTACGCGTTGCTCCAGACGACGTCTTTGCCGTCAGGGCCTTTGCCCTCTCCATACACTTGGCTGTAGTAGCCAAACACGTACGTCTAATACAAACCATCGTCGTCGGTGAAGAAGAATAAATTACGTAAATGATCCTATAAATAGAATTCTTAGTATAATACCTGCATGCCCAGGATGAACAGGCCCCAGACGATGAGGCAAAGAGCCCCAATCAAGCCGAGTTTCTTCTTTAATTTCGGGTAGAGCGTCATGTCGTATATGCTCGAACGAACTGATGGGCCCGCCAACCTTGACTACAACTGTGCGATGGACCAGCGTTCTAAAATGCGACGCTCGTACGAGATAAGCGCAGCACCCACCCCAAATATTACAAAGATTATAATATTTTTGTTGTTATCTCGACGTTGTATCCGAGATAAAACACATATAGCGCTCATATTATATATATATCTTTTGAAATTCCCTCGCCATATTTATATGATTATAATGGTGAACTGGACGACTGACGTCATCATCCGGATGTGCGCCAGCAATCGAGACATTGCGTGATGATGCGTGAATAACGACGAAAACGACGCGCAAAACGCAACAAACTGTTTCGAATTCGAATTATCACTTGCAAATCGAGCAGAGCCGCTGGTACTTTGTGCTGGAAATAAGCTTCGGGGTCAACGCCATCTGCTTCTCTGCCAAGATATCCATCCAGAGACGTCCACCCTGTATACCGTCGATCGATCAGTTTCTTGTGTGTATTCTCTCCAGAATGGACTAGTGAAGAAAAACGGGACCTCACGCGTGCTGAACCCATTATTCTTTCTAGTATGAAAAAAAGGCCCATTGATTCTTATCGATTCGACGCGACTTTTAAACGGGTTATAACATCATCTCTTTTTTTCTTTCATACTTGGCAGAAAGTTGATTAAAAAAGCGAACGAGTCACATTCCGCCTGAAGACCTCTCCCGTTCTAATCAATGCGAGCGCGGCCGCGCCATCATCTTCTTTTTATAACATCGCATAACATCGTGACCGTCATTGTCTCTCTCTTATTCGCTGTATCTAATATTTTAGAATGAGAACGCTAGAAAAAGAAATAATCCGCGGCGACGGCGGCGGAAATTTCGAACTGGGCGACAATTTCGGTATACGACCGTGAACCCGCCGCTGCTGTGTTTGTACAAGGGGCCCGCCGGACAACTTTCATTTCTTTTTTGTGTTGTTCCGTATAGACATAAAAGAAGGGAGTAACTGCAGTTCTCTGTTGCGCGCATTAGACGTGTTATTTGCAGTATTAGCCTATTAAAAAGAAAAAAGAAAAGGGAAAATAAGAAAACTATTGTGTGCTTTTCGCGTTTCCCGTGACAAATGACCACCGGTTCCGCCGTGCTTTTTGGCTAGATGGCCAAGTCCGATTTCAGCTGAGAGACGGAAGAATTGTCCACGTCTAAAAGCGCCCAAACTATGAGAAATGATGTTGATAAACTTGAAAGGGTTCAAGGGAAAAGAGCATTAAATTCTTTCCTTTCGTTTTAGGAACCCCCCGCGCGTTGTGTATAGATGTGCGCGGCACCCGAGCGATCATAACTACATATAGCGAGAGAGAAGATCAGAATCGCACGGCGCGCTCTGAGGAATGTTGAGTCTCTGACCTTGCTGCTAGTGTGGGTACCAACGACTACTTGGTACCTATATTATAACCGCCGGTCTAGTCGCGTAGCCTACAGGTGGAATAATCTTCGCATTGGCCAGTCAACGCTCCCGCTTCAGCGCTCGTCTCAACAGCGCACAACAAACTGCCTCATTTATTATCACCGTCGACCAAATAACGAGCTGAGCTTCTTTCGCCAAAAAACACTCGCCTTACCAGAGAGACGACGACGCCAGCCAGTTTAAGAAAGGAAACCAATTCCCGGTATAAATATTTCAAAACAAGAACTTGAACTTGAACGCCATCATCTCTTCTTCGGAATGGTTTTTTGAAAGAAAAAATAGATAGAAGAAATCCTTTTATTATTCCTCCCCGTTTTTTACGACGACCCTTTGGGTTAAGAAGACAGCAGGCGAAAATAAGATTCGCGCCGTTAACGGCCGGCGCCGAAAACCCTTTATGCATTCAAATCTCTCCTCAACTTGCTGCGCAGACAACAACAGAGAACCTGTTCTGCAGCTCTCTGCTGATGACTACTATAGTACTCATGATGATGTACAAGTAACGCAACTCTTCAGCAAATCCATTAGCCTCCGACTGAACATATACGAAAAACTTGTCCACCCATCGTGCCGCAAATAGACTAGATTTTGTCTATTTACCTTTCGGTGCTGCATTTATGTATATATCCGGGAATGTTACTTGCCTTTCTTTATATGGCCATCGCAGGTCGAGAGTCGCGGGCTTTTGGTCAAGAAAAATCAAAAACCGGGATAGGTAGAAACGACCTTTTCATATTATATATTTTCTTCTGCTGGCGCATCAACCAAATGCGGACGAAAAAGCTAACGGTCTTGCGGCCACATGATCTCTCGACGGGAGTTGCTTGGTTTATTGCACATGACAAAGCTATTTTCCTCTCTAGCAGAGGCCCTTTGGTCTTTACTGATTTATTTTCCTTTTTTTTTTTGATGCCTCTAAGCTGTTTCGACAATCAAGGAAGAAGACGCGGCGCGCGAGAACGGCTCGTTTGTTAGCTCTCGGTCGTGCCGTTTCACCTCTCTCTCACCCGTGGTGGTGTGGTGGTGTCTCGGCTCATTCTTCACAGTCTCTTTCTCGTCGTCTCCGAATCTCTTTCGTCTCTCTCGGCGCATTTGCATTTAGCTCTCCACTCTGAATCTCAAGTTCACGTTTCATCTTGTTCTGCCTTATTCTTTTCTTTTCGCTTCCCCGTCGTAAAAGAAGAGAATATAGTCGCGATGCAGCAAAGTCTTCTTTTTTATCAAGTCATTCTCCGATAAAATAGCTTTTCCACCAACATGGGGGTCTTGTCGTCGTTGGAATATATAGAAAAAACTTGTCGTTAAAGAGCCTTGTCTCTAACGTGAATTGAAAACATTGGAGACGGTAGACTATTTATCAAGCAGCGTCGCCCACGGCCAAGTAAACAACCAAAGCACACAAAACATTTCGCAATTCGCTTCCCATTCAAGTGATAACTCCGCAGTGTTAGCACCTACCCACCACTGACCACAACAGGATATAGACTGACCAATCCATCTTAAACGCCAGTTTATTATAAACGGTGACGATCTACATAGATAAAGCAACTCAACTTCAAGGCCAACAAAAGATGGGCGCGTTGGCCTATACAATATTAGAGGTTTTCACCCCAATTTGTTTTCTAATAAGTCCCTATCAGTTGATGGGCCTTTGTCCTGAGATAATTATTGCGAGAGTTAGATTTTGTAAATCTTGCGTGTATGAAAGTTTCTTTCGTTGAGTTATGCTACTGCGTGTACAGAATATGCGACTTAATATAGTTTCAACTTTGGTTCTTGATATTCTTACATTAAAGAAAAACCAGTTTTACCATCATATATTATGTTAATTGGCTAGTCTACACTCAGTAAACAATATTAATTCATCGAAACAAGCAAAGGGACCATCATGCACTTGGCGACTTGTTGAATAGTGAGGGAATCGACCAGCCTACCAGCGGACGTGGCAGTAATATCATCGCCAGCAAGGTACCTAATAGTCTATTTTTAACGAAATAAACAGAGAGAGATTTGTTTTTGGCATTGTTGATATTTATATAAGTATATAGGCTATTATCTTTCGAACTAACGATGAATAACATTTACTATAATAATTTTTCAAAACTGTTCTGTTATATTTATTTTATATAATTATTTCCCTAATCTATAGCCTTCTATGGCATTACTTTTGGGTCACATCAAAGTTGACCATATATATATTCTCTCGCGAGGGTGTACATATTCTTTTGACGCGAGATATATATTTTCACCGCGAGAGTCCGCACAAGCCAGGGGTCCGAACTCCCTCATTCTTTTTTCCACTCTTTCTGTTTCTTTTGTTATTGTTTACCGAGACATTCGCCTTAATGTTTTCGAAAATCGAGGGAAAAGCGGAGGCGAAACGTGCTGTCACTACACATAACATTAAGAAATCTATATATAAATCTTTACATTTGAAAGCGCCGTAACTATCGCTATTGGAAATCTGCTCCGAATTTTCACGAAAACATCCTAACGCCCCCCCCCCCCCCCCAAAGGCCTCTCTTCCGGAGTTGTGTTGAACGAGTGTTAACGAGTCTGATGCAGAATATATAAACTAGTCTGATTTTCCAGCAAACACATCAGCTGACTACAATCGCAAAAGGTAGTACTCAATTCGGATCGGTGGCATGGACTTGCACCCTAAGAAGGGATGTCCGTAAATACCAGACAATTTGTCGAGGGCCCAGTGGCCAGACAGCAAATGTCCGGTTTTGTTTTGGCAATTTGCTACATTATACTAAGTTACATTCCGAATGTTTTACATTCAAGATTTGAACATGTGTACGATGCACAAAGTTCATTTTGAAAAATTTAAAAACATTGTCAAATGTTTAGGTAAACGTAAAAAAACAGAAACGAGCGTTTACATCAAGGGCCCAGTTGCCAGACATGCCGTCGGGTATTTACGGACACCCCTTCTTAGGGTGTGGAAGGAAAAAATAAATTTACATTTCATGCCCAAATTACACTTCAGGTCATATGGCCTCAAATGTTGTTCGATTCAGGCCCAAGAAGGTACCATTCAGGCCATGGTCTGAAGTGTAGTGGCCTGAAGTGTAATGGCCTGAACCACACGCATTCCTCTCTTCCACCCACGTTTAACTATTACCTTAACTTTCACGAATTTAGTCATTCTGATTAATAGACACCTAGCCGGTATTTTTCAAACACAAATCTGTGAAAAGGAACACGCAGTCAAAGTATGTCTTTAGTGAGGTGCATATGGGCTTCTTTTCTTTGTTTCAACGGCGAATATTTAAGCAAAAGCAAAAGAAACGTAAACAGTGGAAACAAGAATGAGGGAGTTTCGACCACTAGACTGCGGGACTTCCGCGGTGAAAATATATATCTCGCGTCAAAAGAATATATACACCCCCACGAGAGAATATATATATGGTCAACTTTGATGTGACCCAAAAGTAATGCCATAAGCCTTCTGCATCAAAGACATTGTATAAATGGAACATAGGCCTATAATATATAAGTTGTCGAATAATAAAAAATGAAACTTAAATTAAACGTCAAATAATAAGCAATCCCTTGTTATATTGATTTGGCCTTTAGTTGCATGGTTGAAACAACAAGAAAATATTTATTTGAAATTTTTCATAACAAATCTACTTTTCTATTCACCCTTATAAAAAAAGTGTCCGTAATTCAGACGGTAGGCCTATGTCTGGCAACTGGGTCCTTAATGAAAATGTCCTTTTATGTTTTTGCTGTTTTTGTTGGCTTGTAGGAGAGAGGGGGGCTTGTAGGCCCGGGGGCAGTTAGCCATATTTTAAATAACTTCTGTTCAATTTTTATTTTAAAGCCATACATCTTATACCTTATAGAAAACTAGCCGTTGACCCGCATTCGCGGGTATTATATATCCGTTGTCATATAGTATATCCCAATCCATTAAAAATATCGATATTGATCAACTATCGTATGAAATAGTAGGTCTAATTTTAATTATCCTCGTTTTTGTCATTACAATTTCCTATTAATGTTGACTACATTTTGTACGGTTTTTTCGTAGATTAATTTTTACTCTAGCATGACACGTATTACGTATGCATTAAGCAAACTACCACATTCCAAAGTCACTTTTTATTTCAACCAACCAAGTAAATTAATCAAGAATTATTTTCGCGAAGTTCAAGTAATATATAGTAACAATAACTTATCTAGAAAGAATAATCATAAAGATTTTAAATCCTGTCAATTCAGAATCTCGCTTCGCTCGAGAGGTTCCCGATAGGGATACGTCGGGATTTCTATAAAAAAGACGGTTTAGCGGTGTACGCTATTGTCAAAATCGCCTTCATAAAAATGTTCCTGAATCAGGTGGACAGAATTGGGGGTGAGAGATAAGGAGTAGGTGAAGCAGTAGCTATTTTTCTATGCTAATAAGGTTTTGTCGTAAAAAAAGGACACGCCAAAGCGGCACCTTTTGGAATTGAAATTTTTTTTTCAAACCCATGTAAGCGAAATAATTGTTTGAAAAGTTCAAGTAGTACGATTTCTCCTATTTAACGATTTTCTGATTCGCTGATAAACGTTCTTACTGAAAAGTCAATTAAGCTTGATATTTGCTAAAATAAGTGCATAAAGTAGCAATTTTTGGAACTGCAAATTTGTTTTTCAAACGCTTAAAAAACGAAAATTATTCATTAAAAAAGTTCCAGCCGTACGATTTTCCCCATTTAATTATTTTTGAAACCGTTGATGAACGCTGTTAATGAAAATAGCAAATTTGCTGCAAATTGGACAGTTTCAATGAGTAAAGCAGCAATTTTTGGACTGAAAATTTTTTTTGAAACCTGTGAAAACGAAAATAATTTATTAAAAAAGTTGAAACCGTACGATTTTCCCCATTTAAAGACGATTCAATCCGATGATGAACGCTGTTAACGAAAATGTCAAATGGGGGAAATAAAAAATTTTTGGTGAAATCGGCCAAAAAAATCGAAAATAATTAATTCAAAATAGTTCCACCCGCACGATTTTGTGCTAACATTGACGTTGCCATCCGCCGTCAAACGCTACAAATGAAAATGCCATGCAGAATCACGGGAGAGAAAAGGGGGAAAATCGTATTAAACATTCAGAATCTCGCTTCGCTCGAGAGGTTCCCGATAGGGATACGTGGGGATTTCTATTGCAAAAATCGGTTAAGCCATGGACGGTATATTTTCAAAATCGCATTCGGCAATTAGGTGGATAGAGTTGAGGGTGGGGGGATAAGTTGAAGTTGAAGCATTAATTTTCTTTGATAATAAGGTATCGATAGTTATTATTTGTAACTCTATATAGACCTAAATATGTTTTCCCCATGAAACTGATGACGAATCTTTCTATTGTGTGCGACAACCTAAATAACACGTTTACTTACCTAAAACAACTACCTAAAAAACGAAAAACCTAAAAAACTTTTTACCGAAAACGTTGCCGAAAAAATACGCCAGAGCGGCACTTTTCGGAACTGCACATTTTTTTCACACTCGTCTAAACAAATTAATTCATTAAAAAATTTGTAGCCGTACGATTTTCCCCAGATAACGATTTTCGGATCTGCTGATTAATGCTCTACATGAAAATATAAAATAAGCTTCATGTTTGGTAATATAAGTGAGTAAAGTGGCAATTTTTGAAACTGGAAATTAGTTTTCAAACCCTTGAAAAACGAAAATTATTGATTAAAAAAGTTCCAGCCGTACGATTTACCCTATTTAATAATTTTTGAAATCGCTGATAAACGCTGTTAATGAAAAGAGCAAATTAGCTGCAAATTGGACAGTTTCAATAAGTAAAGCAGCAATTTTTGGACTGAAAATTTTTTTTTGAAACCCGTGAAAACGAAAATAATTTTTAAAAAAAGTTGAAACCGTACGATTTTCCCCATTTAGCGACGATTCAATCCGCTGATGAAGGCTGTTAACGAAAATATCAAATGGGGAAATAAAAAAGTTTTGGTGAAATCGGCCGAAAAAATTGAAAATAATTAATTAAAAATAGTTCCACCCTCACGATTTTGTTGTAACATTCACGTTGGCATCCGCCGTTAAACGCTATAAATGAAAATGCCATGCAGAATCACGGGAGAGAAAAGGGAAAAAAACGTATTAAACTATAATGTCTTTACTTTTGGCCCGTAAATTTTTTTTTTTGTGTGGGTTGGTGGGTTGTGGGTGGGTTGTGTATGGTTTTGTAGTCATAAGCGAACAACGACAAAATCCCTATCGGGAAATTAATGTCTTGACTTTTGGGCCGTAAAAAAGTTTTTTTTTGTGTGGGTGGGTGGGTGGGTTGTGTATGGTTTTGTAGTCATAAGCGAACAACGACAAAATCCCTATCAGGAAACTGTATAATGTAAATTTTCATAAAGTTTTGTTTCAGTAGTATTAACTATAGTTAAATATGATACCAAATATATGTTTTTCCAATTTGGCATCACTTTAGGAGCTGAAGTTACGTGAGGTGCTTTTAAGAGTCGTAATAGGCGTCTTCACAAAAAACTGATAAACTGATATCATTGAGGTTATGAACTCGTACTATTGAACCAACGACATGTATTTGGTTGAACTTTTTTTAAAAATGACATTTCTGCCGGAGAGTGTAAACTTAGCTCTTGGTTCAGTGCTCTGAAGCTCATGCAGCCGTAAAAACTCGCCTTAAAATATTTATTTATATCTTTTGTAAATGAAAAAATCCATAACGTCTTTCAATTAATAGTTTTATCGCTCAGAAAAATCAAAATGTCGTCGTTGATTTTGACAGGATTTTGATTTGGACCTCTTGCCAGTCCAGTAGCTGTTTATTCATACCTTAACTTAATTTTCTTTTGAAATCTTTTGGATAACCTTCTCTATTTATTCTCTTGAAGCAGGCCATTCTCTAACACTAACAATGTGGCATCACTTGTGTGCCGAAAAAAGATTTATCTTTTAAAATGTTGTCAGCAATAGTTAGACTGTTTACAGTCGCATTAAATCAAAGGTTTAGTACGATGAAAAAGAGAAAGGCCGAGCTCAATGCGCAATATCACGCTCGTGGTCCCGCATTTTTAATTTATTGCGACCGTAAGCATGCTCTCAGCCCGCTTAATTTTCGCTAGTTAAAAAATTGATTAAGAGGTTTCCAATAAAATATTGCGATGGATATAGACCATACTTGGTCCTATGGCTCCCACCAGGTCTAGTCCCTTCATTTATTTGATCTTATTTTATAAGCCGCGCGTTGGCAAGCGCCACAGTGGGTCTTATTTTTTGTTTGTTATTTGTGGGATTCCCAATTTATACTCAATTTCAAAACTTAAAAACGATCAATTAGTTTGTATAAAATATAGCCGTTTACCTGTGCCCGCCTGTGCTGAGTGTCGTCATGGATCTTTACGTGTTAATGATGTAAATGTTTTAAATATCGTAATATGTTTGAAACAGATTTCACATCTTTAAAACTTAATTTTACTGTAGCTCGACATTATGTTGCATTACTTAATGACTATGTATAGCAAATGCCAACCCTCGTGCCAACCCCATGCGCTTTGGGTCTTTCGTATGTGCATGAAGTTTCGCCTTAAACAAAGAACTAAAGCGCGAGGGCTTAAGAGAGATATAACCGCTAATTATAAGTCAAATAATATCAAATTTCCGTCACACCCATCCGCATAGCAGCACGTAGCACGTAGGTGGACGTTTTTGTGCACAAAAATATGTTAACTTTTATCTTCAACTCGGGTAAAGCCATATTCCCACTTGCGCCTAAAAATCTGACTAAACTCTTAAATGGCGACACTTGATTATGGCTGGATCTAAGATTTCGCCATTTAAGCTTTTGATTTAACATAGATTCCACCAATCAGCAGGCGAAGCCATTTAATAATAAACTTTAAGTGCCAGGTACCAATTGAAATAGGGCTAAATAAGCACTGCAGCGAGGCCGAGGCAAGAGCAAAACGGCAAAGCGCAAAATCGGGCCTTTAAATATTTTTGAAGATTACGCATATTTATCGTTTCTTCTCTAAATCAATCGCGCATGCATTTGCGTGATAAAGATTTTGCAATTTCGTTTTCAAGTAACTGACGCTAATTGAAATTTTAAATTTGACTCAATATTAACATTATTATTAATTTTCTAAACGTTATTGCAATCCCTTTGGTGGTCAAAACGTTTAAATCGTCGACCAATTAATAACCGATGTTGACATAAATATTTAAATAATTAATTGGAGTATATAGTCTTAGTTTTGGTGCATTGGCACTAAGAAATGTATCTGAAATAAAAGTTACAAAAACTTATCGTTTCCGTAAGCCTACGTAGAAAAATTACAACCTACATTAACTATACTGAATTAATATCTACCTTTACGTCTGTCTAACTCGTGCTTTAAATTTCTTGGAAATAGTTAGTTTAAAATTAGGTAGTAGTTAGAACCTAGTATCTAAACTCTTTACAGTCCTCGGAACAATCGCCTGTATGTTATTAGGTTTTCTGTATCTGTTGGTTACGTTCTTAGAAGGGTAGGGCGAATCCACCTGGTTGTAAAATTAATTTGTTAACATTTATAAAAAAGATACTGCTACTTCTTATAACTCCAAAAATACCAAAGCGCGCGAAGCTCTATTTGCTACCTAACATATTTTTTCTCGAGGGATTATTATGTTGAAAATTCCTGGTAATTTCTGTTCTCTGGGCACATCCGGGGTAAACTTGGACAGACACTTATTCCAGATTAGACATACCTACGTTAACAAAATCAAAATATACGTAACACTATTTTTTTTTATGTATAGCTTTGGGCATGCATGTAACCGCATGCAATTTAGTAAATAAAGTAAGATAATAAAGATATAAGGAATAAATTATTCCGGATCCTTACATTTTTAATAAATGAAATCCCTATTCATTCATCGTTATATTCCAATAGTAGACATAACCACATACCGAGCCACATAGGCTACTTTGGTGCTGGAGCTTGTTTCCTAACTAATTTTTTCTCCTAAACTTCAAAATTTGCCCTTTCTATGATATTCAAGAAGCGCCAAAAAGTTATACTATCTAATAATTAACTCCGTTTCAACAGGCAAAGTTTCGAAAGCAATAGATCACAATTCATAAAATTTCCACATAATAATTACATGTCAAGTATTTGCAAAAATGAACTACTCTCAAGGATAATTTTTTTTATCGATTGAACAACCGTCTTAATCCGGCGAGCAAATCGAGTAGATCAGATAAAAAGGGAAGGAAGGCCTTCATCTCTGGAGTAGATGTACAGACTTGCGCTAGTGAAAAAAAAATGTTTGTCTCTATAAATGCTTTATGTATGTGGATCGGCGTTTATTTAACTTCTATTTCCTGTACGTAGGTGAGGTCAGACAAAACACGATTATTACTATTTATTGTTTGGTGGACTTATAAAACTTCCGGTAAAATCGTATTGAAAATTCGGCAATTACGAAAAAACTCGTCCTCTACAATAAGGACTTTGTATATCGTGAGGCACCATTGAAACCGAAGACATATTCGCTAAAGCTAGGCCTACTGTTAGTGAATGGGATTTTTTTTAAAACTTGGTGTTGATGAAAACTATTTTTGAATAACTCTGGCCACATTTTCTTTTCCCATGATCACGGTTCAATTTTTAAAAAAACGGACTTTTTTTACGCGTGCTTTTGCTCGACGTCGTCTTAAAATTTTTAAAAGTTCAACTCATTGTTTTAGCTGCTTTTAAAATATTTTAAGATAACTCTTGCTAAAGTTTGACAAACGATGTTGCAGGTGTTCCGTTTCTTAGCTTTCTTTAGCTTAATTTTCTTTAGCTTTCTTCGTCGTCAAACAACGAACCCGGTTTAGATCAATATTACCATTGTGATGCGCATTAAAGCGACCATCCAGTTTTGGAAACACATTAATTTACTCCCTATTATCAAATATATTTTTATTAGTGATGTACGACTTCTTTCTCAACCCTTTTTATATAACTTTTTTCAAGGGAAAGTTATGATGGTCAAATCTTTTAGATGGCTGATGATGGTATGTAGATGGTGATAGGTCAAATTAACCACCAAAAATATGTAGCATTGGAAAAAATAAAATCGAAACCTGCAGGCAGTAAAACTATTAGAATAACTAACCCATGAATCAGTCTTCCTTCTGTTTAGAATAATATTGGACTTGTACTTATTGGAGAGCGAACTTGGGTTTCTGATCTAGGTTTCCCTTGCGTTCTCTAAAACTCATGAATATTCTGTTCAAATAGTGTTCTGTCATTTGACTTTACAGAACTTACATCACTTAATAATGCAAATATATGAAAATTTAGCTAAGATTGTAGAAGCAAACAAAGAATATAGTATCTCAGCATATCGGTGAATGAATTTCACTTGAAACCTGGGAACGACATGATATATGTTACCCAGCATAAAAAATATTGCTTAGAGCCCTCCAAAATTAAATAATAAGTAGATACCAAATGTGACTTTAGAAGATATAATTTTCATACCTCTTGCTTTCAAAGTCTGGGTATCTGAGGCAATTAAGACATCATCAAAATAATCATCAGCAAATAGTATTTAGAATTATACCAATAGTACAATTGAATTTAAGATACATAGAAAATAGATAAAATAAATTCCATTGAATTTCTTGATGCATGATTGGAGTGTCAAACCACAACAGTTTGAAACAAACATTGACAGCTGTTAGCCTTTTCCCTTTTCGATTGAAGTAGGGGCGGAGCTATTCTCCCTATGTTCCCCATTGTGACGTCACGTGCACAATATCCATGTGACGGACGTTTCAGAACAACGGGTGATCGAATTTTCATATTTACTTTTGAGATGCAAAAACTAATCTGATCGAAACGTAATTAGTCTTAAAATGTAGAGAATTAAAAAATCTATGTACTGTGAGCTTTTCATGACACGACATGAAACACAGTGCTTTAAAATCAAATATGTAGCTTTTAGCCCCCGGCTACTTAGGATGAAATATAGCGTTTGGAAGACCTCGAAAAAGACAATGCGCACATTTTGAAAAAAAATTCATGCTTCTACGTTAAAGGGTTCAATATTTATGTGAAAATATATTTTTCGGGCGTTATTTTGTGTGCCCAACTTTTTGTACGGTATCTTTTTTCCTTTACTTAAATTTAGAAATAAAATATTATAAAATACACAAGTTATAGGAAATTTTCCGCTCTTTAACCTACTTTAATTTAAAATCTGATTTGATTTAACTTTGTATTTTATAAAAATAAAGTTTAAAACCCTCCTCTGTTGCGGCTTCTTGGCCTGGCAACGTGGGGTCTGTTGGCCTTATGTAAGAACCTTAGTTAGCTTTGTCTTTTTCCAAGTTTTGAAATTTTTTTTACTTTTACGTAGAATGATGTAAAAATGATGATGATTCTGTTTATCTTGCTTAAAAGGCTCTGATCGTGTTGGCTGCACTGCTGGAGGGATTCGGCCCTTTTGTTAGACGAGACATTGTGTCTAGTTAAACAAAGAGCCAAAAGTGTGCGGGAAGAGACAACATTTATTAGAGAGTTTGTTCTCGGGGGCGAAAATGTTATAATGGGACTATGGAAGCCAACGGAAGCCAATGTATTTATCGATTGATGGGTGAAGTTACCCGAAGGGTTTCTGTAGGTTTTTGGTTTGTATATGGTTCCTTTAGTTCCAAATCGGAATGTAGATGGCCTCTAGTTCCGTTTTGGTTGATAGATGGATTTCAGGGTACCCTTAACTGCTAGATACATGGCCTTTACTCGTTTTCTTTTTTTCCCTTCCTTCCTGCTAACCCCGTCGACTGCGAAAAAAGGGCAAAGGAAGCGCCATAGTCTAACAAACATTCACGATAACATTCATTTCTAAATTGATTGCTCCACCACGCGATTGAATTTCATCAAGTGGGAATTAAAATAAATGAACTTTGTTCTACATGGGCACATGTTGAAAATGGTGTCGTCCAGACTGAGGTATATTCCAATCGATCTGATGGGTTTCATTGCCGTTATTGACAAGCTCAATGACGACGCGGCTCACTCTTAAAATTTTAGCGATCAAGCCATGTGTAATTATATTGAGATGCGACCAGTACCAGTAGACCAGAAGGATAATTGCTATCAAATCAAATCTACAATATTGGAAGACTGAAACAAAAAGGAGTAAACATTGAGAGTTAAATTAATCATTCTTCTGATGACATGACATGACTCAATGTAGTGTGGGGGGAGTAATTCGTTGCTATTTGGGTTGAACTTATGTCTTATGTCATCCTAGATTCCCGTAATTTTTAAATTATATTTAATCTGTACACGGGGAGCGAGTGGGATGGCCGGTGGGGTGAGGAGCCCCCCCACCGGACGACCCACGAGGTCTCCGTGGTAACCGCAGCTTCTTTATTTCACGTATGACCTGCCGTTCTTCATTTTGCTTGTCTATTTATATTATGCCCAACTTTATATTACAGCTCCATATCCTCCATGAATCTCGCGACGCAAGATGCTGAAAACATATATCATAGGCCTATTGTTACAAAGTTATCGAATTCGAAAACGTTTAGAAGGCCAATTGATATACGAGGCTTATTGGGCAGTTTTTACTGGGCAGTTTTATTGGGCTTTAGGCCATAGGTCCTACCTTGTAGCGGGAAAGCGCTACCTACAATTTTTGTAGCAGACTTAGACACTTGGAGTAGTACACCCTGGAATTGAGTACCCCAGAAAAATTAGAATGCACTGGGAGTCGAGGTCATCGTCGAAGGTCATAGTTGGCGGTTTTCGAAGCGATATAATTATAATTAGCGATTATATTATAATAAGGGCCTTCGTTCCCTTTCTTTTCCCTATTCATGCTGCTGTTAAAGTTGACAGGTTTGTCATTTTGTAGAGGCTGTCGAGAAACGTTGTCAGCGGTCGTGTTGACCCATTCGGATTAGACGGCGGACAAAACTGTCGAAGCGACTGAGGCTCCTGCCATGCCGACCACTGCCAACATAATTACCCACAAGAGCCTTTCAAAAACATGATATCTCGTCTTAAGAACTGGCAAGACCCACACAGCACAGGTTGTCTTTGTAATATCCTAAAGACGCCCAGTTGTCCGAGGACATCTGAGGACTAGAAAAGGATATCCGAAATACGTCAGAGAACACCTTTTCTGAGACAAGT
This sequence comes from Ceriodaphnia dubia, assembly GCA_022539655.2. NCBI lineage: Eukaryota > Metazoa > Arthropoda > Branchiopoda > Diplostraca > Daphniidae > Ceriodaphnia > Ceriodaphnia dubia. The sequence continues at coordinate 1,806,486 of JAKUCG020000082.1, forward strand.
CAACCGAGGACACAGATAGTACTTAAAAATGACATCCCCAAGTGTCCTAGTGCAGGCCTACATTAAGACAATGCAACACAGACTAAAGAAAGATGTCAATAGTGTGTCCTGTGAAGGGAAATAAATCGGTAATCCAAGTTAGGACTTACAGGAAAAGGTTGTCCAATTTCTAACCAAATTCCGACGTCTTTAAATTATATAATCAATTGTCTTTTGTTAGTTGTCAGTGGCTGAGTCTACTCGGTATATAACTTTGTATAGATGGTATTCAATATAGCGGCGCCACCGTTGAATTTGTAGGCCCCACCCACCGGTTCCAGGTTCATATGGGGTTTAACATTGTAGTTTTGTACATTTTAAATTCATTTGAGCGATCTGTATTGTAGTTTTCGGCATTTGCACTTTTACCATGTTTAAAAACGAATTTTTTCACGACGACTACTTAATTTACTATATCTTTTAGCCGTATTTGAGCACATTTAAACCTCTAAATCAAATAATATTCGACGATTTTCGATTTTCTCTCCGAAATCTTATGAGGCGTCTGCTGTGACGTCTGCTGTTTTCTTTGAAAAGTGTTTGTAATCAAAACAACATAGCAGACGTCTTAGCAGACGGCACATGAGATGGCAAAAACAATCTTTGAAATCGGCAAACATTATTTATTATTTATACGTTTAAAGATGCTCAAATACAGCTAAAATATATTTCACAGTTAAGTATTCGTTCTGCAGAATTTGTTTTTCAAACCAGAAGTTGCCAAAACGTAATACAGATCACTCAAATGCTTGTTAAGTACAGTCCCCATGTTAAAACCCTTAAGTCTTTTGTTGGAACCGGTCAGGGGGCTGAGTCTACTCGGTATATAACCATCTTTATGACTACAAAAGTATATAAGACTTTTCTCATTTAAAAGCTATAATAAGTTCAAGAACTTAAAATTTTCAATTTTTACATACACATAATAACAATTTCGGCGACGATGAAAAAGTTCACCTTACATATTTGTGCAAAACAACATACATTTAAACTTAAATAAAATTATATGGATTAAATATGGACATTTGTCTGTGGATGTCGTAGCTTCAACCAAAAAAAACATGTACAACAAAATTTTTCCTATAAAGGCATCCCCAAACAGGGCTCTGTACTGCTTTTCATTGAAACTTTTTTTTTTTCTCAATTATGGAATCATATGTATTTTAAACAAACGCCGCTCCGCCGTCACACTAATTTTTTATAGAAAAGAAATAAGCTATCTCTATAACACTTGGGATTGCTCCTACTAGAGTAGTTTTGGTCACGTTACGAGGGCGACCAACCACAAAATAACATTTGTCTTTATACCTTCATACACACAGTCTATTTGCATTTCCAATGGTATACATGGTCTCAAGATGAAAATAACCGATGAATCAAGATCTACAAAATGCATGTCAGAAAATGGTTATCTATCATTCTTTTCTATTCCATTTTAGTTCACCGACATTTGTCGGTCCATTGATGCACTGATAGGCCGCAATTTTGTACATCCCACACTGACGAATCGGGAGATAGTGAAGATTTTTCCGCTTGCTCGTAATGTGTTTGCGATTCCTAATCTGCAGACGAATAGCTGCATTCTGCACTAGTTGTAGAAAACAGACAAGAGAACACCACAGTGAGAGAAGAGGGGAGAGACGTTGAGAGGCTAGCCTATTTTCTGAGAGAGAAAGAAAAGTTCCTATCCGTCTCTCCTCGTCCCCATCCCTTCAGTATATATAAATAACAACACAGATATGAGAGTGTCAGGATGCCAGCCAAAGGTCGGTGTAAGGCCTACCCAACAATTGCCACCACGGCACCACCCTTTTCAGCGTTACAGACGAAAATGAGGTCACCATGGAAACACTCAGTGTTCCCTTTGACCTGCAACCCGCGTCTTTTGAAAATTTCCATCCTTTTCAACAGAGGGCGAGAGGGATTTCCCCATCATTTGCGGGTTATTCTCGTCGGAACACTTGTACAGCACACCCCAGTTGGTAGTGTGGGGGTGTTCATTTGGGCCTGTGCCAACAACAGCTTTCCCAGTCGTCTGTGTACACCGAGAGCAGCGAGGTAAAAAAGGGAGAATAGATGGATAGATAGTAGATATATTCATACTATATAAATACGTGTGTGTATATATAAGAAAAACAAAAGATGCATTGGCACGGCCGTCGCTACTGCTGCCGCCGCCGCAACCACTTGACCAGGTCGCACAAAAACTCATCGCAATGAGAGAGCACGAGATAAAAAAGGAGAAGGAGGAGGAGGAGGAATGTATTTGATTTTATTTGTCTGTCAAAAAGACGCATGTGCGCGCGCACAATAAGCCTAAACCTTCTTCTTTTCTTTCTAGGGCTTGTAGTTTGTCAAGCAGGTAATAAGGAAGACCGTAAAGCAGAGAGTTTCCATAGTCGAGATGGGGTAAGACCAGGGCACAAACAAGCTGCGAATTACAGGCGGATGCATCCTGAAATTTTCGAATGCATGAAATGCGACGAAGATGATAAGTACGCATTTCGGCAAGCGGTATTCACCTGGCGCTCCATGTTCAAATGAGAGTCGAAAACCACACCTAAATTTTTTACAAACTGAGAAGGGGCGATCGGCTCCTCACAAAAAACAAGAGGCGTCGGTTCCGGTTTAGATTTTCTGGAGCGGGCAGAGGCAGCAATGAGTAGGGGAGACCGAGGCAAGTTGCCACGTTTTTCGGACTAACTCGTAGGCTATAATTGTATTTTAAATAACATGTTTTAGTTTATCAATACATTTAGTTTAAAGCTAACCTATCCAGCTATGTAATCAACTAATTAGGAGTAAGAACAAATTAAGATTAAGATATATAGAATTAAAACGATTCAGTCACTTTTTTCTGGCAAAGTGCCAAGTGGAATTATAATAACCAAGTCAAATAAGGAATCAAAATCGGACAACTTACGCCAAGGGAGGTGTTTTTGAGTTGATTACTTCTCAATGATAAACACTTAAATACGATAAAATTAATGAGAGTAGTAAGATAGATAATTAAACTTGGAGCAGAATGTTTATCTTAGAAAAAATTAGATCTAAATATTATGAGTTAAAACGAAAAACAGAAGCCGACGGAAAATTACAAAAGGCTGTCAAAACAAACTTCTGCTAATAACTTTTGTTGTCATGGCGACAACCAAACCAAATCTGGTACAAGACATTTATGAAGAAATACGCACATTTATGTATAATATAATACTCACTAAGTTTTAGATTTTGTGGCCAATAAATAATGATAAAAATTTCTCTATGATAAACATAAAAAGTGATAAAACGGTCCCAATGAGCCAAAAGAAAAATGCACTGCTCAAATTTCCTATGGACAATCGGGATTTGTTCTGTTCGCCACGATTTCGTTGGTTGATCAAGCACTTCCTTGACGAAGGCACGTGCCAGGATTGCCACACCTTCATGAGCCCTGTCTCTCTGAAGCGCCAAATTCTATTAAAAATTGAATCGAATCAATAACTAAAATGAAAACAATAATCGCAATAGCAGACATATTTTAAAAACAATGATAGATGAAATAATTATATGATTGTAAAAATTATATGATTTATATGCCTTTATGAAACGATACATATAACATAAGTATCTTTTTCAGAATATATTTACGTACCCTCTGCTAATTGTTTCAGTGTACGGACTGTGTTTCGGCAATACTGTATACATATGTGACGAGGGCCAAAAAGTTTCTTTCATTAAAGTAAAGTCACACGTATTATTGTTACGGTTTAGCTCATTTGCCATGACCAGTTGTAAAGTAGAAAGTATCTAAAATTAGAATTTCAAATTAATATATTTGACTAAAACAAATGCTTTTTAAAGATTTAATGACGAAAAGCTGTAAAACATCCAGGGTTGCCAGGTCTTGGAAAATACGAAAATCTCGATCGCCCTTTTCGTCACCATTACGGTTTACGGAGTTTTGGTTCGTTTTGGGTGAAAAATAGGCATAAGTCTAACTTTACTTACGTTTTCCCCAAAGTTTCATACCTGGCAACGCTGGATGTTTTACAGCTCCATAGGCAATTAAAACCATGTAAAATTTCCTTAACGCACAATCCATAGCCAAAAGACTCTCGCAGTTTGTATCATTAATCCAAGTTAGTTTTCCGTTTTAATAAATAGATTTTGACAAAAAACATCAAGATACAGTACCCAGCACAAGTATTTTGAAGTCCCCACCCTATGCCATGTTAAATGTCCCTCAGACAAGAGGCGACCGAAGTTATTCTTATAATGGTAGAATATTTTTTTCTTTCCCATGTAGAAAATAAATGCATTTACCCCTGTGATTTTTTTTTCAAAAGAGAAACTCTTTCCACTGAGGCTATGAGAATTTTTCAGGGCACAATTATGATATTTTTCTAAATATTATTAATCTAAACAAACTTATTTTCTGTTTCAATGATATAAATATGTGGTTCATTGTCATAGATGTGCCGTGAAAAATTTCACGAAAATACTATAATTTAAAGGATAAATAAGTAAAAAACATCGAATCCGTACAAGGCTACATGAGACCAGCGTAATTAGTCACGTGACACCCTTCCACATACAACCCGAAAACGTTGCGCGAATGGCGCACTGTGAAATTTGTGCTATACAGCAGCTGTGCTATACAGCCGAGCGACCTGTATTGGGCCATTGTTGGTGGCAATTGGCGCAAAAATTCTTAAAGCCGAGTCGGTCTTATCAGCCGGTGGTCTTATAAATGGACCGGCACTTTAGTTGAAAGTTCGTATAGATTCTGAAATAGCATAGTAACCTACCCAATTTCATGTGCAAAATTACCCTTTTATTGTTACAACTCTACTTAATTTCACTTTAGGTTGTTTTCAAAATACATGCATGGTCGTCACATACGTTAAGATAAACAGCATGTCCCTTTTTTACATTTTTTAAGCAATCGGATGTTGTGTTACACCGAAGATCGGGTTCGTCTCGTAACATATCTGAAAGACGTTTCATAAACCCTGTGTGTTTAAGGTTCTGTAATATACCCATACATTAATTTTACTGGAGTCCAGTAATGAAATGGTAATTTTAATAATAACAGATTAATATAAGAGACTAATACGTACCTGCAGGACTAAAATACTGTCAATTGCATATAATCTGTCTACCGTGAGACGAACCCCTGGAGTATCTGCTATTTCATGAAATGAGTTTACAATAGGTTTCTGATTCGGCGACGTCAAATGAGACGTCAATGTACAGCAGTATATCTGGATGAGAAAGAAACATCCCAAACACCAGGCACCTGCTGCCACACGAACAACCAAACGGTTCGAAAAACATCTTTGCCCTGCAGTTGATATTAATGATTTTGTATTAGTTTTTAAAGCGTTAATACTCCAAAATAAACTACCTTGAGAAAGTATATTCCCCATCACATAAGAAAAGTAGTAGCTACTATGTTGTTCTTTTGAATTTGCTCTATTTATTGATTGGAAGTTTCTAAAGGGCTTAAAACTAAGTAGGTGAAAGAATAGACTAGCTATTAGAATGGAAATAATAACCGTTATCCACACCTACAAAAATAACTCGTAACTGTAAAGAAGGAAAAACAAGAAAAATTTTTTTTTCACCTGATATGAAAGAGGCTTGAGGGCTGCGTTAATGTTTACATTTGACCTTGGATATGGGACGATTCCCCCAAAAGTTGCAGTATCCCAGCTGCTTGGAAAATCAACTTTTTGAAATCGATTTGGATTTCCTAATACTGGTCCAATAATGTAATCCGCTTTCTTTAAAATATATTAATTATACTACATTCTTGAAAAACTGTAAATAAATAAACCTAGAATTTACATTGTTAGCCAGATAAGAAACAGCTCCCTTTTCGATCGGGGAGTCATCAAAAGCCAGTGTTCGATCCGCATATGGGTGGGGTACAAGAACGTAACTGAACACAAGGCGTTTTAATTTCGCAAGATATGAGCAATTCATATTACAAACAACAACATTGATTAGATTATATATTGGTAACTCACCTAAAATTAAGCATTTCTGAAAGTGTATCGATCATGTTTTTGACGGTGCCTTTAGCTGAAAGGATGTGACCAGTAGTATTCCTTTCCATCGTGAAAGTTGTAGGAAACTATTTGTCAAATTTAAAAAATATAAAATGCAAAAGAGTAATAGAAAACCTTATGTTATTTATGGAATAAATTGTTTGTACCCATAAACCTAAAACGCGAAGATGTCGTCCATTAAGTGCGTTTTGGCTGGTAAACGTTCCTTTGACGGAGTGTCGCGGGCAACTCCCCACTGACAGTAAAATCATGAAAATAGTATAAATAAAATGCATCATGAAGAAGAAGAGACGAAAACCAACAAATATTCCTAGACAAGTTGATGAGAGATTCGAGAACAACTACTAGCACTAGAACTCTTCTTGCACGTAAATTCTAATCTCCAAGGAATTGCCGTACTGCAGCCGCTATTTAAAGTCTACGATCGCTATCATAAATAGCATACCACAACAATCCCACAAAAAAGTAAAAAAATTACCTTTCTTTTATGTTTTGTTACCATGACGAATGGGCGTAGAAGCTACTGCATACTTTTCTGTTGTACAACCCTTTTGTATTCTTACGTTTCCATGGCATAAATTTTCACAATGAATACAGAAATCCATGTTTCAAAAACACATGACGCACATACCCATAAACCACAAATTTTTGAACACCGAATCCAATCTTCTCTTATGTTTGAATATGCTCCTCCGCATTCTGGGGTCGAATTCTGAACGTGATGTTAAGTCAAGTTCGAATCTTGACTTGAAAACGGAAAAGTCAATCAGTCTCAAAGTCAGTACTCTCAAAGTGTAATTCCGAAACACAAAACGAATGATACTTATCAAGGCTTGAGTTTATTTCACTAAAGTCGACTTTGAAGTAGGAGGAGCTTGCGTCCGCCAATGAAAATAGAGCTTGCTGCGCAAATCTAGCAGACAACTTTTGTTTGGCGTGTTATGTTTTTTTTTAAACGTGAATTCGAAATGGCTTCTAAGTCTTTACCTAAATCTGTGCCAAAAACCGTGGCAAAACCCTTGCCAAAACCAAAGAAGGCAGCGGGAGAAAAGAGGGACGTGTGGTCGGAACGTGAAACCGATGCTCTTGTTGACCATTTTATCATCAAAAAGGTTTGTCAATGAAAACTGTGATCAAGCTATTTTTGGTTAACAAATATGTTGTTTTGGTCCTGTTATTGTTAACTTAACATGCCTATTTCTTGTTAGGACATCATCACTGGAGCTTACTCTCCAACTGTGACCAAGGAATCAAAAAAGGCTGCATGGGAAGAAATAGCTGCTGTTATTCGTTTGGAGTGCCCGGACTCAAAAGTCAAAAGTGTGGAAGAAGTTAAGAAAAAATGGAACAACTTAAAAACTGCTGCCCTCAAAGACATTGCTGCACATCGAGCATCATTGACAGGCACAGGTACTAATATTGTCGACTAAAATGTTATGGCCTTCAACTAACATATATGTTTTCGAACAGGTGGTGGACCGGTCTTTTTGCTGAAGCCAGTGTATGAAAAAATGTACACTTACATCTTTCATAAGGATAACCCAAGCCTGGCAGGAGCTCAAATAAATGGCAGTGTCGATACGGAGATGGAGGATCCGGCCTTGAAAGAGATCATGCGAGGCTTACAGAGCAGTGGCGAATTAACTTTGGAAATCGTGAATGACGATTCGTAAGTGATGTTGTTGTACTTGTTGCTACCACTAACTTTAACCTAAAATTATTTGTTTCAGAACTTCGCAACCAGCCACACCATTATTGTCTCAGTCTGACGATAGTCAGGAATCTTTTGATTCCGCAGTCTCGATTCCAGTTGATTCCGTTGCTGCTGTCAACACTCCCTCATCTACCTCGAAAACACCTTCTCCTGTGACTGTCACTACTCCACTGTCTTCTACTGCTGGAGGACAAACTGATCGTGGAAAGCGTCTAGCGTCTAACGAATCAAGGCCATTGACTATTCGACAGACTGTAAAGAAGGCAAAAGTTACTGTGTGTGAATCTACCACTACGGTGGCAAATTTCCGAGTTCAAGAACAGAGACTCAAGGTTCTAAAGTTGGCAATGGACGTGCGACGAGAGCTTGGAGTTCCGTTCGACGTGTCAGAAATCCCTGACGATCTGCACAAAATGTTGTTCAACACGCAAGAAGAACTTTGAAATGCCAGCAGATTTTTTTTGTCACAAGAATCTCTATCTCAGCAAGCATTGTATAAATTTGTCTGTGTGGCATCGTTTAGGCCCGTTATTCTTCTGTCTTTTAAGCAGTACAAAATTTCAATTTCTCAATAGTATTTCTCGTTTAAAAGTTATTTGCAAAAATACGTGTGGGTGATCGATTTCAGCCAGACGATTGAGCTCGGTTATGTCGATGAAGGTGCGCTATGTTTCTCGTATACGTGCCAATGCAACGTTAACCTTGGGAACTCGAGTCGGCGTCGACTGTGGTGAATTTTAGACATTTTGGCCGGCTAACTGAGATAAACACGACGGACAAGGGAATGCGACGGTGGGTCCCTTCGACACAAGGACCCCGGGGTTTTAGACATAAGGTCCCCCGTACATAAGATCCCCCGACATAAGGTCCCCAGTACACAGAATCCCCCGACGCAAGGACCCCAATTTGAAATTGCCACTGAAATGGAAAGGACATAAGATCCCCCGTACACAAGGTCCCCCGACAGAAGGTCCCTTGTTTAAAATTCCCGCTGACGAGCGTGGACGCAAGGTCCCCAAACTTTAATGCCAATTTAAATATCGAATAAGACATAAGATCCCCTGGACATAAGATCCCCGGTACACTAGGTCCCCCGTTTAAATTTCCCGCTGATGCAAAGTCTCCAAACTGAAATAAAAGTTTTGAAATTTAACAGTACATTAGGTCTTCAATAAGCGCAACTACTGTCTAACAGCAAAGGCAGTGTATTGTATACAAGTAAAATCAATGCGAAAATAAAAATAACTTCCAATATTGAAAAGAAAAATGGTTAAGGGTAACCGTAGTCAATAATCAGTAAAACGAACGAGTATTCACTCAATCGGAGAAACACAACTATAAAATTCCAATTATGGATGCATGAAAACAAACAAAAAATTTAAATTCAGAATGCATAACGGAAAGATAAGCGATTATAGTCTTATAGTTAACGTATTTATAACAGGTGCGCGACAAAAAAAACAATCTGCTACCTCTCTGGGGGCATGGTCAAGTGAATCTTGGACAATCCTTCTTACTCTTTCTGCACACTCTTGACATACCGTGTGTCCACATGGCAGAAATGCAGTGTTCTTGGGTTAAAACAATATTAGTACCTGTGCCTGTCAATGATGCTCGATGTGCAGCAATGTCTTTGAGGGCAGCAGTTTTTAATCTGCTAGTTATTGACAAAATTCATTTTATATTATCTGATATTCACTTTTTTTCAATCAGTCCAATGTGGGACAACAAGTCCAATATGGGTCCTGTCTCCCCTACAGTAAATGTTAATATTGGAAATGAGTTACCTTTTTTTGTACTCGTGGAAAACAAAGTACTCATTTGTGATGATAACGGTACTCCCATGTCGTTCGCCAGGCACTTCCCTCACAATAACTTCGTGTGTGTCCTCGTTTTTTAAATCACTATCAAACAACTCCATTGCTAAGTAAAAATAGCTAAGTCAAACGAACAGACATATGTCGATGGGCCGTGCGATGCAATACTGAAAAAAAACCCGGGGTAATAAGATTACGAAACAGGTACAGAAAGGTACAAAGTTTGGGGACCTTGCGTCCACGCTCGTCAGCGGGAATTTTAAACAAGGGACCTTCTGTCGGGGGACCTTGTGTACGGGGGATCTTATGTCCTTTCCATTTCAGTGGCAATTTCAAATTGGGGTCCTTGCGTCGGGGGATTCTGTGTACTGGGGACCTTATGTCGGGGGATCTTATGTACGGGGGACCTTATGTCTAAAACCCCGGGGTCCTTGTGTCGAATGGACCCACCGTCGCATTCCCTTGTCCCTACAATATTTGTAGCAGAAAGTTAATATTCTTTATTAATAATGAGCGCTTTTAAAACAAACTCCGCTCTTCTGAACCCACCCAGCGAGCGACGATAATCGGTGCTGGATCTGGAATCCTATTTTTAAATGACTTTTTCAAATAGTTCATAGATGGCGTCATAGGTTTCATCAATTTTCAGTAGATGCCTGACGGCGGGGAACTTTAAGTTCTATGAAGTGCCGATTGTATAATGCCAATTGGACAATCTCAGATTAACTATGGCCAAAACATTGAACTTTGGAAAGTATAGTAAGGCCTACCCACACATGGGGCTTATATTTTTGTCCATTATTATTCACAGTTCTTTTTCTATTAAGCAGCTTATGGTAAAAATCTTGGATTTTTACCATATCTATTACTAGTTATTAGGGACGACAAGGCATATCCCAAATTTCATTTATTCATCTCAATTTACCGAACTCCTACACTACTATAGTAGCCTAGGCCTAGCCTATATTGAATGGAGCTCCCGCGGATTTGGTTCTTTGTTTAATAACACACATGTGTGTAATAAAACAGAGGACCGAAAGCGCGCGAGAACCTTTCATCGTACAGAATCCAAATGCCATCTATGGGAATTTCCAATTATCTAGAACGGATAATAGGAAATTTTGAAATTGCCATCTATGAGCATAAAATGGCAAATATATCCTGTCACCACTGATTTAGAAAAATTAGTGAAACCCGTCGGGTAATTCTCACGTTCAGCTCTTATTCCGTACGGTTATAAGTGAACCATAAGAATTAATTAAGCAAATGCGACATGCAAGGCAATAGGTTAGATTAGGATTGGTTAGCTTATCATCGATATTTAGCTTATAAAAGCGTAATAAATATACACTGTTAAAGGGGGGAAATGGAATGGGGGAAAAGGTATATGAAATGCTACCGTTCTGGTGGACTCATCTTTCGGAAGCATTTGCTTTGAATATTTTTAAAACGGTATCACCCCTCGATTTTTGGTAGTTGATTTGTTCCAGCTTTAAGTAGCTACTGGTTTCAATTACCGACAGCAACAAGAACCGAATATTTTATAGATATCTTTTTGAAAATAACAGTTGCTGGGATTCAAATTTCTATCCCCAAAGTTTCTAAATTTTTCAGTTTTCCAACTCAGATGCTTGAAACACTTGCCCACACTTACATGTTATTACCGATGAGCTAATACGAGAGTATTAATTGTTTTTAACAAAGCTTCTGTTAACAATAGTTCAAATACCAAATCATACATCAGTAGCTTTATTATTGAGCATTAAATATCATTCAAGTAATGATGATTCTATCATAAAAAAACACGATTGAAACCAAATAATAATACTGGCTTGACTTTACTATCACACATGGAAACTAACTTTAAATATGAACTAGCAAAATACAATTTTTTAAAACTTAAAATATATATGTAGGGGAGAGGGGGGCTTGTAGGCCCGGGGGCAGGTAGCCATATTTTAAATAACTTCCGTTAAATTTGCATTTAGCAGCCATAAATTTTACACCTAGCCTAATAGAAAGAGACAATGCGCACATTTTGAAAAACATTGATGCTTCTACGTTCAATATTTATTAAAAAATATATTTTTTGGCTATATTTTGGGTGCCCAACTTTTTTGTAGGGTATCTATTTTACTTTAGTTAAATTTAGAAAAAATATATTATATGATTCACAAACTATAGGGAATTTTCCGCTCTTTAACCTAATTTAATATAATATTTAATTTGGTTTATCTTTGTTTTTTATGAAAAATAAAGTTTAAACCCCCCTTCTGTTGGGGCTTCTTGGCCTGGCAACATAGGGTCCATATAGGCCTTATGTTAGACTTAGACACTCATCAGTCTGCTATGTCTTTTCTAAGTTAAAAAAAATTTACTTTTATGTGGAATGATGTAAAAATGATGACGATTCTGTTTATCTTGTTTAAAATGCCCTGATCGTGTTGGTTGCTTTAAAAAAAGCATTTTAAATTTGTCTAGTCTTTCCCTGATAAGGCTATAAGAATAACACTGGGCCAACCTACCCCTACCCCTGTGGCAAAGTGCCCCGTGTCGGGGCATGATGGCATTCCGTTTTTGTTTTGTAAAATTCAAATCTGTGACCAAATTAGCAATTATTTAAAGACTTCAAACGATCTGTGATGTAGCTATAATTTTTTTCTCTGTTTTTTAGAATTTGTCAGAAAAAAAATTTAAGGAACGGGATAGATTTTGTGAAGGAAAGAAAAATAAGTAAGCCAACGAGTACACCTCTCTCCTAGCCTTTTATCGGAAGTAAATGTGCTGATTTTCTCTGGGGGAGTCGATTTTTAATATTAAAACCTATCAAAAAATACATTTTCTAAAAGGGTATCTGCACTCTTATTTTTTTGGACCTTCGAAGACCCTTTCGAAGCGAAATGAAAAGTGCTTCGAAGCGCTTCGATTAGAAATCCTTAGTTAGTAATCGAGTCCTTCATTCCTAACAGTATACTCTAAAAACAGTGCCCAACAAAATTTTTCCAATTTCACGTCAGGAAATGTGAAAAACTCCCGTCCCTGCGCTATTTTCCTATCCCGACCAGAACGAGGGGAGGATACTTGAACAACGAAGGTGGCGACTCCATACTGAATATCATTTATATTTAGAAAATGTCCTTCGAAAATGTCACACAGAGCAGTTAATTAAATATAAAACCACCAAAAGACCAGTAGTCATATTTGAGAATATTAAAGAAAACTCTTAAAATCAAGAAAATTCAATGTTTCAGTGTCCCTGTGAACATCTGAACTGGGTTCAACAATTACGTAACGAGATTTCTGACTCCCATAATTGTGACACAGAGAAACTAAGATATATTAGGGCTTAGTTCTATTTAATAAAAGGATCATTAGCTACATATATATATCCAACTTTAGCTAGATGTTCAGATTTCGAAGAAAATAACAGACGGAAGAAATCCTTCATTGGAACTTTTACACTCACATTTTTAAATCATCTTCGAAGAGTCCAAAAAATGAGAGTAGGCATGGATAGAAAAATCTCTTACGATCATTGCCAACATTTGTGACCTTTATTCAGATTATTCAGATGAAGGTACAATTTTATATTCTTCTCTTCTTTCATTTTTGATTTAGTATGCATACTAGTTTTCAACTTAAGTTGTCTGCGCGTTTCAAAAACGTGCTTTTAATTGAGGCATGCCAAAAACATCTTAAGAGATAATGAGAGTCGACCAGGAAACTTTGTTTGGGAGAATCATCGGAACTCGAAAGACAATTTATACTATTATTTACCGGCATGTTTAGGTGTCCTTTTTAGACTGAGAAAGCTCGAGGAATTCAAATTCGATCGCTGACACGAACCATATTCTTAATTTAGAATCCCTTTTTGCTCATATATGGCTCGATTCAGTCCCCATTAAATTTCAACATCGTTAGTTAATTCAACGTCGCTAAAAGTCATGCCTTTTGGGTATCGTTTCTGGTTTGCTTCCCAAAACTTGATTCCTCCTTTTGTCTTTCGCTCCAAGTTTCATAATGTTTAGTAGGGTTTTCCAAGATTTTCTTTGAGTTTGTTTTAAAATCACCTTTCTTGTAACAATGCTGCTTTCTTACAGCGACTCTGAGAGGGTTTTTGTAAGCTCTGCCAAACTCTTAGGGCTAGCTGTTCTCCATTCCTCCCTTATATGAAATCCAGCAAGAGACAACGTCGCACTGTTTTGTCAGACGAGACGGAAAGACGGACGAAACCCCAAGACTTGCAAACTGTTTAGTCAGTGTGGTATTTTTGTACTGGGGTCTCTACTCTCATTCCCGCTTGTTTAATTATATTTTTAACAAATTTACAAAACATTTAAAACCTTATTGAATATACAGTTGCTTTAAATTTTTAAAAAATGAATATTCAAACTCCTTGTTGTGGCTGCTTATGACTATTTTTTCCCCTCTTTATAATGATTGTTTGATGATTGATGTCATTTTTAACATGATAACAATGTGTATTTGAGACGAGTCGACTCCTTTATTTAATTATTGCTTGTTAACTTTTCCCCGTAAAACTGGCGCTGTGTTGCTGTTGTTTGCCAATATATTCATCTAATGAATTTGTTGCTGTGTTCATTTCAATCGAAAAAAATTGACACAGGACAAGATAGACATGAATATTCAGTTGCATAGTATGCACGTTTACATCAGGAGGTTAAAATGGCCACTACTACGTAAGGGTATACTAGTTACTAAATAACTTAAGTAAAATGGTGGTACCAATTAAAATTGGAGCCAAAAGGATAGTGCATGTGGTGATCGATGTAGTTGGTGTAGGTATTTTCTAAAAAGTAGTATTGCGTATTTGACTACTTGGAGTAGTACACCCTGGAGATGAATAACCCAGAAAAATTAGAGTGCACTGGCGGTTGAGGTCATCGTTGAATGTCATAGTTGACGGTTTTTGAAGCGATAATGCATGTGGTGATTGGTTGAACGTGTTAGAAGGACCTTCGTTCCCTTTCTTTTCCCTATTGATGCTGCTGTTAAAGCGGACAGTTTTGTCATTTTGTAGAGGCTGCCGAGAAACGTTGCTCGCATACTTGCCGCCCGATAATCCCATAAAGATGACACAACCAATGAAAGTGTACTCTGTGAAAGCAAGACCACTCAGGACGGCCACGGTTAATTCCAACGCCAGCCAATTGGTACCTATTAGAAAGTCATAGGTAGAAATATATGTATATAAATAGATGCGACGTTTAAAATCATTTTTTAAACATACAAACATTTGCCGAAGGTTTTCCATGGAATCCTTGCTCTTTACAAGGATGCGTTTTTACGTTGTCAGCGGTCGTGTTGAGCCATTCCGATTCGATGGCGGAAAAAACTGTAGAAGCGACTGAGGCTCCTGCCCCTACCACAGCCAACATAATTCCCCACAAGAGCCTTTCAAAAACAAGATATCTCGTCTTAAGAATTAGCAAGAAGAGGTTGGCGGATTCAACTGGCCTACATTTTGGTAGTGGTTCGATCCCCCGTGAAGACGAAGGTGTAGTAAATGCCAAAAAGGAGGCAAGCGCAGCTATTAGCAAGGGCCATTCCGTTGTACGCGTTGCTCCAGACTACTCTGCTGCCGTCAGCGCTTTCCCCTTCTCCGTGCACTCGGCTGTAGTAACCAAACACGTACGTCTATAAAGAGCGTTGAATACATTAAGTAAATGTGGATGAAATTCATTCTAAAAATAGAATCATGTTTTACCTGCGCTCCCATGATGAAAAGGCCCCAGACAAAGAGGAAAAGCGCCCCAATCAAGCCCAGTGTCTTCTTCAATTTTGGGTAGAGCGTCTCATTTACATCTATTTCACGAACTGTCACGCTTGAACCGATAATAAGTATACCGTCTAATTAAATAATAGGAGCCGATGAAAGGCCAAAAATGTAAGCATGTGAACTGATAAAAAAATATCGTAACTTAATACATTTAAAAATATACGCCGGGAATTTATATTAGGAAACTAGTTTTCAACACTAACTTTGACATATTTTTTGACGAGCAAATCACCTTCAATGACTCAATGACCAAGCAAATCACCTTCAATGACTTCAATGAGTAATTTCGAAGTTCAATTCATTTTTCTCTAATAAAGTCGCAATTTCTAGATCACAAATGTATCTTTTTTGTACCCAATATAACGTTTCCACGCCCACTGTTTGGGCCGGATTCAAAAGAAAACCAATTTGGGACTGACCAAAACAAGTGGGTATTTAGAAACTTATGTATAAACATAACATTGGTATTTAATTCAGAAAAATTACCTTTGTTGATTTTGAAATCCATTATCCTGACCCCGTACGTCTTGACGTACTTCAGAATTTATCGTTTGGTTGCTGGGTTCAGAGAGGTGGACGGAATGTTCTCTTTGCAAGATTGTGCCTCTTCTACGGTCATGATGGTTTCTTACTGATCTTGAACTTTTTCCATCACTGTGGCCGATTGTCTCTTTCAATGCATTCTTATCCTTTGCCGCTTTCACCATCAGATCTATAAAGGTATCCCCAAACAGGGCTCCGTACTGCGTTTCATTGAAACTTTTTCTTTTTCTCAAGAGTGATACAAACTTCGGATGGGTCTGTTTCAAAACATTTTTGCGGCGCAAAGCTATCAAGGAGAAATGAGCGTGGGCCCATAAATAAATCGCTGTTTTTACCGCTTGTTTTATCTCACGATCTTTACTAGAATTCCAAATGAAAAGCAAAGGTCTGATCACATCTAATACCTTGTTCTGTACCACACGCAGTTCTGATTCGTGACGATCAATTTTTTCTTTCGAAACGGAAGAGCGCTTCACTATTTGAAGTTCTAAATAAATGGCTTCATCCATTTCTGGAATACACAGTCTAAAGCTCCCGCCATCAAACTTTGGATAAAATCTATTACGAAAAGCTCTTGCCTTGAAATCAGACAAGCCAAACGAAACAAGGTTGCGTAGTTTCTCACTTTTCTCACAAGAAATTTTAAATTTAATAACATCGCCGTTGTGTGACGGCGGCTGTTGTTGTTTCACTTGTCCCTTTTGGTGCATCGGACACCACGAGGTATCATTTGGGTCGTTTTTAAATCGAGATGTAGGTTGAACAGAATATCTGGACCGACGGCTTCTACGGTAATTTGAATAAGATGAACCCAAACTGGAAGAGCTTGAGCCAAAAAGCGAACTTTGGCCTGAACTTGAATCAGAATCAGAGTTTATGGTCGACATGTTCTTAAGGAGAACTTTCCTATGACTGAGCTCAGCAAGAACTGAAAAAGTCTGAGCTATGAAAAATATTTTGAGGCGTTTTCGCTTCAATATCCATTTCAAAAAGTTTTTCAAATGGTTCGTAGATGGCGTTAAAAATAGATTTATTCAATGCCAATGTCTTGAAAAGCCACTTTTAGATCTCCTGTGTGTAGGGGATATTCAAAGTGCGGTTTCCAACAAGGCGCCATCAGTACCCATTTTCATTCGGCTTGTGTCTGGGCATAACATCAACATGAAGGAAAATTCCCGTGGTACTTTCTTATGCATGACTTCAACCAGCGTCCCTTGCGGCCAAATAAACAAACAAGCAAACAAAACATTTCGCAATTCGCTTCCCATTCACGCGATAATTCCGCAAGTATTAGCACCTACCCACCACTGGTCAACAGGATATAGACTGAACAATCCATTCTTTAAACGTATGTTTATTATAAAGTATTTTATTTTATTTTATGGTAAAGATAAAAAAAAGATAAAGGAATTAACTTCAAGGGCAACAAAAGCTGGACGCGTTGGTCAAATATTAGAGGTTTTCAAACCAATACTATTTCTAATAAACCCTAATAGGTGTTGGTAAGGGGAGGTATAGGCACATGTGGACTAGGGCGTCGGCTCCCCACGGTAGAGGTCCTTGGTTCGCCTCTGTCTATACCCGTGATCCTGCACACCCATTGTTCCCATGTGTGTGTACCCACGTTGCGCAAAGGGCTAGCAGTCGCCTGCCCGTAATCCGAAGACGTAAGTTGTGGATTCAACTACCTTCGGTGGTAACGTTAAAAATCATACAATAGGTGTTGGTAATCGGTGGATGTGGAAGGTGGAAGTGTCTTGGGTATTCGGCGAAAATTTAGGGTGGAAATGCTCAAAATTCGAGTCTCACTTCCACCGAATACCTAAAAAACAGTTCAAAAAGTGCCTTTTGGGGATTCAAAATCTTCATACGCACCACTTTTTTAACCTTCTTCTTTCCCATAAAATCACAAACATATTTTTGTTAAGGTTAGTTTTACCCCTTTTTCATTTTCCTAGATCCGTATTAAGCTGCTTTCTGTGTATTATGTCTTTTTTTTGTGGCACTACTAGATGTCATGTAACAATTTGTATTTATTATTTTCGGGAACACTGAGCCATTTCATGTTTTCCGAAAGAATGGGGGGAGAGAAACAGGGTGTGAATAAAACCTGGAATTCCAAATGGAATTTGGAATTGTAAAATCTGGAATTTGCCGAGTAAAATCTGGAATTGGAAGCCAAAATTTTCCTGAAAAAATCCTGGAAATCACTGGAAATGGTGGGTAAAATCTGGAATTGGAATTTGTAAAACCTGGAATTGGAATGGTAAAACCTGGAATTGGAATTGTAAAATCTGGAATTTTAATTCTTAAAAAAAAATTCAGACCTTTTAAATTACAGAATATTATCCCCCCGAGCAAATTTTTTGGGACAGGGGGCAGTTTCGTTTGAACGAACGCAAATTGAATTGGTATTATAAAGGTAGCCGAAGAGTTTTTCCAAAAAGTTTAATTTAGGTTAAAAAACTTGCTTTATTCCGCCCTTTAAAAAAAAAATAGAACGAATTACATTCCATGCTGGAAATCAAATGAAAATGGATTATCGTCGGAAAACGGGAACGCAAACATTAAGTATTTGTTGAAATATGTTGTAAGAAAAACATCAGTGACCATTATACTTGACAAATAGGTTGTGTTTTTATTTGAAGAAATATTTGTAAAATTTGGACAGCATCAGACTCGAACTTTCAGCCTCTTGCATCGTGAGCAGTCTCGCTAACCACTCGACCATGAGTTGTTTGAACGATTTAGCAAATAGGCCTAGGTTATATTATATAGATAAAATCGTCTGATAGCTATATGCCCAAAAGCATAGGAAACTCGATGCAAATGACAGCACTAAATGCTTACAAATACAGTAAAGAATTTAATAGAAATAATTTCAAAGTGAATAATAAAATAGCAGACTAATTCATTAAAATTACACAAATATAGTGATGATTTTGATCACTCAAGAACAAGAATAACGACTTGCATCGAAGAATCGACACAAGCATTGTCTTGAAAGGAGCTTCTATACATATACTAGGCCGTTCGAAAGTATAAAAATTAAAGTCTGTGAGGGGTGAACAGATTTCTTATCTGGATTCGACTCTTCGTAGAAATATTTATGCTAGCAAAAGCGTGTTCCTAATATCGCTATCGCTTGAGCTTCCGCAATAATAACTTCGAGTGCCCTTTTCACTGTGGTTAGTTAGAACCTGAAGATGTTTACACCGGAAATAATAGTCGGCAAAAATGATATTAATTACTAGTTTCGTTATCGAATTCAGTGAGTAATGATTTGGTTATCTAATACAGTAAGAAATCAGTTCTTAAAACGAATTTTTTTCCAACAAAAAAACCGTTTCGTTACGGTTTTATGGCCATAACAAGAGACGATTAAATCATTAAAAAGACAGTAAACCGAACTGGTTTTCTACAATGATTGGGTTGATGTGACTGAAATATAACCGATTTCTGAACTGAGAAAATTTACTCGGGCCGAGATGTTAAAAACTTTTATTAATGAAAACGATAGTTTAACACTGACCAATTCTAAAACCAGCCAACTCAATATAAAGGATTGTACGTATGATTTAATGTATCAAAAAAGGATTTTTGAATATGATCATTTTTGCTTCCCGAGCAAATTTTTTGAGGTACTATTCTCGAATTTGTCGCAAATTGCGAACGGAAATTGCGTGAAAAAACGGTTTTTTAAAACCTTTTCGAAACGTAGGTTTTTGGGGATAAATTCAGTAATTTAACGATTATTCAGCCGGGTTTATTACCGTATTTCATATCTGTTTGAAAACGTAAATATAACCAATCTGAAATGGTAAATTTCGTGTCCTTTTTTTTGAATTGCTGTTTTTTCTTATCCAATTAACAGAAAGTATGATAAGTAATACAGATTCAACTATTTATAAATTGAGGTAAATAATCCATTGTATTTCTCAAACATAAATGAACGCAACAGTTTTAATTCCCCAAAGAAAGAAAGAAAAAACACACACATATTTGCAAAACGTAATAGCAGTATTAACTGATGCTTTTATAACTGTTTACTTGGAGAGTTAAGAAAAAAAAAAAAAAATTGAGAAACGAAATAATAGTTAGTTATGTTTTTGAAACTCTTCAGCCTACTGAAGGAGAAAATTGAAAACCACACAAAATGAAAAACAGCAGTTAGTCATGTCGTTTATAACTCTTTACTGCAAGAGTAAGAATACGAATTGCGGAGTTCAGGCGAACGACGCTGTTCCTCTTGGATGTGTGACGAACCTCTGGTTCGTCGTCATTGTAATTGTCAAAATCTTCAAATTCGTCTTCAGTTTCAGGATCACCACTGAACTGCTTTCTGTATTGTAGAGCAGTTACTTTGCGCGCTTCTTGAATGGCACTTATGACTTGTCCAGTTTTCATTGATTTTTTTGCGTTCGGCTTGTCATCCGCTGGAGCAGAGAAGTTGTCTTCATAAAAAATGGAAAGGACAACTGAAATAGAGGAATTTATTGAAAGACTTTTCTTTTTCGTTAAACTATACATGATCTTACCTCCCATAAGCCCAGTGAAATAAAACAAATCTCCGATCGGTGGGCGGGCATCATTTTTTCGCAGCTTCCATTGTACTCTCGTGCACAGCTTTCTAGATATAAGTGATGTTAGAAGGGCTTTGGCCACAGCACTGATGGTGCTAAGACCTCTAGTTTCATGAATCAAAATCTTGCACTGCAAAAATAGGAAATTGTGACGTAAAAAAGTTGTGTTGTGTTTTTTGTAATCGTCAGTGGAACCAAAATGAAAAAATAAATGTTACGAACCAGACTCACGGCAAAGTCTTTGTCTGCCTTGATGGCCTTGTCTAGAGCTTGTACGTCACCGTAATTTGTGAACGGAAGGGGAGTACCGTCTAGAAAGTCGTCAACCACCGATCGGAAATATGTAATATCTTCGGGATCTCCACGCACCTGTTCTTTCGCGTTGCCAATATTTTCAATTTTTGACTGAAGGTCACTTATTAGCTTTTTAATTTCATCGCGGAACGCTGCTAATTCGTTTGACAATCCTCGTCCACCTTTAAAGTGCTTGATTATAAGACAATGCGATATAAACAATTTTAAGACGTTCTTTACAAGATAGACAAGTCTGATTTAATTCTGTCTCCATCGCCCGTTGAATCCCACCAGTAGGTACAAATTCAGTAGCCATGTTCACCCAATCCGTTAGGGAGGTGCCTCCATTACCAGGAACAGAAAAATTCGCGTTATCGGAAGTTGAAGTACCAGGCAATGGATTAAAATATTCGTCCGGATGGACGACGTTGTCCCTATTGACTGTTTGTGTTGTTTTTAAGGATTTTCCTTTTCCTAGCAAACATTAGTTTACACATTGGCGGACATTCTAATTTTTAAGAAAAATAAATCACTGTAAATACCTGCTTTCGAAGTATTCGGCTGTAAGGGTGATTGGCTCACTTGAGCTGAATTGTAGAAAGGCACCCTTTCAGACGAAGGCCGACATTGCGGGTCGCGGGGCCTTGCTTCATTGTTGGGTCCATAGTAGTTTTCGGCATCCCAATTTCCGGTTGCCAATGCATGGAAATATATTTTTAACTCGGATTTGGCAGCCGGAAATTCCACTAGGAAAACATTTGGAATACATTTAGTTTTTAGTAAATTCCCAATTTCACTGTCTTATTTACACGCAATTTCTGTAAGCATAGCATCCATTTTAATTTCTCGCCGATAATTTGGCGGGTTTTTTTGTTGTATCTTTTTATGCAACAAACAAAATACAGGCATACAGAAAGCTTAAGCCTGATTCACACCGGCGGTTTTTACGTAAACACTGCGTATTTTTTCTTACGGGGTGGGGTTTGACAACCAGCTAACAGTTGACAGGAAGAAAGACGTATACTGGAATGCCAGACATTCCGGCCCCAATATTTCCAATTTTATGGGCCGGAATGTTATAGCGAAAAAACTATTCCGGCCCCAAGCGTTCCGGAATTCCCCACCAAAATTTTTTATCTAATTAATTTAAACGGCAAGATAAAGAAAATAGAAGGGGAAGTTAGGGCCCTCGTTGAATCCATTCTTCACCTCCTAAATTTGCATTTTCTTATCAAAATTGGCACATAATAACCTGTCGTATTTGAAAAAAAAAAGAAAATTGCCTCTACTGCCTAGCCTACACAAGTGCTTGTCAGCGTTCATCGTGTCAGAGAATTACAGCAAAATACAGTAACATGCAAACACTGTTTAAAAATCTGAAAAGCTTGTAAAAAAAGGAGATTGGGCCCTTTTAAACGCGTTAAGAAATATGATAAACTATATGGGTAAGGACTTGATTTATCAGTTGCAAATTTTAAAAGGCACAAAGACGTTCTAATCTGTTTTATCTGCCTTGTTTTAAGTTTTAGTTTATTAATTTTTTCCCGTTTTTGCCTTTATTCATCATTGTCCAATTTTGCCTTTTAAATATTTACAACTGACCACAGCATAGGCTACCTTAAATGTAAATTGATTTTATTTTGGGGCTGGAATGCTTGGGGCCGGAATGACCAGGTACCCAACGAGGCGCTATATTCACGCCCGCCAAAACAGTTTCTCGTTTCCCGTTAAGGTTAAGGGGTTCGTCCAACTTCAAACGCTGGCCACCGACCCGACCATGACTGATTACCTGCACACCTACACGAGGCCTAGCCAAATCCACAGTATTATTCGTCTGTGGAACAATTGCGTTTCGGAAAAGTTCATGAGTAGAATGCTGTCAATCAGAGATACCCGGAATTTCTGCATCTTGTAGTGCAAAACCTGAATGCAATAATAAAAGAGATTAAGGAAGTTGTGGACGACCGCATTCGGGAGCTACAAAGCTCAATACCTGATAATTCCAGTTAAAATTCTAATGGCCTGCAAAGCTTCGTTGGCCAGAACGTCCCAATACCGATACCGAAACGAATACTACCAACGAGTAGGAGAAACCGGGGCTACTAGGGATACGGGTTACTTGGGACAAGCCAAGTATTTCACACACGCTTCGTCATGAAATTAAATACTTATGTTCATCTAATAAAGATGCACTTCGGTTTAAGTTTTCGTGTTGATAGTGTTATTCGTTTGGGATTTATGATAAAAATACCTTTTTGGTGGTCCCCAAAATTATTTTTTGTCGCTCATTAAATCGTTGATTGCGTCTACACTTTTCAATTTCAAGTTTTGAAAAAAAATCAAAGTAATAGGCTGTTTATTTTCAACAAAATATTGGTGTTTTAAAAAGTTTTCTATTAGCAATGGTTTATTCCCAATCAACAATTTTCACAACAAGAAGACAATTTTCAAAGCTGGGACGCAACGGTTCTATTGTAAAATGCGAGGGGGAAGAGGAGTCATGGACATGGACACACCCGCGCTCGGCGTCATTTTCTTTGCCTTAAATAGGCTGACTGCCTCGTCAAAATTTCCCCCTTTTTGTTAAGCAAACCATATCAGACATTCAAACTATATACCAGCTAGTTAGTCAAATAACAACGTATTTTGATACATTTTTTGCAAAATTTAAAAATAACCCTCTGCCAAGATATTGGCTCTGTCCTTATTTACCCAAGGTCTGTCCCAAATCAACCCGGCAAAATTGAGAGGTGCGATTTTCGAAAAATTTCTGTAATTTTTTCCCCCTTGAAGATAACATCGTAAGTTCTCCAAAAAAATGCCACTTAAAGATTTGAATGTTGCGAATCTATTGGTGAAAAAAAGAAAAGTCTATCTTATTCCAGTTGGTAGTTATAATGGAAAAAAGAAACTCGCCCCCATACACGGGCACGAGGGGACCCGGTCGTCCATCAGATCTTCTTTCACCCTTTGCTTTACTGGTACACAACCTCAAAATACCCTCAAAATATTCTAGAAAATATGTACTTAAGCCAGAATAGTAACTGGGTAGCTTGGAAAAAGAAATAAAACTATTAACAAGGAAATTTTGAAAAAGTAAAGTGATTCGTTGGAGAGACAATAAAATCCTACACAATGTATGACAAAAGTTACTTTACCAGATAAAATTCTACATAGATAAACCAAATGCACAATTTTATATTAAATAACCTAAATTCTCTTTTATTTCCATTATTAAGGTTGGTGGTCAAGACGTTCCAAACTGCAAAAGGACAGGACTGCGAAATGCAGCTACCAACTTACTGCGAGCTGTGAAGAGTTACATAGGCATAATCCAGTTAGTGTTTAACTGATCTCCCTGAATTTTTGTGATCTGTAACCTGAAAGGACACTAATCAACACATTAATAGAAGAGTGGCACCAAAAACCTGTGACACACAAGATTAACTGACATTGCTCGTACAAAGTTGCGTTACATGCTGAAATTTGAACATCATAAGAACACATC
Organism: Ceriodaphnia dubia; assembly: GCA_022539655.2. Lineage (NCBI taxonomy): Eukaryota > Metazoa > Arthropoda > Branchiopoda > Diplostraca > Daphniidae > Ceriodaphnia > Ceriodaphnia dubia. The sequence goes on from JAKUCG020000082.1 coordinate 1,830,840, forward strand.
ATTATTGTGGGTCTTAACAATTTAAAAATGTATTGTAGTGCCTATTATCATAATACACAGCACCACACGTCACCTCAGATTGTCTTGAATACGGTTGTGCAAATGTGGTCGAATCAAGTCGAAAACTTTAGGTTTCGATATTTATCTACCTCGATTTTTGAGAGAGATGGAGAGTCTGATTGAATACTACATTATATAATCACGAAATAAAGACCAACAAATACCCTCTACATGTCTAGTCGCTCACACCGCCTCATTCTACACCATAAATAAATAATAATAATCGGAATTCCTTAGTTAAGACGCGCTGAAATTACAAAATGACTTTTCCCTAGTAGAACATGTTGTATTTGTGGTTGTCCTAAGTGACTTTTACGTGCCAGCCCCTAAATCCGCACCAAATACTAATTGTTAAAGTATAACCGATTAAAATGAAACTAGCCTAACCGCTAGAACAAATCGCTTCAAGATGTTACAAAAAATTTCAACAAAATCGGTCCAGTAGTTTGGCCATTTACTTATTTATAGTGAAAAGGAATTAAAGGCTCAGCGAACTCCAGTCAGAGCAGTGAAGGAGAAGGGGAAGCAGTCTGCAGTACCACCCGTACACCCCTATTTTTACTTTAGAGCCTTCAATAGTATACTACGTATACTACCCAATAGTAGCATAATTAAAAAGTTTGGACTTGTCCAAGAACGAGTAAAGGAATGTGACAGTTTGCTAATAAATTCTGACTGTTTCCCGCAACAGTTGTGTGGTAACAAAACCAACTGTGAACTGACGTCAGACAAGTAGGCCTGCTCTTTTTCTATTTTCCTTGATGCGGCATAAAAAATGAAATTAATTTTTTCAATGTAGGCTCATAGATTTGAATTCAGATCATGTGCAACATAATGAAAAAGATAAGCCTAATAACAATGATGAAAATGCATCCGCCCCTGTGAGAGAAGAGCAAATATTTACGAATGATTCTCCTTGGATAAAAGAATCATTACCACTTTTGACCCTTTTACAACATTTCTCAGTCTACACTAACCAAACCCACAACGATATGACGTACTTACTTCTGTTGCTTAAACATTACCAACCAGAACCAGATTACGAAAGTTTACCAAATACTGGCCAGGAGTTAATAAAAATAGACGGAAGGGACTGGGACTCGAGAAGTGTAAATGGAGATAAAACTTTACCTTCACCGACTCAATTATCAGATGGTAGCAAGTATATGCATTTTGGATTGGAGAAAGTTTTTTACGGAGATTCTCCTGGAGTCGTGCACAAGGAAGCCGACTTGTATCAGTTTGTCAGCGTTTATAAGGAAAATCCTGAATTACTGCCACTACCAATGAAAAGAAAGGTACAAAAATATATTTTGTTTTGATTTAACGGTTGTGTTAGAACTGTGCGTGAGTACGTATTGGGTTTATGAGCGGACTCATAGTACACATCCCGATTTTTCAATTGCACATACCGTATCAATGTTGATATCTACTTCAAAGTGTGGCAATACGGAAGGATATTTTGATTCTACAGTTGATGGGAAAACCTCTTTTCGAAATTTTTTCCTTTGCATTTCAAACTGGAGTTCATCGTCAAAAGATTAAACCTGTAAAATGTCAAGTAAATATGTAAATATAGTGGTATGTGTTCTATGAGTCCGCTTATTGTATGACATAAACCCAATACACACACAAAGTTCTTAGCCTTATACTCACATTAACTTACTTGACATTTTCTTAATGCATGTGATGCTTACAAGGCATGTGATCTAAATGAATCCTCAGTTAGTTTCAATGTTCGTGAACTAAAATGTAAAATGTGTCCATTTCCCTTGGAACCAAAAGGCCCCCCCAATATATTAGACCCTTCCACAAAATGGTACTCAGTTACCTCCTTACACCATTCTGTCTGTGAATAACTGATGAAATAAAGACACTTTGATTAAAAAACCGTGTTTAATAAACTCGAGACCAAACTTATGCATTCCTCGTCTTTCTTCACTTCACCCTTTATTCTTGTAAATCGTGCCTCTTGTTTTGATTCGAGGTTGCCTGTCGACGTTCATCAATCCTGGCAACAAAAATGACGTTGCCCCTGTTGCACTACACAGAATGGAAATCTTACAACTAACCATTTATTGCGTTTTTTACGACCCGCATCCTAGGAGATCCGTGTAACTTTGTCAACTTCTCGATTTGTTTATACCAAATCGTACACCACGCACTCCACTAGTTCCACCAAGGCATGTATTCCAAAAAGTGAAAACAGTGTTTGGGTGTTTTCTGTTAGTATGAGGTGTGTTCCTCTTCCTAAGTTTATGCGTTGTATAAGCCACACTGAAAAGTCTTTCTCTTTCAATTTTCGGGCTGACTAAAGTTTTTTTGTAAAGAGCATTTTACTAACTAGGTTGCTGTGAATACTTCTGATCGCGAGTACTGAACAAGTTCCCCTACGAGTTATAATGTTATGTGAGATTTTTTCCGACGAAGATATCCGACTCTATTTTAGCTTTTCCCGAGGCTTTTCCTTCGATGCTGTGTTCGCTGCCCCTTGAAGTTTTCAGAGTCAAACGTCTTGTTTTAATCGAGAAGGAGAGGGGATATTAAGAAAGGTTGAATAGCCTAGTCGTATCGACCCCTGACACAAGCTTGTTGCCTCGACCCCGGATTATCCAGCGTTAATTGATGTGAACGAGAGCCACATCATTGTATTGTTACTTTGTAAAATAACTGCTCATTGTTATACTTTTGTCGTTTCGGAACACAATAAAACAATACATAGGCTATAAAATGTTAAATTTGAATTGATCGCGGTTCAACTTTCAATTTTGTATAATTTGGAACGGTGTTTTGCAAATACATGCTTGTGTTCTAATGGTTGAACATTTAACAAATGACGATGCACGGAGCACGCATTGCCACGGAGCACTTTTAATCAGTAGGCCTAGCCCTGGTGGTTTATTATATATTTAAAGTAAAAACGAAAGTGTAATTTTGACTTCCCCTGACGTGTTCTATGCTGGGCAGTCATATATTAGACCGTGGACTAGATTATAAAAAACAATAGGCTGGATAGGCGGACGCGTCTACGTTTGCGGTAATTTGTGTAAACATCAACGGGTTTCACACTAGAAGCGATAAAGAAATTCCGGTAGTGAAAACGCAAAATATGCCGAATCATTTAGTACTCACATTCGTTGACGCTCGATCACATTTTCGGCCTCTACCTCCATTCTACGAGCCAGGGTAGGGGTTTAAAAAATCATAATAGCTGGCGAAAAATCCTTTTTGTAACCATAATGTTACCGATCCTAATAAAGGAATATGTTACCTCTTTCAACACTCGGTAAAAACGCGTGTAAAAAGCGTTATTCCGAAAAAACGCAAGCCTGACCTCAAAAAATTTTCTCGGGTTGCTTCGTCTGACGAAAAATGTATCTGTTGTACTCTTCGTTTTGTTTCGGAAAGAAGTGTTCAGTTAGAATGCGCTTTGCCGTATCATACTTTGTTTCGGCTCGACGGTTCTCGTCCGCCGGTTTTGGAGTCTTGTCCAATTTCTCATAGAGATCATGAACTTGCTCTCCCGCATAATGCAAAAGTAGGGCAGTTTCCCTTTCTGCCCACGTAATTCCCATCACTACAATAAAGTTGTCTAGCCGTCGGAGCCACTCTTTCCAGCGTGTTCCATATCTTCAGCCGTCGACATATCTCCCTCATATGAGAACGATTCAAAAGCTTGCGTCGGATTCATATCGAATGAAATGTTTATTTGGAGACTTACAGGTAGTTCGTGGAGTTCGTTTCACTAATATCCTTCGTCGCCAATGTAGTGTTGTAAATAAAGGCAAGGCACAAGTCTGATTGATGGCTGCTGTATTTGCTGGTTAAAGATGCACTGCCGTTGACGGGGCAGTACGGTACCTTATAGTCTGACAGAGGATAGCCTACGGCCACATCTGGTCAGACACTACAGATACCGGAACTGCCATCTTACAAAACTGATAAGCAAGATAGAAAATGAATTTTATTGGGTACGTAGGCTAATAGGCTATAGGCTACGATTACATTTTAAAACATTTTATTCTTGACCATGGCATTTCTGGCTAAATTCTGTTTGAATAAAAAGGCTATTATCATCGGCAGCATCTGTCAAAAAGTTTCCGATCGTTTTTTCTCCGGGCTTGTGTGCCCAACTAAATAGGGTCTCGTCCCATTCCATTTTAGTTTGGATGAACTCTTCTTTGTTATTTTCACAGGTACTGAAGCTGTTGTCATAGTTTAAACGGTAATCAAAAGGAAGTAAATAAAACCATTGAATTTGATTCATTGTTTCTTTTGCCCCGATGCTTTCCGCGATGAAGTGCATTGATCTAAGGTACTCTTCATACTTATCGCAGTTGAAATGCATTGAGCTATTTTCCGAGTGTTGAAATTGCATACATATTTCCTCAATTGTTTGGATGTACGGTTCAATTGATTCTAAACAATGTTGTAATCTTCTGCGGAGCCACTCGATCAACTCTGTTGGATCTAAATAACAGTCTTCCAAAGTTTTCTTTGATTTTTCCTCCTCTATGAACTCGTCTATGATCATATGAAAGGCTTTGTAAGTGTTATTGAATTTTTGATGATGTTGAAGAAGCTTTCTTGAATTTTCCTTGATCGCCCTTAAAAAAAAGGAAAAATTTAAAAATTGAGTATGAGGGTAGTTTTAAGAAAACTAGCCTATATTATAGCAAATATACACCCTAAGAAGGGATGTCCGTAAATACCCGACGGCATATCTGGCAACTGGGCCCTTGATGTAAACGCCCGTTTCTGTTTTTTTTTTTTACATTTACATAAACATTTGACGATGTTTTTAAATTTTTCAGAATGAACTTTGTGCATCGTACGTCTTGAAGCTAAAACATTTGGAATGTAACTTAGTATAATGTAGCAAATTGCCAAAACAAAACCGGACATTTGCTGTCTGGCCACTGGGCCCTCGACAAAATGTCTGGTATTTACGGACATCCCTTCTTAGGGTGTATATGAATACATTGACATGACATTATCGAAATGTGTAATAATACTAACTTTATCAATTGACAACTTTCACAGTTGCGATGCCAACCCAAAGTGATGCCTTCATTTTCCATGAAAGTAAAATATTCCCTGTCGCCAGTGCATTCTTCGGAAAGTTGTGTAAGCTCATGTGTAACATTTTCCTTGGTGATACAGATTCCGTATCGAATAAGGACCTTAGTGACGTTTTCTGTGAGGTTTCGTGGGGTAGCACGCTGAAGAATTAGGCAACTTAAGGCATTTTTGTGTTCGGAAGTTTGACAATTTATGGAAATTCCATTTTGAATCAAGATTAAAACTATGTCGATCAAGTTTTCTTTATCGTAATTCAAACACAAGAGATGAAGCGCATTCCATCCGTCGTTTGTTTCGCAGTTGACATCGATGCCTTTTTCATCATTAATCAACAATTTGACGATGTGGATCAAGTTTTCTTTCTCGTAATGTCGACACAAGAAATGAAGCGCGTTCCATCCGTCGTCGTCTTTGCTGTTGACATCGATTCCATTTTCAATCAACAGACGGACGATGTCGATTAAGTTTTCTTTCTTGTAATTTTCACACAAGAAAAGAAGCGCGTTCCCTCCGTAGTTGGTTTTGCATTTGACATCGATGCCATTTTCAATCAACAGCTCTACGATGTCGATCAAGAATTCTTTCTCGTAATGTCGACACAAGAAATAAAGCGCGTTCCATCCGTCGTTGGGTTTGCAGTCGGCATAGATGCCATATTCAATCAACAGACGGACGATATCGATTAAGTTTTCTTTATCGTAATGTTGACACAAGAAATAAAGCGCGTTCCATCTGTTGTTGTCTTTGCAGTTGACATTGATTCCATTTTCAATCAACAGCTGTACGATGTCGATTAAGTTTTCTTTATCGTAAAAGAGACACAATGAAAGAAGCATGTTCAATCCTTCGCTGTCTTTGCATTTGACATCGATGCCATTTTCAATCAACAGACGGACGATGTGGATCAAGTTTTCGTTCTTGTAATTTCCACACAATAAATGAAGCGCGTTCCATCCGTGGTTGTTTTTGCATTTGACATCGATGCCATTTTCAATCAACAGCTGTACGATGTCGATTAAGTTTTCTTTCTTGTAATTTCCACACAATAAATGAAGCGCGTTCCATCCGATGTTGTTTTTGCATTTGACATCGATGCCATTTTCAATCAACAGCTGTACGATGTCGATTAAGTTTTCTTTCTTGTAATTTCCACACAATAAATTAAGCGCGTTCCATCCGTGGTTGTTTTTGCATTTGACATCGATGCCATTTTCAATCAACAGCTGTACGATGTCGATCAAGTTTTCTTTCTTGTAATTTCCACACAATAAATGAAGCGCGTTCCATTCGATGTTGTTTTTGCATTTAACATCGATGCCATTTTCAATCAACAGCTGTACGATGTCAATTAAGTTTTCTTTCTTGTAATGTCGACACAAGAAATAAAGCGCGTTCCATCCGTCGTTGTCTTTGCAGTTGACATCGATTCCATTTTTAATCAACAGACGGACGATGTCGATCAAGTTTTCTTTATTGTAATTTCCACACAATAAATGAAGTGCGTTCCATCCGTCGTTATTTTTGCATTTGACATCGATTCCTTTTTCAATCAAAAGGCGAACGCTGTCGATTAAGTTTTCTTTCTTGTAATTTTCACACAATGAAAGAAGCGCGTTCAGTCCGCAGTTGTTTTCGCAGTTGACGTCGATGCCTTCTTTATCTGTAATCAACAATTTGACAATGTCTATCAAGTTTTCTTTATCGTAATTTTGACACAAGAAATGAAGCGCATTCTGTCCTTTGATGTCTTGGCATTTGACATCGATGCCATTTTCAATCAACAGCCGTACGATGTCGATCAAGTTTTCTTTCTTGTATTTTTCACACAAGATATGAAGAGCGTTCCATCCAAAGATGGTTTCTTTGCAATTGACATCGATGCCATTTTCAATCAACAGCCGTACGATGACGATTAAGTTTTCTTTCTTGTAATTTTCACACAATAAATAAAGTGCATTCCCTCCGTAGTTGGTTTGGCATTTAACATCGATGCCATTTTCAATCAACAGCTTTACGATGTCAATTAAGTTTTCTTTCTTGTAATGTCGACACAATGAATAAAGCGCGTTGTTTTTGCATTTGACATTCATGCCATTATCAATCAACAGCTGTACGATGTCGATTAAGTTTTCTTTCTCGTAATTTCCACACAATAAATAAAGCGCGTTCCGTCCGCAGTTGTCTTTGCAGTTGACGTCGATGCCATTTTTAATCAACAATTTGACAATGTCGATCAAGTTTTCTTTATCGTAATTTTCACACAAGATTTGAAGCGCGTTCGAGCCGTCGTTGTTTTGGCAGTTGACATCGATGTCATTTTCAATCAACAGCCGTACGATGTCGATTAAGTTTTCTTTCTCGTAATTTCCACACAATAAATAAAGCGCGTTCCGTCCGTCGTTGTCTTTGCAGTTGACGTCGATGTCATTTTTAATCAACAATTTGACAATGTCGATCAAGTTTTCTTTATCGTAATTTCCACACAATAAATAAAGCGCGTTCCGTCCGCAGTTGTCTTTGCAGTTGACGTCGATGCCATTTTTAATCAACAATTTGACAATGTCGATCAAGTTTTCTTTATCGTAATTTTCACACAAGATTTGAAGCGCGTTCGAGCCGTCGTTGTTTTGGCATTTGACATCGATGTCATTTTCAATCAACAGCTGTACGATGTCAATTAAGTTTTCTTTCTTGTAATGTCGACACAAGAAATTAAGCGCGTTCCATCCGTCGTTGTCTTTGCAGTTGACGTCGATTCCTTTTTCAATCAACAGCCGTACGATGTCGATTAAGTTTTCTTTCTTGTAATTTCTACAGAATAAAAGAAGTACGTTCAGTCCGCTGTTGTCTTTGCAGTTGACGTCGATTCCTTCTTTGTCTTTTATCAACAATTTGACAATGTCGATTAAATTTTTTTTCTTGTAATTTAAACACAGAGAATGAAGCGCGTTCCAGCCGTCATTGTCTTTGCAGTTGACGTCGATTCCTTTTTCAATCAACAGCCGTACGATGTCGATTAAGTTTTCTTTCCCGTAATTTCCACACAAGAAATGAAGCGCGTTCCCTCCGTCGTTGTTTTGGCATTTGACATCGATGCCATTTTTAATCAACAATTTGACAATGTCGATCAAGTTTTCTTTATCGTAATTTTCACACAAGATTTGAAGCGCGTTCCAGCCGTTGTTGTCTTTGCAGTTGACGTCGATTCCTTTTTCGATCAACAGCCGTATACGATGTCGATCAAGTTTTCTTTATCGTAATTTCCACACAAGAAATGAAGCGCGTTCCCTCCGTCGTTGTCTTTGCAGTTGACATCGATGCCATTTTCAATCAACAGCCGTACGAGGTCGATTAAATTTTCTTTCTTGTATTTTAAACACAGATAATAAAGCGCGTTCCATCCGTCGTTGTCTTTGCATTTGAAATCGATGCCATTATCAATCAACAGCTGTACGATGTCAATGAAGTTTTCTTTCTTGCAATGTCGACACAAGAAATAAAGCGCGTCCCATCCGTCGTTGTCTTTGCAGTTGACGTCGATTCCTTTTTCAATCAACAGCCGTACGATGTCGATTAAGTTTTCTTTCTTGTAATTTCGACAGAATATAAGAAGTACGTTCAGTCCGCTGTTGTCTTTGCAGTTGACGTCGATTCCTTTTTCGATCAACAGACGAACAATGTCGATCAAGTTCTCTTCCTCGTAATCTCGACACAAGCAATAAAGCGCGTTCCATCCGTCGCGGTCTTTGCATTTGACATCGATGCCATTTTCAATCAACAGCTGTACGATGTCAATTAAGTTTTCTTTCTTGTAATGTCGACACAGGAAATTAAGCGCGTTCCATCCGTCGTTGTCTTTGTAGTTGACGTCGATTCCTTTTTCAATCAACAGCCGTACGATGTCGATTAAGTTTTCTTTATCGTAATTTCCACACAATAAATAAAGCGCGTTCCGTCCGCTGTTGTCTTTGCAGTTGATGTCGATTCCTTCTTTGTCTTTTATCATCAATTTAACAATGTCGATCAAGTTTTCTTTATCGTAATTTTGACACAAAAAATGAAGCGCGTTCCATCCATCGTTGTCTTTGCAGTTGACGTCGATTCCTTTTCCGATCAACAGACGAACAATGTCGATCAAGTTCTCTTTCTCGTAATTTTGACACAAGATAAGTAGCGCATTCGAGCCATGGGTGTCCTTGGAGTTCACATCGGTGTCATTTTCTATCAACATTTGAACGATTTTGATTAAATTGTCTTCCTTACAATATTGACACAAGATATGAAAGGGTATTCTCCCAGACGAATCTCTTTTATTGATATTACCCTCTTCTAGAAAAAGTTTGAAGATTTCCAATAAATTATCTTGATGGTAATATCGGCAGAGATAATGAAAAATATTCCACCCGTTTTCGTCCGTATGATTTACTTGGACTCCGTGTTCAATAAATAGCCGCATCGTTTGAATTAAGGATTGATTGACATTTGCAGCGTCAATGGCGGCGTCAGTCAATTGATAATCCTCGTTTAGGTGGCTTCTCGCGGTCGATGAAACGAAAGTGGATTCGATCTGATGGTTTCGATTCTTGATTAGCAGAAACAATGGTGTCTTCTTTTCTTGTTGTTTTTCACCGATTTCGACGCAATTGACGTCGACACCTTCGCGCACCAATCCGTTGATTACTTCCAAGTCGGGGTTTTTTTCGGAACATATACTTAGAAGTCTTTTTTCTTTTTTCCTTCGCTTCATTTTCCATTAAATAAATAAAAAGAACATGCGGTATCTATTTTGTACTTTATTATTTAATTTTATTTTACCTGCTCTATGATTTGCCTTAGTTGTTCAACGACATCAGATGATGTCATCCTATCGGGCACATCATACGTCAACATTTTCTCGATGATGAGTCCATATTCAGAGTTCCTAATACCTATATTGCCAAATTTTACGATGAATGACATCAATTATTTGTTTTGGAAGTAGGCTAACTCGTATTGTTATAAACAATATAGCTAACTTGTCGGAATAATCGGCGTCTTATTCTTCATTATTTTAGCTGGAATTTCGTGACTGGGGTCACCATAAGGATGGACGCCACCTCCCAGGTAGTAAGCGAAGAGGAGACCTTCGGCAAAGACGTCGCTCTTCACAGTGCCTCGTTTTATTTCTTTGATGCTCCAATTTACATCGAGCAATTCCGGTGCCATCCACATCATTGTTCCTACAATGCCTTCCATTTCATATTCCCCTCGTTCATCGACGGCTACAGATAATGAGAAACCTGACCATTTCATTGTTACGTTCGGGCTATGATCGACGGAAATGAGGACTTTGCTCGGTTTGATGTCTCGATGAATAAAATGTTGCGAATGAATATACGCGAGACCGTCAGCTAATTGTAATAGAACTTCGGAATCAGGTGGCAATCTCGGCCCTCGATACTTTTTGGGGTCATCATCAGGAAGAAACACACGATCTAGTGACGTAATACAAAGTTCCAAAACCAAATACCTAAAAGAGTGATGATGCTCAGAAAATATCAATTAATTTCGCGAAAAAGAAAAATAGAGAAACAAATGTCTTATTTTCTTATCGAATAGTAGAATAGGGCAAGTGGAAGTTATCCGTAAACAGGAAGATCTACTAATAACTAATGGCAATAACAGATTTTTAATGAACTTAAGAATATTTAATCATAAATAGTATGATTTTTTGAAGAACCCTTTACTTTCAGAAAATTAAATATATGGCAGTACTATTTAAAAAAGTAAAATTTGAAAATTGATCATTTATGTCGCCGGCATATTTATATAGGGTATCAAAATTTGTCTTAGTCAGTAGATAACAGATGTGATAACGGATCAGAGAGAACTAAAATATCTCTGAATATTACCGCAGACGTAAAATAAATTATAAGGATGTCTTGGAAAACTATTTCCTTTTTAAATATACGTCAACTTAGAAAGTACTAAAGCCTAAGTAAATGTCTAATAAATCCGCGCTGCCCCATGTAAAATTTTCAGGTAGACCATCAACTTATGCAAGTAGAGGGTCAACTTAGGTGTGGTATATGGTCCAGGAAGGGTGATTCCTCCCAAGTAGTAACTTCCATTTTGCTACTTACTAAGTAGCACTTAGTTGACCCTCCGGTGAACGAGAGTGCAGAAAATATCAATTAATTTCGCGAAAAAGAAAAATAGAGAAACAAATGTCTTATTTTCTTATAGTGGAGTAAAGTTATCCGTAAACAGGGGGTTACCTAGAACTAATGGCAATAACAGATTTTTTACATGAACTTAAGAACTTTAAGTATAAATAGTCATATTGTAGAACCCTTCCGAAAAATAAATATATTTATTATTTAAAAAAGTCATTGAAAATTGATTTTATGGGGGAACTTATTTAAAATGGATTACAATAGAACAGAATTTTATTTAACTCATACAATATACTCCGTATAATGTTTCAAATATATTTACCAAATATGAACGTAATCAGACGTACAGTATTCATGCAACTTAATTTATTGCCAAGGACTACGTGAGAAATTTCACCTCGCCACCAGCCGCTCTTAACATGGGCTCTTATGGCGGCTACTTCATTCTGTTGTTAATCATATTAAGCGACCCATCAGTCCTAGAAATGTGCGTGGGGTCTCAAAAAATCTAGAATAAATTTATAAATTACTTTATCTATGTCGGCATTCTTCAATTTTATCATTACTTGCTTATTTATCCCATAACTAAGGACGTCAGATTGAGTCCGAGCACTACAGTTTTGCCATTGTACGCTGTGTGATGGTGGCGCTACATAAGTTCCCTCAGACTAATTGTTATTTATCTTTTTTGAACTTGAAAATCAGTCACGTGCTAAAATATTGGTTAACATGACATACAACAATGTTAGCACTACGGGAAAAGACTCCAGAGTGAGTCTGTACACATTTTTAAAAGAAAAATCCGTCTGACAGGGGAGTTTCCAGTAGCGCCACCTTTCGCAGCGGACGATGTGAAAACTAATACCCTCAGATTGAATCTGACGTCCTCAGTTATGGACTAAATAAGCAAATAATTATCAAATTGAAATATGCTGACATACAGTCGGCACCGCGGAAAAGTGTAAAAGTCCAAAAACGTCTTTTTTCGCGTTTTTAAAATGGGAGCAAATGGCGGAGAAAAATTAAGCCCCCAGGCATGTCGTTTTTCAAAATTTTTTGAAAAAAATTCCCCGAGCAGTTTAAGATGAGCTTAAACTGTGAGATTTTTTTCGATCTCATAATGTTACAGGCCTAGGTGTGGGGGTGGGTTCACATGATTCCTTTTGCGACTGGCGAAAAGGGGGAACCGCCATTTAACCCCGTGGCGATAACGAAAAAAGGGCCTAGCCTTTGAAAATTTATAAAAAAATGGCTTCGGGTGATTCAACTCTCTAAGTTACGCCAAATTTTAGAAAATAAACTAAACTACGTGAATATTTAAGGAGCGTTGTGATACGATTTTTTTTTCGTGTCCAACAAAAATAAAAACTAGAAAAGTCACGATTTTGCTGTGACGTCCCTTTTTTTCCTCTCACAAGCCCTACCCCACAGACTAAAATTCAACTAGAAATCGGCAAAAATCAGTTTTTATTTATTTTGGACACGGAAAAAAAATCGTATCACTACGCTCCTTAGATATTCACGTAGTTGAGTTTTTTTTCTAAATCCCTGTGAAACTTAGAAAGTTGAATCAACCGTCGCCAATTTTTTATAAATTTTAAAAAACTAGGCCCTTTTTTCGTTATCGCCACGGGGTTAAATGGCGGCTCCCCCCTTTTTACCAGTCTCAAAAGGAAACTTGTGAACCCACCCCCCACACCTAGGCCTGTAACATCCTATGATCGAAAAAAATCACACAGTTTAAGCTCATCTTAAACTGATGGACGAATTTTTTTCAAAAGGTTTTGAAAAACGACCTGCCCGGGGGCTTCGTTTTTCTCCGCCATTTGCTCCCGTGTTAAAAACGGGAAAAAGGGAACTTTTACCCTTTTCCGCGGTGCCTACTGTAGATGAAGCTATTTATAATATTATTTTGTATTTTTTGAGACCCCATGGCAATTTTTAGGTCTAAGAGGTCGCTTAATATGACTAACTAAAAAATGCAGTAGCCGCCATAAGACCCCATGTAAAGAGCGGCGGTTGAAGGGTTGGAATTTTGCAAGTAGTCCTTAACAATAAATTAAGTTGCATGGAAACGGTATGTCGAATCGCATTCATTTTTGGTAGACATTTGTTGAACATGACAAGGAATAGGTTATTTGAGTTGAAAAAATTTATTTCAACTAAATAATATTTTTTAAAAACAAGTTTCCCCCTTAAATCAAATTTGAAGTACGTTTTTTAAACAGTAAATACGCTTATTGTTTGAAAGGGTTTTTAAATATGATCATTCATGTTGAATAGGTCAAAGTTCATGTAAAACATTGGTTATTGCAATTAGTTCTAGGTTAAAAATTAACTTTACTCCACTATTACCTGAAGTCTCCATCTCTCTCTTCATGTAACGTTTTAATGACGTTGGGGTGATCCAAGTGCCCAAGGCCATCTTCTCTATGAAATTTGATGTTGCCAAGAAGAACTTGTTTTACAGCTACTTGCCTACCATTCCATACACATTCAAACACAGTCGCAAAACCTCCCTCCCATAAGATCTTACTGCGATCAAAAGGAAGCATCTCGTAAGATGCGCGTGAATTCTCTGTATGGCTACTATCACCAACAAGAGAAGTCGGATTAATCAAAACGCCACGCTCGAAAACTTCAACCAAATGAATCTTACAGAGCAATTGACACTGCTGGGTGCGGACTAGGCTTCCACAGTTTCACTACCATATATAGAGAATGAAGGAAGGAGACGAGACGACAACCTTCAAAAGCTCGTAACTTCTTTCAGCGTTGCAGTTAAGATAATTAACTGTTTTAATTAAGATAATTAAAGATTTCAAACTGTCCCGGGGAACGGAGTGGGTCGCCCCGACCTGGCCTACAGCCGGGAGCCGAAGTCACGCACATCAACAAGCTGATGAATAACCCTATTTGGAATGCTGCAAACAGTTACAAACTAGCCTACGCTCCAGAGTGTTTCTAAATGCAGAGCTTATATAGGGCCGTCTTTCCTCTTTTCTTTATACTCAATCTCACCACCAAACTATAAATGACAGAAATATTACCACGAAACAAACAAAAATTTATCTTATCGCCTATATTTAGGTTTGACCACAAGTCATAAGCTCAAAGGAAACCAATAGTCGTGATTGAAACATAGTACCGTAGTATGGGGTGCGGATATACCACACATTTAAACATTTAAACCTAACATTTAACCACCAAACATCAAACTAAACATTAACACAAACAACAAGTAACCGCATTTTAATCGGTTTTATTAAACGCAAACACATGGAAATAATGTTTTAAACGTCTAAAGACAACCGTTAGCTACTTTTTATAGTTTGCAAACCATCAATTTGTTCAATCAGTCAGCCAACAATGTAATACTTTAATGAAGTTTTATTTTTATCCCATTCCCAGGTAATGGGCAGCGGCGGAGGTGGCGGAAGTGCTCTCTCACTTGTTTCCTCCGATAGCACACTCATAGGTTTTTTGTTAATTTGATGAACTTTTAAAAATATTGCTTTGGTGGGTGACAGAAAAAATTTTAAATGGTTGGGTTTAGTAATTTGAAAACCTCATTTTTATTTTGTCTTTAACTGTATAAATTTGGATAAATGTTTAATTTGAACAGAACTGAGATAAAAGAATTCGTTAAAACTTTGTCAATGATCATTTACCATCAAACATAGGTAGGGGAGACTGGGGTCAATTGTAACACGAGACAAATGTAACAAAAATCATTTAGGCCATTCAAATTAACTCTAAAATTCTGAAATATTTATCATAAGAGCATCTTATAGAGAAGAAATTTGGTAATTTTTTTCAAATAAATCAAACAAAAACTGTTGAAGTTATAAAAAAAAACGTTTTTGACACCCTAAATTTTTGGGCGAAGTAAAATTTTCGGTTCGTCAATTTTTTCTATTTTCCCTACTATAAAGTTCAAATTTTACCAAGTTTCTTACACCAAACGCTTTCTTATTATGTTTTGCATTTTTAATTGATTTGTGTAATAATCAGAGGTATAATGGAGTAAAAACTAATTTGGTTCAGTTGGGGCGATTGTAATAGTCCAAATAATTTAGGGAAAAATATATAATTAGTTTTTTAGTGTCAGAATTGTTGATAAAAATCATATTCTTCTGTTTGAATGTAAAATAATACTTAATTAAAACAAAAAAAATAATGCCAGATTTACTGTTTTAAATGGGTGAGTCGCCAAAAAAGTGACAATGGGAACTTCACGTTAATTCGACCCCCACCCTGTTAAAACGTCCCGACATGTAACAATTGTAACAAAAAAGCATCATCATTCTAGATTTTTTTACTAAATAACTGTTAACTTTTATGTTCCATAAATTCAGAAGTGTAAGCCGAGGTAATAAGCTATCTGCCGTATTTTTTAAATATCTGTAACTTTAATTCTAGCAGACGAAAAAAATTGAAGTATGTTTTTTGTTACAATTGACCCCAGTCTCCCCTACAATATAGCGTTTATTAATTATGTTTAAAGCAATAGAACAGTGTTTAATTAATTGGAAATAAGTTGTTTGCGTTTAATAAAACCGATTAAAATGCGGTTACTTGTTGTTTGTGTTAATGTTTAGTTTGATGTTTGGTGGTTAAATGTTAGGTTTAAATGTTTAAATGTGTGGTATATCCGCACCCCATAACCGTAGGGTGGGGCTACTTGCAACAAAAACTGTTAAAATTTTGATGTTTTTTAACGATAACTCCCGTAATGCAATAGTTTAAGTAATATACGATAAAAAGAGTTTTTAGAGAATTAAAAGGCGAATCCGCCTGTATCCTTCTCATCTCGATATCTTTTGTAGTTTAAGTTCTGTGAGCATTTAAAAAAGCTGTGTTGCAAGTAGTCCCAGTGGGGCTACTTGCAACACATGTGCATTTCCTGTTTCCTATGGCAATGGCGGTCCCCTAAAAAGAGGGGCTACTTGACACACAGAGGTTTTTCTCGATTTGTTGGGTATTGCTACATGCTACGACATTCATTTTCTCCCAAAACTCATTTAGGGTTTATAGAATGTGATTCTGTAAGAAAATTTCAAAAAATTTCAATTCCTTCTGGTGTTGCAAGTAGCCCTACCCTACGGTACTTGAGTCATTTCGTAATTATTGGTACGTCTAGAACTGCCATCATGCATAGGCCTATTGAGTTATCCATGCCAGTTAATATAATGCAATCTACAAACCGCAGTCATTTAATGAATGCCGAAGGTCTCCAAAAATACAACCGCATGTTTCGAGCAGATCGGCATAGATTTAATATTCCCTTTCTTTCTTAATAGGTAATTTTGAAGTAGGCTACATCGGTTATCATGAATAGCCAACCAGACTTTTCACACAAGCGCAAGTCCTATTCGGCGTTGTTGTCCTAAACGGTAAAAGGGCATATCATCTCAACAACACAAACCTCACCTGACTCAATAGCTACGATAAAATTAGCAGATTCTATACGACCCACGAGATCCCCGTATCAATTGTGCCATAGTCCCGTTTACTTGTTTGTTAATTTTCAAGTAAGTGATAACGCTCGTGAATCTGAATCGGTATCATAATTAGACTACCGAACGTTCGGGCGCTGGTTTCAAATAAGATCTCTTCGTGATCCTCCCAGCGAGCTACGGAAGTAGGCGCTGGAATGGGTGTAGGTGAATCGTGGATTTGGAACGTGGAATCTGGAATTGTTAATCGTGGAATTCACCGTGAAATGGCCTTCGAATGGCCCCAAAATTTCCCCCGTGGAACGCCCTTTTTGGGTGGTCAATCGTGGAATAAAATCGTGGAAAGAGCAAATTATTGCCGGTGAATCGTGGAATAAAATGAATCAATGCCTCCACAATTATTTCACTTTATACGAAGCCTCGGACGGAGGTAACCGTAAGTTTTCTATTGATGCTTGTTCGTGTTCCTTACAATTTAAATTTCTTGTGTTTGTCTCACATTATTAGTGAGTTCTATGGAATCACTTATTCACATGACAATCAATTATGTGTCGGATATTACAGCCGTAGAGGAAACCCTTCGTCACCATAGGGAGAATGAAACGGTGCCGTGGAGTTAAACGGACTAAAGGAACGGTGTGTAATATGCCATTGGCGATTCCTGTTTTGTATCCCCAAGGACTCGGGCCTTAGCTTTTAGTTACATTTGATAGCAGTCAATTTAAGCACTGATGACTCAGATTGCGTGTAACTTTCCAGAAGGGATTTGATTGGAAAGTAACATTTGAGATCACAAAACAGAAAACGGAAGAATTTGTTGCAATTATTAGAAAACGAGCCCGTCCAATTGGTGAACAAGATGAATTTGAATCTCGACGTTTATGGCACGAAACCACACATGGGTCATCAATGGAGCCAACCCTCATCAATCAAGAGTGCTACATCTTTTACTAAGCATTAATTGGTATGCTGGTTGGGTGAGATGCCCAGCAATTTGGAACCGAAGCTGAAAAATACGAAAGAGGTTTAGGCTACTTCATAGCTTATCAAATTGGTTTAATGGTGTAATAAATCTAACAATGCTTCGAAAGTAACGTCCATGATTTTTTCAGTTCTAAATTTGTCGTATACGGCCTGCAGTTGGATCAAGACCGTTTTCAATGAACCTACACTCCATTACGGCAAATAGCGTGGGAACACCAATGCGCCAACAAAAAAGCGTGAGAACTCAAAAGCGTCAACAAAATCAAATCAGCAAAAGTTGAAAAAGAAGAGGAAGGGTTAGGAAAATTTTGGAGGAGAAGTGACGAGTGAAGAAAGGGTAAACATGAGTTGATTACTTGATTGCGGTCTTACTGGTCAGTCACTGTTCTTTTGGACTCCGTCACAGCAACATCTACTTTTTTAAAGTGTCCTGCATTCATCATGTCGGAAACGAAAAAGAAATTGACTGTACAGTCGACACCGAAAAAGAAATGGACTGTAGAGTCGAGATCGAAAAAGAATTTGACTGTAGAGTCGAAACCGAATAAAAAATGGACTGTAGACAGTGTAGAGTCGAATCTGAAAAAGAAAGAGTCTGTAGAGTCGAGACCGAAAAAGAAAAAGTTTGTAAAGTCGAAACCGAAAAAGAAAGGGAGTGTAGAGGAAGACATGAGTCATTTCTTCAAGGATTCAACACCAGTGTATTTCATCGACCAAAACACCAAACGTGATACCCCTGCGTATTTCCCTGAGTCGGGATTCGCGTGCAAAGCCAGATGGGATGACCCAAAGTTTTCCAATGACTGGAGTGTGGACGGCTATGTTTGGAGAGTAAATGGTTCGAGAAAGAGTGTGGAATATAAAGGCGAGCATGTATTTAAAACGTACTCTTAACTACGAATCGATCATGGAGAGCATGGCAAGGCTTTCACTATGGAATTCAACAAGCGTGCTTATGCACATCCTGATTACGAAAATGAAATCTTCATTACATACGAAGGCGATAAGAGCGCAACAAACGTGGATTATTACAATGGAAATGCAAAATCTCAGCAGAAAAGGAAAAACCGTATATCCCGACTGTTCCTTCAGCAATCTTAACAGCAAAAGAAAGAATGAAGGAACCTCCGTCAAAAGTTCATAAGGACATCATTAATTCGGCTCCTCAAGACATCAAACGCCAGGCATGTGAAGCTACCCGAGAAGTAGAACAAGTCCGTAATGCTCAGAGAGTAGCGCGTCGAGCGCAAATGATTTCCCACGACGCTCAGTACAATGTTTATGAGTTGGGTACTGTAGTGAGTACACGAGAATACGTTAGGTCTTGGTATTAAAGTGTATTCGGGTCGTCTAGCGCCGTACGTAGCTCGCGACTGACTGCCCGTTGAGAGTTACAGTTCTTCTCTCTTCGGGCTGCCAAGCGCTGTAGGCCTGACGGTGTCCGGTTACTGGGATAGTGAAGAGGCTTCTCACTCTCCACATCTCCCCACTAAGCTTCCAATTCATTGGAAGTTTATACTACGGTGATACAACATGAATCAATTTAAGGAAATCAAATGTTGAACTGGATCAAATCTCTAGAGGGTTAGCCTCGATGGGGTGCGCTTCTTTTGCTGGCTGCGTCGCTGGATCTTGGCCGGGCTTGGCTGATGTTTTTCTTTTACTGCATCTGGTCCTTCATCTCTCTCGACCGCCTGCCCGTGCGCTGCCCTTTTCGGCGCTGCGTCCTTTGATGCATGGTAATCTGTGGAATAATTAGTCCTAACAAAGCGACGGTTTCTCCAGTAGACTCGTCCGTTTGTTAGTCTGATTTTATAGTCACGATTTTCTCCTGCGAAGATTATTACCCCCTTTTTGTCCCATAGTTTAGTGACTGGGTCTTGAACTCTAACTGAATCCCCGATTGGAATGGGTTTGATAGTTCGGCTGTGCTTGTCGTATGTGTTCTTTGCCTTTATCCTCCCCTCTTCTCTAGCGTTGTCCAATTGTTTATCATCCGACCATTTCTTTGCAAATGAGGAATAGTGGGCGGGGATGATTGACCTGAGTGGGTGTCCAAAAACTATTTCTGCTGGTGACAGCCCGTAGGCCTTAGGCGTATTCCGCCACTCCAGTATACCCTGACGGAAAGCGTCGTGTAATAACATGTTTGAACATCATTTTATGTTTCGTGTTATTACTGAAATCTACTTGAGTTAAATGAACATAAGAACGAGGCGCTTTACCCACAAAACTTGGTTGTATTCTAAAGACATTCTACGGGTTAAACAAGATAGAATAAACGTAGGCAAATAGTGACATACCGTACATAAAATAATCCAATGCAAGAGCACAACAAGAAAGCACAAATGAGACACTACGGCACGTGAGGGAAGGTGGAATTAGGGCTTGAACTACATTATAAAATAAGATAGAACTGAGAAGGAAAGGAAATAGAACTTGGATAGAATTGATCTCACACTGTACTCAAACTCACATTCTCACTGCGACTAACTGACGACTTCTTCCAATCTCTCTCTTAGCTCTCACTCTCTTCTAACTCTAACTCTCTTCTAACTCGAACTCTCTTTTTGGTGCGCGCTATGCCTAGCTTTATATAACAACTGACCAGACGGTGGCTGGCGCCGGGAGAGAACAAAGGCTAATAACTCAAATATCGAGCTCTGTGTTAAGGGTACCCCGCTACTAGATGACATTTATAACTCATAAATGTCATTGACAAAAAGGGGTAGCAAAAGCACAGGGTCATCGGATCTCGATCTAATAATTCAAACGAGGCTGGATGTAAACAAAGTATAATTCTTACGCGTCTTGTTTTACACAAGCGCAGCGCCTGATTTCGTTACACGTCGTCATCTATTCTCCCTGTAGGGGCTGTTTTCAAGACAAGACTCTTCATAGCTTTGACCGCAGCCTCTGCTAGTCCGTTAGACTGTGGGTAATGAGGGGTCGAGGAAACGTGACGAACCCCCCATTTCGTCATAAATTCCGCGAACTCGGCTGACTTGAATTGGGGACCTCCGTCTGATCTGAGTCTGACAGGAATTCCGAGGTCTGAAAAATTTCTTTTTAATGCCTTGGTGACATCCCTCGTGCACGGATCTTTCCCGATCCATGCGTCAACAGTCGGCCAACCGGATAAACGGTCAACATAGACGAGATAATGGCTGTTCGAGTGGACAAACAAGTCCGTCGCCACGTCCTCAAATACCCGGGTGGGCAATTTTTCCAATATCATCGGTTCGCGGGCTATGCTTGGTTGGCTCTCCTGGCATAATGGGCACGAGCGGACAGTGTTAGTAATATCGCTCGATATTCCCGGCCAATAAACGGCCTGGCGGGCTCTTTGGTGCGCTCAATTCCCTGGTGAGAAGCGTGAAGGTTCTTTAGTATCTCCACCCTCATCCCCTCCGGCACGATAATTTTGGTTCCATAAAGCGCTATGTCGTCTTCTGCATACATCTCGTTTTGTATTTTCCAGAAGAAGCGTATTTTTGGATTCATTTCCTCTGGCGCCCTTGGGAATCCTGATTTGCACAAAGCAACCAGTTCCCTATACGCTGGGTCTGATCTAGCTGCTGATCGCAAGTTCTCGACTAGCGCGTCGTCAAGTTTCGGTTGTTGTAATGAGTCGGCGCCAGATGGTACTTGTACGTTTGCGACCGCGCGGATAGTGATAGCTCGGACCTGTTTTTCTACCTGAACTTCGTCTTTAAGGTCGTCCGGTGTGGGGTCGTCGATTGGGGCGCGCGATAGCGCATCAGGGATTGAGTGGTCCGCCCCCTTTTTCCATATTGTTTTGAATATGTACGGGGTTAACTTTTCCTTCATGCGCTGGAGGTGGGGATTCTCTACTGCATCGAGCGTGTATTTGTCTAATATTGTCACTAGAGGCTGATGGTCAACGACTAATGTAAATATTTGCAATCCCTTTAGATACAGCTGACACTTTTTTGTCGCATGAATAACGGCTTGTAATTCTAACTCGATCATTGCGTATCGACTCTCTGTGTCCGAGATAAAGCGAGAGCCACATTGAATGAGTTTCCATAGGCTGTTTTCTCGTTGAAGTGAAGCATACCCCAATCCATTTTTCCTTGACGCGTCAGTCTGAAGCATTGTCTTCGCTGTGTGGTCGAAGGCGGCCAAAATGGGAGGAGAAGTTAGCGCCTTCTTTGCCGCTACGAATGCTTCTTCATGGTCTGAATTCCAGATAAATGAATTGCCTGATCTGGGAAGAGGACGAAGAGCATTCGTTGTGGTCGCTATGTCGATCGAAAAATCGGTTAGTTGGTTCACTTAGCCCATGAAAGATCTCAGTTGTGTGATATTATTTGGCCTTGGGAATCGCGCTATCGCCGAGACTTTCTCTGGGTCTGCCGAGATTCCTTCTTTTGAAATGATAAATCCGGCAAACTCTGCCTGTTTGACGGCAAAATTGAATTTCAATCCGCCTAATGTAATGTTATTTTTTCTGCATGTGAAAAGAATCTGTCTTACATCTTCTGTGTGACTTTCAAAGCCGTCGGCAAAGGTTAGCATGTCGTCTACGACTCGGACTAACCGAGGTAAATGCCCCACGGCCGCATCTGTTCTTCTGCAAAATTCGTCTCCTGTTGAAATAAGGCCCATTGGGCCACGCAGGAACTTGTATCGTCCCCAAGGTGTAATAAAGGATGTAAGGGCTTGGCTCTCTCTTTCCAAGGGGATCTGCCAATACCCGTTGACAGCGTCTAGTGTTGTGAAAAACTTTGCGCCACCCGAGATATTACTGATCGCGTCCTTGGGCGACACGAGGGGATGGAGGGGTCGCTTGACAAATCTGTTTAATTTTGTCAGATCTACGTACATTCTGAGCTTCCCGTTTGGCTTGGTCACTACGACGAGGGGGTGGGTCCAATCTGATGGTTCAACGACCGTTTCTATTATTCCCTTCCTCTCCATGTCGTCTAGCATTTCTTTTACCGTTTCGCGCTGCGCGAAGGGAATGGGTCTCGCGCCGTTAACTGAGAAAGGGGTCGATTCTGGCTGTAGTTCGATTCTCATAGGGGGCCCGGCCATTTCTTTAAGCGTACCGATGGAATCGAATACGTCGCTGAATTCTGCCAGTAGCTCCACTTTGATCTTTTTGACCATTACCGCCCGATCTGCTGGTGTTGCGTTGGCTTTCAAGCTCGTTTTAAGGACGCTTGTTGCCTCAGCCGGATTGTTGGCTCGTCGACCACCCAACCCGGGTGCGCGGTGCGGCTTATCGTTGACTTTTAGGCCCAAGTGAATGGCACCTATTTCGTCAACCGGTTTGTCGGCTCTTTGACCACCCAATCCGGGTGCGCGGTGCGGCTTATCGTTGACTTTCAGGCCCAAGTGAATGGCACCTGTTTCGTCAACCGGACTGTTGGCTCTTTGACCACCCAATCCGGGCGCGTAAAGCGGCTTATTGACTTTCAGGCCCAAGTGAATGGCACCTGTTTCGTCAACCGGATTGTCAGATCTTTGACCACCCAATCCGGGCGCATGGTGCGGCTTATCAATGGCCCCGCGTTTTGCGATGTCGCCATTAATGACGGGGTTTTGATCAGTTTTACTCGTCAAAACGTTTATGCTTTTCTCTTGAGGTTCTGGATAATTGGGTGGCAGGATGCCCAGCTCAACACACACGAACCAAGAGAGTAGCATTCCGTCATGCTCAGGGCACACCAATGCTGTAATATTGGATTCCCTTTTACGGTAATGAATTTTCAAATCCAACCGACCGGCTGACAGCAGGCTAGATCCGTTTGCTGCAACAAGGTTGTCTAGACCTCGGTGGGGAAGGTTCCTTTCGTCCTCACCCAAGAGGTGGAGGATTTGGAGTCCGATGACGGACCCTTCAGCGCCACTGTCTGGTATCGCAACAACGTCGATCACTCTGCCGCCGGGTTTCTTACATATTGACACTTTAACTGTGGGAACCTTCCGCACAGTGAGTGTAACATGTGCTAGCTTGATAGACTGAAACTTTATTTTCTTCTCGCCTTCGCTAGTCTTAGGTTTCTTACTTGACTTGCACACAATGGAGAAATGGTTGTCTTTCCCACAGTTGTGGCACTGTTTCCCTAGAGCAGGGCAAATGTCGCCCTTTTTATTTCTGGGTGTCTGGTTGCATCGGTAGCAGCTTCCATTCGCCCTCTCGTCTTTCTCAGGCTCTCCGTTTCTTTTACGACTCTTGTTATTGCCGTTCGATTTTGAGAAACGGTTGATTTCTGTGTGTCCAGCGCGACCCAGCATTGGCTCGTTTTTCGAGGCGGACTCTTCGCTGCGACACAAGTAAATTGCCAATTGCACAGAGAGAAACGGAGATTTTGCCAAGAGCTTTTTTCTAGCCTCTTGGTCGCGGATGCCCGATATTATGCGAGTCGACAAGCGGGAATCCCAACATGTCTTGCATAGATCGGCGCATTCCGCGATACGCCTTAGCTTGATATAGAAATCATCAAAAGATTCATTTACCTCCTGTCGGCATTCTTCGAATTCCATTCGATCCAATGCAACGCTTCATTGGCTGCGGATGTGCTCTTGGATTCGGTCGAGAATGTCCGATGGGGCCAAAGTTGACGACTGGTCGATGCCGAGAACTAATTCGACGGTCTGCAGCATTTGACTCGACAAAGTCATGCGGAAAGCCGATAATTGTTCACGAGGGGGGAAGCTGTCGATTCTCTCCAGATAGCAAAAATCGTCCCATTGGTTTCTCCAGGTGGCAAAATCGCGCAGGTTAATATCTCCTGGCATTTTGTCAATGCCGGAAACATTAATCCGCCTGCGGTTGAGGTTGCGATTCTCGACATCCCGTCGGCAATTTTCTGCTTCTCTTTCGGTCAATAGACGAAGGAAATCTGCCGCTGTCCGATCTGCCGGTGTTCCCTGGTTTGGGATCTCTTCAAGTTGTTCCTCGCATGCGCCGGTTCGCCGCCTGGGTCCGGAATTTTGGCCAAACGGGCCGGACTCGTCCTCTTCTTCTCGGTCTATCCATATTACGGGAGAGCGAGAATTGGGTACACTTGATTTGTTCGTGAACTGTCACAGTCGTTGTTTCGTTCTAACCACTGAACACGCACTGAGTATTGATGGAAGTGTTCGTAAAAATAACCAACTGCGCCATGTAGTGAGTACACGAGAATACGTTAGGTCTTGGTATTAAAGTGTATTCGGGTCGTCTAGCGCCGTACGTAGCTCGCGACTGACTGCCCGTTGAGAGTTACAGTTCTTCTCTCTTCGGGCTGCCAAGCGCTGTAGGCCTGACGGTGTCCGGTTACTGGGATAGTGAAGAGGCTTCTCACTCTCCACAAAGTCGGAACGACATTTCCTGTAAACAGCATGCAAATTACGTCACCGTACCGACGGCTTTCGTTTTCGTGTCATCTTGGCGAATCCATAAAAAAGAAATGAAAAGAAGTCCATGAAAGGTTCGAATAGAGTTTGGCAACAACAACCTCACGATTCCCAGCTACACGCTCGACTATGAAACATTCGAATTCGAAAAGCAGTGACTGAATGTCTGCCACTTGGCCGCGAGAGGAAGACGCAAAGTATTGGACCCACCCAGCACCCCGGATGGAGGAGCAAGTTGATTAAGTTGCTAGCGCATTCACACTAGTTTATTTTTTGTCGTATTAAATCTACGCCGGTCATCATCAAGAGCTAAGTTAATGAAATACGCCAAGTTAAGTTTTCATATATGACGAAAACCCTCCAGTCTTAGTGCGCCTTGATAGTTGTCGACTAGATCGGCCATGACAATGGCTAGCAAGTGCTGATCGATTTGCTGCTGGTACCGGTAACCATACCGTCTTTTGCTCCCCCCACAGTCCCTTGGAACGGAGGGGGTCAAGGGGCTATAGGGGGGAAAACACTGTAAGGAACCCAGCTATTTTTCAAATTTAAAAGGGTCATAACGGGTCTTTACCTTTATTTACACAAACTTTGCCTTATAGAATTCGATTTGTCTTGTTAAAGCCTGATTCACACTGACGGTTTTTTCACGTATTTTTTCTTATGGAGTGGGGTTTAGCAACCCATGCTTTTTTCCTATCTCGCCCCTTTAATCTTACGGTTTTGGCCCCAATTTGTCGTAAGAACCCTTCGTAACCGGAGAAACGAAAGAATTTTGCCCACTTTTACGTACCATTTGAATAATGTCTCTTGACTATTATTTTTTTGTTACGTTTCGGGTACATTGCGTTTTGTTTTTGTTCTGTAAGTACAAACGGAGGGAAGGCCTAGTACAAACAAACAATATATAAAGGGTCAGCTATGAGCTGCATAGTCATTTTTCTCAAAATGCTCTATATTCTATTTGAGAATGCTAGCCTATATGAATAAAAACCAACGACTAAAAAGGTTGAGGATAGTTTTTTTCACCCGTCCAGGAAAATATACTACATTAGTTATGTTTAAAGAGTCCAAGACTACATGTGGTCATGTGTGTTACTCTGAACACATTTTCATGTTCCCAAGATTTCCGATTTCATTGTAATCAATTTCTAATAGCTTCCTTCAACAAATAGTTTTCTCTGATATTTCACATATTTTTTACTCTTGACAATTGCAACAGTAAACTAACACTCTGGCCTATTTATTGAGGGTCTAGTAATCTACCGCCAAGTTCCTGCATGTAAATACCGGAATTCACCCTCTCAAATTCACCAAGTCCAAGGCCATTTGCGGCATCTCAAGAGCGCGATCCGCGCTCTCCATGCAATGCTCGGCTAGGGGAATTCACCCCTGTTCTATGGGCTACATTCTATATAGCAAATCGGCGAAAGGCAAAAGTAGCATATCATTCACCGATGAAAATTATTGAGTTGCTCGTTTAAACCCCCTGTACTGTCCGTTTCAAAATCGCCATACCCATTCCCTTATGATGGAAAGTAACAAGCATACAAGGCGAGCACACGATGAACAACACAGGTTGCCGGAACCCGTTTCGTAAGGAAAAATACGTAAGATTTCCGTAAAAACCGTCAGTGTGAATCAGGCTTAAGGCGCGTCGAATGGTATACATTTTATTAAGATTATAGAAAGGCAGTCGTGCTAGGCAACTGCACGATGTACTAATCAAACGAATTCTTGTCAAAAAATTTATTATAAGAAAAAATTAGTCAAGTAGCGTTCAATAGATAGCAAATTTTAAAAATTAAAATTCCAGATTTTACAATTCCAAATTCCAAAATAATTCCATGTTTTACCAATATTTAAGATGGTAAACTCTGGAATCTCCTATTCAAAATTCCAGATTTTACAATTCCAATTTCCATTTGGAATTCCAGGTTTTATTAACACCCAGAGAAACACACTCCACATTACCCAGATCCATCCAGTTTTCAACGCTCGCCAGCTAATACTAAAACCACACTAGCGCCACCAATATCAAATACTGCTTAATAGCTATTGCTCTCCCATTTGAAGTTAGTCCTTATTCACCTAGCACTAGGGCCTATATCTCTAAACTTTTCATTCCATTATTGTCAAAACTTTCATTCAATGATTGTCAAAACTTTCTCCAATTTTATCCTTGCTTTTAATTTCTTCTTCCTTATAACATATTCCATAAATTCTAACCCGCAAAATCCGACTAAAACGAATACCCATCCAATAGCTACACCGTTTCTATCCAACCATCCACTTCATCACCTATAGGTATGCCTTCATTTACGTAAGCCAGGAGGGAACGGCCGCGCAGCGGCGCCTTTATTTATGCCGAATACCCATTTTCGTATTACCCATTTTCGTACTTCCATCCTTTAAGTTTCCGCCAAATACCCATTTTCCCCCGATGTCAACTTGTTTCCCCCTTGTTTTCGTGGTACTCCCATCTCAAAGTTTCCGCCGAATACCCAAGACACTTCCACCTTCCACATCCGCCGATTACCATCACCCTAGTGAATCTTCGGAAATTTTAGTTAATATCATGAATTATACCTAATTTCAAAGTTTTTTTGAATTGAATGTAACATTTATTTCAACAAACCCAGCAAGTTTTTTAAAAAATTCTCAACTATGGGAATCTACATTTGTTTATTTATGTAACATTTTGTGACGGGAGACAGCTTGAAATTTCGTTCATATTTTGAGAATTTAATCTTTTTAGCCAATTTTCTTTAAAATCTTGAAAATTTAAGTCAATGAGTACATTCTAACAACTGTTTGATTTACTAAGGGACATAAAAATGATATGGTGGCTGCACGCAACCGGAAAAGACATGAGTAGCAAGGTCTGAGGATAAGCCGTTGACTAATATTTCTAAATAGTAAAAAAGAAGCCTACGGGCCAGTCGATTTGAAATTACCTGCAAATGGTCTACGTGGTTAATAACCCGGATAATGAATAAGGCGATCAACAAAAGATGAAAGTCATGTTGCTGTGTAGTGAATTCTCAATGAAGACAAATATTTAATGAAAAGTTCAGCTACCAAAGGACAGCTACCAAACGATCCAAGTGAGCGTCAAATGTATCCGCAAAAATTGCCATGTCATCCAAATAGACCAAGCAATGAGTCCATTTCAGGTGCTTTAGTACCTGATCCATTAGGCGCTGGAACGTGGCTGGCGAGTTACACAGCCCGAACGGCATTCTCCGAAATTGAAATAGCCCATCTGAAGTGACAAAGGCGGTCTTCTCACGATCCTGCTGACGGATCGGTACTTGCCAGAACCCGTTTTTAAGGTCAAGGGATGATATGAATTTAGTGCCACTTCCGTTACTTGCTTGGGCAACCTTCTCCAGGATTTGATCTGTTCGAGGCAGGGGGTAGAGATCTCTCTTGGTTTTAGCGTTAACTAGGCGAAAGTAAACACAAAACCGTCTTGAACCGTCTAGGGCTCCGATCCGACACAACCCGCAGCCCGATAATACTGACAAGTACGTCTATCCGTTGCATGGGCGCCGGTAGAGGGGAGTCTTAAACTCAAATTGTCTATTTTTTGAACCCAGCCTTTCGGTCAACTTATACTTCGGGCTGTACTACTTACGGGCTGTACGATCCGATTTTCACGGGTCGACCCGCTAGCGGCTCAGACGCAATCTATATACACTTAATATGCAGCTCATTAAGCGTTTTATTTATTAACAAAATCCTTGGTCGTACCACGAACTCAAACACATCAAGGCTCTGATTTTTTCAGCCGAAAGAGAAGAGCGAGTATAATGAAGTACCAATCTTCCCTTTGAAAAAGCCCTTTCAGCTGGAGTGCTTGTAGATGGAACGGCCAAATATGTCATGGCCATCTTATTGAGACTAGGATATGATTTGATTTTCATTTTCCAGTAATCGAGAGGATCTTCTGTCTTTTCTAAATTATCTTCTTTGAAATATTGCTTGATTTCTGATTCTACGTTAGAAATTTTTCTTTTCTTATAAATATTTTGAGTAAAGTCTTCTTCATCTTCGCTTAAGAGGGTCGCTTGAGCCGAGTGCTGGCTAAACTTTTCTGCTTCAGATTTGAATCGCTGTCGAATCGCTTTCCCGTCTAACTAAAATTTAAGGAATACAAACTGTTCAGTACAAATACTATATAAATTGCTATTCTTCTTAAGCCTACGTGATTTTTGAAAAAGTTCAGCTTAATTCTCGGATCCAAAATTGTTGCGATTGAATATACAGGCTTGCTGTTAGCTCCGGTATAATAAGCCATCAGTTTTTCTTCGATTTCTTGCGCGGCTGATTTTAAGGACGTCACTCGCTCGGATACTTTTTGAATTTCCTTAAAGAGCTCGATTATATAATGACAATTTTCAAACAATAGTTAAATAATTTTGTATACCTTAACCAACCCTACATAAATAGGTAAGGTAGCGCTTAGAGACGTAAACTTGGATTTCGATAACGCTACAGTGGCGAAAAAAAGGGGCTGAAGCAAAGAAACAATTTCTTGAACATGCGCCCACTCCGAGTTATTTAAACAGATTTCCTTAAGCTTTGGATCGTTGGCTGCAAACATATCTATTGCTTGACGAAGATCTGATGCTCTTCGTAACATAAGATATGTTGAATTCCAACGAGTTCTGACATCCAGAAGCAACCCGACAATACGTGGCCGTACAACTGGGGTCGTTAGAACTACATCACTAACAGGAATAATAGCAGGGACCAGTTGCGACTCTCCATCAATGGAGCATCTAGCGCTTGGCGCTTTTTTCGTATGGGCTGGCCCTTGAGTTTTTTTGTTTTTAGCCGACCTTAAATACGAAATAACTTAAAAATCAAATGAAACGTAGATTATAGTTTAATTGGCCGATACCTCGCCGCAATTCTTGAAGATGAAGGCCTTGTCGGAACTGCTTCAACAGGCTGCGTATTTGATGATCTTGGTTGGCTAGTAACGGGTAGACTGGGAGGAACAAATAAATTGGGGAGCGCTACTTTTACCGTGTTTTCAAAGCTCAGTCGTTTTTGAGGCGAGCCGCGGATGCATTTTACAATTTCTCTGATTCGATGGACAATTGATCCAGAGTCGCATTCGTCTTCATTGTCCTCGTCCTCTTGCAAATCATCTCCCCAGCCATCGTCATTTACATGTAGACCGATTTTTTCAACAGGAGACACCAAATGGACAACCGCTTCTTTACTTTTATGGCCCAAAGCTCTAAGTCCTACTTGAGCAGCTAAATTAAAAACGTGCCCCGTGCAACCCAAAATATGCTCAGCCTCTTTAAACGTTGGGATTTGTTCTCATAATTCTCTAGCCATTGTAAGATTATTGGAGGCG
Source organism: Ceriodaphnia dubia (assembly GCA_022539655.2). Taxonomy (NCBI): domain Eukaryota; kingdom Metazoa; phylum Arthropoda; class Branchiopoda; order Diplostraca; family Daphniidae; genus Ceriodaphnia; species Ceriodaphnia dubia. The sequence continues at coordinate 1,861,328 of JAKUCG020000082.1, forward strand.
TTATCTGCAGTGATACAGAAAAGTTTTTTCTCCAGTTTGAAATCTCGCAAGGTGGTCAATATGATACTGGCAAGGTTAGAACCCGTGTGAGGACCGCGTATTTCCACTGCATCTAAGATTAACTCCTTTAAAATTCCTGAGTTATCGAGCCAGTGCCCAGTCACACCAAGAATCCCTTTGCCGTTTGGTGGCGACCAAGCGTCAGCCGTTAAGCTAACTTTAGAATCAACCGACGCAAACATATTACATAGTTTTCCTTTCTCAGACCAATACTTATTCATAACATGATCGGTGATGGCATCGGCCTTCACAAGAAAAACTTCAACTTGGGGATTCAAAAGCATTAACAGGTCGACAAATGGCTTGGATTCAATCAAAGTAAACGGTAGATTATCCGTAACGATTAATTTGCAAATAGCCTCTTTGAATGTGTGACTAGTCAACTCCTAAAAAACGACCAGATAAGTTTATTACAAACAAGATTTATGGTTTAAATATCTTACTGGTGAGAGTTGGATGCTTTTGCTTGCGATTGCTTCTTTCACCTCATCCAGGGATCTGTGTTTGTTAAGGACGTGTCGCTGCAAACAAGAAGTGCCGTTTTTCTTTGAGTGCTTGTACACTTTACGGCATAAAAGATTCGGCTGATCTTTCGTGAGCGGTAGATTACAGACATCATAAGGCAAAATAGATACGATCCCAGTTTTCGTATCCTTAATTTCCCTATCCTCAAGTAAGAAAAACTCACGCACCCAACTATTTTTTTTGCCAACAGATTCAGTTGGACTCTCACTTGCCATTTTTCAACTAAAGTATTCAACTAAACTTGTTAGCTACAAGAGATCAGGTCGAATACTGACGAAATTTTTTGCCATTAATGACGGCTAGACAGGGACAAGGGAATATGCGCGGGTAGACCGAATCACCTCGGGTTATAAGGGAAACATCTTTTTCTTTTCATACGTTTTGTTTCCTCGGACTTTTTTCGTGACCCGTTCCTAACTAAGTGAGAGAAAAAATGTGAGGGTATGAGAAATCTTTCGATCGGCCCGACCCGTTATGTAACCCATCCTTCCGATCCGTAAAAACAGCTAACGGGCCGGAGCCCTAGAACCGTCACGTTTAGGCACCATCACGACTTGAGCAGCCCAAGGACTGTTCGACCTTTCGATTACCCCTTTGTTCAACATGTCCTGGACCTGTTCACTGATCAATTGTCGTTCGTAGGCTGAATTCCGACGAAGAGTTGTCCCGATCGGAAGGGCGTCCCCCTTATCAATAGAGTGCTCTATCCGGTGGGCGGCATCTTCCATTTCACTGCCAACAAAACAGTCAGAAAACCGATCCATGACACTAAACAACTGCGCCCGCTGTCCATCAGTCAGTTTGTCGCCTACTGATATATTGTGTTTCAAATCTTCCGGCAAAGGAGGAGGGAATACTTCCGTAGCTGCGCACAAAGCGGAATTTTCTTCAAGAAAAGTAACGGGTCCGGTGAGTTTTTCGACAGTTGCCAACACACTTCCCTTGGCCCATTTGAGCGCCTTATTAGTTAAGTTGAGTACAGGTAAATACAGCTTCTTCCCAAAGGCCTTCAAAAGTCCATTTGGGATAATCCATTTGCGTGATGGACGAGAGGAAAAAGATTTGCTAACCACCCACTCCTCGCCCTTAATTGTCGGCACATCGGTCTGGAGGAAACTCATACTGTTGGCGGGGATTATTACATGCTTCGATACACGCGCGTAGTGAGGAGCGCACGTCGTTTCGTCATCCGACCCGAGAGTAATAGCTCCCAAAAAACTCTCCTTTTCTGAAATTGTCGCAATCGAATCTGATTCCGAATTATCCACCGGATCCTCAGCGATCGGATCCAAACTGCGCGGAAACTGCTGCGACGGGCGATAAACCAACGGCGGCCGTTCCAGCAAGGGAAGCAGACCAGCCAAGACAGGCCCCCGCTTCGCCGCAGGATTCTCCGCGGTCTGCGACTCCGATGGCAATGGCGGGATACACAGGGGGGGGGCGACGTGGTCTCTGAAACCAATCCAGTCACTAAACAAATAGAAGATTGTTGAGGATCTTCCATTCCATGATCATTAGTATTTTTAATTAAAGGATCGCGTAGCTCTTCCGACAAGAAACGAGCCATTAGTCGTCCGGAATCGCCAAAAATTACAATATTCCCTTTTTCGATCCACTCAGCTCCGAGAATCATATCGTAAAGTGAGTTTTCGACAACTTTTACGCGTCGCAACTCAACTACTTGGCCACCAAATCGAATTGTCAAAGGGATTTCCCCGACTACAGCGACTTTTGCCTTGTCAAACCCTACTACGAAACCGCCAAACAAATTTTCTTCTTTCAAAAGTTTTTCTACAATGTCCCGTCTTACTATACGCATACCATCGCCCGCTATCGACCATGGCTACCACATCACCCACCCTGGCGACGTTCACAGTAGCCACAGCTAATTTGGTTGGTCGAGGGTCTGGTTTTAAGAGCTGGGCCGGTCCAGCCCCCCCGGGCCGGCCAGCTCGTTTCCCGATGGCGTATAATTTGCGACGACAACATCGGGCACCACACGCTGTGGTTGAGGACAATCTCTGTAATAATGTCCTTTGAAAGACAATTAAAGCAAGTTATTTCGGAAACGGGACGGCGCGGGCGGGGATTGAGAGTACCATCGAACATTGGCCGTTGCATCGTTGTTGACGGTTGGCCGGTAATTTGAAAGGGGTTGGTAGTTCGCACACCATTAGACACTGGTCGCCAAGGATGAATCATCGAACGCATCTCACGTACGGATTGGGAGAGCTGATCACCAAAACCCTTTAGGACGGAGGCCAAATCCCCAACGACTGGTGGCGCATTCATTGCAGCTATAGGAGGCGACGCCTGTAAGAAGGCCGGTGGCTGAGCAATCTTTGGAAGTCCGTTACCCACGCTTTCGAGAGCGCGAATCCTTGTGATAAAGGCGTCAAAATTAGCTGGAGGGTTTGCCAAAAGAATGGCTCGCTGGTCAGGCATCATTAATCCTTTGCTCAGATAGTTAATTACGTCAGCGTCCGCCAGTTGATGAGGACAAAGCCGACACAACTTAACCTTCTCTAGGGCATACTGAGCTCCTGACTCGTTGGGCAGTTGAACAGGTCTTTCTATTTGAAGGCACCATTCAACCAATGACAGACGTGGACGAAAAGTTGCTTCTAAAGCTGCCAGCCAAGGGGCCCATGTTACATGCTGATTGCCACTCAGATCGTGCCATTGAAGACACAATTTTCCTATTGCAACTTGACGCTTTACATCATCGTTTCAATTTTCTGCAACTGCGGTACGATTGAGTATCGAGAGCCAGTCAGCCAAGCTATCATTGGCAGTACCCGAATAGCCTGGGATAAGGCCCACGGCCGCTGTGCGAGGTGGTGGCAGCTGAGGAGGAAGAGCTAACTGAGCTAAAAGTGCTTGGTGCGTCTGCTGTTGCTGTTGAATCGCGGCTGCCTGAGCTATCAAATCGTTGTGAAGTTGCTGGTTAGCCAGATCTTGAGCGTGCTGACTTATCGTCATCTGCCCCGTCAACGCAGTGAGGGCATCAATCAATCGCTGATCAACCATTTTATTAACTTCTACTTGCTCTGGAACTTGTTGAATATGTGTTAACAAAGGCAGAACGTTAGTACAAGTACCAAACGAGAAGCACCTGCACTGCGGCGTACAGGACTTCCGATAGCGGCTACAAGAACAATTAGAGCAATTTCCACGATAGCAACGGCATCCAAACAACGGCATCCGTCAAATAGACCGATAGATTTAGGACGTGTTGTCGATCAAGAAGATTCTAGCTCTGACTCTGAGAACTCGTTAGCTTCTAAAATCAAAATATCTCCCTCTTCTTCAACCAAACCTGGCAGTTCCTCTGCGCCTACGTTTCTTTGGTTGGCTAAATGCTGTTCTAATAAATCCAAAATTCGTGCTTTTTTAAGAGCGCGCTAACGAGCTCGTTTCTGTTTCTTTGTAATTCGCGCTTTTTGGCTTAATCTCTTTCCAGACACTTTCGTAATGAGACAGGACAGCAAGGTCCCGACCACACACAAAAGGAAAAAAAATGAGGTTGCCAAAATAAATAAAAAAAGAAAGAAAAGAGACCTACGCACAAGGAAAGCTAAAGGCTCTGAAATTGGCTTCAATATTACCTCCGAATAAAACAAGAAACGGAAGAAGAAAATAAAGAAAAACGTCGCGGCGACCACGCTAAAGGGTAAGGGAAATCAAAATGGTAGCCAAGCAAAGGGGAGTACGGCGAGGGTAGGGGCGAACAGCCCAGCAACAACAGGTCGACAACACGAGGGGAATAAATTAAAATTAAACGCTCAGTACTTGCTGATCTCGTTGACATGCAACAGTCGAACAACGAGAAAAACTAAAAACCTGTAGAGTGGATGAACCGGTCTCGTCGTATGCGAATCCGTCCAAAAGCGTCCGATCACGACGAAAATCCTTAGCCAATGTCGTCACGTGTAGCAAATCCGTCCAAAAACAACGCTTAATCACGACGAAAATCCGATTTGTGGGGCACTCGATCCCACTTCTGACACCACTGTTACAAACTGAGCAAAACGGGACGAAATAAAATGACGAGAAAGTTGATAGTGCCGGGTTAATCTCACTGTATTGCGCACTCGGCGTCACGTATGACCCTCGTGCGAACGTAACTCGAGAGCGACTGCCGCCAAAAGCTACATGAGGGGGCGGAAACAACAGCTGCCACCTGGCGGAGGGAGGATGGCAAACACGACACTTAGCAATTACAACAGTAATAAGAACAAAAAAATTTTTTTCGTAACCAATGTTAATACATCCTCCTAAGGTTAACCACTTAGTGGATTTATAAATGATTCAGGAAAGAGACGAATTCTCTAGAAAAAGGGGAACTTTAATAAAACATTATACAAGCAATCCTCGAGTGTACCTTGCAGTTAATACGGCTTGCAAAAAGAGAATATTAATTGAAACTTGTCATAACAGCGGAAATTTAGTTTTCTTAACCTTAATGAAAAGGGCTGTCCGTATATACTAGACGCAGACGGACTATCTTGCAACTGGCTCCTTATGGAAATGTAATTTTATGTTTTTGTGGTTTACGTTCAAGCTTTAAACTTTTTTGTATTTTGTTAAGATTAACTTTTTGTGCTTCATGATTTTCCAGATTTCAAAAAAAATGTAGAACAAATTTAGTAGAGAAGTAAATTTAAAAAAAAAACGGACATTTGAAGTCGGGGTCCTCGAAAAATGTCTGATATTTACGAATATCCCTTCCTAGGGTACTTCAATAATGAAAGCCGAATGTGAAATGCGTCGTGTTCAAATGACTGGCATAGGTATTAGATACTACTCAGACTCAGTATCAAAACTTTGACCGCTTCTGGTTCGAAGCCCTTTCGAATATCCCAAAGCAGCAAAGTTTATATATTTTTGCAAGAAATCTAAGAAAAACAGGAGGTCTATTTAATGCTATGTTCTGCTTTGCTACGACATATGTAATATAATACTCACTTAGTTTTAGATTTTGTTGCCACTAAATAAAAATTTCTCTATGATAAACATAAAAAATGATACAGCGGTCCCAATGAGCCAAAATAAAAATGCACTGCTTAAATTTCCTATGGACAATCGGGATTTGCTCTGTTCGCCACGATTTCGTTGGCTGATCAAGCACTTCCTTGACGAAGGCACGTGCCAGGATTGCCACACCTTTATGAGCCCTGTCTCTCTTAAGCGCCAAATTCTATTAAAATTCAATCAAATCAATAACTAAAATGATCGGAATAGTAGAAATATTTAAAAAAAATTGTAGATGTCTAACAATTCTATGATTTATAGGCCTTTATGAAACTTAATTTTATGAAAAAAAAGTTTGCTATAACATAAGGATCTTTTTCAAAATATATTTACGTACCCTCTGCTTATTGTTTCAGTGTACGGACTGTGTTTCGGCAATACTGTATACATATGTGACGAGGGCCAAAATGTTTCTTTCATGAAAGTAAAGTCACACGTATTATTGTTACGCTTGAGCTCGTTTGCCATGACCACTTGTAAATTAGGGAGTAACTAAAATGAAATTTTTGAATTAATATATTTGACTAGGACTATTACTTTTTAAAGATTTAATGACGAAATGAAAGTAAAAGCAATGAAAAACTAGTAAAATTTCCTTAACGCACAATCCATACCCAAAAGACTCTCGCTGTTTGTATTATTTATCCAAGTTAGTTTTCTGTTTCAATAAATAGATTTCGACAAAAACATCAAGATACAGTGCCCACCACAAGTATTTGGAAGTCCCCAAACCTATGCCATGTTACATGCCCCTCAGACAAGAAGCGACCGAAGTTATCTTATAAAAGTAGAATAATTTTTACTTTTCCATGTAGAAAATAAATGCATTTACCCCTGTGGTTTTTTTTCAAAGGAGAAACTCTTTCCACTGAGGCTGTGAGAATTTTTCAGGGCACAATTATAATATTTTTCTAAATATTGGTATTATAGAATTTTTTTTTTCTATTTGAATGATATAAAATATGTGGTTCATTGTCATAGATGAGCCGTAACAAATTTCAAGAATATATTATAATTTAAAGGTTCAAAAAGTAAAAAATAACATGGAATCCGCACAAGGCTATACACGAGACCAGCGTAATCAGTCACGTGACACCCTTCCACATACAACCCGAAAACGTTGCGCGAATGGCGCACTGTGAAAACTTGTGCTATACAGCAGCTGTGCTGCTGTGCTATACAGCCGAGCGACCTGCACTGGGCCATTGTTGGTGGCAATTGGCGCAAAAATCCTTAAAGCCGAGTCGGTCATATCAGCCGGTGGTTTTATAAATGGACCGGCACTTAAGTTAAAAGCACGTATAGATTCTGAAATAACATAGTACCCTACCCAATTTTATGTGCAAAATTACCATTTTATTGTAACAACTCTACTTAATCTCACTTTAGGTTGTTTTTCGCTATTGAGGACGTATGCTTGTTCAGTTAATAGTTTGATATGCAAAGCCTTATGATTTGAAGATACTGTGCTCCCTTCAACAAATTCTCAATCTACTAATATTTACTTAAAATATTATTGGCCTTAAATATTTGTTTACAAAATATATGCAAAGTCGTTACATACGTTTAGATAAACAGCATGTCCTTTTTTTACATTATTTAAGCAATCGGATGTTGTATTACACCTAAGATCGGGGTTGTCTCGTAACATATCTGAAAGACGTTTCATAAATCCTGTGTGTTTAAGGTTCTGTAATATATACATACATAGTTTTACTGGAGTCGTACTGAAATTGTATCTTTAGTAATGATAGATTAAAATGTTAGACTAAAGCGTACCTGCAGAACTAAAATGTTATCAATTGCATATAATTTGTCTACCGTGAGATGAACCCCTGGAGTATCTGCTATTTCATGAAATGAGTTTACAATAGGTTTTTGATTCGGCGACGTCAAATGAGACGTCAAAGTACAGCAGTATATCTGGATGAGAAAGAAACACCCCAAACACCAGGCACCTGCTGCCACACGAACAACCAAACGGTTCGAAAAACACCTTTGCCCTGCAATTAACATTAATGATTTTGTATTAGTTTTTATAGCGTTAATACTCCAAAATAAACTACCTTGAGATAGTATATTCCCCAACACATACGAAAAATAATAGCTGCTATTTTGTTCCTTTAAATTTGGTTTATTTTTCGATTTGAAGTTTCTAAAAGGCTCATAACTAAGTAAGTGAAAGAATAGCCCAGTTATTAGAATGGAAATAATAACCGTTATCCACACCTACAAAAGCATAACTCGTCTGTAAGAAATTTAAAACAAAAAAAGACTATTGTTTCACCTCATATGAAAGAGGTTTGAGGGCTGCTCTAATGTTTACATTTGACCTTGGATATGGGACGATTCCTCCAAAGGTTGCAGTATCCCAGCAACTTGGAAAATCAACTTTTTGAAATCGAAATGGATTCCCTAATACTGGTCCAATAACGTAATCCGCTTTCTTGAAAATATAATAGCTTTATACTTCACAGTATTGACATAATTATCGGACCTATAAATAGCCTAGACTTTACATCGTCAGCCAGGTAGGAAATTGCTCCTTTTTCGATCGGTGAGTCGTCAAAAAACAGTAATCTATCTGCAGAGTGGGGTACAAGAACATAACTGAACACGAAACATTTTGTTTCGCATGAAGTGACCTTTCCATATTAAAAACAAATATATTGATTAGATTATATATTTGTGCCTCACCTGAAATTTAGCATTTGAGAAAGAGTATCAATCATGTCTTTGGCGGTGCCCTTAGCTGAAAGGATGTGACCAGTAGCATTCCTTTCCATCGTAAAAATTGTTGGAAACTATTTTCATGAGCGTTTAATTTAAAAAATAGAAAAATGTAAACGATGAAAAAAAAGAAAATTTATGTTATTTATGGAATAAATTCTGAATACCAATAAACCTAAAACGCGAAGATGCCGTCCATTAAGTGGGTTTGGATCGGTAAACGATCCTTGGACGGAGTTTCGCGTACAACGCACCACTGACAGTAGAAACATTAAAAGAACAGAAAAAAAATGCATTATAAAGAAGAGAATGGGAAATAATAAATATTGTTAGACAAGTTGTAGAGAGTTTTGAAAAAAACCACCACCAGAACCAAAACTGTATTTGCACAGTAATTCCAAACTCCAAGCAAATGCCGAACAGCAGCCGCTATTTAAAGTCCACGATACGGTACCTATGAAAGTCCGGAAAAAATACTGACCTTAATTTTATTTATTTTATTATGTTACCATGGCATCTTAACAGCCTGCCTTTATTTGGCAACGCCACATTTGAACACACTCGACAAATGAACTCACTGGGGTCGACAAATGACGTCACTACTCCGACATTTGACCTCAGTTGAATTTTTAATATTAATAAATACCCGACAAATAATTAGGGCGTATTGATGAGCCGGTTTGAAAAATACAGGCTTATTTGGATATGAATTCTGGATGTGACATGCGAACACGATGCACGCGATCAATACGCCCTCATCGCTTGATTTCTAAATGGCCCAAAAATTACTAAAAACGCTGTTCATTTGGTCGGATAAGTTTTCGCTGGAGGTGGAGCGAATCGTTGACATCTCTATTTGGGTTATGACTCACGTTTATGCCCAGCCGATCGCCTAAATAATCTGATCACTAATTTCCGTACAACATATCGATAAAATCCGTCCATCAACGATTAAACATAGCGCGCACGCTGTACTTCTTATTTGTTCAAGCGTGAACCTTTGTTGAAATCCCTGTTTAATATCATTTTCGGGAGGGAATAAATTTTTCTACTATACTCTGACCTATTATCACCATACTGTTATGGTTTGTTATTAATCGTGCTAAGCTTTTCTCCTTTTTCATTGACGGGTGGCCGCTCACCTAGCGCTTATTTGGCTATCGTTTGCCGTCAGAACTGCTGCAGTGGACGATCGGCAAAATTTGGAAGTCCCTGACCACCTCAGCTGCGAAATGCTTTGTTAACGCCTTGGTCTTATCAAATGTCAACTATGTCAAATCCCTGCTCGTTAATCTACCGGAGAAGCTCATCGCTAGACTCCAACGACAACAGAATGCTGCCGCTAAGCTGGTCGTCGGTGCCCGAAAATTCGACCATGCCAAGCCGATCATCAGTCGCCTACGCTAACTCCCTGTTAAACTAAAAAAAGAATCGATTTCAAGCTGTGCGTCCTTCCTTTTCGTTGCCTGAATGGTACCATTGGTACCCTTTAGAAAAAAATAGCCGCGGCAATCAGCCAGTAAATAGTCTACTTTTCGTCGGCGACGTAACCCGTGGCAGGGTGTGAAACTCATACCCGTTTTTGAACCGATACGGGTTAACAATTCACGTGTTTGAACGACTGTATTCTACTGCCGTTTGGTCGGCTACTTTTGACGGCTTAAAACTAGTTTTAATTTCAGGATTTGGACTGTCTGATGAAGTCGATAATTTATTGGCCATTTTAGCGATTCATTTTATTTTCTAAGACATCTACTCTGTTTTATATGGGGTCATCAACACAAAGAGTGAAAGAGATTCAAAAAATTTCCCAAGTCCATGACCCACATTTTGCAGATCATGAGCTTGGTGTAGGCCGAGGCATTACCCCGCGCGGAATTTTATGAAAAACAGGCCTAAATAAGTACGATTGCCACCCTCGTAAATTGTTTGCATGTCCTTCGTACTTCTTCCCATCCCACCGATGCGCGTGTTAAAATCTATCCAGTTCTGATTACTTCTAGGTTAAGAATTTAAGTAGAAAAGCAAAGCTCTTCTTGAGATAATTACATTTCAATTGCCAAGACGAATTAAATCAGAATTTTGGTACGATTTTGAGGCTGATTTACGTTGAGAAATCGTGAAAATAGGTTAATCACCGGCTGTTTACTGGCTAGTAACCGGGCACATTTTTCTGCGATGCATTTTACTAACCAGAACCCCCAAGTATCTTCCTAGTATTTGACAGATCGGAGCGGATACATTTTTAGAAGTAGAAGTGTTTAGTAAGTAGAGTGTTAGCCTACTATTCACTGGTTTTTGGCGGTTTTCTGTCGGTTACTTTTCCCGTCGCTGAAAGTTACCGACTTCGTACTGATTTTCTACCCTCTATGAAAACCAAGAAACGAACGGTGAGCCACGGGTTGCGACGACCGATGCCCGTCGCGATTTTCTTAAGGGTATGGCTCCTGCCTATCTCCCTCGACTCATCAAACGACGCATACCGACCAGAGAACACCGTTCAACTACATCGGGTAATGTAGCTCAAACCGTTGCTAGAAAAACGTATGGCGCCCGTGCATTCTCTTTTGCTGCACCAGCTCACTTCTCCAATCTTAGAACTTTTAAACTCGGACTTAAAAAGCATTTATTCAGTGTCGCGCTCAATACACAACATTTAACTTGACTATCTGTGATTCTGTACCCACAACCCAAGCGCCTTTTGATCTATTATATGGAAAGTCGCTATACAAATACAAATATAATATAATAATCACCTTAAACTAGAAAGACCGACTGAGAAGTGAAGACTTGGTGCTTTCCATGGAGTTGATCCCAAACTTATGAGAAAACGTGTCAGCTTCAGCATTTCGCCTCGAGAAGTCTATCCTTCTCAGTAAAAAACGCTTTCTCCGTTCCTAAGTTGAATGTCACCAGTCGCAGAATCAACTGGCCAGCCATTAACCATGCGTGGAAACACGTAGCTGATTGGAGCTGCCTTATGCAGATTCCAGTAAAGTGACCTTTCTTCTTGGCCGTGACGTCATGCGTGTTCACGACGTGCTGAACGTTCGGATGCCATTACTTGGCGTCTTTCTCCGCTTCCATACAATTCCAATGTGGAGACGCCAGGCAGTACAAATCCACCCACCGGGGATCTGTAGCCGATTGGTTTAGGGCGTCAGGCCCTATGAAAAATAGTGTTCTGACATCCAGGGTTCAGTCCCAGCAACAGTGAACTCGGAGCAAACGTCTTCGTTATCAACTTTCCGTCAAAAACTGATACAGTGCGCCTTCTCGGCTGCATAACAATATTGTGGTCTATCCAGACATTACGTTAAACACACTGTGTTATCAATGGTATCAAGGTGTTACCGTGAGGTCTCATAGGAAAGAAAAAGTTTAATCAAAGTGCCATTTGATCATGAATCATGGAAAGTGCGCCATATAAATGCAATAAATACAAATACAAGATCGTCACCAACGAGTTGCATATCTGCTCTCAGACGAACAGCAGAAGATTTTGTCCAGCTGTTTCCCCATGTAGTCGACAAGATGCTGAACAACATCTACGTCGACAATTGTTTAGATTCAGCGGAGACGGAAGAGGAAGGTATATCAATTTACGCCGCGATGTTTTGTCCCATTTGAAGCTGGGCGGTTTCAACATCGTTCAGTGGCTTTCCTCATCCCGTCCAGTTTTGTCATCTGTAGAGCAAAATGAGCGCGCCCGTTCATTAGATTTGAATATTGAGCAGCTTCCAGTTGAGTGCACTCTTTGTATGCTAACATGGGAATTTCAAGGACGACAAATTCATTTTCAAATCTTCAACTTAACTTGACATCAAAACGAAGCGCGAGGTTCTTTTAGAGATATCGTCTACCTACGATCCATTGGGTTTTCTTTCTCCTGTGGTGATGACGGCAAAAATTGTAATGCAAGATATTTGGCGCTGTGGATCCGACTGGGACGATACCTTGCCACCTGGTCTCTTGGTAACTTGGAGGGCTTGGGCGTCTGATCTTTCAACCCTTTCATCCATCAAAATTCCTCGAAGCTTTCGTAAACAAGTGACACCGATAGACTACGAGTTACACGTTTCACCGATGCCTCCGAAGCCAGATTTGGTGCGTGTGTCTACAATCGTGCCGACTATGGGGAAGACAGTTTCTCTCTCAATCCAGGAAGTGGGATGCTGCAGTAATTTTAATAAATTTCATGCGACTCCACTGCAGCAAATGCCGAAGGTTGGATTGGATATTTTGGTTTACTGCAGTAATTTTGAAAAGGGTTTATTTTGCAACAAAACTTTCCTGTTTTTAGAGTCTGCTGAATGCAGCAAATTTCTGTTTAGTGTGGTGGCTCAATGTTCGATATTCGCTGCAGAGAATATGGGAACTCGATTTCGCAGTATTTGACTCCCTGTCTCAATCTTATTTTAGTGAAGGCTCGCGTCTCTTCATTGCGTCAACTGTCCATTCCTCGCTTGGAGCAACTAGGAGACGTTTTTGTGCGAGATTGTGTTCTACAGTCATCAAGGAGCTTGGAACTATAGTGTTTAAAGTTGTCTACTGGTGCGACTCGCATACGGTGCTTCAATGGTTCCATTCTAAGACTTGTTAGTACCATACTTTTGTCACCCACCGGATTACCGGAATTTCTGATACGAGCAAACCCAGCTGAAAATCTAGGCTGAGTACTCAATAGAAACCTCAATAATAATCACTCTACTGTATTTTGGGCATCAGTAGAGTACACCATTGAGTACATTATTGAGGGCTCTATTGACCATTTATATTGTCGCTTCTATTGAATATTTTTATTGTGGGGTCTATTTAGTGTAAGATATATTTCCCATTCAAAATGTAAAAACACAAACCGATCCCGCTATATCGAATTTGCCACATCATCAACCGAACGGACTCTCTACCAATCAGGACTACAATATCACGTCATGCAGCCTCGTGCATCGATTCAACATGTTTTCCGAAATTTTTTCTCTTGTAAGCGGGATAGCAAACCCGCCTTTAATGGGGCTTTTGCTTTTCCCATCTAGCCGTCTACAATCTAATCCCCCTGCCTTTTCCAATGTCGGGATCGACTTTTTCGGACCTTTTACTTTGACGATATTCAGTCGAAAAGTCAAGCGATCAAGGGTCTAATCCACGCCTCCGTGTTGACGACGCAACCAATTCAGCGGACTAACAAAAAAAAGATGGTTGGACGCGCAAGCAATCATCACCCACTTTTGGAATCGGTGGCTTAAGGAGTACATCCCAAACCTGATTGAGAGGAGAAAGTGGCTGCGTCCCAGGCGCAACATTCCTCTCAACGACATTGTTTTGGTCATCATGCCAAACACTAAACGAGTGGCCTGTTGGTCCAGTCGTTCGTGTCATTACAGGCTAGGATGAAATCACCCGCTCCGCAGAAGTCAAAATTACTCGATCTCTTCCCGGACGTAAAAGAAGAAAAGATCCGGCAGACGTTAAAACCAAGATTCGACTTTTGTACGGTCCGAAGAAGAAAGAAAAGAAGAAAAGATCCGGCAGACGTTAAAACCAAGATTCGACTTTTGTACGGTCCGTACACTAGCTTTGCCTTCTGGAAGCAGATGACGAAGATGTTCCCAGTGCTGGAAACAGGGTCGGCTGTGTGTCTGAAAACTTCAATTAATCCCCTTTTTGTACACCCCCCGTAATCAACTCCCCATAATTTCAGTACTCAACCCGATACCGCGGAGTATAGCTGCTAAATGTATTGCTCGCCTTAATACCGTGTTCATTTTATCGAACAAACCCAATACATGTTTCGGTTCTCAGTTTATTTCAACTCTTTTAAACTTAGGCGGTAAATTGCGTGCCGCAAAGTTAAGTTCATTTGTTGGATATTTATAAAGACAGTTAACCATCGAGTTCGTTTGTCGGTATTTTTTAAATGCATTAAACCACCGAGTTCATTTGTCGGGAGTTTTTTAATATTAAAAATTCAACTTAGTTCAAATGTCGGAAAAGTGAGATAATTAGTCGACCCCAGTGAGTTCATTTGTGTGTGTTCAAATGAACGCATGGTATCCAAACACCGAACTGTCTTAACACGGTAGCAAGTGGAAAAACCCATGTTGGATTTTCCGCTACCATTCGATAGAAAAACACGGCCTTAATGTTAAAATTGCTTTGTGCTGTGAAAACAAAATGCTTTATTCAGTTGAATTTTTTTCAGAATTTTTCATTTAAAAGACTTAGGCCTAGGCAATAGTTATCTGTGATCCGAACACATTTTTTCTCCTACTGCTTCCGTGGTAAAACTGAAATTTCAAATTCAACTTTGAAAAACAAACTATAACGTAGAGGCTTGAAATTTACAAAGAAAATAGTCCAGAGCTAGGGCTTTTGATTAACGTGATCAGTACTCAATTCCATCCCAACGAGTGAAAGGTAAAACCCCAAAATGGACCGTGAATCGGATCGCCTACTAGTGGAACGGACACTGGGAATGTAGTGGGACTGCAAAACGGACTGTTTTACTCTCCTCTTTCAGAACCCGGAGGCGGCGTTGACTAAAGTATAGATGTTTTCCGCCGCAGCCACAATTTTTGATCCCCTTGGATGCATCGGACCGGTTATACTTCCGTTTAAGATTCTTATGCAAGAAGTGTGGAGAGAGGGGAATCGCTGGGATCAATTACTGTCTGATCCTTTTATGAAGACTTGGCATCGATGGTGCACCAACCTCAAATTTCTGGTGATATTACGTATTCCTCGTTGCTTCCGGTCCGCCGGCTTTACTACAGAAAATGCAAGATCCATCTCCTTATTTTCTCAGGCGCTTACGGTGCAGTCGCATACCTACAATACGAGAGGACCGACAAGGATAAAGTCCACGTATTCTTCGTGCTGGACAAGCAAGAGTGGGTCCAATGCAAAAAGAAACAATACCAATACTGGAGTTGAACGGAGCTTCGAAAGCTGTGGAGGTGGCTCGCATCATAAAAAGAGAGTTTTAACCAATAATCGGCACCGTCACATTTTGGACGGACTTGACCACAGTGCTACATTGGATAAATTCGCCGAACACTCGGCAACCAGAATTTGTTGCGAAACCGCGTCTCACATATTTTGACGAACTCATGAGCCAATGAATGAAACCATGTTCCCGGAACTTTGAACTCAGCGGACGATTGCAGTCGTGGATTGAAGGCCGCCCTGCTCGAAAATCTCACATCGTTAGTTGTCCGGTTCAGATTTTCTACGAGGTTTACCAGATTGCTGGCCGAGTCAGTCTGTTGATTGATGATAAGCAAGAGACGGCACTTAAGGGTAAAAATAAAAAAGACCTTAACCTTTAATTATAATAAATGGTGACAAGCTTGGTGAGGCTAAAGGGAAACAAAGATGACCACGCGACGACATCATAAGCTGACAGACTGAGTTACAGCAAGAAATTAAAACAAAAGACATACAACATACGTATGATGCTATTCAGCATATAAGATAATTAAGCCAATATGGTTTCAAACAACAACGCAGTCGGCATGGCGCATGAGTGAGCCACCAGAACCTGAAAAGCACACCGCAGTTGACACTCTCCTCTTCCAAAACTCCATGGAATGAAGCGATTGAGGCCGCAATCCAGGATCCCCCCTTATCTTTTTTCTCTCGTTATTGCAAGTAAATACCAATTGCAAGTCACATATTAAGAGCCGTTAGAAAATCAGCCACATCCCAAATCCAAATTATATTATATTCCTTTCAATAACATGACCCGACTGCCTTTTTCTGTCTTCATTTTTCTCTTTTATCCAGCGCATCGGATTGTGCTCGTTCTGTCCGCTCTCTCCAATGAAACATCACAACCCGTTCGGTTATGAAATCTACCCGTATTATATAATCCATAAATAGACATATTCTTTAACCCTTTCAGTGCCATAGCGAAAAAGGGTGAAAAACACTTCTGTGCCACTCGTATACCTACTCAACCGAGCCGCTTGCGGTATCTCAGTCCCACTCTGTCTCCCTCTCTCAGTATCATAATCTGTATCGGTGTACATGTTAAATAAAGTGTCTTGAGTCTCAATCGGCATATGTAAGAATCATTACAATAGGGAATTCACCTAGTTTTTGTTAGGAACGCTAAAAAATAGAGAAAAAAAACAAAATCTTTCAAAATCAATGTTTTAGTCGAAAATCACTTTTTTCCCTATATATTTAAGCTCAAAGTTCAGCTGGGGAGGAGCTACGTTAAAAACGGGGAGTGGCCTATTTAGACTGCTGTGACGTCAGCTAGCACACGTTGTCTGCTACCACGGTTTTGTATAGGAAATGCGAAAAATGTTCCTGTTTTCTTGAATTTTTGCGTGAAAAAGGAAATAAAAGTCATCTACAGTACCACTGAGTAACAGGAACATCTATAATAATGGAGTTAAACGCTATCTAAGTGTTCGCCTCAACTCAAAATACAGAAAATAGTCACCCAGTTTTAACACAGCGGCGATTTGGGTCCTGAAAATGAACTTCTTCAGTAGTATATGCCTACTGAATCCATGAAGTAGGGACACAAAAAACTGAAATACTACTTAAATCACCCAAAATCCATGCTTACTGCTAGCGAAATCGTACTTGTTAAGCTATTTCGATACTTAAAGTCCCCAATATACTACTGAAAATATTTATCCTCCTTAATATTAAGAGTGATAGTTTAAGTTTAAGTAGGTTAAAAGTTGAAGTAGTGTGGTATTTGTAAGGACTTAAGTGGTGAAAGGGTACTGAATAAGTCAAGTCATACTTAAACTGACTTGGACTATACGTTCTCATCAGACATAGAGCCGTTAACTAAACAATTATTAACAGAGATAATAATTGAAGTATATCTTCTTTAAGCCGTTCGATTTGTCTCGTTGAGTTGTTTCGAATAGCTAAATAACCAAAAATAACTAAAACGCCACAGTTTTTGTCGGACAAGTAGCTAATGCAATATAACTGGCGTGATCTGATAACCGAAAAGTGTATGACGTCCTAAGGTAAATGAATCCATTTATTACGTATTGAAAATTAATTGCATGATGTCATCATGCTATTGTCGTTTAATTATTGCTTTCTTACTGATTTTTATTTAAAAGAAGAAACAGAAGATATTATGTATCGATAGTTAAAGAGCACCTAAAAATGATTTTTACGACTTCGTTCTGCTTGTCTGCTAGCTGTACGACGTCCGTGTAACTTCTAAGTTCAAACACTTCGTGTCTGGCCACATGTGGTTGTAATTTTTAAACCGTCAAATTTTTATTATGGTGAGTTAAAATTGTTTCTTTTTCTTTTAAATAATAGTGGTTATCAGCAATGTTTATGTTTTGAAGAGAAACTGGTGACGAGAATTCAGTGCCAAACTACGGTTGAAGAATCACTCAGAAATTGACACTTTTATATTAGAAGGTATGCATGTTTTCAA
Organism: Ceriodaphnia dubia; assembly: GCA_022539655.2. Taxonomy (NCBI): domain Eukaryota; kingdom Metazoa; phylum Arthropoda; class Branchiopoda; order Diplostraca; family Daphniidae; genus Ceriodaphnia; species Ceriodaphnia dubia. The sequence continues at coordinate 1,879,104 of JAKUCG020000082.1, forward strand.
GTTTCCTTTACAAAAATCTAAATTTTGTTCACCATATTTATCTTAGCCAGCTTTTGGAGTCCAATTAAGGTCCACACTCCCAGTTGTGTTCTGTTTTTTCACACCAGCCTTATTCTCGGTGTTTGGATTTCATTTAAGGACTGATCTGGAAGCTATAAGGTAGTATCGTAAAGCTTAAAGTTGGCTTGATATTCATGGAACATTTTTTGTTGTTGCAGATTTCGAAAGCGACCACAATATTCCAGTTGTTGGATGAAAGTGAACAAAACTTTTTGGTTTGGGAACGGAGGCAGATTTTTTAGTAAGTTGTGATGAAACGCTGCTGGAGGTAATAGAAAGAAACACAACTACTCATGGTACTACTCTATAGTTTTCAAGTTAAAATTTGTGTTTTTGTTTTGTTATAGATTATCTGTGTCCAGAACAAAAAGGCAATGCAGTTGAACCTACATGTAGGACTCACCTACCTAGTCTCCAAGTTGAACATGCCAACAGTGAAGTATGGAGTTGAAACAAATTATACTCTTTTCATGTAGTTTTGAGCAGTTGTATGTATATAGTACCGATTGTTCTCCAATAAATCATGTGTATTTCAACTGAAACACAAGACTTTTTTTCTTTTTATCTTCAACCTTATTCCCTACTGAAAAATTAAGGAACCCCTAGATCCTACTGAAATTTCAGGGATCCCTCGAAAATCATAATTTAAGTAGGATTCATAATGTTAAGTACGATTTCTATATTAAGTAGGAAGACCATTAAGTAGGACAAATTGAATTGAAGTAGTTTGGCAATAGTTAGGGTCTTTAAGTGGGATTAAGTCAGTACCAAAATCGCTGCTGTGAACTATCGTTTTATTTTTCATAGAAGAAAATTGAAAAAAATAAAACTAATATCTAAATATATTGGCCTTGTAAGTTATGATAACCCATTATGACAAATAGCCATTTAGTTGAGATTTCGTAAAATGCGGTAGAATATCGAACTGTATTTCAATTCGGTAACATTTACTCCTGATCGACAAATAGAAAGATAGAAGATATTAACTCGTAATCAGGAGTTGTACTAAATAAAATTTCTCTGTCCTTTTTATTTGGGCAACTGATTTTTCGTAAGACTCCGGCCCCGCATACAGCGCTAGGCGCAACGACTTGTCCAAAGTTTTTGTCGTGTTTTATCTAACCGTCTACCATTTCAACATCAAACATGTTGTTATATTGGGAATTCCTCCTTCTCATATTTTCCTCTAAATGGATGCCTCGACACTTCAAAAAAGTTTCAAGGCATTTTAAGATGGGAAACATAGACTGCAACAGGCTGAAGTATAGAGTGCGTCGTCTGTATCTGCTATGTGACGTCACAGGAGACGAAATAGGCCACTCCCCGTTTTCAAGAAGGAGGCGCATAATCGAAACTTTAAACTTAAATATCTAAGTGGGGGATTTTTTTCACTTAAAACAATGATTTCAAAAGATTTTTTTGTTTTTTTTCCTCTTTTTTTAGTATACTTTTTAAAAAAGTTTCGGTCAAAAGCGAATTCCGTATTAGCCAGGTGAAACATTTGCAGGTAGAATCAAGCAGTATGTTGTACAGCCTCAAGTTTTCCATTTGCCTGTCATTCCGCAAAGAAAATCAAAGAATTTGCATGTTTTCTGCCAGAGATACGGGGCTTTGCGCACATCCTATATCCCCGTTTCGGCTCGCTGCCCGCCTCGAATGTTAGTCTGTTCCTCCTAAACTAAAATAGTACAAGAAGATCTATGATGATCTTCAATTCCAAAGTAAGAATATTCTCTGATCCCAGGACGAACCGACATCGGACATGTCAGGATCAGACATGCCAGGACATGCAATGATACGTATATATTTAATTAAGACATTACTGACATGAGCCGATAAATATTTTAACCAATTATTTATCGGTTCGTTTCATCTAACATTGATATTTCAAGTATCATACAGTACATAATTAGTAAGGGCACTCTCTAGTTTATTTAATGTATAGCCAGGTCAACAATTTACAAAAAGGTTCTAATAGTATGGTTTTATCATATGCCGGTCGTCCCAGTAAAAAAATTGTTAATTAGCGTGTGTACTGCCAGAGATGAGGGTTTTTCCATATAAATTTCCCACCATTTTCTTTCACTGCAACTTGACAGCCTTAATTCTGATGTCTTTCCATTTCGCCAGTCCCTATCCCTAAGTTATTTTATTAACCATTTCGACAGCGGCTTCGCTGCGCTCAGCAACAGTCGCCCGAACCCCGTAAAACGGGGCTGACACTGAATAAAATCTGGGGCTGATGCGCAAAGCATTGTCCGGCGGCACAGATCTGGCGGTGACTCAATTTTCCCACTGTCCACGACGCCGCCTCCGGCGCCGTGAACGTGTGGGGCCCCGAGCTCGGCGGCCGGGATCTCACGTCGGCCTCGCATAGTGCTCAAGTACAGTATCCACCCAAAATATTAGTCCCTTTTTTTTAGTCCCACCCTTTTCTGTGTAAAAACGGCAAATGGGTCTGTTAAGAAAATCGGGTTTTCGACCATTTAAAATTAAGCTAGAATTTTTAAATTTAGATTTTATTAAAGAGGAAATCTTTTTCTGCACGCTGATTTTTTTTCCTGGTTTGGACTATGATCCGCCAAAAATCACGAGTAGTCGCATAATTTATTAGACCCCAAATGTTTCCCCGTGTTAAACATTGAAATTTAGCGGTCTCTATTTTCTTGAAAATGAACCGGCAGAGCCGGGAAAAAAATCAGCATGAAGCTGACGTCGATGCGAGCAACAATTTTGCGATAAAAAATTAATTAAACTGAATTGATTGTCGAAAATTGCATCGGAAGTTGAAAAAAAATCTTTGTTTTGGCTGGGCGAATTTTTTTCGGCGCAGGTAGTCGACTGACCTTTTTCTAATTTCGACCTACCCTTTTTTCGTCTCTCTTCCCCGATTTCCCCCATGAATTAGGACGTTTTGGAGCCGTGAATGTAAGGGAGGGAGACGAAAAAAGGGTAGGTAAAAATTGGAAAAAGGTCACGACGCCGCCCCGGCGTCGTGAACACGTGGGGCCCCCAGCTCGGCGGCCGGGATCTCACGCCGGCCTCGCATAGTGCTCAAGTATTAGCTTAATGAACTTTCGACAGCGGCTTCGCCGCGCTCAGCGCCACAGTCACCCAATCTGACTCTACCTTTTAGTTTTCAATTTTGCTTTGACATTGACAGGATCGTTTAAAATAAGTAACGACATTTAAATGATGATCCTGAATATTGCTTAGTAATGAGATTCCCTGGTTCACCCTATGTATATTTTTATTATTTAGAAATTCCCTGGTGCGAGAAAGAGAGGGAAGGTCTAGTTTGACGATAACACCGCTAAAGCTTTACATTCTAGGCCGTAAACCCCGCAGGCTCAACAGTGTCCCCTCTTTAATTTCTCACTCGCTGTACACCAAAACAGTCTTTCCAACTTTTTTTCAGGGCAAATTTAATTTGGAAAAACCAAACAGATTTTGGTCAAAATTAAGATTTTAGGGGGAAAATTCCCAAGGTCGTACCTTCATTTTTTGCCGACTTATTGCAACTGCAATTTCATGGAATCCTCTCGGCTAGCTAGGCCAGAAACAAATTTGCAAGTTAATATGTCAGGTCGTGTAGGGCTTCAGCGTCAATGTGGTGGCCATAAAAAAAAATCAGGAAAGTTAATCAACTTAATTTCTACTACCGAAAAAAAAATAAAAATTCTATCGCATTTAGTTTAGCTTTGGTGTGCGGGAGCACGAGGGCCGTTAACCCGCAAAAAGGTGGGAGGGTGTAAACAATTCTGGTGGGTACTGTATACCAATTTTGGAACTGTTATACTGGGAATCGGTAGAAATTCATACCAATCGACTTAAATCAGATAATTGCGTGAAAACCTGTAAAGAGGCTACCAAAAATTGAGTATGACACCTTAAGCTGGAAAACGTGTTCAATTTTTAAGAAATATGTTACGAAAATTAAGAAGTCTACTACTGAGAACGGTAGGCTTAAACGAGGCGTTGTTAAGTAGAATACTCTCTACGAAAAATGTCCAGTGTTTTATTGGACATATATGCCCGCATATATGGGGGATGGGGCAATACTCAAGTTTGAGTGCGCCCGTGAAACCATTAAAAAAAATATATGCTCGCACGCATTTACGGACATTCGCCGTAAAAATTGGGAATTTTTTTTTATTTGTCTCCTTTTTAGGAGACAAATACTGGTGAACTTATTATTCATTTTCAAATAAGACATTTTTTCCATTAAATGGAGAATTAAGTCCACTTTGGTTCTGACAACTCATGGGTAGACTGTTTAGATCACCTATAATAGGCTACCCATTTCGTGAGGAAAGAGGTTTCGAGAAACAAAAAGATGTAGAGGCAAAGGGTTTCATGTTTTAGCTAGTTTAGCTAATGAGGCGTTACATTGTAACGGGATTTGGTTAGCGAGTAACCCCATATATACGGCCACGATTAGCGAATGCATTCGCTAACCAAACGAGATTAGCCAATTCATTCGCTAACGGACAATTGGTTAGCTAATGCATTCGCTACTTGACAATTCAGTTGCTGATTCGTTCGCTTACCAAAAACCGATTCGCTAATTCATTCGCTAACGGATTTTAGAATCACGTGTGTTGAGCGGCGTTGAGTTTCTCTGAGCGCTCCGAGATAGTTAAACACTTCCTGAAACCTTTTTGATCAATAGTTTGAGAATTATAGCCAAACATATACGCCCTATCGAAGCTATCAGCTAAGTTTAATAAAGGTCCTATAATCATTAAAAAACCCTGGCTTTTTTTCACCGAGTACTCTGGTGTGATTGGGAGGGGAATGGAAACATAAAAGGTTGGAATTCCCCCACACCCTTTTGTTCCTCTTTTTACTTAATTTACTAAAACATCAACACAAAATATCCTTTACAAAATTCCCATATTTTAAATATTGATGATAAGTTTTTCACTTTTAAAGATCCTTTGCAATTTACAATAGGTTATTGCTGTTTGACTTTAATAAAATAAAGTATTACAGTTATTACAGTACTTAAGTATTGACAGTTAAGGTGCTTTCACCGGACTAGCAGACGATGTCTGCGAGGCAATAAAGTAACGGGCCCCATAGTCCCTATATTGCACCGGCACACAGAATATACAGAAATTGAGTGAAAAGCACACAAAACATGAAAAAAAAACAATATAAGAGGGGGGGGCGGCGGCTAATAAGGGTCAAAGGAAAGAAACTGCTGAACTGAGCTAGTAGCAGGGGGATGAACTTAAGGGAGAATATGCAAATAAGAAACACTAGAGGCGGCAGATTAGCTTGGTAGCTGAAAGGAACAAAACAAGGGCTTTTTGAATTAGAAATTGAGCATTGTCAGGTAATGAGAGATCAAGACCCAGAGCAACTTGTAAGGATTGGAGTAGCGAGAGAGAATAATGCGGAGAAATGAAGCAGGTTCCGTCTGATAGTGGGGACAATCGAATAGAACGTGATCTGCGTCTTCTTTAAATGGGCAGCTTTGAATGCAATCGTCGCTAATATTGTGATCGATTTTGGAGTAAAAGCCTGAGAGATTATTATGGCCAATGAGTAGCCGGAAAAGAGCAGAGTTAGTGGATTTAGAAGGTTGGAGGTGCCAGGGGAAGGGGCCAAATTTAGTGCGGTTTGCACAGTCGAAGGACTTGTGGGTAGGCTATCATGTTTGGCCACCAAAGAGCTCTGAATGCGACAATTTGTTCGAAGGCAAAACAAAACATTAGAAATGCGAGGGAAATGGGGGTTTGTAAGGGATTCAGTAGCTAACTTAACCTTACGGGAAAAAGGTAATTCTGGAGTTTCCTGTTCGAATTTTCCTTAAAGGACCATATTCGTTCTAGCTCGACTAGCTATAGGACCCGAACTGAGCTATTTGTGTTTGTCTCTTTTTACATCGTTCTACTTGGTTCTAGTAAAATTTCGTTAAATCTTTAATATTTGCAACTAAATCCCTTACGAAAATCATATAATATGATGTCATATGAGATATGAGTTCTCAGTTCCAATGTCGCATATCGCATATGATTCGCAGATGATTCTCATATGCGAAATGAGACATTGGAACTGATTACTCACATCTCATATGAGCTCACATCATATGTTTTTTGTAAGGGATTGGCCGGAAAGCTGTTAACGGACGGTAGTGCGTCGACTTTCCTGCTACTTTAGCAAGGGAACTAGAGATTCAGTTTTAGTAGCGCTGTAATTTTTTTCGGTATAGTTTTAGTCTCCATTACCGAATGAATTAGCGAATCGGTTTTTGGTTAGCGAATGAATCAGCGAATCGATTTTTGGTTAGCGAATGAATTATCAACTGAATTGTCAAGTAGCGAATGCATTAGCTAACCAATTGTCCGTTAGCGAATGAATTGGCTAATCTCGTTTGGTTAGCGAATGCATTCGCTAATCGTGGCCGTATACGTAGGGGAGACTGGGGTCAATTGTAACACGAGACAAATGTAACAAAAATCATTTAGGCCATTCAAATTAACTCTAAAATTCTGAAATATTTATCATAAGAGCATCTTATATAGAAGAAATTTTGGTAATTTTTTCAAATAAATCAAACAAAAACTGTTGAAGTTATAAGAAAAAAACGTTTTTGACACCCTAAAGTAAAATTTTCGGTTCGTCAATTTTTTCTATTTTCCCTTCTACAAAGTTCAAATTTGACCAAGTTTCTTACACCAAACGTTTTGTTATTATGTCCCTTATGCATTTTTGCAATTGATTTGTGTAATAATCAGAGGTATAATGGAATAAAAATTAATTTAAGGGGAAAGGTTCAGTGTGGGGCGATTGTAACAGTCCAAATAATTTAGGGAAAAAACAAGTCTACATCAGTTTTTTCACCCAGAAGTGATGCAAAACATCATATTCTTCTGTTTGAATGCTAAAAGTTGGCATACTTGCAGAAAGAACGAAAAATAATCCAGATTTACTGTTTTAAATGGGTGAGCCGGCAAGCGGTAGCTCTTATGGGAAATCCCACGTTACATTCGACCCCCACCCCTGTTACAATCGTCCCGACATGTAGGTACAATTGTAACAAAAAAGCATCATCATTCTAGATTTTTTTACTAAATAACTATTTAACTCTTATGTTCCATAAATTCAGAAAAGTAAGCCAAGATAATAAGCTATCTGCCGTATTTTTTAAATATCTGTAACTTTAATTCTAGCTGACGAAAAAAATTGAAGTATGTTTTTTGTTACAATCGACCCCAGTCTCCCCTATATAGGGTTACTCGCTAACCAAATCCCGTTACAATGTAACGCCTCATTAGCTAAAGTAGCTAAGATATAGTAACCCCGTTTTCTGAATACAATTTTTTTTTTAGATGACCTTTCAAGATAAAAATAACTCAACATGCAGAAATATGTTGAATAAGTTAATTGTCAAAATTTCATGGACATCCGAGCAACCGTTTTATTAATAATTAGCCACGAAAAATCTTTTTTCGCCGTAAGCGCCATGTTAAAAACGGCGATTTCAACTGCTTGCCATTTGCCTGACGATATCGTTACATACATGCACTCTCGTTTTTTAGCTCTTGAAGACCCTTTCGAAGGGAAATGAAAAGTACTTCGAAGCTCTTCGAAGTATCTTCGGTGTATTTCGAAGCACTCTTCATTTCGCTTCGAAGAGGAATAAAAAATGTGAGTGTAAATAAACATTATAAGATCACCATTTTTCATATTCTCACAAAATCAATATCACATTAGAATCAATGATCGTCGATCATAGTTCATCGTTTAGAAACATTTGTTTTTTATTTAAAATACCTATTTTCATGATTTGAAAAACTGGGAACATTTCAAATTCAAGTTAAAGGTAGAAAAGAATAAAAGATAGGCCTACTTATTTTCGAGCAAGTTTTTGAAGGGTCTTGCACTAATGTTTTTATGCAAAGTTCACTGTAAAATCATAATATTGCAATTACTTCGGGGTTCCTTTATCCCCCTTCATAACCTGACCCCACTACAATTATAGTTTAAGAAATGTTTAGTTGTTGTGTCAAGTTTTGAACTTATTTTGAGAAATAGTTAGATACTATATTATCCAGTTTCGCCCCCACACACCACAGACTCCCAAAAGCTTTCGTCTGCAAAACGTCACATTCTCACGTATACGTGAGAATGTCTATAGACATCTGCCATGGGCCATATTAATACATGCCTCGTCCACCCGGTTTCTGATTTTGGTAAATCTTTATAGTCCAAAAGGTCCTCTTAGATTGTGATGTTTGCTAGATTCACTCACAAAAGTAAGTTTTTAGCTTTTATTAATGTCTAAATAAAAGCTACTTAGTCTGATGCTGTTTTATGTCTTTAAAGTTATATGTATTTACCTTTTTATATTTTATTACGGATCCACTTTTAGGGGTTTCCATGGTGAAGTTCATGGGTTTCCATGATTTTCAACGCGGTCAGGCTTATGAAATATGAAATATATAGATCGAAATCGCATATACTACTGTCAGTTTTGTTTTTCTTAGAAGCTATTAGGATAGGGAACCTTACTTTTTTGTGGGGAGATCGTTGAACAATATTGTACGTATTTGAGGGAAATATACAGCACTATAAAATAGTTGGGTAACAGTAAATAAAATATTTTATCAATATCCTGATATTCAACCCCTTTTATTACGTATATGGCAATATTGTTCAACGTAGTAACTTCCATTTTGCTACTTACTAAGTAGCACTTAGTTGACCCTCCGGTGAACGAGAGTGTACGTATTTGAGGGAAATATACAGCACTATAAAATAGTTGGGTAACAGTAAATAAAATATTTTATCAATATCCTGATATTCCCCTTTATTACGGGCAATATTGTTCAACGTGGTCAGGCTTATGAAATATGAAATATATAGATCGAAATCGCATATACTACTGTCAGTTTTGTTTCTCTTAGAAGCTATTAGGCTAGGGTACCTTACTTTTTTGTGGGGAACACGTTGAACAATATTGTACGTAATTGAGGGGAATATACAGCACTAAAATAGTTGGGTAACAGTAAATAAAATATTTTATCAATATCCTGCATGATATAGAATGCAAGGTCTAGCCGAATGTAACAATAGACCTCAGTAATAAAAGACCGTGGTAAACTTCTCCATGGAAACCCCTAAAAGTGGATCCCTAATAAAATACAAAAGGGCAAACACATATATATTAACTTTAAAGACATAAAACAGCATCGGACTAAGTAGCTTTAAAGCTACTTAGTAATATTTTAATGTCTAAATAAATTTATTTAGACATTAATGAAAGCTGTTTAAGTTATTAGAGATGCTTTAAAGCATCTCTAACCCAATTGGGTTACCTTATGATAAACATGTAAAACTTTAATTCCAACTGGCGAAGGTCCAGTTTTAAAACATAAGATTTTACTTAGATTCACAATCATTATAAGAGACCCTATGAACAGAACTATATTAATATCTTTAGTAAACATTTCATGAAATGGTCCAAGCCTATTGCATTTCTTATATGATGAAACCAAATAATAATACTGGTTTTGACTTTACTATCATACATGGAATCTAACTTTAAATAAGAGCTAGGACAATACAATCTTTTAAAACTTAAAATATATATGTAGGAGAGAGGGGGGGTTGTAGGCCCGGGCGCAAGTAGCCATATTTTAAATAACTTCTGTTAAATTTGCATTTTGAAGCCATAAATTTTACATACCTAATAGAAAGAGACAATGTGCACATTTTGAAAAAAAAATTCATGCTTCTACATTAAAGGATTCAATATTTATGTGAAAATATATTTTTCGGGCTTTACTTTATCCCGAGCACAACTTTGGCGGCAGAAGTCCGGTGCGTTTGGTCAAACTCTTTTAAAACGAAGCTTATCAAAGTCATATACTTGAGTTATTGATTTTTCATTTTGAAAACCAATAATGAATCCGTTTTCTCACGTTTTTTTCGTTTTACCAAACTCCTTAAATTGTCGAAGGGGAGGGTAATGTACTAGAAGGGGGTGATTGATGTACGCGCCAAAAACTGTGTGCCCAACTTTTTTGTACGGTATCTATTTTCCTTTAGTTATAAATTTAGATATAAAATAAATAAATCATAAGATATACACAAATTTTAGGAAATTTTCCGCTCTTTAACCTGTATTAATTAAATATATGATTTGAATTATCCTTGTTTTTTTTTTTAATAAAGTTTAAACCCCCCCCCCCCCTCTGTTAGGGCGGTAACCAGACGGTTCGGCAAAGGTTTTTTTCGGACGTTTCGGCGTCGTTTGCCAGGCCAAGGGTCCATAGGCCTTATGTTAGACACTCATCAGTCTGCTATGTCTTTTTCTAAGTTAAAAATTTTTATACTTTTATGTGGAATGATGTAAAAATGATGACGATTCTGTTTATCTTGTTTAAAAGGCTCTTATCGTGTTGGTGCTTTTAAATATGCATTTTAAATGTGTCTAGTTTTTTCCTGATAAGACCATAAGAATAACACTGGGCCAACCTACCCCTACCCTTGTGGCAAAGTGCCCCGTGTCGGAGCATGATGGCATTCCGTTTTTGTTTTCTAAAATTATAATCTGTGACCAAATTAGCAATTATTCAAAGACTTCGAAAGATCTATGGTGTAGCTAATTTTTTGTTCTCTATTTTTTAGAAATTGTCAGAAAAAATATAAGTAACGGTAAAGATTTTGTGAAGGAAAGAAAAATAAGTGAGCCAACTTGGTACACCCCTCCCCTACAAATTAATGATAATGGTTGTGTGCTGGCCAACACTAATCTTATTATGCCTGATGCTTTGTTCCCGATACCTTATTGAGATGTTGAGTTCTGTTTAAAAAGGGGCGTTTGGTTTTGCTATAATAGCGAATGAACTGATGTTTATTATCGCTTGTTGATTAGCGAATGAAATGAGTTTATACTATCGCCCTTCGGCTGGCAAAACCTTTCGCTAACCGACGGAAAAATGGTTGAATAGCTAAAACAATCGCAATCTGAAGGCTAGTTCAACATCCATATCTAATAGCGAAACCTTTAGCTAATCGACGAAAATTTCGCTTATGCTGGACGCCCCTACCTCCTTAAACAACCCATAGTTATCAAATGTTTTGGCCTTTGTGAAGAAAATGGACAAATTGTACTGGAACTGGCAGGAAAAGATATTTTATTCAATGAGAACCCCTACACAATTCATTCACTACGACAACTTATAGATTTCGTTAGAGAACATATTCCAAATGGGCTAAAGTTCAAGGAACTGCATGAAATATCCAAAGGCCTAGCTTATCTGCACGAACGGAGTATTATTCATGGAGACCTGAAGAGTGAAAACGTACTGGTCAGTGGCACTTTAGGTTGGGTCGGTGGATTTTGGTTAAGACCATACAGATGTGACACTCAGCATGTCCATGTCACGGTCTGTTGCAGCATCTTCTGTAAGAAGAAAGGTACTATATCCTACGAAGCACCTGAAGTTTTTTCTACAAGTGAGCATACATTTTACATTAGTTTTATTTACTGTTTTAATGTTGATTCCTCATACCTTTCTCGATCAGAAGACTGCAAAAAGTGATGTTTATTCGTTTGGCATGCTAATGTTTGAGCTCGGGCATCCCACCCTTGACTACCCTTGGCAAATTGTGTTAAGCTCCTCTACATCTGATACAGATACAATGACTGATTGATGAGCTTCTCAGCTCAGCTGTCTGATTTGATACAAAAGTGTTGAAGTGAAGGCCCAGATGAGTGGGAGTGAAGACCCAAGTGCCAAAGAACTTGTTGTGACACTCACATACTTAATATCCACTGACAGTGCACAGGTAATTTCTTGTCCACTTAAAATTAAACTTTTGAATTGCGTAGTGATCGCTAGCTCATCTGAATTTATTAAATAATGTGACTACTTTACCCTATTTTTTAAAGATTGACAGTAGCCCAGCAGACAGCCAAAACAATAACTCCAGTATCAATGGCGACCCAGCCTCAGTTGCAAATTATCCTTTTAAAGTTCCATTCTCTTTGCCGATTAGATTGGTTTGCCCCCGCAGTCAATCAACGCCTAAACGAATGTCGGGAGTCAATCGGCACAACGTCAACTATCATTTAGTAGCAATGAAGTAAGACTAATCCTTAAATGCAATAGTAAGGATGACATTAAGTATTTTTTTTAATTTTTAGACGAGTCTTGACGAGAGCACACTTTTACCAGCTTGCAACAAAGCAACACCGCAATCTGTAACTCTAATTTTAAACCAACTTGTAATTATTATTTTAAAGAAAAAATTTAAACAACATATATTTATTTCCTTTAATAAAGCCCTGATGGTAACTCGCCTTCTGCGATCGAAAATGCATCTCCTCAAATTGAACTGAATGACACTCACTCACCTCCGGTTGCTCATGAAGTAATTTTTGCTTCAATAAAAAAATGAAATACAAATGATTAATTTTCTATTAGAAACAGTCTGTTTCAAACAGAGCCTTGATCGTAACTCTGCTTTTGCTTTCGAGAATACCATCACACCCATGGTTTCAAACGGCGCTCGTTTCCCTTCAGCTTCCGACATTGATGAAGGCGAGGGATCTGAGGATGAGGTCAAAAATAAAGATAAAATATTTGGATAACTCAGTTGAAATTAATATTTTAAATAGAATATATCAGATACTTCGAGCATTAGGGTATCTCAATCCCCAGGAAATACAACATCAACATCTAGTAACTGTAGCAACGAACAGGAGATGAGGTAAATGTAGGCTACTGTTATATAAAGATATCTGAAACATATTATTTACAAATCGTTTTCTTTTAAATATTCCAATAACAGGTTACTGAAGAAGAAGCTGTGACTTTCCAAGGTTACGCATCGCGGCGTTTAGATAACCTTACACTTCAACTTTACCAACTTCAAGCCATGATAAGCATACAAGATCCCTTCGGTGAAACCTTCGGGCTATATATATGGGGCTTTTTAATAGTGCCAATAAAGCTGAAATCCATTTTTGTAGCGTTAATTTTATGGGTTGAAATTAAGATCTAGGTTATTAAGCCGGGGATAAAACAATACCCAATCTTTAGGTAGCAAGAGGCGGGTCTCATTTTGAGGTAAAAAATGAGAGTTCGTTTTTTGGGAACTACTTTCAATCAATCCTCCTTTAAAATAACGGCGGCTTCGTTTACTTGCTCAACTTCTGTTTTAGTTAAAAAGAGAATCCAGCTATTTTACAGGATTCTGAATTCATATTCATTCGTTTATGTTCCTAGGTAGCCATATCGATAACGCTTCGAACGCCCATCACTTGATTACGAGAAGATACGAGTTCGATCATGGGCAGCGAAATACCAATAAAGTCTATCAAGTTTTACTTGCTACCAGAAAGTGAAACAAAAGACGGGCGAAAAACTACGACTAGAACAAAAGACAGGGAAAATGTGCAAGCGATTGTCCACGCCATCTTATGAGGGAGAAAACGTGGCTAAAACAGAAGACGAGTGACAAATGTGCAAAAAATGGTCCACGCCTTCTAATGAGGGGAAAAAGTCTTTAAAAAAAACAAAAGACGAATAAAAAACCCCAAAAGCCATCTATTGAGCCAGGTCGTAACGAATTTTAGCATTAAACCATTTAGAGCCCCCTAATCGCCGGAAGGTACGGGAACTTAGTACCTTCGGTATATTCATAAGAATGAATATTACCCTCAGGGATAATTCCCAAAGAGATGCTGTCGTTGTTCAGGCTACCGGGGCCGGAAAAAATATTTGTTTCTACTTGCCTGCGGTTATGCCTCCGAAAAATCGACAAGTGTTAGCTGTTGTTCCCACTAACGCACTTGGCCACGATCATGTGCACAGGCTCAGAGCTTACAAAGTTACAACAGTTTTCATCAACCCATTCTCCAGTCAACGGGACTAAGATTGAGCGTTCAAAAGTTCTTTGCCTGAAAATCAACGAGCATCAGTTATCATCACGAGTCCTGAATACCTATTTGAAAATGTAAAGACGAAGGGGATTATGGACAAAATACAACCAGAACGATTATAATGTACTATAGCCATTGACGAGGCACACTTAATCAAAGATTGGAAAGAATTTTTCCAGCCCTTCTCCTGTTTAGTTCGACTGAGGAAACGTTTTAGCTGCCCAATAGTCGCACTCTCTGCTACTCTAACGCCTGAAAATCTTGAAGAATTGCGTTTCTTCGCGATCCATTAGTGATTATTGGGAGGATCGATCGACCAAAATATAGCGTTGCACATTACTCCTTACAGACTCTCTTCCCCTACTGAAGGTAATACGAATATGGCAGATGAATTCTTCGGTGTGGCCCAACTCATCAAAACCACTGGTGATAGACAACCGTTTATTGTGTACTGCTCCTATGCTACCGAATGCGAAAAGCTTAAAGAAGACAGTCAACGTTAAGTGCAGCTCATATACTGGAAAATCAAGCCAAAGATAAGATAGGGACATTCCAAGCTTTGAAGGACGGAGACAACTTGAAGGACTAGTGGCAACCAAAGCCTTTGAAATGGGAGTTGATTTGGGGAATAGTCCTAGTGCAGTGCGCGTACCCTGGCTCGCGCTTGCCGTTTTACGAACACACTCTTCACTCCGAAGCCTTTTCTCACCCCGAAGCCCCCTAGCGGGACTGTAATTCCCGTATGTTTTAACACGGAAAACAAGTTAAAACAAGTTTCTAATTTTTGTGTGACCCTGTAGGGATTAAACTACCCACCCACGCTATGCGTCATATCGCAGCAGTCGCCAACAATAACCGGAAAATCTGCAAGATATCACTCCAAAGCAGAGAGCTCTTAATGAGTTATGGTGATTCAGTCCAGCTAATTTGGTTTCCCCGGTCTAACGGAACCATCAGCATCGAGATAGAGAACCACATGGAGAAAGCAGTAATAGAAAAAGTGATCGAGGCCGAGCCGACCAAAATCAAGCACACAAAAAATTAAGAGACAAGGCCACTACCATCCTGCAAAACATTTGGGCTAAGGAATGGCAAGAGACTACTGTGGGTAGCCACACAAAGAATTTCTTCAGAAACCCGCAAGACGCGTCAATCCTCCTTGCAAGCCATCTACCCCACCAAATCACGTAAATTCTGACTGGCCACTGCTCTCTCAACGAGCATCTTCACAAGATAAACCGGCGAGGATCACCGACGTGTACCTGTGGATTTCCAACTGAGTCCGTCGACCACTTTTTGTTTTCCTGCCCGATCTTCGTACACCAAAGGAAAAGTTTTATCGACGCCTGTGCATAGGCGTAGAGTTCCATTTTCCCGGGTGTGGCGAAAGGCGAAAAAAATTCTCCCCCCCCCTAAATAGGGTATTAGTACAGAAACACTTAACTAAAAAATAGCATACGATGGGCTAAACAGCCAAATCACGGGTTCTTTCTCAATATTTGCAGATGACTTTTGTTTTTAGGCTTATAAGCCTTAAATTTGGGTCTGCTATTATAATAGCAGACCCAAATACTGTATCGACACAAGGCAAAAATCTTTAGAAGACATAAACAGGAATTTATTTTAAAATTTGAATTGCAATTTTTTCGAATTTTGTTTTGATTTCCCAATTTTGTTTTAAAAATTACGAAATTTGAACAAATTTGCGGTGGGGCGAAAAGATTTTCGGGTAGGGCGAAAAACTCTCCGGGTGGGGCGGTCGCCTGCTCGCCACCCCATACTCTACGCCTATGCGCCTGTGCCGCAGAAAAAATAAGCTTTCCACCAACCCTTGACGCCATCCCCAAACACGCTGTTATTTGGAATGCCATGGGGGAGTTCATACTAAAGACCAAAAGGTTGGGTTCCAAGAAACACTATGCCGTCTGAATAACTTTGTTCTGTCTTTTTTCCCTTTTTTTTCTCTTTTCCTTCTTCCAATTGTATATACTGCCCAAATATTCCAAATTGCAACTCTCAAGTCCAATAATAATACCCAACAGCTCTATACCCCCTTATGCCCAGCAATTACATACTTATCCAATCTTCTGAAATTTATATAAATCACCCAATACCTGTGCTTTGAAAACCCTGCTATCCGACTTGTGTACCCCTACACGCATCAACTGTAAAAAAATCGTTTGACATAATATCACTGAATACAAGGGGCAATACTCAAATCTGAGTGCGCCCGTCACACCGGTAAAAAAAACGTTCGCACCTTTCGTTGAATGAGTTTGTATATATATGTATATATATATCTTATACTCGAAAGCAATATGAGTGTATGCTCAATTCCTTGTCATCAAATTCAATGCACTTCCAAGCAAATTCAAGAACAAGGATGCCTCTATCTAGACACACACCCAACATTTGATAATATTTGTGTGGTCTAATTCTAAAAGCTGTGACGCTTCATTCAAAAGAAGTGTGTTTGGTAGCTTGGGATTGTCCATGGAGAATTGTTTGACGGCCACGAGGCGTCTTTTCAGATAACCCTCATAGACCGTGGCCGACCCTCCTTGACCAACCCATGACTGGTAAATTGAAGTTCTTTAGGGACTAATTCTTTAAGTCTTGAATTATTTGGGGACTTGAATTGGAATTGGAATTTTGACATGATTTAAGTGTGCATGAAAACGTACTCCAGACTGAAGGTCTAGTGGTTGTCACGGTGCGGTGATCAAAAAGTTAGTAGGGTAGGATAGACAGAAACAGCAAAATGTAGAAGGAATCGCTAGTTTACAAAATTAAAACTCACCTGAGGCGCTAGTCTATATATATTGATTGACGTTTTAAATTGTCATTGAAAACATTATGTGGTGGAAATTTTGAAATTTTAAATATTTATAAAATATGTGGACCAAATCACGATTTCTTTTCGTAAATGATTAGCGACTTATTCAGCAAATCACTCCTTATATGCTTATTAATTGGCTAATTTTCGAAAACAGTTAGCGAATGAAGTAGCTAATAAGCTCAATACGTCTCACGCTAGCAATTCCACTTCGGCCATAGTTCAATTGGATGACTGGTACAGAGAAGACAAGAAACATGCCTTCCAATACTTGGCTGCTCAGCACGGTATTCATACAGGACAATCAAAACTAAAGAGAAAGGAGAGTAACAAACAACAAAGGAAGAAAAAATTGCATCCCAAAGGGGTTAAAATAGTTGAAAAAGCTGTCTGCTCAGCTGATGAAATTTCGTTCAAACGAAAAAGAGGCAGCCCTGCCACTTCATCAGCACGCACTCCAGCTAAAAGAGGTCGTCCTTCCGCTTCAGCTTCAGCAGCACGCACTCCAGCCAAGCCAGTTGCAAAAAAAATTGCCGACGCTTCCCCTTCTGAGAGCTCACATCACACTCGGAAGAGAGCTCGAATCGCCAGTAACGCTCAGCCAGCTGTGGATAAAGATCAGAACATTGGAAAGACTATCTGGGTCTTGACCTCAACCGGCAGAGGCTGAGTTAAGAAAAATCATGGCTGGTGCGAGGCCATAATCACAGAAAGAGACTCAAATGGATTCTACATTGCCAAATACGTGAAATGGCAAAAATATCATGTCGAAATCGAAGATTTATTGGATGAAGAATGTGTTCGGATGGTCACTCCGACCGAAGAAGTTGAATAGAGATTAAATACTTGATTGGGTTTCTTCGTATTTTAATTCTTCGATTTCATAGTTTGGTCAGGATTTTCAACCGTGATGTAACGTTATCTTAATTTGTGTAATCAGTTGGGAAACGACGAGTTTTAATGTTAAACTCTTCACTGCCTTGTGTGTCGTCAGTTGAATTTGCTTGCTTCATTTTTCAAAACATTTCATTAGTTGGCTAAAAAGCTCATTTTCATTATTAATCTCTTTGCTGCCTTGTGTCTGTGTGTCGTCCGCTTAATTTGATTGCCCTTGTTTGTAATATTTTCGTCTTTTGGTTAAACAAGACAATTTTTGCCTTAAGCCTTCAAAATTGGTAATTTTTGTAAACACTTTAAACTCGCCCATGTGCTTTTTGACCCTTACAACGTGCTTTCCGTCGGTTAGCGAAAGGTTTTGCCAGCCAAAGGGCGATAATATAACCTCAGTTCACTCGCTAACCAACAAGTGATAATAAACATCAGTTCATTCGCTGTTATAGCTAATTCCATCATCCCTAGCCGAGGTATCCTACAGTAGGTCCCACGCAAATTCAAAATTGGGCCTCATTTGTGGCGTAAAATTTATGTCTTTATAGGACATCTCACTTGGGACAAAAAGCTATAAATACCGGTTGTCATGCGGGAGTGTTTGTGAGGGTGGTGGCTCTCTGCTTGCCAGCTTTTATTTTGAAAAATTATTAAAAATTGGAAAACCTCTCGTTCTCTATGAGAATATTATTCGAGTATTTTGTTGCAGGTAGCACAAAAATAGCTTGTATTTGGTTGCCGGGAATCAAACGGGGGAAAATAACACAAAAGGAAAGAGAGGGACACAAATCCAAATCGACACAAGCGCGGGGGAGCCTAACGCGGCCCGTCCCTTGAACAAAAATACAAGACACAAAAAGAGATACATACCAGGGAGCTGCCGTTGCGTCCACGATTGAAGGGCGAGTGATCGAGTCACGAGATCAGCCCCGTCCACGAACGTTCTAGGGGAGGGTGCACGACCATTCGTGACATCTAACGGGGGGAAATGGGACACGTCTATGCGACGCCTGGGGCTTGCGGGTACCCCGCTACAATTTTAAAATCTCGCGACCCTCTAAAAAAAGAAGGGGTTCTATATGGTCTGGTATTTAGTAGACTTTAATCAACCATTTTTTATGTGATCGGAGGATAACCTAATGATGTTAAAGATTGAACGTTTTGTTTAGTTATTCTTATTTACATCATTTCTTCTGTTGTTGTACTTCATTTGAAACAAGACGCCAATTTCAATTAAGTTTCAATAATGACGATGGTTTCACACTGAAGATTTTTTTTCAAATTTTTGGGGAGGTGTAAAGCGTATTTATAGGGGGTATCTAACTTTAGCTACGGCCCTGTTACGATATGGAGGAGGAAAAAAACTTACAAATTGCGTTACGTCTTTTATGAACGTTCCCCAAACATATTTATGTTATTCCCCACTGTTACTATATCTGAGGGTGTTAAAATTATTACTTAGTTCATCGTGGAAAATTTAACGAGTTTGAAACAACTTATATATAAGTACCCCAGCTTTCTTAAAGTTTGCACAAGTCGATAATACAACTGAATTTTTATTCAGCATCATATTACTTGATCGATAATTACTAGTACTTATAAGTAGAATTCATAGGCTTTAAGCATGGGACATTCACCATCGAAAGAATTCACATTATGAAAGGGGTAAACACTCTAACTTGCTCACAAGGGCGCCAATATTGCTGCTGCAACGGTGAACAATTCCATCAAAACTGGTTTAGTTTACTCCGTATTCATAGCAAAAAAAACTTGACAAAAGAACATTGAATGCAATGATGCATTCACTTCCACAATCAATAATATAGAAGTCTATGACGAGAAAAACTGTTTTTCTTACTTTTATTGAAAATTTGTATGAAACGGATAGAAAAAAATGCATTTTCCGAAGTGGCCTCAGCTCGTGGCATCAAAACTGGAACCACTGAGAAGAACCGGGAAATTAAAAAGCAAAAGAGGAAATCAACAAGGTAGCCTATCGTCCCAGAGTTCAAATTGAAGACGAATACTTAGAGCCGTGTACTAAATAAAGAAGGTCTGCCTTTCCTTTCTTATTAATATTCTTTCAATTTAATCGTTTGAAGTACATTTTGTTTAATAGAAGCAGGGACGTGAAAAGGGGAGAGGTTGTTACAAAACTTCTGATGATACGACCAAGATCAACCTACAAGGAAACACAACTGTCATCAAGAATATTTTAGATGAAAATTTCGTTCGTTTTTATCCTCCTGTTGCTTTTAATGGACGAGCTTAGAGGCTGTTAAAACCAGTTTCGGCTCAAACAGTTTTCATTCATATATAATGTGTTGCTGTTCTCTCTTTTAACACTTGCGCGCTAAATAAATTCAGAATTAACCCGAGTTGCACATGTCTTACGTCTTATTTTTATACTTATGTAGGCTATATCATATCGTTTTGTGTGTATGGTATCATCAATAAAGCTATCAAAGCAGCATGCCCTATGTAACCATGCTTTTATTATTCCGATTACTGACATGTTCGTAAAAAAATTTGGTTTGCTGACGTGTTGGCAAATGTGAGTTGGTTTGCTGACGTGTTGGCAAACCGGCGACCCTAATAGAGAGTTAGTCGCTAATCGAGGAACCTGATAGAACCAGGTATCATTAGCTGAGTTTGCCAAAATAGAAACCCCAGTCAAAATGTAGTTTTTCTAATGCATTTCAATTGCACATTTTCCTCATTGTATACGTTTCTTGTTTTGATCTTTGTAGCCTATTTATCACGTCATTATTATCTTTTTCTTCAACAGCGTCTAGTGTTTGCTTGGTTTTCTTGTAAAGAATTAAGAAATAAAATGATATTGTCAAACTTGCACTGGCTCTTTATCTGAAAATTTCTGTTTAACTTTCCTAATATTTTATAGCATTCTTCAATGACCCGATTTTTATTTGTTTTCGGAACTTTGCAAATAATCTGGATCCCAATTCTTTCGGTGGTCTGCGATTTCACTGATTAGCCTGCAGTCAAGGAATTCACGGCCTAGGAGTATCCAGGACCAACCCTATTTTAGTTAGTTCCGTCCTCTTACCTGACTAACTACTAAACTCTCGGGAAGCCCATGACATCTATATACTGTTGAGCCGCCGAGCGAGAAGTTAGCTTGGCGCCACAACATAAACGACCATATCACTAAAAAGTAAGCGCAAGGACATTAACCGGCCGTTTACAACACTACCGTATGAATTATTAATAGGTGTACCTAGTGATACCTATATAAAATTGTTGCATCAAACTAGAAGATCTAACCACCGATCCATATAGTTTTAAAGGTATACGATAAGGCACGAATACCTCAAAAATTAGGTTTTATAAATGGAAAATGATATCATTTTCTCTAGAAAAGATCAGATAGTATTATGGTAACACCAGAGGGTAACACTGCATTCGACTTATTTAAACAAATATTTCTGAATAAAATCGATGTAATTATAAGTTAATTTAACTTAAATCACCTTTTACTCAAATATACCTCTGATTTTTACTTAAATCAATTGCTAAAATGTATAGGGGAAGGTGGGGTTGGATGGGACACTTTTGGTTTTTCCCTCATAACTTGGGTATTTATCAACAAAACTAAAAAATATTTTGGAATTGCATTCTTCTTGATTGCCCCCCTTTCCATTATTTTTTGCAAATTCGTCGCTTCAAAAATGGGCCCGCTACGATTTTTCAAAATGCGCCAAAATTTAGGGGCGGAGCAAACAGCGTGGGGTAAAATGGGACAGAGGGGGGGGGGTTGAATGGGACAGGGCACAAATATTTAAAAAAAATTTATCAAAAAAATATGTAATTAAGTCTTTCTATTAGATTAGTAAAGTTCATTGAAGAATTTTTTGATATCGCATAAGATGCGATGAGGATACCAACAAAAAGAAAATCAGACTTTTTGCCGATAGAGGGCGCAAAAAGTAGGCGGGGCTTGACGCGCATGACGCCTATGCTTTTGCAGTCCCAAGCAACCCCACAGACCGTGTCCCATTCAACCCGTTAAAAGCTGTTTTGCAAAAATCGCAACTGAAGCCGCAATTTTGCTTCTAAAATTTTTTCTTTCCACCAAACTGTAGGTAATTGAACGCGCTACAATCAGTAATAATCTCATGTTAGTGTGTTGAACGGTTAAAGCGCTATTCGATCCACCGCGGATTTTTTTTTAACAAAAATTTGGCCCCAAAACAACTTTTCCCTATAACTCGAACAATAATTACCGAAAATCAACAAAATTTTTGCCCCAAATAAAAGTCATTGTAAAGAATAAAATATATTTTTTCTAGATTTTTCTAAAATTATTTGCTATTTTTTATCCCCCTGTCCCGCTCTACCCCATGTCCCAACCAACCCCACCCTCCCCTACGGGACATTTAAAAGAAACGTTTGGTGTAAGAAACTTGGTCAAATTCGGACTTTATAGTAGGAAAAATTGGCGATCCGGAAATTTTAATTTGATGTTGTAATAGTTGCTGGTGGTATAATTGAATTGGAATCAAGACACTTCTTCTAGTTTTAAATGTTGTATTACGACACGACAACAGGCAATACTAGCGAGTAAAGGCAAGCAGTGAAGACTCCCTCTCGTACAGTGAGGCGGGCTTTTATACTCGCGAACTTCCGCTTAGCGAAAGTTCGCGAAGGAGGGTGACAGGGAAAAGTGTCACGCAGGACACTGGCGAACAATAGGTAATTAGCGGATCCGGGTCAGGTCACTCGCCGATTTCCCGGTCGCGAGATCTCTCTTGTTGCTAAGAGAATCTCCGCGACTGGCGGTTTCGCTAAATGACCATTTATGGATTGGCGCTCTCACAGATAGCGAGGTCAACGTGCGACGGCCGAATAAGGCAACGCGCACGTTACATCCCTCCCACCCATAGAGAACATGACCATATCCAGGGATCGAAACATTTAAATTATATCAGTACTAATACGAGTAATAGAGAATAGGCTATTTGAGTAACATGCATAATGAGCAAACTTTAAGTAACAGTAAGCAAATACTTGTAAATACTTGTAGATTAGTCAGCGTTGGGTTACACTGGTACTCCTTGATGCTCGGTATTATAAACGAGAAGGTAGGGCTATAATTGAGTACCATACAGAAACAGCAACAAGGTATCAAGTTAGCAATGAAATTACCATAGAAGACAAGGTAAAGTAAAGATGTGCGCGGAATCGCGACTGAATTTCTTTGTTCAGATCAAAAGAAAAGTCACAATAAGCTTCGAATCAGACAAATTTAACACGAAGAATGGTTCTTCTGCTGGCTGCTTTGTTGTTGCGTCTTCTTCTCGTCGCAGTGGCTGCTTCTATGGCACCTTCCCCTTCCCTCCTCGGTTGTGGGGTGTTATGCTGTGGATGGGGCCTTCTTTATTATGCTTCTATTCTTCGAATCTTCGGTTAGATGACCGTCCAGATGTTATCTTCTTCTCTTAAATGCTTTTGGTTCCCGTACTTAGGTTTTTTAAAAAACGAATTTCTTCCTTTCTACATTTTTCTGGCTGTAACAGCACTTTTTTCTTTCTTTTTGAATGATTGCTAGGGTTTCTTTTTTCTTGATTGATTTGCTTTCTCGCTCTCTGGTCAATATTTTTTAGTTGGGTGGGGAGGAAACTATTTGTAATCCGTTGGATAAGTTCTTTTTAAGATCGCTTCTTAGGGATGAATTCTGGGGAGCTCGTTTATATTTTTTTGCTTGTTTTCTAGTAAATTTGTTAGTTGGGAACTGTTGACACTATTTGGGCTTACTATATATAATACTGGATGCACTGTCTAGTTTACCATCGGTGTCGCCATCACGTTACGCGATGAATAATCCGAGAAATACAAAGAAATATCTATTTCATTTCTGTTTTCTCCGTTGAGCCTACGATGCCATTGCTCTCCTCTCCCATACCTGTGTGGCGCCAGGTACTGGCTTCAACGGGGCTTTTACTCTGACCTTTCAGGGTACGTGTGCGCACTTCAGACAATTCCTTTCGTACGCAACAACGTTTTGATTCTAGGTCAGTAGTAGCTTCGCTGAATTCTAGTCAGGGCTTTTACTGTTCCGTAACTTTCCGCTATATCCTACTGTATACGCGGTACCACACAATTATCTCTTAACTTGCCACACTAAGCGATAAAAAAAATAAACGCTTTCGTTACTTTCAGTAGTCACGAAAAAAATCTTAGCGATAAGCATCTTCTAGTGGGACCGTTTCCCAACTACTACCTACTTATTTCTAACGTAACCACCACGGGTAGCAAAATATGCCTGAGATTATCAGCGTTCTTAACTGCTTACCCGTGTGGTATCTTATACCTAAACCGAACACCAAAATCTTAAGCGCTCATCACCTTGTGAGTCGCCAAGAGGGTTCGCACTTTATTCACCAGCCATTCCAGTGGACTATGGTCTGTGAAAACTAGAAATTACCTTCCGTACAGGCAAGGTTTAAACACGTTAACTACGTGTACTATTGCATAAGCCTCTTTTTGGTCGTAGACCGTTTTGCATGCCTATCATCTAAATATTTCCAACTACAAGCGATGACGACCTCAATATCGTTTGATCCCAACGGACCCTCTGAGTGGGGTGGACGTTGCATCTGTGCTAGAACTGCCCCTACATCATAACCAGAAGCATCCGTATGCACGATGAAATTTCGTGTAAAATCGGGATACTGAAGGATATGATTGGGCATCAAGCAGCACTTGATGCGGTTGAAAGCGTCCTTCCGTCCGTCCCCCCTTTCCCCATGTCACATCTCCGTCAGTGACGCCAATGGGTGGGCCATCTCAGCAAGAGCCCTCATTTAATCACGGAACAAACCTGCTAGACCTAGGGAGGAGATCAATACGTTCGGATTCGTTGCTTTAGATATTCCAGAATGAAACGTGCTTCCCGATTTCTGGCGCGACACTTTTGGAAACTATAAATGTAATTCTGACTTTGCTACTTCTAAACTCTGTTTTTTCAATCTTTAAATCGATGCATTGTTAGTCTATTAGGAATTGGAATGTATATTGACCATACTCACGAATGAAAGATATGTAGTTTATGAGTTGTTTAAAAAGTTCTGTGGGCCACCATCACGGAACTCGATGCTGGCTTGTGTCGGTTCGAAATTTAGGTAGTTTAATCGGTTTGCCATTTTGACTATGGTTCTGACTTCAGGAGATAATTCTCTCTTGACAAATCCTTGAAGAGTAGAGTAGCACATGATTGTTTTTCTAGAACTTGATTAGGATATTTGGCTCGCCATCTTGATGTCAGCGGAAAGTTCAACGAAGGCAGCAACCAACGATCGGTAAAGCACTTTTTTTTTTTAAAAATCGCAAGTGCACGTTCGAAATTCAATAAACACAAGTTCTATTACGGTTTCTCAAAGTTGATCAAGATTAAAATTTACGTTGGGCGCCAAATGTAATAGTTGCTGGTGGTATAATTGAATTGGAATCAAGACACTTCTTCTAGTTTTAAATGTTGTATTACGACACGACAACAGGCAATACTAGCGAGTAAAGGCAAGCAGTGAAGACTCCCTCTCGTACAGTGAGGCGGGCTTTTATACTCGCGAACTTCCGCTTAGCGAAAGTTCGCGAAGGAGGGTGACAGGGAAAAGTGTCACGCAGGACACTGGCGAACAATAGGTAATTAGCGGATCCGGGGGTCACTCGCCGATTTCCCGGTCGCGAGATCTCTCTTGTTGCTAAGAGAATCTCCGCGACTGGCGGTTTCGCTAAATGACCATTTATGGATTGGCGCTCTCACAGATAGCGAGGTCAACGTGCGACGGCCGAATAAGGCAACGCGCACGTTACAATGTGTCGAAAACTTTTTTTCTTATAACTTTCTTATAACAGGTTTTATTTGATTTATATGAAAAAATAAACAAAATGCCATCTCAATAGAATGGCTGTATGATAAAAATTTCAGATTTTTAGAGCTAATTTAAATGACCTAAACGATTTTTGTTACAATTGTTTCGTGTTATAATTGATACCAGTTTTCCCAACCCTACCCAATTTTAGGTGCAAAATGACCCTTTTTCCACTCTACTACTTTACTAACTTTAAGTAGTTTTCCGCAATTGCAGGGAACTGCTTGTTGAGGTAACAGTTTAATATGCAATCCTTATGATTTGTAAAAACTATGCCCCATTCGATAAATGCCCAGTCTACAAATATTAACTTAAAAGATTATCAGTCTAAAATATTTGTTTACAAAATATATAGGCTACGTGGTCACTACATACGTTAAGATAAACAGCATGTCCTGTTTTTAAATTTTTTAAGCAATCGGATGTTGTATTACACCTAAGAACGGGTTCGTCTCTCAACATATCTGAAAGACGTTTCATAAACCCTGTGTGTTTAAGGTTCTGTTATTTATACATACATTAATTTAATTCCACTACTGAAATGATAATTTATAATGAGAGATTTATGTACGAGACTAATGCGTAGCGTACCTGCATGAGTAAAATACTGTCAATTGCATATAATCTGTCTACCGTGAGACGAACCCCTGGAGTGTCTGCTATTTCAAAAAATGAGTTTACAATAGGTTTTTGGTTTGGCGACATCAAATGTGACGTCAAAGTACTGCAGTATATCTGGATAAGAAAGAAACATCCCAAACACCAGGAACCTGCTGCCACACGAACAACGAATCGATCCGAAAAACACCTTTGCCCTTTAGTTAACAATAATGATTTTGTATTGAAAAATTTTGTTTAAGCGTAAATACTGCATCATAAACTACCTTGAGAAAGTAAATTCCCCATCACATACATAAAATAATCACTTCTATGTTGTCTTTTTGAATTTGCTTTATTTATTGATTGGAAGTCTCTAATGGGCTTATAACTAAGTAGATGAAAGAATAGACCAGCTATTAGAATGAAAATAATAACCGTTATCCACACCTACAAAAATAACTCGTCTGTAAAGAAGGTAATACAGAAAAAAACTATTTTTTCACCTGATATGAAAGAGGCTTGAGGGCTGCTTTAATGTTTACATTTGCCCTTGGATATGGGACGATTCCCCCAAAGGCTGCAGTATCCCAGCAACTTGGAAAATCAACTTTTTGAAATCGAGATGGATTACCTAATAGTGGCGCAAGAACGTAATCCGCTTTCTTCAAAATATAATATTCTGAAATTAAAGTCTTGAAAAATTGTTGTCCCTAATAATTAAACCTAGACTTTACATTTTCAGCCAGATAAGAAACCCCTCCTTTTTTGGTCGGGGAGTCGTCAAAAACTATTGTTAATCGATCCGGTTGGGGTACAAGAACGTAACTGAGCACGAGGCATTTTATTTGGTTCAATTTGAGCAATGATTTGAGCAATCCATATTACAAATAACATTGATTAGGATATATATTAGTAACTCACCTAAAATTTTGCATTTCTGAAAGGGTATCGATCATGTTTTTGAGGGTGCCTTTAGCTGAAAGGAAGTGACCAGTAGTGTTCCTTTCCATCGTGAAAGCTGGAGGGAACTATTTTCATTTGGGTCAAATTTAAATAATATAAAATGCAAAAGATTAAAAAGAAAAACTTATGTTATTTATGGAATAAATGGTTCTAAAACGCGAAGATGTCGTCCATTAAGTGCGTTTGGGCTGGCAAACGATCCAATTGCCATACTGCAGCCGCTATTTAAAGTCTATGATCGCCTGTTGTAAATAGCGTACCACAACAATCTCACAAAAAAAAGGAAAAATTACCTTTTTTTATGTTTTGTTGCCATGACGAAGATCTTGGGCGTAGAAGCCACCGCATAATTTTCTGTTATTTTACCCTTTGTATTCTTACGTTTCCATGGTATACATTTTCACAATGAATACAGAAATCCATGTATCAAAAACAAATGACGCACATACCCATAAACCACAAATTTTGAACATCAAATCCAATCTTCTTTTGTGTTAGCATCCGTACGATGTCTCGTCTTCTCCTCGGTCATCAAAACATGACTCACATGTTCATAAGCCACTATTTTTTTTTACACCGAATCCAATTTCCTTTTGTGTTTGAATATTCTCCTACGCATTCTGGACAAAAAGGCTCTTTGCTCGCAATTTTCTTGTTGGTCCTTCGCCTGACTTGTTTTTTTGGGGAATGGCTGGAGCTTTTTTAGTTTATGAAGATTGTTCTGAAGGGAAAACTTTTCTATCAGCTTTTGTTTTCACAGCATCTTTCTCGGCCTTGATCACTCTTTTACCTGGAGTATCAGTTAAAACTGTAGAAGTTCTCTTCCTGGGTCCGTTATTCTTAGGTGCTGTACGGGTCCAGCTTTCGGAAATGGGCGCAAATATTCAAGTAATGAGAGATTACTCGAGTACCGGAGTGGTTTTCTTTTACTAGGTTCAAGGCATTGATGTCATGAACATGTGAGAAAAATGGTTATCCAGAAGTTACAGAACAGGTCGTTTCTTAGTTGGATGAACATATTTGATGAATGTTTCATAAATAGATCCCTGCTAGTATCCATCATCCATCCAGACTTGTTTTCAGTGCCTGCCCATCCTATCGGGCCACCATTAAAAAAATGGTATTTAAAGTTCAGCACTCTGCATTGTTAAAATTAATTTTCATTAAAACAGAAAACACACATGTAAATTAGGCTAAATGAATTCACCTTGGAAATAGATAGAATGCTGTTTCCCAAAGCAGAAACTACACAGAAAACAGTTACTAAAGTTCCTCATCTCTCTGCTGAAACGATTGATCCGACTTGCTTTTGACCTTTTCGGCTCGCTTTTCGGTCAATGATTTTCTCAGATTCAAGGAAAAACCGTCGTTTGTCCAGTCTCATACATGTTCCAAACGCAATTCGGTGAAATGTTTTCTCTAAACAACAATCTCTCATAATTGTGATAAAACAAATCATTGTTGTGTTTGTTAAAAGCAGAGGTTCTGGCTAAGGAGGTAGTCTCAGGTTTACGTATGGCCAACGTAGAATGTATCTTCAGGAAATTATTAAACCAGTCTGCTCCAGCAATACTATTTTCAGTCCACATAGCTGGAATTTTCAAATTCAACTTGAGGGCATAATCATGAGCTAGTTTTCTGACATCACATCATCACCCGTCACGTCGCCCGTACCCCTTGATACTACCTCATCTAATAACTAAAACCTATGCTAAAATGCTTTGAAACAAAACGCCAATTTCAATTAAGTTCCAATAATGACGATGGTTTCACACCGAAGTTTTTTTTACGGTTTTCGAATTTTAGGGGTGGTGTTTAGCGTATTTATAGGGGTCTCGTGGTAGGCTATCTAACTTTTGCTACGGCCCTGTTACGATATGGAAAGGGGGAGGCAAAAAAACGTTACAAATTGCGTTACGTATTTTATGAACGTTCTCAAAAAAATATGTTCACTTTTTTCGAAACATATATGTCTCGAAATCGGTATGACAACATATATGTTTCATAAAAAAGCGAACATAAATTTTCTTAAATCCGAAACCAAAATTGGGGAAAATATGTTTCGTTTTTCTTTTTCTTTCGAAATTAGAAAACGGGTGGGAAGGGCGAGAAAAACAAATCGGACCAAAATTTTTAAAATAAAAAATCAGCTTTGAAATCGACATATAGTTGCCGACTACTGGGATCGTACTTGGAGACTTAGTTATGTCACGCTACCGCACTACCCACTACACCACTTCAGATTTACTTCTAGTCAATCACCAAGAGTATTCCAAATGTTCATCTTAGTTGTCAAAACTCTTTAGCATTAAACATGTCTAACTTTTCAGACAAAAAAGGGTATTCTGTCGCAATTAATTGGGAGACAATTTTAATAGTTCATTGAATATTAGCTTGGAAGCCCATCATATATGCTAACAAGGCAGTTAGAATATTTCTAAGTTCCCTAAAATGGGGAAGGGTTTG
Organism: Ceriodaphnia dubia; assembly: GCA_022539655.2. Taxonomy (NCBI): domain Eukaryota; kingdom Metazoa; phylum Arthropoda; class Branchiopoda; order Diplostraca; family Daphniidae; genus Ceriodaphnia; species Ceriodaphnia dubia. The sequence continues at coordinate 1,908,715 of JAKUCG020000082.1, forward strand.
AAAATAGAAAAGAGAGAAGACAAAATCCCCTCATTTCAACTTCCTTGAGGTCCAAATCAGTGGGGTGGGAGAGAAAAGGAACAGAAACGATCACGAGTTTGAGAGAAATTCCTTCTCTACCTTTAAACCCAAGTCAAGATTTAGATTGGGAAGGAAAAAGTGAAACAATATTTTTCATTTGAACTTTTTTCATGACCTCGAAAGAAATTTCCTTTTTTGGAAACTTTATATTCACATAACAAGAACAAATTATCTCATTTTTCTTGAAACATATAGTTTCATTTCAAAACAGAACATTTTTCTTAGAGAGTTCCCCAAACATATTATTTATGTTGTTCCCCGCTACTAGGCTACTATTTCTAAATGTGTTGAAACTATTATTTAGTTCATCGTTGAAAATGCAATGAGTTTGAAACAACTTGACTTTATACAAGTACCCCAAGGTTTCTTAATTAATGTTGTTCAAGTCGATAATAGGCCTACAACTTAATTTTAATTCAGCATCATATAACTTATCGATAAATTACCAGAACTTTTAAGAAATAGCACTTTTAAGTAGAATTCATATGTTTTAAAAAAGTAAATAAACAGATGTTTAAGTAGCGAAAACGTTCTACTGAAACTTTAAGTAATGCTACCTTACTTATTGACTTGACTTTTGAAAGTTTTGATCTTTTTTTTGACACGCAGATTTTATTGCTGATACGATAAACTGTGTGAGATTACCCCACGACCAAAGGAAGTTTCGTAGGGGAAAGCACCCTAAGAAGAGGTGTCTGCAAATACCAGACAGAAAGTCTGGCAACTGGGGCCTTGACAATAATGTCCGTTTTAGTTTTTACCATTTTGTGTCCCAACTATTTTTTTAATCAAATTTCGGCAAAGTGAACATTATGCCCCCTTCCATTGGCCACCTTTTACAATAAAAACATTAAAAATGTAATTAGGCATTTATTGGAAAATGGCAAAACGGAAACCTGACATCGATCCTAGAGGCCCCAGTTGCCGGACATTATGTCTGGTATTGGCAGACACCTCTTCTTAGGGTGAGATTTCTGATTCTTTTCATATATAAAGCGATTGCTTGTGCGATTGTTATATCAAATGTAGACACTCCATGTATTACCATTTACCAGAACAAGAATTAGAAAGCTGATGAGTTGATTATTAGGGCAATTCATTTTTTTCTGACATCCTTCCGCATCATTATTGGCATTTGGCATCCCACACGAAAACTTTTCTCCTGGCGACGAGCCATTCTCGCCTCTTAATTGAAATTTTTCGGTTCAGTTTACCTGTACATAATATAATAATGATTTGGCCGCAAAATCAACCAATGAAGACTTTCACGATCATTAGCTATTAGTGGTTTTGTGGTTGGACAATTCGATATGCCCTAGGCTCTTATTCCGAAGCTTTCGCGAAAACGAGACCCAGCGGAGTTAAGATATTTGAAGTCAAACTTTTTTGGCAATTTTTTCAGCTACGTTCTACTTTTAGGTCGTTCTACTGTATTGCATTTAAGTAAGTAGAATTCTGTGCCATTTTTCGTACATCTGCGTGACTCTGCTGGCGGTTGTCAACAGATTGGAAACCAATAAAAATGTTACGATGATTATAACTGATGTCAAATCATTTAAGGCCGTAAGACTACCTCATTTTTGACGATGTTTGCGCTTTGAGGCACGCAAGCGCGGTCAACGAGAAGACTTGTTATTTGAGAAGACAGCAACAATCAAATTTTTATTGAGCAACTATACAACAACCAGTGTTTGAAAATAAAGGGATTATGATGTCAATAAAATATTTCAAAGAGCGCGGAATTAAAAATTTAAACAAATTTAATGTTTGTATGGGTTGCGGAAGATGGGGTCGTATCCAGACGACTTGTAAGTGGTGGGCCTGTAGACTGGCACTTCGTCATAAGAGGAATCGTACGATGGCTTATACGAGGCCGGCTCGTAAGTCTCGTAGCTTGGCTTGTATTCCGGTTTATACTCAGGTTTGTATTCTGGTTTATACTCTGGTTTGTATTCTGGCTTGTACTCCGGTTTGTATTCCGGCTTGTATTCTGGTTTATACTCTGGTTTGTATTCTGGCTTATACTCAGGTTTGTACTCCGGTTTATATTCTGGCTTGTATTCCGGCTTGTACTCGGGTTTATATTCTGGTTTGTATTCCGGTTTATACTCGGGCTTGTATTCCGGCTTGTATTCCGGCTTGTATTCCGGCTTGTATTCCGGCTTGTACTCTGGCTTGTAATCGGGCTTGTAATCAGCCTTGTAGCTTCCATGATTGTAGTCCCAATAATGTTCGCCATGTCCTTCGTAATTATCGGCCCACTTTACCTGAAATTATAGGCCCAAATCAATGAAATCATGATGAAAAAAGAAAAAAGTCGACATCAACATACCTTGGTGCGGAAGTTTCCGGCTTTTGCTTGTTCGAAACGAGAAATGTGATGGTCGGCATTGCCACGATTGAAACCAAATTCGTACTCGTCTTCTCCGGGGACGTTGGCATATTGGAAATAGCCATGCAACTTGTCGGCGTAAGGACCTTGAGGTTTAATTTCGTCGGCCATAACTAAGCCCACAAGGACCAAACCAGCCTACGTAAAACGTATTTATTAAAGTTTTTCAGTTTAAGGGCTATGATAGAAACTTACCAAGTAGAAGGATTTCATGTTGCTGATTCAAGTTGTTGTTGCTCGAGAGCCAAAACGGAGACTGTGATGTCGGAGTAGACAATGCGCAGGTTTATATACCCAAGACGGACACTGCTGCGCACCATGTTTTGGTTTCTCCCGGCTCAGAAAACGTCGTAAAAACAACACAGCAGCAGAGCCGACGACGAGCGGCGCTTCTTGACGGATACCCCTTTCTATTGGTCGTGTGGTCGACACTGTCCCGCAGCTATAGGTCTCTGGAAATAACAGATGTAGAAACACAATCAGCCTATACTATTATATACCGGCGGAAAAAAAAAGTTTCACTGTTCTTTTCACTTTTCTGCTGGCTTCTTTAATTTTGTTCTCCTTTGTTTCTACTCATCATCACAGTGGGACTGCTGCTGGTCCAGCAACTCGGCGACGATTCTTTTTTGTAGGTTATCGGATGTCATTGATCATCATCACGGTACAATGTTGTCGATTTAGAAAATCTTGCTCTTAGCCATCGACTGGTATATAGCCTACAACTAGAAGATGCACTCTCTCCGCATCTGCTGCAACTGGGCAAAGTGCTCCAGGGGTGGAGAAATAGACATATCCGGGCGCTTTCCCCAGCACCGTCGTTACGATCTCCTCGTAAAGTCCACTGTGTACATACACGGCGTATATTGTTCCAGTTCAAAATGATGGATTACCAACTGCTAGCTGCTGACTGATGGACCCCGACTTTCTCCAGCGCATCAGTCCGTCCGGCATATGACACGCACCATTTCGTTTGATTGCCACTCTGTCTCGACGTCGTTGCCCGTATAACTATCTTGAACCCATCGACATTTTCAACAGGTGGATTTCACCCTTCGGCAGCTGGCAGCACGATTTGTACTGGCGACGATTTAGAACGTCCACTTGTTCGTTTAAGCGTAATAATCTCCGTTTTTGTAACAAGTAAAAAAATACGTTTAAATTATATCTAATTGAATGCGTGTTTCTTATTCAGATCGACGACAGGTGTATATTCCAATTTCTTTGAGCGGGGTTCCGTGTTACAAGTCGTTTGAGTCAGCTGGATGATGACGAGACACGCAAATGACGTCTTCTTCGTGCAGCGGAATATAAGATTAGTAATTGAAGGATTTACGACGGATCGGCAGCAAACCAGAGAGAGTGAAATCGTCGCGTAGAAATCGGCAAATGCATTAGACAAATGAAAGCGTCGTCGAAATAATTTGGGAGAGATTTTCGTACATTGTTACACGTTTGATTAAGCAAATAAAAGACACTGCGATTATCTGGTCGATATACCTTCGCTTTTTACTTTTGGAAATGGAGCGAAATTTGTCTCACGCGGCTTTCACCTGGCGGTGTATAATGTAGCGGCACGAGCGCCCACCATCGTGATTGCCTATCTAATAGAGCGTTTACTCTCGGCAAAACGCAAACAGCACTCGGTTATGTCGCCGTTCACACGGTTCGATAAGAGTTTTTACCGAAAGCACTTACGGTTATGGACTCTTTATCAATTTAAAAACTTGTATTATAGCCTATATAGATCGGCAAGCACGTATTTTGTGGTGTTTATATTGGATCGAGTCTTTTGGCTAGCCAATTTGAAAGTTAATAATAGAAACGTCATTTATTAGGATCGATTGGACTGCATCGATAATTCATGTAATCAATAAGAGACTCGTCAGTTACTTTTTTCGTTTTGTTTAGGCTATTTTCTTTTTGTAGCGCGGTTTGTATACCAGTAAAATTTGGCGCTTCCGCTTTCTCGATCGATATCGGCAGCATATAATTATATATAGTGGACAGGAAGCCACTGAATCAATTCACAGCAGAATTGTTGGTCGTTGTATCCAAGTTTCAGTCGGCTATTGGAACCAATTGGATGCTGATGATCGAGGAAAAATGCGCTGATGAAACCGAAAATTCAAAAGAGAGAAAACGAAATGAATCCTCATCATATATTTTAACCACTAAATACTGGTTTTGTGTTTGACCATTTCCTCCATTCAATCCAGCGCTTTAGATTACATCGATGAAGTAGCGCAGATCGATGCACCCAAACGCATTCAATTGGACACAAGAGTGCGTCACGCAGAGCACCGCCTTTATGTGCTATTGACCAGCAGGACAGATTTGAAACGTATAAATTTGGGTAACCGTCACAAGACCAAACATACTATACCTGTGTCCAAGACATAAAGATTTGTTCATACATAATGCTAAATAGATGTAATATAATCATTTCCACAGAAACAGACAAAATCGCGGTCTAGCTCTAAATGTAGCCCTGTGCATGTCAATTGTCAATTATCGACCAAAGGTATATCCTACATGGACAGTCACAAAACAATCGATTTTCTTTGAATGCTATTGAAAGCACTGTTATGGTGGCAGTAGTATTCATGTATGTCAAAAAGTTATGTCGCAAATATATTAGAAAGTCTATTTTTAATTTGTGTAGCCTACAGTCAAATTATTATGACTAAAAGCTCTTAGAATCTTATATTACTATGACTTGACTACAAGTTTTTACATTTTTAATCACCTGACTAAATACAACGGTAAAAGTTTTCATAACAAGAAGCTGGCAAGCCATCAACCAGCTGCAACTTAAAGAAAAACAAATTTAATAGCATTTATAATCCAACTTAGAATAGTTAGAATTTTAAAAAAATTCCAATTATAGTTGCGATTATAGATAGTCTAACATGAAGCATCTTATTTCGTCTCTCGGGCGAGACGGCGCGGTAATAAATTGTTGAGTGGTAAAAATGTGTCGGCATAAATTTCCTAATAGGAACAAAGGCATTTAAGGCTTATTATTATTAAGTATTTATCCTAAATAGGTATAAGACCCATTGAAAAGTCTAGACCTATTGGTGTCGCGATAACCATTAGCCTACATTCACCATGAATGCCCCTGGACAAAACTACTGGCCCTTTTTATATAAACATAACATGACACGATTGTCATTCCATCATAGGGTGCAACAACCTCATTGTTCAGTGAATCGAGCAACACGTATAGATATTCGAATATCATAAATTTTATTGCTTCTCAGCGTTTTCTAAATTATTGCATCGTTTTCTCTCTTTTTTTATCGGGGGATTGGGGGGATGCATCTGTCCGGCAGATGCTGGGGGAGCACGGAAAAATAGTTTAAAAGAAAACAAAAAACATAATCGAGTCAATGGAGACAATACTAAGATGGTGGCAAGGCATCTCCAAATCTTCTTTTTGGTTGGTGGGGACGGCGCGATATAAGTTCAAACGTTGTTGTTGGCAGTTTAGAATTTGCCGGTGGGAGCGGGCTCGTAAGAGGCGGCTGGTTCAGAGTAGGCCGGAGCAGCGTAAGCCGGAGCGGCGTAGGCTGGTGCGGAGTAAGAGGGAGCGTAGTCACCGTGGTTGTATTCCCAGTAGTGCTCACCGTAGCCGTCGTAAGTGTCGGCCCACTTGACCTGTTTTTTCATCAACATTTTAATTTAATTTGACAAAAAATTAACAGAGTTAAATTAAAAACGAACCTTGGTGCGGAATCGGTGGTCCTTGGACTGCTCGTAGCGAGAGGTGTAGTGAGAAGGATTTCCGCGGTTGTAACCAAACTCGTACTCGGTGTCTCCGGGAACGTTGGCGTACTGAAAGTAGCCGTCGTATTTCTTCTCGTAGGCCGGAGCGGCGTACTCTCCGTCGGCGAGGACGGTGGCGACAACAGCGCCCAACAACAATACCTAAATATTCCCTCATTGTTATTCAGAGTACTACTAACTAATTTTAAAAAACAAAAGAAGAAGAAGAAACTCACCACAAGAGAGGACTTCATGTTTGATGATGATTCAAGACAAGACTGCGAATATCTAACCAGTGTTCAGTCCGTCTTTATATACCCGAGTTGGGTCCCCCAACTCAACACACATGCGGTCTAGTTCACGGCTTCTTCTTCTTCCAAATTTTGTGGGCCAAAGCTGTTGAGGGCCACGGTCGTGAGTTAGTCATTGAGGTCCTTTTCTCTTCATACCTCCTCTTCTCCTCGTGTGTTGTTGTCCTACGTACCATAAACGCGCCGCCGCCGCCGCCATAGTCTAACCCATTTCCTGTATATGCACAGTAGTGGTAGGCTCCTCCTCGGCCGTTATTCCTTCTCTTCAGGCCTCCAGGTACGTGCACACCATGTGCTCCGTTAATCCACTTTTCCCACTTGCTGGCAAAGGACGGTTGCGCATGTGGAACGCGAGCTCAATCATGGCTCAAACTCCCGCTAAAATAACCGCCAAAAAATATATATGAAACAAAAAAAAACCCAAATTTTTTCCTTATACTTTTTTTTCGCCATTGTACAGTTATATTCGGACAGCAACAGGTGGCATCAGGAGAGAAAGTGTCGTCGTCATTTTCTCCCGCTTTCTTCCACCCATTGTGTTGTCGCGCTCCATTAGGCCGCCGCTCTAGACTCTAAATAGAGCTTTCCATTTATATATCGAAGAAAAAAAAGAGGACAGCGACAAATCATCTGCAAGAAGAGGAGGTAAATGACCTTTAAATATACATACTTTAATAGGTGAAGCTTTTGTTTCTTTTTTAGATCGCGCCGTACATCATCGTCGTGCATGCTCGCGTCGTGTATCTCCTCCAGCAATTCACATTTTTATGTGTTTTATTCTTTTTTTCTCTAGAAAGCTTTCGCGGTCGTGACACGGCCTCGATTCTTCACGAAAAAAACACCTCATTTTTCCCGTTCGACTAACCATTTTCGCCAATTGACGGCGGCTAGATGCAAATCGCACGCCATTTAGGGATGTGGACAAAAAAACGGGTTCGGCAACCACAGCAGTCGCAAATCGGTCGTCTCCGCTCCAACATGTACAACAACAACAAGCAACAGACTGACCATAATTTACGACATTTGCATTCCAATGATAAAATCCTCATAGGTCTCTCCGTTTTCAACATTTTCCTCTGGCTCCTCTGCACCACCTTTTCCGTCAGTATTATTTAAATACCTAAATATATTATAAGATTACTAATAAATGTGGATTTCTAGGCCATGATTTTGATACGATACAATTCGGCCAACTCGTTGATCAAATTCGCTTCACTCGATCTCATCAGCCCCGGTGTTTGGGGCTCGTTGTTTTACGGACTGGGTGGCATTCTGGGCATCTGTGCTGCATACGAACGACGACAGCCCTTGTATCTAATATTAACAAGACGTATTTTTCCTTATTAGTATATCAACCGATTCGTCATTTTTGTTTTTGATATGCAGGTTAGTGGCAACTCTTGTCCTGGCCATGCTATCCATCTTCAGTTCGCTGGGCATTGCGGCCGTCAGCGGAGCCATGGCAACTTGGTCTCGCTTCCGATCTTACAATAGTATAATCTATGCATGATTTCAAGTCTCTCGAATATCGACACTATATACTCGAGTTAATGCAGATCCAACGTGGCTGGGATTAGAGTGGACTCTATTGGTATTAAGCGTCCTGGGATTCGTTGTCAACTTGTCCGTCTTTGTTTCCGTTTCGGTTCTCATTTGCCGACCGCCCAACAACAGGAAAAACAACGTAAGCCATTAAAATATTAATGCTAGTAGGGCAGTGTTGTTTTGATGCTCACCTCAAATCTATATATATACATATCAAGCCCCCACCAATACCTCATTGCAACTATGTGGGGGCAGAAACGGCCAATATGCCTCTGCTGCCACCACCTCCACCGGGATTCATCATCAATCCACCAGTACCACCACACCAAAACCTGCAGCAGCAACAGCAGAGGAACTACCCTTCTTCTTCACCCTTACCTAGAGATCAGGTCACCTACGACACAAATATGTGATAATTTCAATTCTCATCAATGTTTACATCCAGTGCACTGGGTTTTTAAGTTCATTTCCCCTAGTCGTTTTGTTGCTCGTTACCCAGAGTTTCTAAATTAATATACAAATGTTTACTATATATATACCTCTCCAGTTTTCATATTGACATTGAAGTTTGGTCGAAAGTCGTGTCTCGCGACCACTTGTAGGTTTATGGCGAGTTGCATATACTGTCTCAAAGTTTATTGCAGGAACAGCTGGTGGACATGCAAAGTAATAGTTGAAAATCAGTTAAAAGTGCATAAAATGCAAGTGAAATCCCAGCAAACAGGAGAAAACGAGTTGGGACGTAAACTCCTAATCTTTCATTAGGGAAATTCAAATTTCATATTCACAGATGCTTATTCCAGCTTTCAGTTTTTACTAGGAAAAAAAAACTTTGTGAAATTTCCAGAGGAAAGTCGAATTTTCACCGCCAAACTTTCACGTCAACAAATGAATCTCTAAACGTTGCCAGATTGAACAAATTTGTATTTCGTCGAGAGATAATAAAATCTAAAAAACTCATTGAAATGCCTTACATATAAATAATTACATCATTTCTCTAAAATTTATTTTCAAATTATAAAAGAAAGCTCCATGTGTAAATTAATAAGATCCAAATTCTTTCATCCAGTTCTCATAGGCGGCCATGTCCGTGCTGGAGACGCTGGTCTTGCACCGTTTAACGGCATCGAGGAAATCCTGACTGGTAATGGGTTCTTCCAAATCGGCTTTCGTCAACTGACGAATTTGGTCCGTCGATTTGCCGGCAATTTTCCGTCTCAGACTCATCATGGCCGCGTCTCGGCAGACGGACAAGAGATCCGCACCGGAATAGCCGTCCAATTTCTTGGCCACTTTACTCAAATTGAGCCGAGAGTCGAGTTTCATGCCCGTCAAGTGAAGTCGCAGCATCTCCTCGCGAGCTGGCCCGTCCGGCAATGGAATATAAATTCTTTTCTCGAATCGACGCCGAAACGCCTCGTCGACGTACCACGGATGATTCGAAGCGGCCAGCACCAAAATTCGTTCGTGACTTTCTTCCACTTGCAATCCGTCCATTTGGATGAGCAATTCGGCCTGGAATCGTCTGGAAGCTTCGTGATCGTGGGCCGCGTTCCTCTTGGCCACCAAAGCGTCCACTTCGTCGATAAAGATGATGCTGGGCGCCAGTCGTCTGGCCATGTGGAACAAGATGCGCACCAATTTCTCAGACTCTCCTCTGTACTTTGAAGTCAGCGTCGACGACGTCACGTTGAAAAAGGTTGATTTGCATTCGGTGGCCACGGCTTTGGCCAGCAGGGTTTTACCCGTGCCGGGCGGTCCGACGAGTAAAACACCTTTCCAGGGCCGTCTGATGCCTTTGAAAAAGTCAGGGACGATGTTGGGCAAAACGACGACTTCTTGCAATAAGGATTTGGCATCCTTCAATCCAGCTATGCATCCCCATTCGACACTATCCAAAATTATTATTTAGTTAATGACTTTTGTCTGATTTTAGGTTAATTATATACTTTGGTTTGCGTTGGAGGACGTCTCGTTCAATCATCTCGACGAGATAGCGTTCGCAACCGAGATCCGAAGTGATTTGAGCCACTAGTTCGTCATTGGGACGGTCCAGCATGGATTTATTGTTCTTGGCGGGCGGCCGTCGCTGCTGGGAAGACTTTTGGGTCGTATTGTTGTTCAACACTTTCTTCCTCATATTATTATTATTGTTGTTGTTATTGTTGCGTTGGTTATTACTGTTGGTAGTGCCCAATCGACTGGGCGGTTTTGAACTCATAGGTGATCTAATCCAATTGTTTATTAGTCCATGAATACAAAATGAGATGTATGGATTAACACTTACTTTGATTGATCCGGGGCTCTGTAAATGGCTGGAAGGCTGTAGACCGATTTGGGACTGATGCTCGTACGACGTAGTGATTTGCGCCAACTTTCGTCTTCTGACAATCTGGAATTATTTTTGTCTTCACCACTACCTGTTGGTAAACATTGTAAAATTACAAGTTTTATTAAAACATTTGAATAAAACAAACCTTGTCTGAGGATCTGAGGTGGTTGCTTCTTGAACAGCCTGGGTTCGGCTGCCGAATGCAAAGCAGCCATGTGCGGAAAAGAGAAGGCGGCCGCTTTGGATCCCAGAACCTTGAGTCGCCAATAATTAACGAAAAATCGATCATTTTCGCCAAGGTTAACTCGTGACAAAAGCACAAACCATTGAATCCATTAAGTGAGCCACACGTCTAACATTGTCTGTTGCTGTAGAGGATGTCCTACAGAAGAAAGAGAAAAATGAATCCCGAGTCATTGTCCTACTGGACGGTTGCTAGGAGCAACCAATTCATGTTACTGTCCGTTAACCCCTCGCGCATTGTTTGCCATCGACCCTGACCGCAGTACTAATGACGAAACTTTACAACATCCTTCACCTAGTTTTGAAAACTTACTTGAAAAAAGGATCGGAGAAAAAGTCCTGAAAAAAGGAATTAAACAGAGCCATCAAACCATAGGGCTCATAACCATTCGCCAGTAGCAGCACGTCTACTCTGATGGACAGCTCGGGATCAACTGATGGTGGAGCACCGACCAGCAAGCGCCCGCAACCCCCGTACTTCACCAACCCGGACTATCACCACCAAAGTGACGTAAGCTAAATCAATAGTGTATAAACTGCTTCGATGACCCAGTTTAAAAGTCTTTCAGACAACTACCAAGGTCGTGCTGGTAGGTGGTGTTGATGAAAAGAATACGCAAGTCAGTTTTTTTTGCCTTCCAACGGATCGGTGTAGCCATTGTAATCAATTATGTTTTCTTTCATTACATAGAGGCTTCATGACATGTCGGAAGCTTGTGTGAACAATTTTTCTTAAGCGGCGTTGGCGTTGGGTCCCTTCTTGCGGCCGAAAGTGGGGACGACATTGACGAATCGCCTGTTGTACTGGACGCGACGCTTAGCACGGCCGGTCTTCTTCTTCTTCTTCTCTTGCTTGTCGACCTTGGGTGTCTGGTGCTTCACCTTACCGGCACGAGCCAGAGAACCGTGCACCTTACCTGTTATCATAAAAATTAATTCATTTAGTTGTCAATAAACGCTTTAAATTAACCAACGTTAAATCGACAAGTGCAATTTTTCAAACAGTAAAATAGATCTCACCTCCGAGCAAGGGCACTGTGACATCAACGGTGGCTGATGTGAGAGAAGAGATGTTGATCTCATCTGCCAATGGGGCACCAACCGAGAAAAGTCTCAGCTCACTGACTGGCAAGTTCTCCAGCACAGCGATCTTGGACTGGAATCATAAAATTTACAAATATTAATCATACACATTTCAACTTGGATGACGTAACACTGATGATACGCCATTACAACGTGTTTGAAGCACAACTAACCTTAAGCTCGGCAATGCTTTCGCTGCCGGTGCATTCCAGAAGGTGCGTATTCTGTCCTCGGATCGTCAACTGCATTCTGGATATTTTTGACCTATTGAAAAAATCGAAAAATTAAATTCTGAAAACACAAGTTCTCCAAATCAAAGATTAACTAATGAAATAGAAGCAAACGTCACTCACTTTATCGGTCAGAACAGAAATGTGGTAGTAGCAATGGCGGCCACAGTAAAAAGAGCTCTCAGTCAGTATTGGTACTTGCGTCCTAGACAATCCCTAAACACACTTTCGTCCCAAAGGGAATTCGCACTAACCACGTTTTCAATTTTGGAAAATTAAATTTGTCCGTAAATTAATTTACTATAGCTTCTAGCTTTTTAAATTTAATTAAATTATAGAGCTACAGACTAGACATATAGTAATATATTTATGACTTGAAATGGGGTCCACGCGAAACGCGAACTGGAGGAAATGAGATCGCCGAAATTTACAACTTTACAAAACTATTGATCGCGAAATATTATACGATACTAAAGCCAGTTCAGTAGGTCACCGTCGTGTGAAAAATTACCCTAATTTATTCATAAAGCTAACTCGATCGATATTTGTACGCGTCTCAAAAAGACACGGCACGAAATGTCGTGCGACAATATGTCATTAATAATTTAAAAAAAACACCTTTTTATAATTCGATTCCGCAGCAATTTATTAGGATGAACAGATTGAAATTATACAAGCCGCTCAGAATAATAAACAAATTTGCAAACAAAAAGTTCTGGTAACGGGTTGATCTGTCAGTTCTTTTTTTCTTTTATGAATTTGTTTTCTTGCAAATAAAAAAAAATGAGGAAAAAAAAAAAATCGTAAGTTGAGGCTGCTGCTTGTTGTAGGATGGGAACCTCAAAGAAGGTTCCTTGAGAATGATGAAAATGTTCCTATGGAAAATCCAAGTGTTTCCCTTGGATCGAGAAATATTTTATGAACAAGAATTCAATTCCTAAGTGGGGTGTTCATATGTTGTCGATTTCGTCGTTGCCCGAATCTCCAGATTCATCGCCAGAGCCGAACTCGATGTCGTCATCCAAGCCGTCGTCGACAAAGTTGACAGTGTCTGTGACCTTCACTGAATCTGGGATTTCACCGTAGGTCTTCAAGTTACGGGCTTCATCAGCATTGTACTTGAGGATAACGTCAGCTTTGGCATCTTGGTAGTCTCTGAGACCTACCAGAATAATATCTCCTTGATTGATCCAGACCTACTCGTTAGAAAAAGAAAAAGGAATAGAGTAAAAGTAGTTTTGATATCAATTGAGGGCAGACTGACCTTCTTTCTGAGCTTCCCTCTGATGTGGCAAAGTCTCTTGATGCCATCAAAGCACATAGCCTCCAACCTGCCGTTTCCCAGCATTTTCGTCACTTGTGCGTACTCTTGGCCATCCTCCTTGAAGATCAATTCTCTTTTCTCGGCTTCATTCTCGTTCTTTCCCCTCCTACGATTTTTACCTCCCTTACCTACAGACAAACAAGGGGGTTAGAGAAAGTCCACCATTAACCAACCGATTCCGATCGAGATTTACGAGCTTAAAACCAATCGAAAAGCGACACTGAACGTTCGTAACTCACCTTTATTCTTGGGCATGTTGAATCTCGCTGTGAAAACTTATAAAAAGCAGAGATTTCGACACACACATATGTCTCGCCACGCCAGTCACTCGCAATGGACGTGCAGAAAGAGAGAAACAGAGCTTCTGCCAACAGCGTTGTCGGATTTCACAAATGATGAACTTACGACACTAGATTATTTGATTATTTTATTTCCATTTAAAGAATCGTCGTCATCATCTTCATTGAGGTTGTGTAAAAACAAGAGAAATTGATAGAATTAAAAAATCATAATGAAAATTAAAAGACCCGGTCCCAGCGCCAAACGGTGGCGTCATCGCAGACGCAGAGCAGGATGTTTCCATTGCGGCTCAATGCCGTTTGACGGATGGCCGTGATGCATTTGGGATGCGTCAAGACTAGATGGCGAGACGACATTGGATCGTCCGTGTCGAGATCCCACAGATAAGTCTTTCCGACTTGATTGCCCAGCGCCATTACCTTTTGATCACACGCCAACGTCATAGATTAGAGGAAATTAATTCTCCGAATTTATTAGTCTAGTCTCTGACGTGGCGCAATACAAACCTTGTTGCCAGAATCGAGCGAGAAACGCATGAACCAGATATCGCATTCGCGGTACTCGAATCGATGCAGCACCGTCACGGCGTTGTTATTGTTCACTTTGACACCGACGTTCTCCAGACGGCCGGGTCTCCAGCAAACGATCGTGTTCTCGCATGACTGTCGATGCACACAAATTGCACTTTAATAATCATTGTTTACGTTTCATAATAAATCGAGAAAAAACCTTGGAGAGGACGAAATCGCCGAGCCAGCGGACGCAATCGACGTAATTCCTGTGGATGTCACGAGTGGAGAAATTGGGGAAATTTTCCTGGACGGTGGCGAACGGCCTGGAACTTTTACTGGGCGCGAACGTGTAGGAATCGCCGATAGCTTTCTCGATGGCGTCCGTGTCGAGTCGCCACAATTTCAGCGAGTGATCCATTCCGCACGAGATAACCCGGCGACCCTCCAGGTCGAAATCGGCGCTGAGCACTTCGTCCCGGTGCCCTTCGACACCGCCGAAAATGGCGATGCACTGATCGGTTCGAATGTTCCACAGTCGAAGTGCGTGATCCTTGGAAACGGACAGAAGCAAATTGGGGTCGGTCGGGTGGAATTTCAGTTCGTTGATGGCGTGTCCGTGACCTTTTTTTTGAAATAAAAAAGAACAAGTTGATTTATGCATTGCTGTCTGTGTGTTACATAAGTCGGTCACGTACCAACATAGTGTTTGGTGCTGTTCATTGTGGCTGGGCTGATTATCCTGACGACACCCCTGGCACCGGCTGCAGCCAACACGGGTTTGCCCGTTTCCTCGTCGTAGGACCAGGCGCAGGTGTAAAAGTTTTCTTCAGTCTGTTTCATGAAAATGTTTTCATTAAAAAAAAAGTATATTTTAAAGATTTTAGAAACTTGCATCGGGATCTGCATAAGTCTGGAGGAGCTTGATGCCTCCAGCTTCTGGGCACTCGTAAACAGATATCCTGTGGCTGCCAACAGTGGCAAAGACGAGGGGCTGACCATCTCTGAGTAGATGATTGAACTGGACCCCAAACAAGGGCTGGCCGTGATCTTCCTTGATGAACGAGCTAAGAATTTCGGACATAAGTTGACAATATCCTAAAAAGATGGAAAGACGATAGGAACCTGAATTTGTAGTTGATTTTGGGTGATTTGCTGGCCCTCTTCCTGCCACGTTTTCCCCGTTTGCTGGTCTTGAGGGTTGGAGTGTCACTCCTGGAGGCAGTATCCAAAGTAGAAGAGCTGCCTATGCTACTGGCAGTGTCTTCCTGTATGTGATGGATTCTATAAGTCCAATAAGTTATTTTAAAATGTATATGTGACGTACCATGTCTTCGCCAGACAGTTCGACACTTTCGGCCATTTCTGCTTGATCGGCCGTCCTTTTCGACGCCATTCTCTGCTGCCGAGTGTTTTAAAAATACCAGTTGTGGAATCGAGTGTTTTATTTCTGTTGGTGTTCTGTTACAGTGTTATTTAACAAGATTTAAAAGAAGAAGCGAGTTTTTTTCGAACCACCGGCCATAAACAAAGCCGACGATGCCGATTCCCGCCGAGAGGAAGCCTCTTCTAGCCCGATGATATATTTTCTTTTAATTTTCTTTAAAGAAAAAAAAATAAAATACCCAGGACATGTATGGTTATGAAGCGGAGCGAAAAAAAAAAGCAGTTTGGATAATCATTTGTATTTTTTCCAAATTTTACGAGCGCATAGCTGATGATGTTGAAAAACTGGTTTGTTACAGTAAAACTCTTGACTACCCTCGGACTGTTTGGGGGTAGTAAGTAGTAGGGGTGAAAAATGACCTAAAAATAGTTTGCAGAGCTCCTTTATATTTTTCTGGGAAAACGGAACGGAAAATCTCATCTATTATTCTTTTACTGGGAAGTGGATCACCTCATACGAATTGTTTATGGCGCCATTTCGACACCTAGCGGTGGGCGCCTTCATATTTTGCGAACCACCTTGCCCGAGGGGAGGTGAGTCCCACTAAAAAGCCACCACTACCTACTACTTATTTATAGCAACCATTATCTTTTCGAGACAAGAAAGAAAAAAAAAACGTGAAGCCCATTGAGATCGTGAGTACCGGTTCCGAGTTGGCGAGCGTCAAGGGCAAACAAAAGTCGAATTCTCTACACCAACAGCAACAGCAGATTATTATAGAAATTCTTCAATTGTATTTTTATTGTTCCACCGAAGAAACTGATGTGAGCCAGTTTTTTACAGACGTTACGATGACACACCACAGAGAGAGAAAAAGAAAAATTTTCTTAACATTGACATCATAAGCCTTTTACGTGGATCTCTCCGTCTTGGTACTAAAGACTCATCATCGCAATCATTATTATTATAGCTAAAGAGAGGAATTTCATTCAGAATATTCGCGCGTAAAACGAAAGAAGAAGAAAAAAAAAACAGTTTGTACTTGGTCCGAGCGCCAACTAGATAGAGACGCGAACGCGCGTCTCTGCACACAACACCGTTTGTTATTTAAAAAAAGAAACAAAAAGCCATTCACTTTTATATCATTTCGATTTGAATTTTGACATTCAAACGAACTCTTTTCCATCATCACATATCCACCAAGGACAAACTTCAATTTTTCTTAAATTCTTTCCTACGTCATCCACAGCACATGAAGCTCTAGGGTTTTTTCTTTTTTAACTTTGCAATTTCATTAGCACGATTGGTCACCTTTTCTTTTGATACCTAAATTCTCTAAATGTGGCAACCACGAGCTAATACCATTTTTTTTTCATATTTTTTGTTGTTTGTTTTGTAATGGTTCTGTTTGTCTTATAGCCTGATAGTAGTAGTAGAATTAAACCTATTTAATAATAATCAATAACGTTGTCTGTTGCTGCCTAAATGGTGGGCGGTCCGGCTACAAGCGAGTGGTGTCCGTTGGTGGCGCGGAAGAGCTGGAACACGCTGGGCAGTGGCTTGACAAAATGGTGCTGGTGACTGTTGCAAGACGGGCACGACAGATCGCGACTGTACTGGGAAAAGTACTGGAACCGCTGGTCAGGCTGGACCACCAAGGCGCTGCACTGATTGCACTTGAGGCGATCGGGACAGCAAGGGACGGCGGCAAAGACGTCGTAAGAGTAGAGCGTCCCTAAAATGAAAGATCCACCTTTCCACGGCGTCCGGCACGACCTGCACCTCAACGTGCACGTCCATCCTTCCAAACACGACTATAATTCCATAATAAATTGAATTAAATTTATATTCTATTAATTTAAAAAGAATTAGATGAATAATACCATGCAGACGGCGCTGAGGTGCTGCTGACGCCCTTCCGAAGTCACCTGAAAACGTCCGTAGAAAAAGAAAGACGGGAATGAGCGTGAGAAAATGTGGGCGAAACCGGTTGAGAGCGGATTGTAGTACATTTTTGGCAAAATGGCGAGAATAACCTTGGCCAAGCTACGCAGTGGGTCTCCACGTGCTGTTGCGGCTGCTGGCGGCGACGGATCGATAATTCGTCTCAAGGTCAACCCTCAACTACCTGTCTCTATTTATTCATCCGAGAAAGAGAGAAAAAAGAGACTTACGGGAATGCAGGCCTTGGAGTACTGCTTGGGCGAGAGGAAGAAGGTGCCGTCAATGAGCGGATATCGGTCGTAAATCTGCATCGCGTTCTGGCAGACGACGCAGAACGTTTTCGACATTTTCGCCGTCGCCAAATTCGACAGGATGAAACAGCGAATGTCGTCGTTGCCATAACTCCCCTCGTCCTCCATCTGAAAGAAAATATTTAAAAATTCAGTTCATTCACCAAAATGGACTTTGTCATCATCTTTTGATAACCCGATGGCACAGAAGAGACGCATGAGGGGCAGGTAGCGTTGCCATGGAGACGAGCCACGTGCAGTCTGGGGCTTCCATTATCTCTCCCCACCCCACCCTCAACATACACACAACGCATTGACCTTGATAAAAGCTTGTCTACTACGACCGAAAGAGCTCGCTAGCTGTTTCTTTTTTTAAAGCGACTTACTTTGATGTGATAAGAGTTGAGTTTGTGGCCCGGCAAAACGTTGAATGAACTAAAGTTGACTCGGTGAGCAAACAGTCCGCTATTGCCCGATCCCCTTCTGTTGTTGACAAATGTATTAGATTAGATTAGAATCATTTTTATTAAAAGAAAGAAAGATACCTTTCGCGTTCGTCGGGTTTATTGACGGTGCCGCTATTACTACTGGTGGATCGCTTCTTATTGCTATTGAGGAAGAAAACGGCCGAGCCGTTGGCCGTCACTGTTTCTGGCGGCGAACTCGAACCCGAAGAAGAAGCCGTCGAGCCCGTCGACGACAGACTATTGGCTCGATGACGCATTTGATTGTTCATCATCAGCTGGGCGGCACTATTGCTGCTGTTTTTGGCCGGCATCGATTTAGTGGTGGTGGCCGGCAAAGCAACATTCTTGCCAATCCTCCTCTGTTGTTGCTGTTTGGGCTCGACAGCTGTTTCGGCCAACGGTTGTTTCTTGGACCAGTCGCAATCTTTGCGCAAATGGCCGCGTCCGCACATGCACCCGCAGGCCTGTCATTGTTTTAATACAACAAAACTGAGCAAAGAGAACTAAACAAAGTTCATTAGACGGAATTCTCACCTTGTAGGCCAAATCGTATCCTTTTTTGGTCCACAAATTCTGACATCGCTGACGCTCCGACCAGCTGCGGGCGCGGCCGCAACTACGCAAATAGTGCAAAATGGACGATTCCCACTGGTCGAAGCACTGGCGATGCATCAGGCCGCTGATGTTGCACTGCTCGTTGTTGCACAGCACCTTGACGACACTAACGTCTTCGACGACGATTTCAGAACCTTCACCGGCCGCCATCGACAGACAGCCGGCCGGCGTGCAACATTCCACTACTCGTACGACGCCATTATGATTTGGCATTTCTCCCCAAAACAAAACTATACACAACAAATTGTCACAACACAATCGAGGACTAAATTTTTTAATTAAAAAAAAAACACAACACAACACCACTCAAGGTACGGTGATCTTTGTTTGGCGCATGATTTCTTGTTCGGGACACCGCAACTTGTTGGTTCTTGACTCGACCGTCGCTCGACAGAGACTAAAGTTGTCGTGAAGAAGACCGGGGGGTTCTCTGTGTTGGAACAGCGCCTCTAGCGGACAAAACGGCGGCGCGTCACTTTCCATCATTTTCAAAAAAACGTGCAGAGACTCACGTCTCGCTCGCTAAAAATGTTCAACCAAATCGCCGATTGGTTGTCGTTAGCGTCGACTTTTGCACACAACACTATATTTTAATAGTCGGGGGGAATGAATAATGGCTGTCGGGCGGAAACCGGGGAGAGAGAACGTTTTGTCGCGTTTTTCGGTAGAATAATCGAGTTTTCATTCTTTTTTGTTTCGCTACGACGATGTTTCCGGTGGTGCCTACGCGCCATTTTTAACCGGCTAAAAAACTCTCCCCCAAACTCCTCATGGCGGAATTTTCGCTAACGGTCTTGACCTAGATCAATGTCGTCGCCCGTAGGTTCATCGTCTTCTCCTCGACACGTGGAATCGTAGTCTAAAAAGGTTTCTTTCAGTATGATGAATTTTTACGTCTGGAAAATTGAATTTCCGTATATACAACAATGAGGGCTGATGTCGTGACACAATGGTTTGTATACGTGACTTGTTTCGGGGATGTCGGACGCCATCTGTCTCTCTCTCGGCTTCGCCCTGATTTGCATACCGCCATTTCGGCTCTTAAACATCATTTTCATTAAGTAGTAGCCAGAGAGACTGTAGAGGGGGGAAAAGTTTTCACGAGAAAACTTTGAGTCGTCTGCTTGATTGTAGCGACTCGGAGGTAAACAAAGAGACTTGTCTGATTCAGCTGGAATGTCGGATCCGACATTTCGTTTAAACCAGTTGTAGGAGCCAGACGACCTCGTCTTTGACCATCTTTTCCCCCTTTTTCTCGAATGTACTTCACCAAAAATGTTTGACGGATGACAGAACTTTCGGAAATCTCCAGAAGAGTCTAGCAGACTTGTTTCGTCCAGCCCTTTTAAATCCATGAAATTTAAGAGAATAGTCAAGTAAAACGGAATTAGACACGACGAACCGGGTGGAATTCGACATGATCTGGAAAGTTCATTGAATAGAATCGGCCGATTCGGCCGTAAAAGTCGTGTCGACGCGTCTGGCATTGGAACGGGGCGAAAAGGTCTCGCCGCCGGGGCTAGACCCTGTTATAAAAAACGCCACGTGGAAAGGACCGCCCACTTTTTGGCTCTCCCCACACTCCTCCCTCCTCCTCTCTTTCTCTCCTTCCCCCCTCCTCTATAGTATTTATAGCCCGTGAGAGAAGAGAGACATGGGGGAGAGAGAGAGACCGTGTTGTCTTACGAGCGCCGCGTGGAGGACGCCATTGGAACTATCGATTTTTTTTCTCTCTTTTTCCTTACTCTTCCTACTACGTCGCAGTTCGGCACGTGGAGCTCTAAATGACGTCATTTTCTCTCTTCCCCTTTTTTTAGACTCGTATTTATTTCTACAAATATTCAAGTTGTCGAAACTCGATCGCCGCTGAATCATCAATGGCGGCCGTGGCCGTGGCAAAGTTCGAGAGGACCACGTCGCATCGGGCTAGGAATTCCTACAACGGACGGAAACTCATTCTTCACATATGCCAGTTTTCGAAGAAAGGAAATAGTTTGTTTCACAGACGATGGTATCGGAGGAGGTAAGGGTGATGGCGGCCTGTCTATAACGGACGTTGCCTCACCCCTACTGGTAGAGTGAGGGGGGGACGACGACGACATGGAAGCCTCTCTCCTATTGTTGTGTATTTTCTGTGGGCCTCTCTATTCATTTTTATGACGTCTCTTCTTTCACCCCTCCTCCGGCACGTGGAGTCGACTATTATCGGGTACAACACAACGCGACGGACGGCTGATTATTTAAACGCGGGATCGTGGTCCATCGCATTCCGAAAGGTGTGCGTGAAAAATAAAAGGAAATTTTTCCTGCTTGAATCGGTAATGAGCCTACAGCAGCTTCATGTACGAAGTACTGTACAGCCCGTTGTTGTTGACTATACGTAAGAGTCTAAGAGACCAAAGACGAGTTATAAAGACAGGTCTGGGAAAGTTGGCCACTAATGCCGGGCCGCCCGTCGTCTGGCTGGGGCTCTCCCTAGCTCGTAAAAACTTTGGCATTCGGCCCAGAAAAACCCTTCGGGAAGAATTCCCAAATGACATGTGTGTGTGCTTTGTACAACACCATCCCAAAACCAACACCATCTTTTCTTTCCGACGGCAGATTTTTCTTCTTTTTTCATTTCTCTATCACGGTGCTTCTTGTGACCGCTAGATGGAGATAAAGTGTAGTTGATAATTTGACAACTAGATGGCGCGATTCCACATAAACATTTTGGACGACATTTTTGTTGTTTATCTTTGTTTCAACTTCACCAAATTAGCTCTGAAATACCTAGGCCGATAGTTAACATCTCATGTCTTTGTTGCACGTCAATTGGCAAACTTTTGTCCAAACAATCAGGCGGAAATGTCGTTTTCAGTTGATGCTGGAGAAAAGAACTATTAAACAAAGTGCTTCGTTAATCCTTTTTTATGAATGAAGTATGTTAACTTATTTTACGTTGAAAAATGCTTTCATTACTTTTGATGGTCTTCATCTCTTAGCCTTGCACCTTTGGAGTTGGTCATTCATGTCATCTGAAAGAAAAAATAGCTGCCATTAATACTACACTGTGACTTGCTGATGATCGGGAAACAGAAATGCAGATTCTGTCATTTTTTTACTGGTACTCCCCGCACTCTGATATCCAATATGAAATATTAATTTTTTATTGTTTATTTCACTTATTACTAAATCTCTCTTGTTGCAGCAAATTCCAAGTTCTGATGATGAATCAAATGGAGACAATTTGTCCAGTTTCATCCAATAGCCAATTTCTCCTTTTGTTTCAATATCCACGATTTCTGGGTATGTCAAACTCCATCTAAAAGATGTATGTCTCTGTAAGTTCTGAAAGATTCCATCATGTTGGATAAAAGTAAACTATTATCCTCGTTGGTTATTAGACGTATCAGTGCTTTGCCTCTCCCTCATTCATTTGAAGCATAAAATATATAGAGAAAATGTGAGGAAAGCTTCAACACCACTACCTGACCCATGCGATTTTCGATCACGCAATGGCCATAAGGCCGTCATTCTTGCATCGCTTCCGTAAGCAGAGCCACCGAAAAATCCCAATTTAAATGGTCTTTTCGGTTTTTATAGTCAGCTCCAGCATGATCTAATTATATTTGGTTAATTGAGAGCGTTATGCCGATGGGAAAGATTTAATTGACCCAAGGACTTTACGCCTGGTAAACTTTTATTGTCCAGCAACGCGATACTCAACGGACAACACTCGTTTTCTATTATAATCAACAATGTTAAGCAACTCTCTCTCTGTCTCTTGTGAACAAACGAATAAAAACGATGAAGCTGTGAGCCATCGGTAGAGTAAAAACGGGATTTTTGTAAAACTTTCAACCATTCTTTCTTGGGAGTACAAATTGTAATCGTATGAAATCAAGTAATCAACTGAGTACAACATGTAGCATGATACACTTATTGCTATCACCAAAGTATAAGGTTGAGTCTTCAATCATTTGAATAAGGAAGACAAATCTTCTTCGAGAAGCCAACCCGTGAAGTGGGTGAAATGACCCGCGTTGTCAAACAAATACCCAGATGAATCATACATTTTCACGGATACTTTGTCTCCCGCATTCAAATGAATTGTGGATTGAAGAGTTAAAGTGTCATAATAATAACTAAATCCTGACCCGATGTGGTTGTCATTTAGGTACAGACCTACGCCTAGACCACCTTTACCATCAATTCCGGAAAAAGAGAAGTAATAAGTTCCTTGTCGCGGGGCCGTGAATATTCCCGATGTTAAATTCATGGCACCTCCGACATTCAGCCTCTCGAACTCGAACGGAATTGGAACATTTTGTGTAGAGAAATTGCTCTTTTTGCACGTAGAAGTAGACGGGCGATGATTTGACGTCGACGTACCCGATTCTGATTTGGAAACCTATTTGAAATACATTTTGATTTAGTTGCATCGCATTATGGTGCGTTTGATGCAATAATTAATCAAATGACATGTCCAAATTAATAAGCTCGATTCCGCTTATTCAGACGCCATAGTGGCCGGATCAAATCTTAGATCCGCCCTTTTACCGGCCTTTTACTTGACTCTCGTCTCGGCAGAGCGATGTCG
This sequence comes from Ceriodaphnia dubia, assembly GCA_022539655.2. NCBI lineage: Eukaryota > Metazoa > Arthropoda > Branchiopoda > Diplostraca > Daphniidae > Ceriodaphnia > Ceriodaphnia dubia. The sequence goes on from JAKUCG020000082.1 coordinate 1,932,121, forward strand.
ACTGAAGAGCGACCCGGCCCGTTATGAATAAAGCCTGCAGTGACAGGTTTTTACTGTACCGCCCCAAGATACACGTATATCAGGGTACATCTCATCACATAGTAAAACGGCCGTTATGGTTTCATGTAAGAGGGCTTAACCGCTTAGGTATAGCTGCAGTGTTAATTGTTTAACTTGTTTCCTTATATACCTTCATCACTTGGCAGTTTAGTAAAGTCGCAGTAAACGGATTCAACTTGGGTCGATCCCATCACCGTATACAATCCGCTTAGGGGGTGTCCAATTCGCCACAAATCTTGACAAGAAGACGGCATTCCACTGACGGACTCTTGTCCGCTACATTCGAATCTGCCCAGCGTGTGGACACCGGAAGAGCTGGCCAGTTGAGTCCGACCGAAATTGAGACGAGTGACTGGCAGGTAATTCTTGTCCGTGATGACCCCTTAAATATTTTAATTGTATGAGATACATTTAACAGTCATTTCACTTATAATGCAGAAATCAATTTCTTTATCTTGATGACAATATTTACTTACCGCTATCTATTAGCGGAGCAGGTACGGTCGAGTCGCAGTTGCACGTCGTAGTTGCTTCAACGCAATTGTGGTCGATTCCGCACTGGCAAGTGTGAACGGTGGAGTTGTTTCCTGCCCAAAAGGTTTGCGATTGTCCTCCTTTGTCGTTCCACCACGCGTAGGTGACGCCATTAAGCTCCAAAGGTGCGTAGTTGCAATCGTACTGATGTAAGAAAAAACAGAAATTCATAACAATTACAAGGAATAATAGTTGTAATGATATTATTGGGCTATTTAGTCTTTTCTAAAATATACCTGAATGGACTGGTGGCATTCGCTAGATAGTTCAGCCAACGCGTTCATTTGCCTCATAGACGCATTGTATTTGATTGTCCGCGAGTAACATCCAGGATCGGCGCAGTGGCCGACGTCAATCGACGCTTCGCTGTCGTGCACCACCGATGTGAATCCTGTTTATTAGGGCAACGATTGAATTCGGCTTTAAATCAATGACACATTATATATGATTATTTAAAGCTTATAGATCAAACCTTTAGTCATGTCACAGTAAACGTAGATAGGATCGTCTCCGACGCCTTGTCCGTCGGGGTCGATCCAGTGCATCCCAGAACTTAGCGAAGGATCCGCCGCGTGCAGTTCTCGACATGTCCGAGGGAACATGCTCTTTCCGACTGCTAGCGCTGATTGTTCTTTAATTCCAAAACTATTATTTGGAATAGATTGAAAACTAGTTTGTCTTTCGTTCTGCAAGTCAGCGAGAAGCAATTCTTGTTTCTGAACCGTCGCTTTTAATTGAATCAGTTCAAATTCTTGTTCCTGGACTTTTTGTTCCAGCGCCTCGAACTGAGCATCTTTAGTCGCCAAAGCGCTTTTGATCTTGTCCTTTTTTATTCAATAAAATAAAAGTAAATTGAATCGATGTTAAATGCTTGTTTACAATTGTAGGAGATTAAAACTTAACACAGAAATTAACAGAAAGAAATGAAATCGGTTTGTTTCTTACATAGTTCTCAGTCAATTGTTGGACTCGATCCTCCAAAGAAAGACCTTTGATCGTCGAACAGGACGAAAGCAAAACCAGCAACGTTAGTTGGATTAGTAAAATTGATGTTGCAGGCAAGAAACGAGCCATTGTTACTTGTTTAACGCAACAGTTTCCAATGCTGTGTGATTTTTACTGGGACAATGAATGGTTTTTATAGATGAAATAGCAGAAAGAGGCGGTCACGTTGTAGAGTTCCTAAAACTGGAAAAAGTAACAAATAGGTCATAACGAAGGAATACATTGATCTCTATAAAGATAGGCTACAACTAATCCATTTGACCTTTCTTTTGTTTATTGACAGCACGACGCAAAACATCGACAACGATAACTTACTGTTATTCCATATCAATATTGCGTAGCCTAATGCGAACGAGATACGGAAAGGTTAACATGACGTAACTATTTATCTTATTTTAAAATGTCACGTTTGTTTCTGCAGGAAAGTGAGTGAACTGACTAGTACTGGTGTCATGCAAAATCCCAGATCCATCCCAAATTTGAGAATATACTTTGTCTCCCTCATTCAAATGAATTGTGGATTGAAGAGTTAAAGTTTCGCCATTAGTTGTTATACTGTAATCCTACCCCGATGCGGTTACCATTCATAATTTCATATAGGCTAGAGACCTACGTATAGATTACCGTAACCAGCAATTCTGGAAAATGAGAAGAAATAAGTTCCAGATTTGGGGGCAGTGAAGATTCCAGACGCTGAATTCATGGCACCTCCGACTCGCCTTCAGCCTTGTCACCGCGAACGGAATTGGAACGTTCCTCGTATTGAAATTACTGTTACTCTGTACGTAAAAGTAGATACCGGCGATGATTTGACGTCGACGTACCCGATTCTCGTTTGGAAACCTAAACGAAACCCGCTTCTTAGATCTGTTCTCTTACTCGACTTTCCAGCCTCTCTCGGCGTTTCCCAACCGAAGAACTCTTTATGTGGACTTTTATCTTTGCCCCACCGAGGCGAGAGATCGCCATGGGCCTCAAACGGCCGTCTATGAAGAGGGCTTAAATGACCTGTTCTTCCATATTACCTGAATCACTTGGCAGTTTAGTAAAGTCGCAATAAACGGATTCAACTCGGATTCAACTTTAATACCTTAGGCTACTATACAAAATTAACAATTTTGGATTATAAATTTTCTGCACTTACTTTAATGGCCTGGTGGCATTCAGCCGATAGTTTACTCAGCTCTGATGCAATTTGCCTGATGCTCGCGTAATAATTGATTTTCCTTGAATAGCAACGGCGCAGTGGCCCACATCCATCTCTGATTCGCTATCGTGAAGAATTGACGTCGTCCCTAGAGTTGATTTCCATTAAAGCGACCAATTATAACTCGTATTTATACTTAAACTAGGTACATGGTTATGATAAAATAAATTTTGAATTACCTGTCGTCATGTTGCAGTGGACGTAAATTGGGTCATCACCGACACCTTGTCCGTCTGGATCGATCCAATGCATCCCGGCAACCAGAGACGAATCGGCTGCACGAGCTTCATGACACGTTCGATGAAACACCTTCATATTGCGGGTATGGTTTTCGACATTTTTCGACAAAGATTTCACTTTAGTCTGCTGGTCCACCAATTTAAGAATTCGCAGTTCCTGTTGTTGCACTTTTTCCTCCAGTCGAATCACTTTCTCCTCCAAATTTTTGACTTTGCCCTCCAGTTCTTTCTTGATGTCAATCTTAACCAATCATTAAGAACGATTGATTTCAACAAATGACTATATTGTTATTAATTAAACAATTAATATCTAAGACAAATAAATGACTGTAGATTTACATCGTTCTTTTCGAGCTGCTGCACTCGCTGCTCCAACGTTAGAAATTCTGCTACACAACAGCAAGCTGTCGAAGAAACCAAAATGATCACCAACACCTGCGCCTTTTTCACAAGGAATCCTGGCATGTTCTATGTAGAGAGAACTTTTCTCAATGCTTTTACATTCAGAAACACTGCTCGTTAACAGCACAAACTGTTGAAGAAAGAGTGAGCTTTATCTTAACGCCATTCGTATCTTGAGCACTTCGAACGCAAGTTTTTCAACTTTTGGATTGATGGTTCCTATCCTGATGGGCCCTTGGTGAATGATTGAATTACCAAAAAGTTTTGATAAGCACGGACTGAAGAGATTTGAGTGTAACGAAATACGCATAAAGCAGGAAAAAATGATAACTTCTTGACATTTAACGTCATCGTCATAACCTAACCCGGCCTAACGTCATCGACTTGATAAACTGTCGAATGAGCAACTGATGCGCTGTCTTCGCCTTCTTCGTCTCCGCGGCCGATAAAACAGCTGGTAGAAAACATCTCCCCTCAAGCCATATTCATCAAAGACCACTTGGCGTTAATGGGCCCATTAGTGATCGAAAACTTAACTAGCTGGTCCAAAATGGCCAAATAATTCGATAGATTTAAAGTCGTGACCTATTGCACTTTTCCCTACATTTTGAGAATTTCCTTCATCAGTTTCAAAATCGTCAATAGATTGTGGTGAGATCGACAGTTCAATGCCACGGATAATGGAATCAAAATACATGTTGGCCGGTGCAGTTTTATTCTCTTGCGGCTGTGTCACACCTCTGTCTCACTCGTAGGCTATGAATAGCGTTTTGAATACGTTTGTATTAAACTGTAGGGGAGGTATGGGATAAATGTAACATTTGATGAATGTAACAAATGACTTTAAAAATAGTAAAAATAACTTTAAAATTATGAAATAATTACTCAACATGCGCTTTTTAATGCCCTTTCATATTTCGCAACGTTCGTTGCTATGGCAACAAAACTTCGTCTGCTAATTAAGAAAAAGTGATTTTCTACCCCCAAATTTTTTTCACGGTGTCCCGTTGTTTAGTTTGTGCTGAGTGTAATTTTCATGTAACAATTCCAGCCTTTCACTTTTTTAAATTGTGGACATCTCTTCTTTCGACTGGTTACAGTGACATGTGCCAAATCAAAAGTTTAAAGTTGTAAAAGTGTAATTGTAAAGTGAACCCCTGCGGCTGGGTAGATGTAACAGGGCTTGTAAAAAGTGTAAAATCGTATCAAATAAGTATTTCATGTACTAAAATGTGTGTATCTACTCGTTTTCTTCAATTTGATACCCATTAATGCCCATTTATCCCGATAGTTTTCGTTTTAAGTGTTAAAAACCGTTTCCGCCGGCTTTCGGCTTCTCTTATGGAGAATGCACGGTGTTACTTTTATTCAACCCAGTTGATTAAAAGTAACAAAAAAAGTGATTTTACTTTCTATTTTTTTGGTTGTACTTAAATGTTTTGAATAAGAATGAAAATTTTATTGAAGGTAGCCAACATAATTGGCTCTCTAAAAATATTTTTTGTTTCTCAAAACATTGCGTAGCGGTGGCGCTGCAAAATCAAAAGCTCGAACTGTTACATTTATCCCATACCTCCCCTAATATACAGGTTCGACAGCGGTTCTGTACGACAGCAAATCGTCAATTGACGTCGGCCACTGCGCCGATCCTGTGTTACTAGTTCGAGAGCTATCAATTATAACGCGACACTAAGGCAGATGGAAGCGTTGGCTGAATTGTCCAACGATTGCCATCAGGCTATTAGAGTAGGCTATTACCATTATTCTCCTTTTTTTCGACAACTATCTCTGTGTGTCTTCATGTCTAAATTATATTGATAGTAGGATTGAAACTTTGCACCTTTGGAGCTCAGTGTTGTTGCTTACTCCTGGTGAAACGACAGAAACGGGAGATCCGCAATATTTCTGGGTGGGTTACAACGCCACCGTCCACACTTGCCAAGTGCGTCATCGATCAAGATTGTGTTGATACTTCGACAACATGCAACTGCGATTCTGCTGCGCCCGCCCCACTAACTGATGATGACGGTAATGTAATATACGGTCATATACAGGCTTGTCCTTCGAATAAGTGATCTGCTCATCATTCAGTTAAATTCGTTTCGTCTTTTGTATATTAAAAAGTCTTCTCTAAATGTATCAAAATATTTATATCCTGAATGACTGAAGGGAAAATGTTTCTGACCATTGTTCGCCCGATCCTTTTCCAACGATGACGTCATTCACATACAGACCAACATGAATCCAGTTCCCACCCGCTACTCCAGTAAATGAGAAGAATACGTTCCTGATTTCTGAAAAATAAAATGAATTTTTCCGGCTTGAATCGGTAATGAGCACCCAGCAGCTTCATTCCGAGGCGATTTGTTGTGACTATACGTAAGAGAGACCAAAGACGAGTTATAAAGACAGGTCTGGGAAAGTTGGCCTATGCAGGTATGGAAAGTTGGCTAATGCCGGCCGCCCGTCGTCTGGCTGGGTCTCTCCCTCGCTCGTAAAAACTTTGGCATTCGGCCCAGAAAAACCCTTCGGGAAGAATTCCCAAATGACATGTGTGTGTGCTTTGTACAACACCATCCCAAAACCAACACCATCTTCTCTTTCCGACGGCAGATTTTTCTTCTTCTTTTCATTTGTTTATCACGATGTTTCTTTGACCGCTAGATGGAGAGAAAGTGTAGTTTATAATTTGACAACTAGATGGCGCGTTTCGACGTAAACATTTAGACGACATTTTTGTTGTTTATTTTGGTTTCAAATTCACCAAATTGCTCTGAAATGCCTAGGCCGATAGTTAACATCTCATGTCTTTGTTGCACGTCACAGTTGTCAAACTTTTGCCCAAACTATCAGTTTCAGTTCATGTTGAGGAAAAAAACTCATCTAAGTGCTTTATCCTTTTTTATGAATGGCGCATGTTATCTTATTTTATCTTGATAAATGCCTATATTGCTTGCATTTTGAAATTTGGTTCTCATTTATTAGCCTTGTTCATCTTGGAGTTAGTCACTGAGGCCCTCTGAAAGAAGGATGATTTGCTGAGTACCAAACACTGTAACTTGCTGAATACCAGAAAGTTGGATTTCTCTTTAGCTGTCTATTTCACCTATTAATGAATCTCCATTATTGGAGCAAATTAAAGTTTTGATGATGAATCGGTCAAGGATGATTTGTCTAGTATAGCATCCAATCACGTCTGTTTCAACATCCTTGATATGTCACATTATTACAGAAACTTTGGCAACAGTTGTGTGGAAATTCTGAGGATTTACTGTAGAGATTTAAGGTAAAACTGAATGATTTTTACACATTATTTACATCTAATCCTTATTTTTCTAAATAGAAAGCTAGATGTTTGTTACACCTCTGTCATGGATAATGGTTTGGAATCATAATGACGTGTGGTGGTAAACTCTCGCGTCTTCGTAGTGATAGATTGGTGAAACCGTCACCCACCAGCAACATGGCTGTTTGGCCCTACATCGGTTCGTGATGATATCACCGACGCCGACATTCTGCCGATATATTTATGGTTCGAACAGCGGTACTACGCTGGAGCAGTTGGTGACAGTGGCATTCTATTTTTTTTACTAGATACTGTATGATGAAACCTACTATGTATACTAAGAATGTGGAGGAAATATTAATATAGCGCAACTGGGGGAAAGTAGGGACGAACCCTTCATTTTTGAAATAAAGAAATAAAAATGTTTGATTTTCAAGTATTGGGCTACATCAGGTTAGGCGTCTAATGCATTTTTATTCAAGGAATTCTACCATGATCCATGAACCAAGAAATAAATCGTTGTTTCTCAAATATTTAGCACGTAAAAGGCGAAATCTTCTTCAAGAAGCCAACCAGTAAAGTGGGTGAAATGACCTGCTAATCCGCCAGTATGATCATGCAAAGCCCCACTTCCATATATTATTTGAAGCGATACTTTATCTCCAGCATTTAAATGAAGAGTTGATTGAAAAACTTGAGTGTCGATACTCCTCCAACTACACCCAGCCGCAATGTAAACGCCGTTAATATACAGACTAATCTCAAAATCGGCTCCGCTCTGATTCGAAATTCCGGAAAATGAGAAAAAATAAGTTCCTGACTGCGGGGCCGTGAATATTCCAGATGATAAATCCATGGCACCTCCAATGTTCAGCCTTTCCACCTCGAACGGAATTGAAACATTCTTTGTACCAAAATCACTGTTTCTCTGAACGTAGAAGTAGACGGGCGATGACTTGACGTCGACGTATCCGATTCTCGTTTGGAAACCTATTTGAATTACATTTTGATATAGTTGTATCGCAATATCGTTTAATTTCTGCGTTTGATGCACTAATTAATTAAATGACATGGCCACATAAGCTCGATTCAGCTTCAGACGCCAGAGTGGCCGGATCCAATCTTGAATCCGGCCTTTATTTAGGCTACTTGACTCTCCCGGCGGATCGATGCCGACTTGAGAGCGGCCCGGCCGTTATGAAGCCTGCAGATACAAGAGTTTTACTGTACCGCCCCAAGATAGGCCTACCCATATATCTAATCACATAGTAAAACGACTGTTAAGGTTAAGTTTTAAGTGGGCTTAACCGCTTTGGTAGCTGTCGTGTTGTTTAACTTGTTTCTTTATATTACCTGAATCACTTGGCAGTTTTTTAAAGTCGCAGTAAACGGATTCAACTTGGGTCGATCCCATCACCGTATACAATCCGTTGAGTGAGTGTCCAATGCGCCACAAATCTTCGCATGAAGACGGCATTCCGATGACGAATACTTGTCCACTGCATTCGAATCGCCCGAGCGTGTGGACACCGGAAGAGCTGGCCAATTGAGTCTGGCCAAAATTGAGACGTGTGATTGGCAGGTAATTCTTGTCCGTGATGACCCCTTAAACATTTTTAATGTATAAGATACATTAAATTATTAGTTATTTTAATAATAATGACGAGTTTCACATTTCACTTATAATACGTATAATGTAAGCTCCAGCTGGCAAGATCGATTTCAATATAGTGGATTATTTACTTACCTCTGTCAGTTAGTAAAACAGGTGCGTTCGAGTCGCAGTTGCACGTCTTAGTTGATTCAGCGCAATTATGGTTGATCCCGCACTGACAGGTGTGAACATCTGCGTTGTTACCTGCCCAAAAGGTTTGCGATTGTCCTTCTTTGTCATTCCACCACGCGTAGGTGACGCCATTAAGCTCCAAAGGCGCGTAGTTGCAATCGTACTGACGAAAAAAAAACAGAAATAAAAAAAAAATACCAATTTTATATTAAATGTAATGATTTTAGGCTGCTGAGTCTTTTTTAAATATACCTGAATGGACTGGTGGCATTCGCTAGAGAGTTCAGCCAACGCGATCATTTGTCTCATAGTTGCATTATAATTTATGTTTCGTGAGTAACAGCCAGGATCGGCGCAGTGGCCGACGTCAATCGACGCTTCGCTGTCGTGCACCACCGATGTGAATCCTATTTAAAATAATGTAACGATGGAATGTGGCTTTAAATCAATGTAACATTTTATATGATTATTTAAGGCTTATAGATTAAACCTGAAGTCATGTCGCAGTAAACGTAGATGGGATCGTCTCCGACGCCTTGTCCGTCGGGGTCGATCCAGTGCATTCCGGAACTTAGTGATGGATCCGCAGCGCGGAGTTCTTGACATGTCCTGGAGAACATGCTCTTTCCGACTGCTGCTGACTGTTCTTTAACTCCTAAACTGTTTCTCCAAATAAACTGAGAATTAGTTCGTCTCTCATTCTGCAAGTCAGCGAGAAGCAATTCTTGTTGCTGAACCGTCTCTTTTAATCGAATCAATTCAAATTCTTGTTCCTGGACTTTTTGTTCCAGCGCCTCGAACTGAGCATCTTTAGTCACCAAAGCGCCCTTAATCTTGTCCTTTTTATTTAAAAAAATAAAATAATATTGAATCGATGTAAAAATGCTTGTTTACAATTTTAGGAGATTAAACACAGAAATGAACATAAAGAAATAAAATGGATTTGTTCCTTACATAGTTTTCGGTTAGTTGTTGGACTCGATCCTCCAAAGAAAACACTTTGATCGTCGAACAGGACGAAAGCAAAACCAACAAAGTTAGTTGGATTAGTAAAATTGATGTTGCAGGCAAGAAACGAGCCATTATTGTTACTTGTTTAACGCAACAGTTTTCAATGTTGTGTGATTTCTAATTGGACAAAGAATGGTTTTTATAGGTGAAATAGACAAAAAGGGGCGGTCTCGTTGTAGAAGGTTTAAAACTGGAAAAAAGAATGGGTCGTCATAACGAAGGAATACATTGATCTCTATAAAGATAGCATAGGCCTAAGATAGGCCTACAATAACTAATCCATTTGCCCTATCCGTTGTTTATTTACAACACGACGCAAAACATCAACGATGATGGGGTGTCTGTTATCCATATCAATGTTGCGTAGCCTATAGGCTAATGCGAACGAGATATGAAAAGTTAACATGACGTGACTATTTTTCTTATTTAAAAAGTTTGTTTCTCCCCTATTCTCTACAACTGCTAGCGCTGGCTGCGCTTGGTCGAATGCGCTTGATGGTAACTGCAGATTTTGGAACATGTAGGGCGTGGATGGCACGGGATGGAATTTGTGTCATATTATTATTATTAGCATTATTCATTTTATGGTGAATCGTACATGAAACAGATTTCAGTCTGAGACGAGAAAATTGTAATAGGCTATAAAACACACTCTTAGGACACATCTTTTTTTCTTTCGTTGGTATTAATTATTTTTAGTGACGAGTAGTCGAGTAATAAAATTTTTTAAATATTTTTTAAATATGAGATGTCTTTGATTATGTTATAATAGCCAACCAGTATTGATGCTGTACACTGATTGTAGATTGTAAACCATATAGGGGATTTTATTTGTACCGGGTAAGAATACACAAAATAGGGGATTTTATTTGTACCGAGGACGACGAATAGATAATGTGTTTCATCTATTATCAGTGAACTTAGAAACAGAATAGACAATAATCTATAGTTTTTCATCTTATTTCATAGTGCACTAAAAACCACTTTAAGTGGGCAATCATCAATAAATAACGATGAAATAATGTCAGGTAACTTATTAGGACAAAGTTTGGTTTTTCTGCCGGGCGGTTTATTGATTGCTGTAGCCTACAATTAAATCGAAAAATCTATCGGCACAAGGCTCAAAGAAAGGATTTGAAAACACTGACGTTCGTGCATTTCTTCGTCACTCCGTCACTCACGTCGTCTCAAGTCACTCGGTAGATGTGTTCGGATGCTGTACTATAAGTAGCCCATTCATTAGGCTAGGCCTATGTGGCTATATAAAAAGACTGAATATATAAGTAGATCGGAAACGGTCGTCGAAATAGAATTTAGTATAGGAAAATTCCTTATGAAGGAGCCAACCAGTAAAGTGCGTAGAATGGTTGCTATCTTTCATCAAAACACTGATTCCGGCCGAACATTTAACCGAATTTTGTCTCATAAATTTAAATAAATCGTTGACTGCGTGGAAAACATTTCTGACCATTGTTCCCCCGACCCGCTTCCGACGATGACGTCATTCACATACAGACCAACATGAATCCAGTTCCCACCCGCTATATACTCCAGTATAAATGAGAAGATATAAGTTCCTGATTTGGGGGCCGTGAAGATTCCAGACGCTGGATTAATGCTATTTCCGACATTCATCAGCTTCATCATTTATTAAATATCTGATTCTTACAAAGCTCAGTATAAGGGACATAATAAAAATCCATTTGGTGTAAAAGACTTGGTCAAATTTGAAGTATATATTGTTAGGAAATTGCCTAGTTTTGTAAGCCTGAATTTGATTGGCCGCTTCCCCCTTCCTCCCCCCTCCCCGAAATTCCTCAACTGAGGCAGAGTATTCTAGAACGTTGTTGCGAGAGGTTCAAAAGAGAGCCCACCCTCGTAAAGACGGAAAAATACAGTTTATTTGTGCGAAAAAGTCGTAATTAATTCGTACAACGTAACATTTTGGTGGCAGCGGCGAGATTGGGCCATTGAATTGCAAATTTAATTTAAGTTTGCTGCCCAAACTGCGATCTTCCAATACTCTCAGTCGCCCCAAACCCCGTTCTTGTCGTTACGTTTAAGTATTTGAGTCAAATTTTTGAGAAAGTAAATTGTTTCTAGTAGTTGTGTGTGAATTAGAGTGAAGTTTAAGCTGAGTATATGGGGTACCCCACGAACACTTTTTCACGTTATTTGATGTGATATTTTGATGTCGGTTTTAGATTTAAAACTCGATTCTATTTTGATTTTGATATTGATATTCGATTTGAAATCCCCTTTGATTTTGATATTGATATTGATATTTGATTTGAAATTCTCTTTGATATCAATTCTGATTTTGATTTTCGATATGAAGAAGCGTTCAAAATAAACGATAATTTCGATTACTGGAACAGAGTTTATTTGATATCCCGATTAAGTTTTTCAATACACCCTTTCAAATAACGACAAATTTTAAAATTAATTGGCATAATTGTATAAGAATGGTATTTCATTTATGAAAAAAGCTGTAAAAATCATAAGGATTTCGGAATTAAAGTCGAAATTTCAAAAGTCTTGGATGTTTCTCTGCCTCAAAGTACGTTTCACCGAAGAGCTACTCATAATGGTCGCTACGTTTCGCCACAGGAGGTATGGCATGATTTTAGGCTCACATACAATCGATCGATATTTTCAATTTTTCGATTTCATTTTTCGAATTTTTCAAATTAGGTAATTCAAATATTTTAAAAATAACGAAAATAATTTTCAGCCTTCAATTACATTTTATTCACCACGAAATCGAAAACATTCGATTTACTCCAAATTCACATTCGATTAAATCAATTTGTTACAGTCGTATCAAGGCGCCCTCTCGAGGCCGCACCAAACAGAATAACAGACTTGCAGACGCTTCATTCGCACCGCGTGGCCGTGGTGGATGTCATTCACTGCATGTTATTTTGCTTTCTATTTTATTTTTAACGAGCGAAACTTAACAAATAACCATGGCTAGCTTAATTGAGCTTCAAGAAGTGTATTTGGAGTACTCCGAAAATCTCCCTCCTGGTTCTAATGGTATCCAAAATGTTCTTCATTTGTTGTGTATACTTTTTATGTTTATTCATGTCTAAATAATTCAGGACTCAGTTTTCCCGAATTTTGTAATGGATATCGTAATTTTGCTTTGCAACCTGCAAGTGCAAGTGATTCAAGAAAGTTGCCTGTTGACATCAATCAGCTTAAAGATTATCTTGGTATTAAATGTTATATGCACTTTGTGTACTAACTAGAACTAACATCAACACTTTTAGCGTGTGATTTCAAAATAGGTGGAATCTCTGTTTTGATGGATATCAGTGAACCTACTCTGAAACGGAGGATGAAAGAATATGGGTTATCTATTAGAGGTAGCTACTCAAAAATTTCAGACGATGAACTAGATGTTGTTGTTGCAAATGCCCTCAAGAACTTTCCCAAATTTGGTAATCGATGAGATTTAACATTTATTTTTTTCATCCTCAGCTGAAACCGTTTCCAAAAATCAAAATGTAGGTCTACAGCTATTGAAAGGCAAACTTGTTGCAGATGGGTACAAGTTACAAGAGAAGCGTTTGCGAGCCTCTTATGATAGAGTTGGACTAAAACAAGCTAAACCTTGTTTGAAGCAAATTCCTCGTGTTGTCTATCAGTCAGATTCTCCTCTGAAAACCTGGCACTTGGATGGATTTCATAAATTTGATGGGTATTTGCATAACAAGACTGTCTATCTATCAATTCTAATTATCTAAATAACTTAGTTGGGGATTCGTTGTCCACGGTATTGTTGATGGGTATAGTAAGGCGATTGTGGGAATGCAAGTAAGCGACAACAATCGGTCAGAAACGGTTGTTAAACTGTTGCATTCTAGCTGCAAAATTTGGGGTACACCTGCTTGCTTAAGGTGACATCTCTACTGTATTTCAGATGATAATCATGTGTGCAACCATACTTCTCTTAAATTTTAGAACTGATCGGGGTGGAGAAAATGTGTTAGCAGCTGACTACATGCTATCTGTTCGTGGTATGAATAGATTCAGTTTTTATGCTGGTTCTTCAATGCGTAATCAACGGTGTGAGCGCCAGTGGAAAGACACGAATGAACGTGGTGTTCGACCGTTACTTTTCAAGTTCAAGTAACGATTTAATCGTATAAAATTGTTAACACTAGTTACTATTTGTTTTGTAATTTTATAGTGAAATGGAGAATGCAGGGATAATTCAAGTCGACTCTGAACTGGATCTTTTTATTTTGCATCAGGTGGCAACAAATTTATTCCAGAGAACATTAGAAGCGTACGTTGATTCTTGGAACAACCATCCTATTCGAACGGAAGGAAGAAAAACCCCTAATCAGCTCTATGTTTCTGGCTTGGTTCTACTGAAGCAACGACAAGACGCCGGAGAATTTCTTCAACCTCGTGCTGAACTTCTCCAGGTATCCAATTAATCTACAATCTTTGAGTTATATGCTGTTGTTAAAGCAATTTTTTGTTTGTAGGATGATGTTCTCCATCTTCCGGAAAATTTCAATGACACAGACTACTTAGAGTCTATTGTCGGGCCGTTCAGACAGGCACGTGAAGTTCCCAAATTCACTTCGCCCTTAAACGCACAGGAATTGGCAGATCTTGCTCAGCTAATTAATCCTAATTTGGTTGAACTAGAAAACTTAATTCCCAAGTTTACTATTGCAAAAAGATTTGTTATTTTCGCATTAAATAACAGAGTAAGGTCTTGAGTTAAGCATGTGAAGTCCATTGATGCATGTTTGAAACACAGAATACAAGCATTGCTGCCATGGCTCTTATCACTTAACGAAAGTTCTTGCGGACCTACGTGAGTTTGAAAAATGTTAGAGCCTTTATTCTAAGCAATCATTTCAAAACATCTAAATTAGAATTTCTTCTGGTTGGCTGATTCCATTTCACCCTTGAATCTGCTTGAATAGCGAAGGCATATTAGAAGTCAGAATTTTGAACAACACATTGCTTGCGCCTGCATTTCAACTCCTTGTATCAGGGAGTGTATTTCCACGTTACAACAACGCCGGGTTCTCCATCGGCTATTCGTCGTATTTTCTCTACAGCTTGGCCGGATGGCCCACGTCAACTATAAACAACTCGAATCGCTTTTCAAGTAAGTCATCCTAACTCTTTGACCTTCTAACCGTAGTTCAAGGGCGTGCTGGTTGTTATTTTATATCATCGTAGGCCAAAAGAAATGTCATGCATTGAAAATTTAACTATGGTGAATAATATCGGTATCCGTTTTATTTCAACCAAAGGTTTGGGAGCGTTCGGCTTGGCAGGTAACATCCAAAGTCAACATGCAATGGAACATTTCTCTTTGGACAAGAATTCTCGGTGGGCTGCTGCATGGATGACGAGAACCAACGGGCCTGTGAATTGAAATTGGAACGCCACTGAGTTCCGACACGACTTGCTCGACACCCATTATGGAAGGACACGGCAACTTCAACAACGATTGCCATCAGTCACACTGTCGCCACGGCGACTCCTGTCCGGACAGCACCGATTGCAACGTAATCGATTTGAAAAAAATTTCTCTGAAAAAATAAATTACCATATGTTGGAACTATACATCTACATCTCTTGCCCATTCTGCTGTGCCAGGATCTCGTGAATACATAAGTGAACAAAATTGAAGCCCCGAAAAATAAAATGGTAAAAACGTCTTTTATTCGTCAATGACGACGGACAGTTTCAATTTAGGCCTATTGTTTCCGGTAGAAACGCAGCATCGCCAAGAGAGTACATCCCAACTAAATAGCCTGTTTGGTCTGGCCTCGGCAAGCCAATACTTGTAATGGGCATTTAAGTTAAGTCATGATGTTTGACTGGGCGATGGATATAAAGAGGGGCATCATAGAAGAGGCAGTAGAGAGCTAGAAGCTATTCTGGAAAATGAGATATGTTCGTGAGGGAGAAAATACATATTCTTTCTTACATGTGGAAGGGGAAAATAACCAGATCCGGATAGTGTATAAATGAATTGAAGCTCTTAACTGGATACGTGAAAAACGTACACCATGCCGGTTCATTATTTCTCAAATTCAAATTAGTTCAGCAAATAGAAAAAGAGTATGAAATTGACAAATTCCTTGAGTATATTTGAGCAACACGATTTCCATTATTGAAAAATTAAATTCAATAAATGATCACAATACAGTTGTTTAAAAATCTGAATTTGAACTTGACGTTACTGGATACAGCATCGGCTGAGATTTGGATTCAATCGACTTAGACGGACAAAGACTTGGATTCGACAGAAGTTAGAAGAAGTAGAAGTTAGACACTGCGACATTTGGCAGTGATTCAAATGAGCTTGATTTAAAATGCAAGAACCATGAAAAAACAGAGACCTAAAGAAACGAACGCGGGAATCAAAGTCACTTAATGACTGCCCAGAGAACGATGGGCATGCAAGACGCCAACCATGAAAAAAAACGACCAAGGAAAACACAATCACATTGAGTGACTGGCCATAGTACGATTGGCATGCAAGAATTTTTGAATCATTCAATAGTACGAAGGCATGACGTGAACCATGAAAACATAAAGAAAAAAAATATAAAAAAAATAAGTAAAATACAACTGGCCACAGAAGGTGACTGGCCAGAGCACCATCGACTAAAATGTAGGTGACTGTTCAAACGAAAGTAAACCCATGAGACAAGGCAGCGATTGCTTCAATCCATACCACCAAACATTCTTCTCTTGTTAAATAAACAGGAAACTCCAGTTCAGCAAATGCCGGACATGTACGAACATTTGGCCATCTACGTTCCTCTTCTTCCAAATGTTTGAAAATGCATTTAATAGTATGTTCCTTCCAATTAGCAGGAATGATGGATGATCCAGTTAAAAACTGGAGAACTTCAATCAATTTTCCTACAAAAAAAGGTAACCTTCCGTTAGGAAATGAACGAATGTATTGTTTTACATTTAATGGAAAAATGTACCTTCATCCAATTCTTGTAGCCATTCCGTAAACCAAAGTTTTGAAAGTGCCTCCGCACGTTTGAGAGAAGCACCCTTCCTGACATCCATTTCCGACCAATCAATGATGTCGACAATGTGCGCGGGAGTGAGCACCTGTCTATTGAAGAGTGACAAGCACTGTTGATTAGAAAGAATCTAGATACAATTGCATGACCATTAATAATCAAGTAACAATTAAGTAATCAATAGGAAGTAATAAAAAATACCTCCGAAGCGTCCTGATTCATTAACCCTAACAGGAAAGGATGTAGGGGCGAATCAGGCCTTTGGATGTTTGTCAGCCTTGTATAAAATGTCCTCAGCCACCACGGGGAAAGCATGCAAAACTTCAGCGCAAATGCTGTAGGAAAATATTATAGAACCATTGCAAACTGAAAATTAAGGGAGGCATAGCAATTAAAACAACACACCTGAAATTTCACCGGCAGCCACCATTTCGTTGTGCATGTCAACATCAGTGAAATTGAACAGCGAGGCATCAGTTGTTCCATCTTCGAACAAAACTGAAAGCCTGGGCAGCACAAACTTGTCTAATAAGGTAGACATCAAGTCGTTAAGGGGGCCCATTCCAATTCCCAATTCAAGGCTCTCGTTTCCCCCCGAATCGGTTTCAGCGGAAATGAATCGAACGACAATACGCTTCTTAATATTTTGCTTGAATTGCGCCGTGCCCATCGCCGTCAAAAAGTCATCAACAGTAAGGGCTCCTCGCCTGACTTTAACTGGGTTTTCACCAGCACAGATGGTAGCAGCTAGGTGCGATTTAAGTATGTCGATTGCTGTAATTTTAGAATTAGTCAATAAATCATACAGCTAATTTGAATGTTTCTATTTCACCTTGCTGAGAAGCAGATTCAGTAGAAACTAGATTCATTGATCGACAGATGGAGGACCATAAGGTGGAAATAATAGGCGCCCCCGACGACCTTCTTGAAGCTGCCATTAGACACTTTCTTCGTCTTTCAGCAGGATCTAATAATGTGATATAAAATAATTAGCTAGCTAGTGTAAAT
Source organism: Ceriodaphnia dubia (assembly GCA_022539655.2). Taxonomy (NCBI): domain Eukaryota; kingdom Metazoa; phylum Arthropoda; class Branchiopoda; order Diplostraca; family Daphniidae; genus Ceriodaphnia; species Ceriodaphnia dubia. The sequence goes on from JAKUCG020000082.1 coordinate 1,949,690, forward strand.
AACGGGAATTCCCTTGAATCCCCTGAAACATTACCGATTGTGTCGGTTTGGAGGACGGAAGGATTAGCCGTTTCAAATTTCGACAAAGTCACAGCCTCAGCTGACACAGTAGGATGAACGGGTTCAGTGATCCTACTCGCACCAGCGAGAAAAAATCTTGAAGATTGCCAATTGATTGGTTACTATCCATACCGTGGGATGTTATAGCAGAGGTTGTATCAAGAGCCGAATCAATTATGAAAATTGGCAGCTCACAGCCCAACAGTGACACTTCCTGGCGAACCTCGATTCCTCGATTTTCTTAGAGAAACAAAACAGGATAATGTCTGAGAATAGCTACGATGTAACTAAACTCTTGTACCTTCATCAGGCAAACGGGCTGAGAGTTGAATTGAGGGGTCAGCGGTACCATCAACTTCATCATTTTCGTAAAGAAAATCATAATCCTCATCCTCGCTGTCCTCTTTATGCAGAAATCGTGGGCACTGAAGTTTATGACGAGCATGTTGCCGGACGTTAGTGGCTTCGCTCACGTAGGCATAACAACCTACGCACATCATCCTGTCTCTGTATATTTTCGGGGCTGAATCAAAGACAAGAGTTTTGACCGAGATGATCCATATAGTTCCATGATACTAGATTAACACGTAAAGGAAAGACTTAGAATAATTGAAAAGTTATTAATCAGAAACAATTTTTTTCTACCTCTTTAAATACAGTGGAATCGACGGTGCCAAACTCAATCAGTTCTGCACGATTGCCATCAGTTCGCATCGACAAAAAATTATCGAGGTTGATATTTGAAAAAGACCTGCATTACAAATTTAAAAAAATTAGCTTTGTTACTAACTCAATCGTTTTGTTCAAGAATGAAAAAACTCACATTTTCACAACATTGATAATTTCTTCCTTGGTCATATTCTCATGCATGCGAACTGTTCTTTCAGCTTCATACACGTTGTTTAGATTTCTTTTTTCAATTTTGTTTGCTCTCATAAATCGCCAGCCAAGATGGGGCAGCAGCACAAAAGTTCTTGTGAACCATCCAGATGCTTTAAAGTCTGATTTAATTAAACAACACATAGGTAAAGGGTATTTAGACAAAAAGGTTTAAAAATTAAAATACTTCTTTTGGCAGCAACTATTTTCCGCATTTTCGATGGAGATTGTTTAACGTTACCCACATTGTTGCTTTCGACGGTACCTTATAATATTAAAAAAAACGTTAATTCTGTCTGTTTCAACCCAACCTTTGATTGAACGTACTTGATCTTGAAGAGGATCCCATCAAAACCTTCCTCTGAGATTGCACCCTTTGACGCTTCCTTTCATTTGCCTCAGCCTCATGGCTGTTCAGTTCAACTTGAGTTTGGTCTGCGGATAAAAACTTATCTAGAACACTCCCTCCTTTAACTACCTTGGGTGGACATGTTGAGCTGGGGTCCCCACGAGTAGATTTGGTGGGAACAAAAGCAGGCATATTAAGAATTCCCTCACTGCGTGGCAAGATGTTGGCAGTGGGAGTGGGAAAAGCAGGTGTGTTACATGTCGAGCTGGGATCCCCATGAGTATCTTTGGTGGGAACAAAAGCAGGCATATTAAGAATTCCCTCACTGCGGGGCAAGATGTTGGTAGTGGGACCAGTTGGCACATCAGAGCGGTACTCTTCTATAAATTGGTATACTGTAATGGGTGTTAATCCCATCCCAATCTGATCACTCTTTATAGCTTCATACATGTTGTATTCCTCTGAATGAAGAGACAAGAAGGGATAGGTAAGATTAGTTAGAAGTAAGATTTTATTAGGACCGTTCATACCTGTTTTGGCAAATTTCAAAAAGACTTGGACCTTCATGGGAGCTTTTCCATGTTGAAGACTTTCAGCCTGGTACGCTTTGTACTCTTTCAAAATGTCGTAATAATTTTGAAACGCAGCCATTCTACTATTAGTTACAAGGCTTAAAGAAAAGTGGGATAAAAGAAAAACTAAGCTCAAGTCTGCAAGACAAACTCCAACTCAAGTCTGCAAGACAAACTCCAACTCAAGTCTGCAAGACAAACTCCAACAGACGTCCTGCCACCACGGCCACGCGGTGCGAATGAAGCGTCTGCAAGTCTGTTATTCTGTTTGGTGCGGCCTCGAGAGGGCGCCTTGATACGACTGTAACAAATTGATTTAATCGAATGTGAATTTGGAGTAAATCGAATGTTTTCGATTTCGTGGTGAATAAAATGTAATTGAAGGCTGAAAATTATTTTCGTTATTTTTAAAATATTTGAATTACCTAATTTGAAAAATTCGAAAAATGAAATAGAAAAATTGAAAATATCGATCGATTGTATGTGAGCCTAAAATCATGCCATACAGGAGGTCCGTCAATCACCCGTCAGGCCGTACCTTTCTAGTCCCCCACACACCTCGAACCAATGCAAAAGGCAAACCAGTTCGAGGTGTGTAGGGGAAAGGAAGAAGAATTTTGAACGCTTCTTCATATCGAAAATCAAAATCAGAATTAATATATCAAAGAGAATTTCAAATCAAATATCAATATCAATATCAAAATCAAAGGGGATTTCAAATCGAATATCAATATCAAAATCAAAATAGAATCGAGTTTTAAATCTAAAACCGACATCAAAATATCACATCAAATATCGTGAAAAAGTGTTCGTGGGGTACCCCATATGAGTACATCGACTAGTCGAGTCGATTTGACGATCATTTATCGTTATTCCGCCGGCAAAGAGGTAGCCGTCCGTCGACCGACTTTCCTAATCCGACATTATCAAAGACATCCTTTGATTTAGGAGACAGAAACCGTAGCCTGATGGTAGATTTTCGATTTCCTTACATTTTTGTGTTATTTTCACGCGATTTCGTAGTGGATTAGTCATTCAATTGATTTTCGACTATTTTCGACTTTTTTTTTACCCCCTTTTTTCCCCCTTTTCTTTGCCATCTTCGACGCCATCTTGGCTCTGACGAGAGTCAGTTGTAAGAAGAGTGAGAGTCATACGGTGGTGCAAGTCGAGTGTCCCGTAAATTTGAGTGAAGAATTCGGCAAATAGAACTAAAGGTCCATCAAAACGAGACTCCGTTTCGTCTAATATTGTTAAATTGCTTATTATTGGTCGCTCAGGATGAGAGGTCATAAGCTTATTTGACAATAAATGCCGAGAAGGAGGAATAGCCAAGAGTCAAGACAAAGGGCTAGTAAGGTACGAGTTGAAGAATATTTCCCATATGGAGCCGGTTTTCGACGAGTTGTAGAGAGACCAGAACAGACTGTGGAGAATCAAATTGAAAAGCCCCAACAACGAAGAAAATTAAAGTCGAACCAAGTGAGACGAGTTGTGATCACAGAACCAACTCGACATTCAAACGCACGAGTTGAAGAATATTCCCCGTATGGAATAGGTTTTCGTCGAGTTGTAGAGAGACCAGAACAGATACTGAAGAACAAAACTGCGGAGAATCAAATTGAAAAGCCCCGACAACGAAGAAAAGCCAAGTCTAACAAAGTGAGACGAGTAGTGATCACGGAACCGACTCAATATTCAAAGGCCGAGTTGAACATCGATGAGCCTGAACCCTTAGAACCCGAAGAATCGTCATTAAAGCTTCCTGTCGAAGAGAAAGTAGGACAAAAAGACAACTATCATCCAAAAGGAGAATTGAATATTGAAGAACAAGAACCTCTAGAACCAGAGAAATTGCCATTAGGATCAAATACTGAAGCAGATAAAATTGAGGCCGAAGACTCTGAATTCGTACTTGAGTTACATTGTGACGAATTCGCTGATATTTAATATCATAATTTTCCAACGAGAGATCCAAACGATCATATGCCTCGTCAAAGACCAGTCGAAGAAAGAAACATGGCCGACGAATTAGTTCGCGCCCTAACTGCTTTCACTGCGGGGTTAGCTGGCCACCAACAACAACAAGAACAAAGAGAAGCTGAACATCGTCGACAGCAAGAGCAGAGGGATGTCGAGTATCGCCAACAACAAATTGCGATGACGAACGCCATGGCAGTCCAACAAGACGCTATTAATCGGCTCTTAACGCAACAAGTTGCTCAACATGGCGAAAGAATCAGAACAACAGCCGCCGCTACGATCCCCAGTTTTAGTGGAAGGATAGAAGAAAGTGTAGTCGATTGGGAGTCTACAATAAATAGAGCCGCAGTTGCCGAAAACTGGGATAACGCTGCCCGTCGCCGAGTTGCTGTTGGAAAATTAACGGGCGTCGCTTCACAATGGCAAGATCAAACTGGACACGCAATCCCAGAGTGGAACGCTTGGATCACCCAACTTAGTGCTGCGTTCACACCCCGTCTAACCCTGACAGAATGGTGCAACCTAGTTGAAGGTCGTCGTCAACAATCGGGCGAGTCGGGTGTGCAATATGCTCCAGTCTACCGACCACATCTTTCACTAGCCGAAATACGCTGTTATGCATGTCAGCTTTTGCTGGGAGCAGATAAGAAACAAGTTCCGATATTGGGAGAGATTCCCCTCACGATTAGGTTCAAAGACAGAGTGGTCGACTTAAAACGTGTTCGTGTACTAGAAGAGTCGATATACCCAGTTCTGTTGGGAGCCGATTGGCTCGACTCAAGCCATACATTTATTCAAAGTGAAAATGGCCAGCTTGTAGTACATTTACGTCCAATGGTGAAAGAGACGGCTCAAGAAGTTGGTGGTGTGGAGCCACAGGATACGCAAAACAAAGATGTGGATCTGGTGATCAAAGAGGGAAAAGGAGATGATATCCCTCCCGAAGTAAATAAAGAGAAAACACCAGATCTTTGTGCCATTCTCATCGAAGAAAAGTTAGCTGAAGTACCTACGGTGGCAACAGAGCGAACAACGATTCCAGCTCGGTCAATGGGGTTCATACGAACTGATCCACCGGAGGGAGAGAGCTGGACGACTAAGAAGAGTTACTCTGCCAAACCTGGTAGAGAATGGATAATTCCCAACTCTGTTATTCGCCGGACTAGCGAAGGAATCTTAATTCCAGTCGTCAACCTCAGTAATCGACCTCTATTTTGGGAGAAGAACCGAAAGTTGACTGTTATTCGCCCGTTGATTGAGAAAGAGGAAGAAAAAGTTGACGTTAACTCGGAATTACTTTGTAACCTAGAAGAGATAAAGCCTGATTCATCATTACCAAAGGAAGTGTCGGCTCAAATCGACTCGAATTCAGAATTGAACTCTGATGAAAAAGATGAGGTCAAAACTTTATTGCATCAGTATGTTGGTTGCTTTGCCACTAGTGATAACCCCGGCCTAACAAACCTAGTCGAACACCGAATTGAAACAGGTGAAGCTTCTCCAATTCATTCGCCGCCATACCGAGTCTCTGGATTTGAGAGACGAGCGATTCAAGAGCAAGTGACACAAATGTTGGATAAGGGTATCATTTCCCCTTCTGCAAGTCCGTGGAGTGCGCCAGTCGTAATGGTGAAAAAGAAAGAAGGAAGCCTCCGCTTTTGTGTGGACTATAGGCGTCTGAATGGAGTTACTCAACGAGATGTATATCCGTTACCAAGAACGGATGATGTCCTCGATAAGCTTGGTGGGGCTCAGTTCTTCTCCTCACTAGATTTAGCCAGTGGCTATTGGCAAGTACCCATTCATCCCGAAGATAAACCGAAGACAGCCTTTGTAACCGCCGATGGTTTGTTCGAATTCAATGTACTTCCATTTGGATTAAATAATGCCCCGTCTACTTTCCAACGTTTAATGGATAGAGTTCTGGGTAACTTAAAGTGGACAATGTGTTTAGTGTATCTTGATGACATCTTGGTTTTTGGGAGTGACTTTCATCAGCACCAAGAAAGACTTCAAGCCGTATTATCCGCTCTACAAAGTGCTGGTCTACTACTAAAGCCGAAGAAATGCCGATTTGCAGTCAGAGAAGTCTTATATCTGGGACATGTCGTCAACGCGCATGGAGTCAAACCAGACCCATCCAAGATAGAAGCTATAAAATTTTTTCCTCGACCTGTGAGCGTCACAACTTTAAGAAGCTTTTTAGGCCTCGCCTCATACTACCGTCGGTTTGTCTGGCAGTTTGCTCAGATCGCTCAGCCACTATACAACTTGTTAAAAAAAAGGAAGTGGTATTGGGAACCGATTCATGAAGAAGCCATGGAACGCATCAAAATATCTATCGCCAATTCCCCTTCCCTTGTGCACGACGATGAGACGGGAGAGAGACGGGAGAGAGACGGGAGTTGAGAACCGATGCCAGTAAGTTAGGACTTGGAGCGGTGTTATCGTTGATAACTGAAACAGAAGAAAGATCCATCACCTTTATTAGTAGACGAACGACAGACGCCGAAAGTCGCTACCACAGTAACGAGTTGGAGTGTTTAGCCCTTGTGTGGTCATTGGCAAAGCTAAGACCTTATCTTTACGGAAGGAATTTTTCCGTCGCGACGGATAACAACGCGTTAAAATGGCTCTTTTCCAAGAAAGAAGTACAGGGCAAGTTAGCACGTTGGATTATGGCTATTCAAGACTTTCAGATCAACATTCGACATATTAAAGGAAAGGATAACTTAGTCGCCGACGCTCTGTCACGCGCACCCGTTGGAATTCCCGAATTCACTGATCCAGCTGAAATGTTAGTCTGTACCTTGGTTGGAAATCAGCTTCCAGCTGAAGACGTCGCTCTCCTACAGCTCGGCGATCCGTCCCTACGATCCATTGTACAACAATTACAAGAAAATTCATCGAAGAGTCCAGACCCCGACTTTATGCTTCACGATGGTGTACTCTACAAAAAGAATCGAGGTACCGGAAGAAAACTGTTGCTGGTCATCGCTTCGATCCTGAGACGAGACGTAATTCGAGCGTGTCATGATGAAATAACCGGCGGCCATTTGGGAATGGCAAAGACTCAAAGAAAAATTGAAGAGCGCTACTGGTGGCCGTCGCTTCAGAAAGGTGTTCATGCGTATGTCCAATCTTGTCCAAATTGTCAATTCAATAAACCGCAGACTGGTAAACCAGTGGGAGAACTGATGCCGATTTCACCACCCGAATACCCTTTCGACACAATTGGTATGGATCATTTGGGTCCAATTAAACGGACGGCGAGGGGAAAAAGATACATCCTAGTCATCGTAGATCACCTTTCGAAATGGCTAATTGCTGCAGCCGTACCCGACGCTAAAGCCGGAAGCGTTCTGAAAATACTTAACAATCAAATCATCCCTCAACATGGAGTAGTCAAACGAATTATAACGGACAGATGAGCTGCTTTCACATCAGAAGCGTTTCGAAATTGTTTGCGTAATCTTGGCATCAAGCACGTTATGGCCACTACTGAGCGTCCGCAAACAAATGGGCTAGTGGAGCGGATGAATAGAACGCTTGGATCAGCCTTACGAGCTTACGTCAACAAAAAGCAAACTGACTGGGATAGTCAACTGCCCCTCATAGTCCTTAGTATCAATTCGGCTAAACAGGAGTCCACACAAATCTCCCCATTCGAATTACTTTACGGACGAATCCCTGTTTTACCACATGAAACTTGTTTTCCATGGCCGTCACAGCCTGCAGAATCGATTGCTCATCGTCTGAAAACCCTATCGAACATCCGAGAAAAAGCAAGAGAACGTATTGGTCAAGTTCAAAACCGGAGCGCCGCAAAATTCAATCTTCGTCGACGTAGAAGTATGGTTTATCAACAAGGCGATCTGGTGTTAGTGTCGCGGACGATGCGGAAAACTGGAGAGACGCAGAAACTTCTTCCTCATTTCAGAGGTCCGTTTCGGGTCGTGAAACGACTCTGTGCTAATACTTATGTTGTGAAAGACCTTCCAAGTCGTCGACGTCGGATCCGCCGTCGGCTGAACGCCCATGTTGCACAGAAGCGCCCTTTTCATTTACCCACAGAGACGGAGTGGCCCCCAGAAGAAGAAGCTGAAGAAGCCGTCGGTTAAATTACTTTCATTTGTTTTAACTTTATGTTCAAGTGTATGTTAAATCCTTTGAACTCCATCGGTTATAGTGTGTTGATTACCTTTCTGTTGCTTTTTTCCTTTCCTAAGGCGTGTGTGTCAAATGTCCATGTTCTTCTTCCGTATGTCTAAATGTTATTAAAATCAATGGCCAGGAGGCCATATTTTTGTTGTCAGGAAGGGCCGAATGTTAGGAAATTGCCTAGTTTTGTAAGCCTGAATTTGATTGGCCGCTTCCCCCTTCCTCCCCCCTCCCCGAAATTCCTCAACTGAGGCAGAGTATTCTAGAACGTTGTTACGAGAGGTTCAAAAGAGAGCCCACCCTCGTAAAGACGGAAAAATACAGTTTAATTGTGCGAAAAAGTCGTAATTAATTCTTATAACGTAACAATATTGTAGGGAAAATAGAAAAAGTTGACGACCCCAAAATTTTACTTTATTGAGTAAATTTTAATTTTACTTTTTATTTCAATTTTTATTCAATTTTTTTAAAAAATTCTTTATTTGATTTTTAAATCAATTAAAAAATTTGTAAGTTATAACTTACAAACAATAAGTTCAAACTTACATCAATTAAAAAATTTGTAAGTTATAACTTACAAATTTTTTAATTGATTTATTTGAAAAACCACTAAAATTTCTACTCAACGGAGTGATATAATGTTAAATATTTCAGATTTTTAGAATCATATTAAATGACCAAAACGATTTTTGTTACTCTCTACGAAATTTGTCCATTTTTTTGTGGACATATAAGTTGAACGGCCGTTACGGACATTATATGTCGAAAAAAATATGACATATTGTCTAAATCTGACCAGTTTTTAGACAATGTCTCTTTTTTTTGGTTAATATGTCCAATAATCGTGGACATAAAATGCCCGTAACGGCCGGTTTATCTCCTTCATACAAGAAGAAGGGTGTCGTCTACAAAATAGTAAAAGAGCTTATAGCTCTTGCTCTTTTTCCTGCAAAGGATATACTAGAAGGTTTCCAGGTATATTGTCTTCGCAATTAATGTTTTAGTATTGTTAATTAATAAATTTTTGATTTTTTAGACCATCCAGGCTAAATATGAAGCTGATCTTGCAACCGAACCACAAGACGTTAGACAAGGAGTAGCTGCTTTGTTTGCTTACTATTGGAGTTACTGGATGTGTCAAGTTAAGCCAGAAACATTTTCTGTTTATCGTAACTCGAAACGTACGAATAATGCTATCGAGTGTTGGAACCGGTATTTTAACCGAAGAGTCATGGTGGCTCATCCAAATTTTTTCAACTTTATGAGTTAGTATTCTCGCAATTTTTTGGAATCAAATTTCCCTATTTAACAAACTGTTTCAATTATTATACAGAGGCTCTTATTGAATCCAACACAGATAGTGAACTGGATTTGATTGCGCTCAAAAATGCGTTTGCCTTGGGGAAGAATAAGCCGGTAAAAGCACGTAAGGTGGACAAGAAAATAGACGATATGTGGGACAAATTGGACGACGGAATTCTAACCATATCGCAATTTTTGGAATTGGCTTGTAACTTTTTCGAACCTGACCGAGACCTTCCTCGCCCGACATTTGATACATCGGCCAGGCCAGCGCGTCCCGATGGCCATGTCCGACGTGGTCGAGCTACTGCAGGGCAAAGGCAAACACGGCGCCGTAGCGTCCGTACTACTACTACTACCCGGCAGCCTGTAGAAGTCCAAACTTCCGTTTCTAATGGTATTTTCTTACTCCCCTATTAGTTATTAGCTAGTTTATTTCAATTTTCATTAACGTTTTTGCAGCCATCGCTATACAGCAGCCTGAACCCTTAATCCCTGAGGGTAATATTCATTCTTATGAATATACCGAAGGTATTAAGTTCCCGTAGCTTCCGGCGATTAGGGGGCTCTAAATGGTTTAATGATAAAATTCGTTACGGCCTGGCTCAACACATGTGGCTTTTTTAGACTTTTTCCATCACTTGCACATTTTTCACTCGTCTTTTGTTTTAGCCGCGTTTTCTCCCTCATTAGATGGCGTGGACTATCGTTGACTAATTTTTCACTCGTCTTTTGTTTTAGCCGTGTTTTCTCCCTCAATAGATGGCGTGGACTATCGCTTGCACATTTTCCATCTGTCTTTTGTTTTGGTCTTAGTTTTTCGCCCGTCTTTTGTTTCACTTACAGGTAGGAAATAAAATTTAATAGACTTTATTGATATGTCGCTGCCCAGGATCGAACTCGTATCTCTTGTTATCAGGTGATGGGCGCTCGAAGCACTATCGAAATGGCTACCTAGGAACATTAATTATGAATTCAGAATCCTTTAGAGTATCTGAATTCTCTTTTTAAGTAAAACAGATGTTGAGCCAGTAAACGAAGCAACGGTTATTTTAAACGGGGATAGACTATAAGTAGTTCCAAAAAAACAAACTTTCATTTTTCACCTAAAAATGAGATCCTCCCTTTGCTACCTAAAGATTGAATATTGTTTATCGCCCGCTCATTTACAGAGTAATTTAATAACATAAATCTTAATTCAAACCCATAACATTAACGCTACAAAAATGGATTTCAGCTTTATTGGCACTCTATTAAAAACCCCACATATATATTGCCCGAAGGTTTCACCGAAGGGATCTTGTCAGGTTGACGGACGAGTCAATGGTCTCTGAACAAGGCATTTTGACAACGATCGCCGATCCTCAATCAACTACTGATCTAGTACACTGGAATGGGTATTCATTTTGGAACGGAGTCACTCAACCCGTCAGTGTCCCGCAGCAGTGGCGGGTTAACTCTCGGAGCTAGCCGTCTTTCCTCCTTGAGTTTCACTATGTAAGTGCTGAGGTCCATCTGGGTGAGGTAATGTTCCATGATGGCTTGGTTGTTATCGTAGGACGCTGCGTTGATGAGCTCTACGATGACATCGTTGTACGTTTCTAAGTCTTTCCTTCGGCGTTCGGCTTTCGCCGCTTTGACGGCGATTGTGTAGTCGTCTTTGACTTGCCAGGCTTGTTCGATTTCTCGTCGAAGCCGGTAAAGTTCTTCGCCTGTCTTGTCCCTGTACTCCTGGTTCAGGGTGAGATCGTCTTGTTTGTCGGAGTCGTGTGGGACTAGGACGGCTGTTTCTAAATGCCGAGGAAGACTGAATCCTGTATGCCCGGTTGTTCCGGATTTGGATGGATCCGTCCGTTGTGGACTAGATGCTGATGCCGTGGCATCGGGGAGAGTACCTGTGGCACCCCTTGATATACGCCAGGAAGGCCTGGAGTCATTGTCTCTTTGTACTTCGATGACTTCTTCCACCGGCCCTCGTTTCAACCATTCTTGGCGTTGTTCATCGTAAGATTTTTCGCTGGGCGAGTCGGTCTCTATTGGGAGACCTGACCATTTCCTTCGAAATTCCTCCTCAGTGGCTGGGCGGGGATAACCGGTCTTTTTCGGTTCTCCCTCGGTGAGTTTCGTGATCGCTGCGGTGAGTTTCTCGAGCGATTTGTGGAGAGATTGCAGCTCTTTTGAGTTATTATCTTGGCCGATGGAAAGGTTGCACATCTCGCCGCTCATGCGGGTGAGTTCTCCGTTGATATCCCTTATCTCTTTTTCAACTCTTGTCTTGAAGATTAACTGTGCCATTGGCTCAGTTTCTTCTACTGGTGGAGGCACTCTTAGTGACCGTGGGATCGTGCCTGTGATGGGCGTGTGAGTCACTTCCCCGTCTTTTCCAATGTGGAGAGAGGAAGAAGGAAACCGTGGATTTAAGATGGTTGTAAGAGGCGCGAAGGCCTGTGTATTTAAGCCGCAGAGACAACAGATACAGCGGGAGCAGTTTGAAAGGCTTTCGCCTGTGTATTTAATGAGATTCAGCAGTGGGCACAACAGACACAGGAGGATTCAAAAGTGTGTGTTCTGTGAGCGGGTCAATGTCTTGGGTCGGTGGCTGCCACTCCATAGGCTGTTCAGCTATGAAGAGTGCCTCGCCGACGTCGGGATCGCTGAAGTTGTCGCTGTCCTCAGCGGCTTTGGCTGCTTTGGCTGCTTCGGCTGCTTTGGCTTCTTCGGCTTTCCGTACGAGTTCGAGGTACTCTGCCTCGTCTTCTTTGGTTACGAGCGTCAGGGAAGCCTCGTATGCCACCTTTGCCTTGTAGACGAGCTCGGCTGGGGAGAGTTGGCGATTCCCCTTCTTCTTCCTGAGCTTCTTGGCAATTTGCTCGGGTGTTTGAGTCAGCTCGGCCGGTAACGGGGTCGGTGTCGGCGGCGGGGTAACCACTGTCGGTGCCGTCTCCGGGGCAGGGGGCTGTTGAGGCGGCACGGGTGGAGCCGGCTCCTTCCTGGCTTTCTTGGCACCTGACGGGCCTGGAATTGGCTCGTCCAGAGCTCCAGTCAGGATGGCGAGCTTTGCCGTTGTGTAGAGCGGCGTCGTGCTGGCACGTTTGCGGAGGTCGGAGACGAGCCGTTCCGCCTGGGTTTTGGCCTTCTCTGCTCGGGCGACTAAGACCAAAGAAGAGAAGCGTTAGTGAGGTTGTAGATGAACGATAAGTATGAGAGCATGGACTTACGTTCAAGATTTTCTTTAGCGGCGAGTTTCGCTGCCGTGTGCTCCCGACGCACCTGCTCAAGCTGGATTTTCTTCTGGAGCTCTAGTTGTTTTCCAGCCTTGAGTAGTTGTCGGGTGTACCGGGAGACGTCCTCGTCGTTGTCAGCGATCGCGGGTCCTCCTGACCCTTTGAAGCATGGCAAGAAGCAGTCGTGGGTGGACGTCAAAGTCCGCTTAGATACCCACGAGGCTGCGTTGGGCTTCGGGTTGTTGGCCCGCAATCCAAAAATTCTGAGCAACGGGCCTGGGACGATGGTGGTAAGCACGTTCCAGGCTCGAGTGTAGTCGCTGCCTCTTAGACAGTCGTTGAACTCACGCCGGTAGGCGTGCTTGGCGAAGAGTACTTCGTCTTCTGAAAATACAGCGGCTGTCACTGAAAATACAAAGAGTAACGCTCGGTTAGTGATGTTCGAAGGACCATGTGGAAACTAATCGCATGAACTAGAATCACTGCGGCCTTGTTGGCCACGTTGCGGGTCACTACGCCGTCTGTAGAGCCGTACGACTCAAGTCGATGGCTGATGATGGCTTTAATTGTCGGCGCCGTGTCTGGTTCTACACGGGGAAAGTTGCGCGAGCGGACTCGCACTCCCGGGTTCCAAGAGTCGCGTTTAGCGTACTCAGAGTGTGTTCAAGCCGACTCTCGCGTTCCGCTCGAGCCGACGCACTCTCCCAACGATCTTTCCTCAATCTCGATGAACTCTGAAGATTCGCGGCTCAAGGGTTGGCCCCTGAGCCCTACTACCAACAGAGCCGAACAAGGCAAAAAAAACAGAGACAAGTCCCAATGGGGGACACAGAACAGACAGCCAACAAAGGGACTTAGAAAAACCTCTTACTTTTCTGGAACGGTTGGCTGGAGCGAAATGAATGAGACCGACAAAGTTGGTTGACAGGAAGCAAGTGATTTATTACTGAATTCGGCATGACCATGATACATCGGAAATACGGTAACTTGACAGGCATGGTAAAAAAACACCCTCTCTGACCGAGTGCGGGTGAAAAATTAAAAGTAATTGTCTTGATCGCCGTTTCAGTATCGACGCCGGGCGTCGCGTTCTTCCGATTGAGTGCGGGAGATTTGAAAGAAGGAGAGGCTGGGCTCTGAGAGGTCTGAGGTTCAAATCTCAGCACCTCCGAGTTGGGACTCTGTGAGATTTCTGTCTTGGAAAAAAGTCTTCGATATAAAAACCAAGATTTTGTACCGATCGGCTCCTACTCCGAGCCGACGGTAGATGAAAAATTTGAGGCCGGTTCTAGGCCCCTTTCTGCGGGTAGTCTAAACTTAGACATTGGGTGGGTCTATAGTTTTGACAGTAGTACTCAAATGTTTCATACATAAAGCTTGCTGAAACATTTAAGCTTTCCTATTATTTGAAAGCGGTTTTTGCTTTCGAATGGAACATAATTTTTTTAAAGGGGTTGTTCCAGCGGAATATTGAGTTCTAATGTGCGGAGATCTATTATTTTATTTATTCGTATTTTCCCCGCTATTGGCATACGCCATCTCCCGGCCCTCCCTAAAGCTCTATGTAATTCGCCTATTGTCTCCCTTTCCCCTCGAACGAGGTGACAATGGAAGACGCCGTTATGTCACCTCGTCAGTTGCCTCGCTCACTGTGAGCCTAGAGAAGATCTTGTCGCATATTGTGTGATCCCACCTTTTCTTTTATCTTCAGGTATATATATTTAATTATTGTAGCCCAAAATGTACAATTGAATTAACTGGAAGTGTCTGGTTTGTGCCTATAGAGATATTTTTATTGTACGTGTGGCCCTATTGCTTGGCCGAACCACGTGGTTGTAATCGTCCAGCCGAGGTACCTGCTCGTCTGGTAATGTTTAATTCCTTAATTATCCTTTGTACATTTCCCTAATGCTTTCCCTGTTTGTCATGCAGAGTTTGTAAGGGTGCCTACTGCCCTGAGTGTACCGTACCTTGCTGTTATCTCTGTCCAACATCTGTTGGCTATCGAGTAGGTTGCTTGCTCGAGTTTATATTCATGTCTATATCCCAACTCTCTTTGTCCTTATTTAGGAAACAGTTCTTACTGCAACTCTTATTCCTCACTGTGTCTCAATTTTACGTTGCCTGTGGGCATCAATACATTGGCAGAAGCCAAATCTCATATCCTACTTGCCATTTGCTAAATCTCCAGAACATTTTGGTGATCGTAGCAGGACAGCCTTGGCCTGCAAGCTTTGGAGCATTAGAATGGCAAGAAGAAAGAAGGCTCAACAAGACAAGAATTCGATTGCTGGCAGACGCACAAATCGCAACGTGCGTTCGACATACCAACGACCGGTCCAGACCGAAGATGTGGATGAGCCGAACTCACCTGGGACGACTCCAACTGGGCGGCCAGCAACTACACCAGCTGCCACTCCAGCTGACACACCCACTGGCACTCCAGCTACCACCGTTCCAGAAACAACCAGCTCGCCTTCAACCCACACCTCAAGCTCGAGGAAAGCCACGATGCTCGAGGCTGTCGAACGGGAGTCCACACGTCAACAGATTCAAATGACGTGCAACATGGTTAACAAGCTTATCCATGATGGTGGATCGAGGCGAGCCTGCCAAGGATTGCTGACGAAGCTGGATGAGATGCTGGCCAAAACTGAAAGACTCAACTTGCTCGTGGTCGACCCAGCCGACGCTGATGAATTCAGTAAACAAGCCGAGATGCAGATAAACCTCTTCACTCTCATCGAGACTACCAAAGAAGAAGTGGAAGGATACGTCAAGAATCGTGCTGATGATCCGTCGTCTGCCGGATCCGTCTATTCATCTTCCGTTCGCAGCGTGTCAACATCTAAGTCTACTCAACCACAAAAGCCTCCACCAGCGAAGCAGCTGCCCAAGCCAACATTCTTGCCCGATCCAACAGAGAATACTGATCCAGATGACCAACGACAACCAGAGAAGCTGTTAGCTGAAGCACAACGGAAGGCAGCAGAGGCTCAACAAGAAGCAGCCCAACTGTTGAAGAAATTAGAAGAGGCAAATAAGAAAGCGGAGTTGGCTAGCAAACAAGTGATCAACCTGTCCGACATGGCCGTACGTCGCAACTCAGCTCCAACCATCATTAGCGGCCAGCATCTCGATTGGCATTGGAAGGAAGCTGCTATCAACGATTGGCGTCGTCGCTCCGTCTCTGAACCGACGCCACACGACGGGGAGGAGGACGCTCCGGACGGGTGGATCGACCGCTACTGCGAAGGTTTAGAAGAACCCAACTGGACCTACTCCAACAAGGCAGCAGCGACTCGTGGCGAGCTTCCGGTCTACTCCGGAAGGGCCGTCGACTGGTTTTGGTGGTCAGACTTGCTGCGCTCTATGGTGCACGATCAACGCATCGCCGCTGGGGAGAAGCTGGCCATCCTTAAAGGCCGTCTACGTGGCGACCAACTCGACATTGTCCAGGGACTGGGAGGGGGAGAGCCGGCCTACAAAGCTGCCCTCTCTCGTCTAAAACAATCTGCCGGCCGACGCGATGTGATGCGTGTGGCACTGCTGGGCGAACTCGACCGGATGGAACTCGGCCGTGACGCTGCCTCATTCCGCCGATTTGCGGAAAGAGCTCGGACCATCTTCTTTGACCTAGCCCGCATAGGAGAAGCCTTCAATGTTGACCTCATCGAGCGACTCAGCAGAAAACTACATCCGGCAGACCGACTAGAATGGAATTCCGGACGACGAGCTGGGCTGGAGCGGCGTAGCCTGAAGGAATTTGGAGAGTGGCTATGCGAGCGGTCATCCGCCTAACAGAACGCTTACAACCTCGCTGTAGAGCAGCTGCCTACATCCGGAGGAAGTGGCGGCCAACCTCGCCACCGCCCGCCAGCTGGACGCGCACATCATGCCAGCTCTGATCCTGATTCATCCGACAAGTCACATAACAAGGTGAAATGCTACTGCTGCGAGGGAGAACACCGTCTAACCGGCTGCCAGACCTTCAAGTCGATGTCGATGAGAGATAAGATCCGCTTCTGCGTCAAACGCCGATTGTGCCTTAAATGTTTTGGAACAAGACACTCAGCCAGCGAATGCAAGTTTGGTAAAGGCTGCGGTGTCGACGGCTGCCCTCATACTCACCACGCCCTCTTGCACGAAGATAAGCATGTCAGGGGTGACGGCCATCACACGTCGCTTTCAGCTAGAGCCGATAGAATGTAGGTGGCATTGGGCGTGATTCGGACCGAAGCCTACACATCAGATGGAGAACTCATCCCAGTATCCGTGATGATCGACGAAGGCAGTAACACAACATTATTCAGAGACGACTTCCTCCACCGGCTGAAGGTAACCGGTACAAGACGAACACTGGATCTGATTGGGGTGACCGGAGCCGAAAGCTACAAGTCCCTACGCGCGGATGTCCGGTTCCTCTTGCCCAACGGGGAGGAAACGATCATAGCTGGCTGGTCCATTCCGCAAGTCGCTCGCCCAACTCCTGTTATCAACTGGGGCAATTTGAAAAGAAGATGGACGCATTTAGCTGACGTTCCTGTTAAAGAAAGCGGTGGAAGAATTGACGTTTTGCTCGGTCTCGACCATTCACACCTAGTAGCCGTCTTGGAGTCGCGTATTGGTGGCGACGACGCTCCATTTGCGTCACGAACTCGACTTGGCTGGGTTGTCCGCGGGCTACTCGGAGCAGACGCCGGTCCAATGACAGCTCGGGCACATCATCTCACCTCGACTTCGACTGGAGACGAGCAGACGGCGAGTGGGTCATCATTAGACGAGGACTTTAAACGCTTTTGTGCTACCAAAGATTTCGGCACCGAGTTCAAGGGAGACGGACTCTCCGAGTCTGACAAGATCGCCGAAAAAATCATGGATGAGGGCCTAAGAAAACTCGATGTCGGCTACGAGACCTCGTTGACTTGGCGAGAAGGCGAACCTGCGTTCCAGAATAATAGACAGCTAGCCCTGCACCGTCTAGAAAACTTGAAAGGAAGCTTCGAGAAGGATCCTCAGCTGGGAGCAGATTACGAAAAGGCAATCAACAAATACATAGACGAAGGATACGCGTCGCTAGTGACCGATGGGGATCTCTTCTCAGACGACCAATACTATCTCACACATCAAGGCGTATACAAGAAAGTATACGGGAAGAAAGAGAAGAAGTTACGTGTCGTATTCGACGCGTCCGCTCGCTGGAGGAAGAAGTGCTTAAATGATGGTCTTCGACCCGGCCGTAAACTACAGAATGATCTGCCCAAGGTCCTCATCAGACACCAGCTGGGGGAGATCACCTTTGCGGCCGATGTAACCGCAATGTACAGCCGGATCCGACTTCGGCCCCAAGATGCCCGCTACCATCGCTTCCTTTGGAGGAGACCCGGCTCCGAAGACGTCCTCACTTACCAAATGGATCGTCTTCCGTTCGGAACCAACTGTGCTCCGTTTATCGCTTTGAAAACAATCCAACGAGCCGCATCAGACGCCTCAACCGGAAGAGAAGAATGCATGGAGGCGGTTGCGAAGAATATGTATATTGACGACCTGCTCGGGGCGGCCGAATCCGAAGAGGAAGCAATTCAAAAAGCAACAGCCATTCGCGACGGGCTCGCCGAAGGAGACTTCCATCTCACGAACTGGATCTCCAATTCACCAGCGGTCATCGCAGCACTCCAACCAGAAACAACAGAGTCCGCCGCATCGTGCAGTCTGGCGTCGGATGACGTCGAGAAGCTGTTGGGAATATTTTACGAGCCGTCGACGGACGAGTTAACTTATCGAGTCACCGGAGCAGAAGACGTCAAGTGGACGCGCGCCGGGTTACTCAGCAAGGTGGCCAGCATTTACGACCCTCTCGGCCGAGCAGCGCCAGCACTGGTGAATGCGAAAATTAAACTACGCGAATTAGGCACGAAAGGCCTAGGCTGGAAAGAAGCTGTTCCAGGAGTCGACAAGGATTGGTGGCAAAGCTGGTTCAAGACGCAGGAGAAGTTAAACGACGTCCGGATGCCGCGAAACCTGCAGCCCGATAAAAAGAACATCGCCCGCAGCGAACTATTGACCTTTGGCGACGCATCTGAAGAGGCTTACTCGGTCGTGGTGTATCTGCGCAGTATCTACAAGAACGGTACATCAAAATGTCGGCTGGTGATGGCGAAGACGAAATTGGCCCCTCGACGGACACAGTCGATCCCGAAGCTGGAACTAAACGCAGCATTGCTCAGCGCCCGACTGGCAAATTACGTCGCGGACGCTCTCGACATCCCAGGAATTAAGAGAATCTTCTTTACTGATTCCAGCACGACGAGAAATTGGATTAGAGCCGTCGCCTCTCACTACATGCCGTTCGTGAGCCACAGGATCGGTGAAATACAATCACTCACGGATGCAAGCGAGTGGCGCTTCGTGCCCGGAAAATTGAACATTGCCGACGCTGCTACCCGCTCCATCGTGGTCGACGGGGAGCCAATCCCGCCAAGGTGGTTCGAGGGCCCAGCTTCCTAGAACAGCCGATGGAACAGTGGCCAAAAGACATCCCTTGGGTGGCGATCAATATAGAAAAACGACCAGCGCAGATCCAGCATGTGGTTATCAAGACACCAGCTCCAGATATGAAGAATGTTACCATCGACTCGTCGAATCTATCAGCCTGCCTCAGGCTAGAAGGGGAGTTTCGTCACCTAGTGCGCGCCTGTCAGAGAGAAGAGTTTGCAGAGGACATCGACCGCCTTGCCAAAGGACGACCACTCCACCGTTCATCAAAATTGATCCAGCTCAGCCCGTTCCTAGACAAAGACAACGTCCTCCGTCTTGGCGGTCGCACTGGCCGCGCGAAGCTGCCGTACGACGTCCTACATCCTCCGTTCCTGCCCGGAAAACATCCGCTATCGGAGAAAATAGTGACAGCTATACATAACGAATACCATCACGTCGGAACAGACTTTCTCCATTCGAAAGTACGACAGCATTTTTGGATATTACATGGGCGAGAGCTGGCCAAAAAGATCAGATTCAACTGTAAAACTTGCATCAAGAATCGCGCCAAGCTGGCCACACAGAAGATGGGAGACTTACCGGCCGCCCGCCTCGACTCCTACACCGCCCCATTTACAAACATCGCCTTAGATTACTTTGGCCCTCTCGAGACAAGCTCGTATAGGGGAAGAGTGACAAAGCGGTACGGTCTCCTCATCACCTGCTTGGTCACCCGGTACACATATTTAGAGCTGGTCCAATCGCTCTCGACTCCGGACTTCCTATACGGGTTTCGTCGCTTCGTCGGAGAATTTACGAAGCCAGCTAAAGTATTTAGCGATAATGGAACCAACTTCGTTGGAGCGGAAAAGGAGTTGGCGGAAGCAGTCCGTCGGCTAGAAGAAGACGACAAACTTAAAGAATTTGCACGATCCCGTTCCATGGTCTGGAAGTTCCAGCCGCCCAGCGCTCCACATTTTGGAGGATCTCACGAGGCGTTAGTTAAATCGGCGAAGAGAGCTCTATATCGAGCGTTGGATGGTGAAAAGGAGGGACTCCGCTACCCCACAGACGAGATGCTGAGGACGTTACTAAAAGAAGTCTCGGGCCTCCTCAATAGCCGACCCCTCACTCTGGCGAGCAACGATCCGGAGGATTTCCGGCCATTGACACCGAGGGACTTCCTTAATCTGCCTCCAACAACCGATCTTCCAGCAAGAGAGATCAGCCGAGCGCTGCCCCGCGATCACGTCCGCTACGTCAAGAAGATGGCGAATCTGTTTTGGGATTTATGGACAAAAACCTATCTCCCCACCCTAGTACCGAGGAGAAAGTGGACAGCTGACGAGAGGAACTTTCAAGTTGGCGATTCAGTTCTGCTTTCGGAGACCAACCTGCCCTCCAGCAAATGGAAGACTGGACGAGTAATCGAAATCTTCCCCGGATCAGATGGCTTCGTCAGAGTGGTGAAGGTGAAGACGGACGAGGGAGAATATTTGCGGCCTATTTATCGTCTTGCGCTACTGGAACCGTGCTCGGTCGACTCCTCGTCAACCTCGGGGGAGAATGTTCCAGCGGAATATTGAGTTTTAATGTGTGGAGATCTATTATTTTATTTACTAGGCGGTCATTAGCCCGTTAGATAAGTGGCAGCAAGTTGAGCCTTTTAATTATTAAGGGCTGTTTCAAAACCCGTGCATATGCAGAAATCATTGAACATCTACAGTATCGTGACCCTCCTGCTATTTCTCCCTATACTGCCCCCGTGCCCGTCGATGCCCGTTGTCCGTTCTTGCAAATTTATAAAGAGTTAATAGGCTACCTGGTCGCTTCATCTCTCCGCATGCCTTTTTCTCTCCATTTCTCCTGTTCCCCGTCGCTTAAATTTTTGCCCGTTCTGCCCGCTTTTGAAACTTAAGCTCGGGTTTGACAGTTTCTCCCGTTGCCTATATTCTGTCCGCTCTTTGAATAAAACGTTGGCCGTTGCCCGCCCAGTTATAAGATCTACCCAAGTTATACAGCAAAGTTCTGTCAGTTTTTATACCCCCCCCCGTCATTGCAAGTTTACCCCATCGACAGTCACTTATAAGGCAAAGGGCAGTTATGAAATTAGTCCCTTATCGAATTATGATATATATATTTATTTCAGTCACATAACCCGCCTGCCCTTTTTCTTTCTATTCTCTCTTTTACCTGTCGCTTTCAGTTTTGCCCGTCCTGTCCACTTTTGTAACTTGCAGTTTTGCTCGTTGTTTACATTATGTCCGCTCTTGCAGAGAAAAACTATTCGCCCGTTCACTTATAAAATCCACCCTTATTACATTATAAAAAATATGCATACAGTATTTTTTAATGATTTTTCTCTTGACTACTTGACTTATATTATCCTCTTTGTCGGATATGAACCTGTCACGTTTGCCCATTTACCCGCTTCTATAATTGTTTTGTTCTGTCCTTAAGACGTTTTTGACATTGCCCGCTGTCTTTAGGCTACTCTCCACTTTGACTTTCCTATCCGTCAATATCAATGAGCAGTATTCCAACAGTTACTTTGTCCGTAATAAAAAAAATAAGAAGGCTAAAAGCTCCTGCATGTCTGCCCATCGACTCTTTCCAATTTTCTATTAGTCAAAAACTTTTCTTTTGGCCGTCGTCAGCACGCATTTGTTATAAATATAGGCCGTGTTTAATTCGAAAGCCTTATATAGAATAGTTATTAGCCTACCATATATTCAAGTATATTCAAAATTTGCGACGAAACATAGGCTACTTGACGGCGGTCTTAAGAGCAAGATGCTCGTGTGGCTCCCCTCTTTTTTTGCAGTAGAGCAAGGTCAGGGTAGAGCGAGGGAAGGGAGGTCGAGGAATTTCACACCTCTTCGGGGGAGTCGCGGGGGCCATTTTTTCCGTCCCCCCTTTCCGATTCTGACCAATGAGCTATCGAGCAGAGTTGGACAGACAGACAAAGTCTGTACAGAAAGCAAACTCTGCTCCAAATCGCTCTTCTCTTTTATGAGTAATGGATTCGTATTTTCCCCGCTATTAGCATACGCCATCTCCCGGCCCTCCCTAAAGCTCTATGTAATTCGCCTATTGTCTCCCTTTCCCCTCGAACGAGGTGACAATGGAAGACGCCGTTATGTCACCTCGTCAGTTGCCTCGCTCACTGTGAGCCTAGAGAAGATCTTGTCGCATATTGTGTGATCCCACCTTTTCTTTTATCTTCAGGTATATATATTTAATTATTGTAGCCCAAAATGTACGATTGAATTAACTGGAAGTGTCTGGTTTGTGCCTATAGAGATATTTTTATTGTACGTGTAGCCCTATTGCTTGGCCGAACCACGTGGTTGTAATCGTCCAGCCGAGGTACCTGCTCGTCTGGTAATGTTTAATTCCTTAATTATCCTTTGTACATTTCCCTAATGCTTTCCCTGTTTGTCATGCAGAGTTTGTAAGGGTGCCTACTGCCCTGAGTGTACCGTACCTTGCTGTTATCTCTGTCCAACATCTGTTGGCTATCGAGTAGGTTGCTTGCTCGAGTTTATATTCATGTCTATATCCTAACTCTCTTTGTCCTTATTTAGGAAACAGTTCTTACTGCAACTCTTATTCCTCACTGTGTCTCAATTTTACGTTGCCTGTGGGCATCAATACATTGGCAGAAGCCAAATCTCATATCCTACTTGCCATTTGCTAAATCTCCAGAACAGGGGTCAATTGTAACACGAGACAATTGTAACAAAAATCATTTTGGTCATTTAAAATGGTTCTAAAAATCTGAAATTTTTAACATTAAGTCACTCCGTTGAGTAGAAATTTTGGTAATTTTTTCAAATAAATCAATTAAAAACTTTTGAAGTTATCGTAAAAAAACGTTTTTTGACACCCCAAATTAAAATTTTGGGGTCGTCAATTTTTTCTATTTTCCCTACCATAAACTTCAAATTTGACAAAGTCTTTTACACCAAACGGATTGTTATTATGTCCTTTATACATTTTGACCACTGATTTGTGTAAGAATCAGATATTTAATAGAGTAAAAATTAATTTAAGGGGAAAGGTTCAGTGTGGGACGATTGTAACAGTCCAAATAATTTAGGGGAAAAACAAGTCTAAGACAGTTTTTTCACCCAAAACTGATGCAAAACGTCGTATTCTTCTGATTGAGTGTTGAAAGTTGGCATACTTTTAGAAAGAACAAAAAATAAACCAGATTTAACGGTTTAAATGGGTGAGTCGTCAAGCGGTAGCTCTTATGGGAAATCCCACGTTACCCAGGCGGCACAGGTACATCCATGGGATATCCCTGGAATATTCCTAAAATGGAAAGGGGATTTTCAATTTTTCATCCTTAGGATATCCTTTGGATACGCATATGTCCGCACCAGAGATATCCTATGGATATCCTGCCCTGCCAGAAATTTATCGAAATGCAAAATCCAAGACGGTCCCTGGGATCGAACCCGATACCCGGTTGTTTCAGAAGTCCGTAGTCAGACATGCTACTCACAAGGCATGTTATACTTATAAATGATAAGTATTTGAGTGGTAATAACAATGTGCAAGGGTAGTAGACTTACGAATCACGTTTGAAGTGGTGAATACGAAAATAGCAGTAGTTCCATATCTATGATTTTTTTAAAATTTGAAAACCGAAATTTTAATAACCATTCTGCGTTGACAAAATACTTATTTCAAATAATAGTACTTTACAATAGATGGTATTCAGAGCACGTGGTGTGATTTTGAGAAAATCTGGTGCGGTGTTTCGACACACGACAGAGGCCCCACCAGTTGCCATTTATTTGAGCTTGACGAAGGGGAACTCGTTGTTCTGATACTTGATTTACAAAACAATAGAATAAGACACGCACTTGTCCAACAGTATCAGAAAAGAGCATGCTACGCTCAAGCCCAATAAAAATGGCCACTAGTGGCGCCCCTTTGGTGTATGGAAACGCCGCACCAGTTTTTCTCAAAATCACACCACGCGCTCTGAATACCATCTATAGAAGGATGTTAAACAAGTCCAGTTGGAGGGATGGGAATATCATATTAATTTAATCATAAAAAAACCTTTGGAAATGTGTAATGAAACTGCTGTTGGCACCAATCTGGTAGCGCCACCATAATTTATCTCTTAGCCGTGAAGCATTTTTAAGTGAAGCATTCTATTTTCATTGAAGTAAAAACTATCTCCGGCCTATTATTTCGCTCAAAGACGATAAAAACAACTCATGACAACATATAAGAAGCATACGGGTTAACGATGTCCTTGTTGGTATACATCAGGGGTATTCCTGGAATATCCTAAAATGTATATCCTTTCAGAGCTATGATTAGGATATAGATGGTATTCAGTATGGAGTCGCCACCGTCGTTTTTCGAGGCTCCTCCTCCTGTTCTGGTCGGGATAGGGAAACAACACAGGGACGGGAGTTTTTTACATTTCCTGACGCGAAATCAGAAAAAATCCGTTAGATATTGTGCTTATTGAATTCTTTAGAAAATTCCCTTTAATCCTGAGTAAGGAACCCTAGGGTTTTGAGCTAGGGATAACAAGTTATCTTAAGTTTAATTGTCGTTTTTTCCCCTGAAAAAATCAAAACAAACAGGGTTTTCGTCTGCTTGTGTAAAAAAAATGTCAAACTTGGGGAGAAGCAGACGAAAACCCTGTTTGTTTTGATTTTTTCAGGGGAAAAAACGACAATTAAACTTAAGATAACTTGTTATCCCTAGCTCAAAACCCTAGGGTTCCTTACTCAGGATTAAAGGGAATTTTCTAAAGAATTCAATAAGCACAATATCTAACGGATTTTTTCTGATTTCGCGTCAGGAAATGTAAAAAACTCCCGTCCCTGTGTTGTTTCCCTATCCCGACCAGAACAGGAGGAGGAGCCTCGAAAAACGACGGTGGCGACTCCATACTGAATACCATCTATACTTGGGATATACTGGGTATATCCCGCGGGATAAGGATAGTGAAAGGATGAGTGGATATCCATGGGATATCCCAGGAATATACAGTGCCGCCTGGGTACATTCGACCCCCACCCCTATTACAATCGTCCCGACATGTAGGTAAACAAAAAAGCATGATCATTCTTGATTTTTAAACTAAATAACTATTTAAGTTTTATCTTCCATAAATTCAAAAAAGTAAGCCAAGATAATAAGCTATCTACCATATTTTTTTTAATTTCGTAACTTTATTGCTAGCAGACGAAAAAAATGGAAATATGTTTTTTGTTACAATTGACCCCAGTCTCCCCTACTAATATAGTTTATTGAATTGAGATATGATGAAACACATTTGAAAA
This sequence comes from Ceriodaphnia dubia, assembly GCA_022539655.2. Lineage (NCBI taxonomy): Eukaryota > Metazoa > Arthropoda > Branchiopoda > Diplostraca > Daphniidae > Ceriodaphnia > Ceriodaphnia dubia. The sequence continues at coordinate 1,975,020 of JAKUCG020000082.1, forward strand.
TCGATGATGAAATGTTGATTGATATAGTCGTCGGAAAACAGAAGATGATGTATTAATGGCTTACTCTAATATAGACTGATGGCACTCAATGGACAACTCAGCTAACACTTCCATCTGTCTCAGCAAAGTCGCATTGTAATTGATGGGTCATGAATAACAACCGGGATTGGCGCAGTGTCCAGCATCCATGGCCGATTCACTGTCGTGCAGATCCGATGTTGAACCTGCATGTACAATTGAATGCAAACGTATACAATAAGACAATTCAGCCCAAAAGTGAAAAAAATTCAGTACCCGAAGTCATGTCGCAGTAAACGTAGATAGGATCGTATCCAACTCCTTGCCCGTCGGGGTCAATCCAATGCATCCCGGAACTAAGCGACGGATCCGTTGCGCGAACTTCTCGGCACGTTCGAGGGAAAAAGCTTTTTCCGCCTGTATTAGATTGTTCACGAAACGCAAAATGACGTGGAGAAATTTCAGTAGAACTATTAGGCTGTTTTATTTCCTTGTAAAAGACGTCAAGAACTTGTTTCTGTTGATAAACTGTTTCTTCTAGTAGATTCACCTTCAATTCAAGCGCCTCCAGCCGAGCATCCTTGGCTAGTTGGCTGCCAAAGCGTGCGTAAGCTTTTCCTTTTAATCCAACAAAATAACTCGTGATCATTGTTATTCTCTTTATTTCAGTATTAATATAGTAATAGTGATAATAAATAGTATAAAAATTGGTACATAAAAGAATAAATTCGATCGCTGTTACATAGTTTTACGTGAAAATCCCTTTTTGTCGTTAAAGGAAGAAGAAAAAAGGGGGGTGCTTTTCTCAAGAGATCTTGACACGAGGTCCCCGGAGAAGCGGCTGCTGCCTCGATTCCTGCCATCGGCTTCCGCAGTCTTCCGTTAGGTAGCTACTTTACGGCGGCATTCAAAAGCGCCGTAACATCATCATTGCCGTATATCTTGTCATCTATCTCGTTAAATACTTAACATAAATGACCATAAAACCTGTGTCAATCACGTAATAATGAATACGCGGCTGTATATAACGAGTGTCCCATCTATTATCAGTGAACTTAGAAACAGAATAGACAATCTGAATTGTCTTTCTTCTTACTTCCTAGTGCACTAAATACAAACAATTTAAATGGGCAATCATCAATAAATAACGATGAAATCTAATGTCAGGTAACTTTTAGGACAAAGTTTTTGTTTTTTAATTGCTGTAGTCTACAATTAAATCGAAAAAGCTTATCGGCAAGGCCCGAGGAAAGTATTTGAAAACACTGACACTTCATGCACTTCTTGGCGGAAGGGGTTGGCAACTCGGTAGATACGCCCGGATGCTGTACTAAGTAGCTCATTCATATAGGCTATATGGCTATATAAATAGACTGAATATTTACACAGGTGCTGATCGCAAAAGGTCGTCGGAATAGAATTTAGTATGAAAATTCCTCATGAAAGAGCCAAGTAGTAAAGTGCCTCACACAGTACACTTTATCTCATGGACCTTCACAGGAGGTTTTTGGGAGATTTCTTCCTCCGAGGGATGTCCGTGGTACTTCCTGCGGAGTATGTGTGTTGTGTGGGACCATTTTAGGCGCGTATAATGGTCATTGCTACTATCTTTCAAAACACTGATTCCGGTCGGTATTTTAACCGAAATTTTATCCCCTAAATTTAAATAAATCGTTGACTGAAGGAAAAACGTTTCTGGTCATTGTTGATGCCTCGACCCTCTTCCGACGATGACGTCATTCACATACAGACCAACATGAATCCAGTTCCCACCCGCAATATTTGCAACCCTACATCACTCGAACCTGCCCATTGTTTACCATACAAACTTTCTAGTTGAGTCCTAGCAAATTGTATAGGGGGGCTCGTTAGAAAGCTGAGAAGCTGAAATAAAAGAATAAAGGTAAAGTTAAAATATGGATTTGTATTTTCAACAAATTCTTTCTTTGGGAATAGACAACTGTAAACGTATATCAAGTCAATAAGACTTAATATACGTCGTCTAAAGTATATACTTTAGACGATACACCTCTGATGCTTTTGTCAAAATAAAAAAAAATAATTCTTCAATTAATATTTTGCATTAAGAAGATAAATCTTCGTCAAGGAGCCAACCCATAAAGTGAGTATAGTGAGCCGAATCATCCTTCAAATAGCCTACTTCCCATGCCTCAATTTTTAACGATACTTGGTCTCCCGCATTCAAATGAATTGTGGATTGAAGAGTTACGGTTCCCGAAGTATTTGCGCTAAGTCCTGCCCCGATGCGGTTACCATGCACAAAAAGACTTATGAATAGATTCCCGCTGACCGAAATTCCGGAAAAAGAGAAGAAATAAGTTCCTGATTTGGGGGCAGTGAAGATTCCAGACGCTAAATTCATGGCACCTCCGACATTCAGCCTCTCCACCTCAAACGGAATGGGAACGTTTTGCGTAGAGAAATCGCTGCTTCTTTGGACGTAGAAGTAGACGGGCGATGATTTGACGTCGACGTACCCGATTCTCGTTTGGAAACCTATTTGAAATACATTTTGATATATAATTGTATCGCAATTACGCAATATGGTACGTTTTGTGCACTAATTAATCAAACGACCGCAAACGACATACGACATAAATAAGCTCGATTCAGCTTAAGACGCCAGAGTGGCCGGATCTAATCTTAGATCTGTCCTTTTATACTTGACTCTCCCGGCAGATCGATGCCGACTGGAGAGCGGCCCGTTATGAATAAATTAACCGGCCGTGAAGATTAAGGTTTCACCATTAAGGTTTAAGAGGGCTTAACCGTTTTGGTAGCTGTAGTGTTGTTTAACTTGTTTCTTTCGTACCTGAATCACTTGGCAGCTTAGTAAAGTCGCAGTAAACGGATTCAACTTGTGTCGATCCCATCACTGAATACAATCCGCTGAGAGAGTGCCCTATGCGCCACAAATCTGTGCAAGACTTTGGCATTCCGCTGACGGTTACTTGTCCGCTGCACTCGAATCTGCCTAGTGTGTGGACACCAGAAGAGGTTTCCAATTGAGTCCTTCCAAAGTTTAGGCGAGTGACTGGTAGGCTGTTCTTGACAGTGACGATTCCTTGTACACAAAGATATAATACTCATATAAATATTTTATTGATGCATTTGTAGAATACTAACATTTAATATAATACTAAAACACCAAAATAATTTAACTAAATAATTGTGCGCAGACCACATATTCTAGGGGCATCCATGACTGCCTGAATATACAGTACCCACAGAAAATATCCGAACACCGGGCGTTTTTCACACGGGAGCAAGTGGAAAACCCCATGTCGGAGCTCTCGCGACCATTCGGTAAAAAAACGAGACAAAAATACCAAAATTTTTGTGCGCTCTAAAAACAAAGCTCTTTATATGGTAGAATTTTTTCAGAATTTTTCATATAAAAGCCAAAGGGCCAGGCAACTATGAAATTGACACAGAAAATAGCTCAGAGCAAGGGCTTTCGATTGATATAAATATATATTTTTTGTTGCTTCGAATAAATCTGGTGTAATTTCAAAGTTTTGGCAGATTGGGGTACCCCTTTTCTCATGCAAAAAATGGCGGCCGACCCAAAAAACCAAATTTTTTTTAAAAATTACACCACATTTTTTCGAAGCAACAAAAAAAATAAATATTGATATCATTCGAAAGCCCTTTGTCTGAGCTATTTTCTGTGTCAATTTCATAGTTGTAAAGTGTAAAGTCGGTTTGAAAACTGAATTCAAAATTTCGGTTTTAACATGGGAGCAGTAGGGGGAAAAAAAGGTGTTCGGATAATTGTTAACGATTGCCTAGCCCTTTGGCTTTTATATGAAAAATTCTGAAAAAATTCTACCATATAAAGAGTTTTGTTTTTAGAGCGCACAAACATTTTGGTATTTTTGTCTCGTTTTTTTACCGAATGGTCGCGAGAGCTCCGACATGGGGTTTTCCACTTGCTCCCGTGTGAAAAACGCCCGGTGTTCGGATATTTTCTGTGGGTACTGTATGATCGGAAATCTTCATACCGTTATCAGTTAAGGGAACAGGTGCAGCAGAATCGCAGTTGCATGTTGTCGAAGTATCCACGCAATCTTGATCGATGCCGCACTGGCAAGTGTGGACGCTGGCGTTGCTACCCGCCCAAAAGTATTGGGGATTTCCATTTCTGTCGTTCCACCAGGCGTAAGCAATGCCATTCATCTCCAAAGGAGCGAAGTTGCAATCGTACTATTATTATAGAATTTAGTTAAGAAAGATGGAGCTTGTCATTGGAAAACAGAAGAATGATAATAGCCCATACTCTAATAGACTGATGGCACTCGTTGGACAACTCAGCCAACGCTTCCATCTGCCTTAGAGTCGCGTCGTAACTAACTGATCTCGAATAGCATCCGGCTTCAGCACAGTGACCAACATCCATGGCCGATTCACTGTCATGCAGAACCGCTGTCGAACCTGTACAATTTGTTTCAAATAAATTCAAAAAGGCGATTTGGCCTACGATGAAAAAATAAAATTCCAAACCTTTAGCCATGTCGCAGTAAACGTAGATGGGGTCGTCTCCGACGCCCTGTCCGTCGGGGTCGATCCAGTGCATCCCGGAACTAAGCGAAGGATCCGCTGCGCGAACCTCTCGACACGTCCGAGGGAAAAAGCTTTTACCGATTGTCGATTGTTCTTGAAATGCAAAATAAGGTGGAGAAATTTCTGCAGAACTAGGCTGTCTTATTTCTTTGTGCCAGTCGTCAAGAACTTGTTCTTGCTGCTTATTGACTGTTTCTTCTAGTAGATTCACCTTCAATTCAAGCACCTCCAGTCGAGCATCCTTGGCTGCCAAAGCGTGCGTAAGCTTTTCCTTTTGATCCAACAAAAAAAAATCGTAATCATTAATTCATTATTTATCTTTACATTAGTATTACTAGATAAATGTTTTAAAATTGGTATAAAATGGGAAATTCGCATTTACATATTTTTCGGTTAGTTGTTGCAGTTGCAATCGATCCTCCAAGGTAAAGCCCTCAATTGTGCACGACAGAGCCAAAACAAATAAGATGCCAACTTGTACGTAAAGAAAAAATGGCGTCGAGTGGCGAGCCATCTTTAACTTCTTCATCTATAACTGTCTCCAAAACCGTTGTGTACGAATGATTTTCCAAAAAACGTTTTATATACGAGCGCAGTCGCTTTTGCTTAGGCACAATTTACAAGGAAATAATCTAAGGGGAATTCGTGGTTGCACAAGACAAACAGTTAAACACATTCAACCTTCTTATCATCGGTAAAATAGTATCTAGTCAACTTTGATCTTCGATCGGCTTCGAAATGCGAATCATGTCATCATTACTGCCGTTTCTTATTATCTTTTTTGTTTTACACTATAAAAACAAATGACTCTATAAAAGTTGTGCTATTAATCACGTACGGTATGGATGACTCTGGTATGGAGCATAAAAATCTGTCAGGCCAAAAATTTAAACAGAGTACCCTAGCGGTAAAAAAGTAAATCTGACTTGCAGGTCCTAACGTTTATTATTTAATTGAAATGTTGCGAATAGCTTATGCGTATTCATATACGTATATACTGGAATCGCTGGGTAATACTTGGCAATACTTGGTAATACTTGCTTCGCGACACAACTGTGGTCGATCCCACACTGGCAAGTGTGGACGCTGGCATTGTTGCCTGCCCAGAAGTTTAAGATTTTCCTTCTTTGTCATTCCACCAGCACGCGTAGGTGATGCCATCAAACTGGAAAGGCGCATAGTTGTAATCGCACTGTTAAAAAAAAATTCAATTCAATATAAATTTTTAGCTGTAGCCTACTACTGATTTTATATATTATTTTAGTCTTTTTTATGGTTACCTGGATGAACTGGTGGCATTTGCTCGACAGTTCAGCCAAAGTGTTCATTTGTCTCATAGTTGCATTGTAATTTATGTTCCGTGAGTAACAACCTGGGTCGGTGCAGTGGCCAACGTCAATCGACGCTTCGCTGTCGTGCAGGACCGATGTGGCTCCTATTTAAAAAAGGCAACGATGGAATATGCCTTAATTTTAATGCAAAATTTATTTAATTTCTTTTAAATGCTTACAGAGCACACCTTTTGTCATGTCGCAGTATTAAACGTAGATAGAGTCGTCTCCAACGCCTTGCCCGTCGGGATCGATCCAGTGCATCCCGGATAGCGACGGATCAATTGCACGAACCTCTCTCGACACTTCCGAGGAAACATGCTCTTTCCGACTGCTGCTAACGGCTGCTGATTGTTCTTTAATTCCAAAACTATTACTATTTCAAGGAACTTAGAATGAGATTGTCTCTCGTTCTGCAAGTCAGCGAGAAGCGATTCTTGTTTGAACAGTCGCTTTTAATCTAATAAATTCAAATTCTTGTTCCTGAACTTTTTGTTCCAGCGCCTCGAACTGAGCATCTTTAGTCGCCAAAGTGCCCTTGATCTTGTCCTTTTAGTCAATAAAGTAACATAATTGCTTGACGTTGTTAAATGCTTGATTACAATTGTTGACCTAATCATTGTTTGTGGGTCTAAGTCCTCGGATTGCAACGCCTCACACAGATATTAGTGCTCTCCATCATTTCAAAGAGGCGCATTCCAAAAGTAACAGTACTTCCATCCTCAAAAATTTGACGAAATCTTTTGGTAGCATTTTCGCAACATAGGACGTTGATGGCATTTTTGTCAAAGCATATTGTTAGCAGCTGTCGAGTCAGTAGTACCGAGTATAAGAGTAAAATTGAATAATTTGTATTTCATTTTTAAGAATTAATTCTTTCTTGGGACAATTTAGTCAACTGTAAACGTATCAAAGTCTGCTTTTTAATTGTATGAAAACATGGAGCACACTGCATGATATACACTGCATGCTATCGCCAAGGTAAAATAGCATATATTCAATCATTTCCATTAGGAATACAAATCTTCTTCGAGAAGCCAACCAGTAAAGTGAGTGTAATGACGACCTCCCTCAAACAAATAACCAGATCCAGCAAAAATTTGAACAGATACTTTATCTTCCGCATTTAAATGAATCGTTGATCGGAGAGTTAAATTTTGATAAGAACTTGAGCTGTATCCTGATCCGATTAAACTGCCGTTCAAATACAGACCTGCCGCCACGCCATTGCCTTCCGTAACTCCAGAAAATGAAAAGAAGTAAATTCCTGATTTAGGGGCCGTGAAGATTCCAGACGCTGAATTCATGGCACCTCCGACGTTCAGCCTTGTCATCTCGAACGGAACAGGAACATTCTTTGAACCAAAATTACTGCTCTTCTGCACGTAGAAGTGGACGGGCGCTGATTTGACGTCGACGTACCCGATTCTCGTTTGGAAGCCTGCAATTTAAATTTTTTGGTTATAATGACCATGGCTTAAACGGTCTATTATTTTTTTATACCTGAATCACTTGGCAACTTAGTAAAGTCACAGTAAACGGATTCCACTTGGGTCGATCCCATCACCGTATACAATCCGCTGAATGAATGTCCAATCCGCCACAAATCGGCACAAGAGGACGGCATTCCGCTTACAGCCACTTGTCCGCTACATTCGAATTTGCCCAGTGTGTGGACACCGGAAGAGCTGGCCAGTTGAGTCCGACCGAAATTGAGACGAGTGATTGGCAGGTAATTCTTGTCCGTGATGACCCCTAAAACATTTTGAATGTATATAAGATACATTTAAAAGTCATTTCACTTATAATGCAGAGATCAGTTTCTTTATCTCAATATCTTGATGACAATATTTACTTACCGCTATCAGTTAGCGGAACAGGTACGGTCGAGTCGCAGTTGCACGTCGTACTTGCTTCAGCGCAACTGTGGTCGATTCCGCACTGGCAAGTGTGGACGCTGGCGTTGTTGCCTGCCCAAAAGGTTTGCGATTGTCCTTCTTTGTCGTTCCACCACGCGTAGGTGATGCCATCAAACTGGAAAGGTGCGTAGTTGCAATCGTACTGATTTAAAAACAGCAACGAACAAAATTATTATATGTACTGTTTTAAGGGTAGAGTATTTTAAATTTTTATTAAAATACCTGAATGGACTGGTGACAGTCACTAGAGAGTTCAGCCAAGGCGATCATTTGTCTCATAGTCGCATTGTAATTGATGTTCCGTGAGTAACAACCTGGGTCGGTGCAGTGGCCAACGTCAATCGACGCTTCGCTGTCGTGCAGGACCGATGTGGCTCCTATTTAAAAAAACAACGATGGAATATTGCTTTAAATCAATGTAACTTTATATATGATTATTTAAGGCTTATAGATTAAACCTCTAGTCATGTCGCAGTAAACGTAGATGGGATCGTCTCCGACGCCTTGTCCGTCGGGGTCGATCCAGTGCATCCCAGAACTTAGCGACGGATCCGCCACGCGGAGTTCTCGACATGTCCGGGGGAACATGCTCTTTCCGACTGCTGCTGATTGTTCTTTAATTCCAAAACTATTATTTGGAATAAACTGAGAATTAGTTCGTCTCTCGTTTTGCAAGTCAGCGAGAAGCGATTCTTGTTGCTGAACCGTCGCTTTTAATTGAATCAGTTCAAATTCTTGTTCCTGAACTTTTTGTTCCAGCGCCTCGAACTGAGCATCTCTAGTCGCCAAAACGCCCTTGATCTTGTCATTTGTATATTTTAAAAAATAAAAGTAAATAGAATCGATGTTATATGCTTGTTTACAATTGTCGTAGATTTAACATAAACAAAACAAACAAAAAGAAATGTATAATGGGTTTGTTCGTTACATAGTTCTCGGCTAGTTGTTGGACTCGATCCTCCAAAGAAAACCCTTTGATCGTCGAACAGGACGAAAGCAAAACCAACAAAGTTAGTTGGATAAGTAAAATTGATGTATTAGCAGGCAAGAATCGAGCCATTGCTGATTGTTTAACGCAACAGTTTCCAATGTTGGGTGATTTTTACTGGGACAGTGAATGGTTTTATAGATGAATCAATGCTGCGAGCGAGATATGAAACGGTAAACATGACGTGACTGTTTACCTTATTTCAAGTTTGTTTTTGCCCGGGGATTTCACATTGGTAATATTCTCTTCTATTGCATACGCGGGAAAATGCACAAACACTCGAAATGAAAACCTTTGTCTGGTGTATAAAGAGAGATAACCAGAGAGATAGAAGTGGATCGTCTTTTCCTGGTGTTGTTTGTCGGTCCAAGTCCTCGGATTGCAATGCATCACACACATATTAGTGCTCTCCATTTCTAAGAGGCGCATTAAACAAGTGAACAATAACTTATGACCAAAACGTTCGGTATTAACAGGATTGCAACATATAGGGCGTTGATGGCATTTTTGTCATATTATAATTATAGCATAATTCCGAAGGGGTCGAGCGCGCAACTCTTTTTTCGGGTGTACGGGATTCTTGTGATTCTGCACTCATTTTTTATGGAGCCTTATGGCATTAGTTATTACATAGGTATTAATTTGGGGCCGGAAAGTTTGGGGCCAGAATGGTCTGAAAGTCAAAACCGTTCCGGCCCCAAAATATGGACAAATTTGGCCGGGCCGGAAAGTTAAAAGTTTGGGGGCCGGATTGACTGGCACCCAACTCCCCGCTGGAAAGATGCTGGAAAGATTCTATCATGTTGGATTAGTAAACTATTACCCTTGTTGTTATAATTAGGCTTACAGTGCTTTGCCTCAACCTCATTCATTTGAAGCGTAAAATATACAAATACATGAGGAAAACTTCAACATTCCTACCTGACCGCGATTCTTGCATCGCTGCCGTAAGCAGAGCGACCGAAAAATGCCAAAAAATAAGTTCCTGGTCTCTCCGGTTTTTATCGTGCAGCCACTAGGCTATAGGCCTACATCGTCTTATTTTATTTGCTTAATGAAGAGCGTTATGCCGATGGGAAAGATTAAATTGACCCAAGGACTTTTCGCCCGGTAAACTTTTATATTGTCCAGCCACGCGATACTCAACGGACAACACCCGTTTTCTATTATATAATCAATAGTGATAAGCAACTCTCTCTCTGTCTCTTGTGAACAAACGAATAAAAACGATGAAGCTGTGAGACATCGGTAGAGTAAAAACGCCAAACGTGATTTTTTTTTTTAACTTTCAACCATTCTTTTTTTGGGGAGTACCTACACATTGTAATCGTATGAAATCAAGTATAGGCCCTAATCAACTGAGTACAACATGTAGCATGATACACTTATTGCTATCACCAAAGTATAAAGTTGAGTCTTCAATCATTTGGATAAGGAAGACAAATCTTCTTCGAGAAGCCAATAACCCGTGAAGTGGGTGGAACGATGTTCGTCGTCATACCAATACCTAGATCCACTACATTTTTTCACGAATACTTTGTCTCCGCCATTCAAATGAATTGTGGATTGAAGAGTTAAAGTTGTAAAACTATAGAAGCTAAATCCTGACCCGATGCGGTTGTCATTTAGGTACAGACCTACGTTTAGAGTACCACTGCCACTACCAATTCCGGAAAAAGAGAAGTAATAAGTTCCTTGTCGCGGGGCCGTGAATATTCCCGATGTTAAATTCATGGCACCTCCTATATTCACTATTCAGTCTCTCCGACTCGAACGGAATTGAAACATTCGTCCCATCAAAACTTTTATTTCGCTGCACATAAAAGTAGACGGGCGCTGATTTGACGTCGACGTACCCGATTCTGATTTGGAAACCTATTTGAAAATATTGAAATACATTTTGATATAGTTGTATTACAATATGGTGCGTTTGATGCACTAATTAGTCAAATGACATGACCAAATATAAGCTCGATTCAGCTTTGGATACCAGAGTGGCCGGATCCAATCTGGATCCGCCCATTTTATACTTGACTCTCTCGGCGGATCGATATCGACTGGAGATGAGCGTCCCGTTATGAATAAAGCTGAATAATACTTGTTTCGTCTTTAGTGTACCTGAATCACTTGGCAACTTAGTAAAGTCGCAGTAAACGGATTCCACTCGGGTCGATCCCATCACCGAATACAATCCGCTGAGTGAATGTCCGATTCGCAACAAATCTTCGCATGAGGACGGCATTCCGCTGACGGTTACTTGTCCGCTGCATTCGAATCTGCCCAGAGTGTGGACACCGGACGAACTTTCAAGTTGAGTCCGACCAAAGTTAAGGCGAGTGACTGGGAGAAGACTCGCATTGGTGATGATTCCTGCGCAAACAGATAATTTGCAATATCCATGCACATTTCTTTAATACGCTTGATAGCCTATTTAATAAAAATCTCACCGTTGTCAGATAGTTTCTTGTGTACAGCCGAGTCACAGTTGCACTTTAGAAACGATTCTGCACAGTTGCGGTCGATACCGCACTGAAAATATGCAGAGAATAATTTCATGTCTGAATATGTGATAAAGCAACTCTTTCGCTGTCTCTCGTGTTTTTGCATGAGCCACAGCAGAAGCTTCCACTGATTACCGATTATGCTGGGGCAAATAGACAAATAATGAACTAATGAAGCTGTGAGTCACCGCGCGGTAGAGTAAAAACGGGAGTTTTGTATTTTAGTTTCAACAAACTCTTTATTGGGAGTAGCCAACTGTAAACATATGAAATCAACTGATTACAACATGATGCATGGTTCACTTGCTATCACCAGAGTAGATAAGATAGAACCTTGATCAATCATTTGCATTAGAAAGACAAATCTTCTTCGAGGAGCCAACCCGTAAAATGGGTGTAATGATCACCATTGTCTCCTAAGGACCCATATCCGACCCAAATTTGCACAGATACTGTTTCCCCCGCATTTAAATGAAGCGCAGAATGAATAGCGAACGTTTCTTTATAATCCTTGCTATATCCTATCCCGATGCGGTTACCATTCACGTACAGACCTATATACATCTCACCACTGCCGCTCGCGACTCCCGAAAATAAGAAAAAATAAGTTCCTCGTCGTGGAGCCGTGAATATTCCAGATGACAAATTCATGGCACCTCCAATGTTCAGCCTCTCTAACTCGAACGGAATTGGCACGTTTTTTGTAGAGAAATCACTGTTTCTCTGAACGTAGAAATAAACTGGGGATGATTTGACATCGACGTACCCGATTATGGTTTGGAAACCTATATTTGAAATACATTTTGATATATTAGTTGTATCGCAATATGCGTTTGATGCACTAATTAATCAAATGACATTTCCAAATAAGCTCTCGATTCCACTTCAGACGCCAGAGTGGCCGGATCAAATCTTAGATCCTCCCGTTTACTTGACTCTCTCGGCGGATTGATACCGACTGGAGAGCGGCCCGTAATGAATGAAGCCTGCAGTGACAGTGGTATTACACTACTTTAACTGTACCGCCCCAAGATACACGTATATCTCATCACATAGTAAAACGGCCGTTAAGGTTAAGCCGTTAAGGTTTGAGAGGGCTTAACCACTTCGGTAGCTGTATAGTGTTGTTTAACTTGTTTTTTTAAATACCTGAATCACTTGGCAGTTTAGTAAAGTCACAGTGAACGGATTCAACTTGGGTCGATCCCATCACCGTATACAATCCGCTAAGTGAATGTCCAATTCGCCACAAATCTGTGCAAGATTTTGGCATTCCACTAACGACCACTTGTCCACTACATTCGAATCTGCCCAGCGTGTGGACACCGGAAGAGCTGACCAGCTGAGTCCGACCGAAATTGAGACGAGTGATTGGCAGGTAATTCTTGTCCGTGATGACCCCTAAAACATTTTGAATGTATATAAGATACATTTAAAAGTCATTTCACTTATAATGCAGAGATCAGTTTCTTTATCTCAATATCTTGATGACAATATTTACTTACCGCTATCAGTTAGCGGAACAGGTACGGTCGAGTCGCAGTTGCACGTCGTAGTTGCTTCAACGCAATTGTGGTCGATCCCGCACTGACAGGTGTGGACGCTGGCGTTGTTGCCTGCCCAAAAGGTTTGCGATTGTCCTCCTTTGTCGTTCCACCACGCGTAGGTGACGCCATTAAGCTCCAAAGGTGCGTAGTTGCAATCGTACTGATGTAAGAAAAAACAGAAATTCATAACAATTACAAGGAATAATAGTTGAATGATATTATTGGGCTATTTAGTCTTTTTAAAATATACCTGAATGGACTGGTGGCATTCGCTAGATAGCTCAGCTAATACATTCATTTGCCTCATAGTTGCATTGTAATTGATTGTCCGCGAGTAACATCCAGGATCGGCGCAATGGCCGACGTCAATCGACGATTCGCTGTCGTGCACCACCGAAGTGAATCCTGATTATTAAGGCAACAATTGAATTTTGCTTTAAATTAATGACACATTATACATGATTATTTAAGGCTTGCATAGATTAAACCTTTAGCCATGTCACAGTAAACGTAGATGGGGTCGTCTCCGACGCCCTGTCCGTCGGGGTCGATCCAGTGCATCCCGGAACTTAGCGAAGGATCCGCCGCCCGGAGTTCTCGACACGTCCGGGGGAACATGCTCCTTCCGACTGCTGCTGATTGTTCTTTAATTCCAAAGATTTTACTTGCAAGGAACTTAGAATGAGATTGTCTCTCATTCTGCAAGTCAGCGAGAAGCGATTCTTGTTGCTGAACTGTCGCTTTTAATTTAATCAATTCAAATTCTTGTTCCTGAACTTTTTGTTCCAGTGCCTCAAACTGAGCATCTTTAGTGGCCAAAACGCCCTTGATCTTTTCATTTTTTTTTTGTTAAATAAATAAAATGAAATTGAATCGATGTTAGATGTTTGTTGACAATTGTAGGCGGTTTAACAAAGAAATAAACAAAAAGAAATGTAATGGGTTTGTTCCTTACATATTTTTCAGTTAATTGTTGGACTCGATCCTCCAAAGAAAGGCCTTTGATAGTCGAACAGGACGAAATTAAAACCAAAAAAGTTAGTTGGATTAGTAAAATTGATATTGCAGTCAAGAAACGAGCCATCGTTGACGCTTGTTTAACGCAACAGTTTCTAATAATGTGTGATATTTACTAGGACAGTGAATGAGTTTTATACGTGAAACAGCAAAAAGGGGCGGTCTCACTGTATTAGAAGGTCAAAAACTGTAAAAAGGAATGGCCATAACGATGGAATAAATCACTATAAAGAAAGGCTACAACTAATAATCCATTTGCCCTTTCTGTTGTTTATTTACAGCACGACGCAAAACATCGACAGTGTTAACGGCTTACTGTTATTCCATATCAATGTTGTGTAGCCTAATGCGGACGAGATTTGAAAAGGTTAACATATGACGTGACTATTTTCCTTATTTGAAAATGTCAGTTTGTTACTGATGCGTTGTTCTCTATATACAACTGCTAGCGCTTGGTCTACCGCGCTTGATACAAAAGCAGATTTTGGAACATGTAGGGCGTGGATGGTATTTAATTGTGTCACATTATTAGTAGCATAATTCATTTTTTGGTGAATCGTACATGAAACAGATTCATAGGTTTGTGGCTAAAAGGTGGACTTGGGCTTGGACTTTGGGATACCTAATCGGTGGACTTCAGGTCACGGACTTCATTAATATTATTAGCACAACTCATTACCAAGAACCATAAAATGAGTTGATGGCTGCTTTAAATGATTCCGTACATCTCATTCTTTTGGGTCTTCGAAGGGCCTTTTAGCGAAATGAAAAGTTCTCATTTGGGGTATAGCTTCGAAGTATTTCGAAGCACTCTTTGTTTTCGCTACGAAGATAATAAAAACTTGTGGCCGTACCTAAATTAGACTATTCTTAATAGACTCCCGTCAGGGACCAGTTACGATATACCGGTTCCGGTGTATGTATGACGTCTTGAAGTACTTCAAAGCCACTGCGAGAATTGAAACGTTGGTCGGCGCAGCAGATTTTTCTCGAGAAAACCAGTCCAATCAACTGCTTGCATGGATTAATGTATTTAATTAAATCAAGAGGGAAGAGCATTTTATGAAGTAGACTAGGCTACAAAATGTTTATTTGTTTGGTAAGCACCTATATAATGATTAGGGACAATTTTCAAACAAAGCAGGATCCATATCGTAAGAATAGGTATTGCTACTATTGCATTTCACATAATAAGGATGAGGCATGTCGGGTTGACGGACTAGCCAGGCTATGTCACAGCCGCAGACGAATGGATGGTCGTCTTCAGATGTGTATTAATAATATCCATTTATATTTGCAGTAGAAATCGTCAATCGCGCGTTAAGGGCCGGCGTAAAATAAGATGTATAGATATAATCGACAGTAGAATAGAATTTGTTAGATAAAATAGGCTAGCACTAGGGTTTTGTTCTTACTCACCTAGACCTCCTATATAGACGTTGGTTTCGATCAGTTCTTTAAATACGTCTTCCTCAAACAGTTCAAAAAGATTGCCATAAAATTTAATCGGACAACCCGTGAAATTTCCTAGTGTATACACCGATGTGGATCAGTGGATGCAGCAATAAAGGAATCAAAAATGCATGTGAACAGGGAGAAATAAGATAACCAGTTCACTTTAAAATTACTTGTTAAAGAAGTAGCCTACTATACCTTGAAAAGTGCCTGGTTCTATGGTCTTTATTTGATTGTTATTCAGGTTGATTTCGTTTGGTTGGCGTGATTCAGCAGGGAAACTCAAAGACGATTTTGTAAGTGCTTGAATTTGATTATTATACAACTCGATACTGATGCGCCAATCTTGGTTCCCTCCGTTAGGAAACAAACCAAGATACTTTGGAACTCTCGTTATTTCAGTATAAATAAATCGTATGGTTACGAAGGATGAACCATAATTAGGTGACGGATTCGTTAAATAAGTTGTACTCCTTGAGAGAGGCCCCACAAAATTGTCGGCGGCTTCATCGTTGAGATCACTGTTGATTATCTGAAGAAAAGACAGCCTGGAGACGGCGAGACCCAATACTGGAGATGTGATCTTATTCAAGCCAGTGCAATCGCGTAGATATAACTCACCGAGCGATGGCATTGGTGGCAAACTTTGTATGGCCATTATGTCTTTACTGCCCGCAATAACGAAATACTCTAGAGCAGTGAACTCGTTCAGGAAGTCAAAATTTGCTTGCAGCCTCATGTCCCAGTTTTCGATGAAGAGCTGAGTGACGTTGCCACGCGAATTTCGGAAGGCCAGCGGTCGAATAACCAATAACGGAGGGTAATCTGAATCCGAAGGCGATTGCAATCTGATATACCTAACGCGTTTGTTGCCCAAAAAATCGTCCGGTAATACAAAAGAGTTTGTCGATGAAGTGGTTACCAGGTAAAAATTGTCTATTTCAGCTTCAGTAGTTCGATTGAAAATGGCTTGAATTTCTGGAACGGAAATGTCGGTGCAGGTAATTGAATCAAAAGTATTGTCGCCACCGCCGTAACAGTCACACGGAGCGTAATCTTCACATGTGCTGCGCTGCTCTGATACCCGTTCAAGTTCACTTACATTTTGATCGGATTGGATGATGACCGACATGCAAGTCATCTAATGAAAACCATTTTAAATGTAACGCTTATAACGACAATGTATATATGTAATTTAAGAAATATTTTAGAATATTGAAACTCACCATCAGAAATAAGAAGCTAACGCGAAATCCACTCATGAAGGCCATCATACTGCAGTGACAGAAGGGACAAACAATTATTGCAGGGACTGCGTTCGTTCAATGTAAATTTTATATCTTTGCTTTTGTTTAATTAATTTTTTTAACTGGGTGTGCTGGCTATGACAATAGGAGATAAAATTAGAAGATTTCTATCGTAAATGCTTTTTAGTTTACTTAAACAACGAAAGTGTTTTCCACAGTTTCGTAAATGTCGAACGGATGTCTCGTACCCTTGACTATTGAAAATCTGATACAATGCTTTATGCCTTTGTTGGAGCCGCGTAGCAGAACAAAAAACTTCAACCAACCGCAATGTTGTGTGATTTTTACTTGGACAGTGCGAAGCACATTTTATATGCGAAATAGAAAAAAAGAGGGCGGTCACGTTGTAGAAGCCTTAAAACTGGATAAAGTAATAGGTCATAACGAAGGAATACATTGATCTCTATGAAGATAGGCTACACTTAATCCATTTGCCCTTTCTGTTTTTATCGACAGCACGACGCATCAAAACATCATCGGCAATAAAGCCAATAATGGCTTGCTGTTATTCTACACGAATGCTGCATAGCTTAATGCGTATGCTGAGATAAGAAAAGGTTAACATGACGTGACTATTTTTCTTATTTTAAAATGTCAGTTTGTTTCGGCACTATTATTCTCTACAACTGCTAGCGCTTGGTCGAACGCGCTTGAAAACAGCAGATTTTGGAACATACAGGGCGTGGATGGCATTTGTGTCGAATCATTATTAGCATTAATCTTTTTATGGTGAATCGTACGTGCGTGAAACAGATTTCATAGTACTATACATTGTAATACGTATAAAACCTATATGAAACTTGTTTTCCTTTAAAATGTTGTTCGTGCTACGCTGGTCTTCATAAGTAGTACGCTGCTGTTGTCCAAGCGGTCATCCATCAAGCGTACTGTTTTTGACAAAACGAAATGGAGCTACCAACTTAAATATCTTAGGCTACTATATAGGGGAGAGGTGTACCAGTTGGCACACTTTTTTTTATTTCTTCTATAAAAACCTTAGCCTACCGTTTGATATTTTTACACAAAACAAATCCTATTAAATAGAGGAAAAAATTTACTAGGCTACAAGGGGAACCTTTTAATCCGAAAGTAATTTTGTATTAGATCACAATTTCGTTTAAAAGAAAAAAAATATTAAGAGCCAACCTGCCCCAACACGGGGTAGGTTGCCACAGGTGTAGGGGTAAGCTGGCCCCATACTATTCTTATGGCCAAAACCCAAGAAAGCAATGCAAAACTAGAAATGCATTAAATAAGACAACTTACAGTATTTAAGTAGTTTCTATAGCCTACTGAATTAAAAATTTTGGATTATGGATTTTGTGCACTTAGGCTACTTTAATGGCTTGGTGGCACTCAGCCGATAGTTTTCTCAGTGCACCATGCAGTTTGCCTGATGATGCTCGCGTAATAGTTGACTTTCCTGGAAAGCAACCGGGGTCAGTGCAGTGGCCCACATCCATCTTGAATTCACTATCGTATAAAGAATTGATGTTGTCCCATCAAGACGAGACAACTGTTTGTTTTGCTTTGTTTGCTTTTCCTTTATTTCTTTCTTTCCTTTTATTTCTTTCCTTTTTTCCCCTCTCGTTCGCCTTGTGCTCCGGAGAGCGAAGTACGGCACTATCGATTGATAATGAACTATGATTATAGCCTCTCCCTGTCTTTCGAGTTTTTGCGTAACCTGCAAGCGCAAGAACTCGTAAGTCGAATTGCCGGTACTGATGCTGGGAAAGATTTTCTATTAAGACGAATAAAGCTGCCAGTCTACAGCGCAGATGAATCAGCGCTTGGTAGCCTATGGAGTAAAAACGGAAATTTCTGAAAATGTCTTCTTTTGAAGTAATCAATTGTAAAAGTAATTATATTCTGTACTGTTGACAAAATGGAGAACTGCACATGCTATAGCAATGTTAAATATTAGTCGAGTCTTCAGTCATTTGCATTAGGAAGACTGATGTTCTTCTTCGAGAAGCCAACCAGTAAAGTGGGTGAAATGACTATGCAAAGCCCCACTTCCATACACAATTTGAAGCCATATTTTATCTCCCGCATTTAAACGAAGAGTAGATTGAAAAGCTAAAGTGTCAAGATTATTTATACTACACCCTGCCGCAATGCCATCACCGTTTCTAAACAGACTAATCTCAAAATCGCCTCCGCTCACATCCGAAATTCCGGAGTAGGAGAAAAAATAAATTCCTGGTCGTGGGGCCGTGAAGATTCCCGATGGTAAATCCATTGCGCCTCCGACGTTCAGTCTCTCCACCTCGAACGGAATAGGAATATTCTTCGTACCGAAATTACTGTTTCTGTGAACGTAGAAGTAGACGGGTGATGATTTGACGTCGACGTACCCGATTCTCGTTTGGAAACCTGCAATCAAAATGTTTTTGGTTAAATTGACGAGGGCTTAAATAGTATGTTATTATTTCATACCTGAATCACTTGGCAGTTTAGTAAAATCACAGTAAACGGATTCCACTTGGGTCGATCCCTTCACCGAGTACAATCCGCTGAGAGAATGTCCAATCCGCCACAAATCAGCGCAAGATTTTGGCATTCCGTTGACGGCCACTTGTCCGCTACATTCGAATCTGCCCAGAGTGTGGACACCGGACGAACTTTCAAGTTGAGTCCGACCGAAATTGAGACGAGTGATTGGCAGGTAATTCTTGTCCGTGATGACTCCTAAAACATTTGTTATGTATGACATATATACATTACTGTAGTTATATTTTACTAATGGGTTTTCAGCTCCGTCTGGAAAGATTGATTTCATTATAATGGCTTATTAACTTACCACTATCAGTTAGTGGAACAGGTACGGCCGAGTCGCAGTTGCACGTCGTAGTTACTTCAACGCAATTATGGTCGATTCCGCACTGACAGATGTGAACACTTGCATTGTTGCCTGCCCAGAAGGTTTGCGATTGTCCTTCTTTGTCATTCCACCACGCGTAGGTGACGCCATTAAGCTCCAAAGGTGCGTAGTTGCAGTCGTACTGATGTAAGAAAAAAGAGAAATTAAAAACAAAATTTACAAGTTAATAGCTGTAATGATTTTAGGCTGTTGAGTCTTTTTAAATATACCTGAATGGACTGGTGGCATTCGCTAGATAGCTCAGCCAACGCGTTCATTTGCCTCATAGTCGCATTGTAATTGATTATCCGCGAGTAACATCCAGGATCGGCGCAGTGGTAGACGTCAATCGATGATTCGCTGTCATGCACGATCGATGTGGCTCCTATATTTAGAAAGGCAACGATGGAATATGGCTTTAAATCTATGTAACATTTATATGATTATTTAAGGCTTATAGATTAAACCCCTAGTCATGTCGCAGTAAACGTAGATGGGGTCGTCTCCAACTCCCTGTCCGTCGGGGTCGATCCAGTGCATCCCGGAACTCAGCGACGGATCCGCCGCGCGGAGTTCTCGACATGTCCGGGGGAACATGCTCTTTACGACTGCTGCTGATTTTTCTTTAACTCCAAAACTACTACTTGAAATAGATTGAAAATTGATATGTCTATCTTTCTGCAGGGCGATGAGAAGCGTTCCTTGTTGTTGAACCGTTGCTTTTAATTGAATCAATTCAAATTCTTGTTCATGAACTTTTCGTTCTAGCGCCTCGAACTGAGCATCTTTATTCGCTAAAGCGCCCTTGATCTTGTCCTTTTTATTAAATAAAATACAAGTGAATTGAATCGATGTTAAATGCTTGTTTACAATGGTAGAGGTTTGACATAAAAAAGAAATGTGCTGTTTTTTTTCCTTACATAGTTCTCGGTTAGTTGTTGCAGTTGTAGTCGGTCCTCCAAGCTAAGACCCTCGGTTGTGCACGACAGAGCCAAAACCAATAAGACACCAACCTGTAAATAAAGAAAAACTGGCGTCGAGTGGCGAGCCATCGTTAACTTCTACCTATATGTAGGCTAACCGTCTCTATAAAAACACAGTGAATGTGTTCTTTTGATTGTGCGAGCACAGTCATTTTTGCATCGAAAATAAACGCAATTTATAACAAAATGCTCAATGGGGAAGGGAACAAGGTAAACAGTTAACATGTCCCACTTTCTTATCGGTTTAAATTTAAGAATGTTCTATAGTCAGTCTACGATATAAACTTGGATAAGCGAATCAAGCCATCTCTTTGCCGTTTTCTTATCCAACGTTGTTTATACTCGACACAATTGACCCCAAAAGTTGTGTCAATATTACGCAAAAAATATAGAACGACCCGAGATATTAAATCCTTTGGGATTTTTCAAGGACAACACTGTTTTCTTCTATGCCCTGGTATTACACGAACGTCTAGTTTTTTCTCACGAACGACGAACGAGATGCTTGACTTGATATAGGGTTAATATTATATACACAGGGGATTTTATTTGTACCGGAGAGGAATAGATATAATGTGTCCCATTTTTATTATCAGAGAATAAATCCAAAACAGCAGACTATTTTTTAAAAATTTCATTCATCAGCATTAGAAATACAAACGCCGTAAGTGGGTCAATATCTTCCCTCATTAACGATGAAATAACGTAAGGTACTTTAGGACAACATTTTTGTTTTGTTTTTTGTCACGCTGTTTATTGTTTATAGCGCCTATATAGCCTACGTAATGCCTATACGTACGTATAATTAAAACGAAAAATCTATATCGTCAAAGGCTCGAGGGTAGGGGAGACCGGGGCTAGTTGGCACAGGGGTAAGTATATAAGTAAGTATTTCATGCCCTCTTCATATCTATTTGTTTTGACTTTGTTGTTCAAGTTATTGTCCGAACCAAATAGAAAAATGTCGTAAGTCCCTTCATAGTAGCTATTACGAGAAGTCTTTGCATCTCACTCGTCGTTCGAGATTTTAGAGCGTTTATTATTTTGTGTTTGCCCAGTTTTGTTTACTATTATAGACGCACTATTGTAGCCTATTGAATCACGGTGTTTCATAACGTTGCGGCCGGTAAACGAACTGTAATTGGGCCGTTTCCGCCATCAAATAAAATAGTCTAATACACTGAGTGAAAAATCCGACCCGAAACAAACACTTTGCATGCAAGAGGACGGTCGACATTCCGCCGACGAGAAAATGTTTTATTTTCAGGTAGCCTAATGCTTAATATACTAGGATTTGACCATGAACCTTAAAGTGGCCTACCCCATACGCCTATACAACAAGGATGATATTACATATTAGGGTAAATATCCAATACGATATATGATGGAATCTTCCCAGCATGCAGAACGAATTATTAATTTATCTTCCCAAGAACTTGTAGGCTATACGGAAACACACAACATCTTTTTAGAGGAGCCAACTAGTGAAGCCCTGCTCACTGCTATATTATCATGCAGTAGGCCACCAACATTGCAATATTGAAACCAGCATACTGTGTCTTCCTTATTCAATAATGAAACGTATAAAACTTGTAGAAAGCTTTGTCACTATCTGCTGGCCTCATATTCGGTTATACCATTCCCATATAAAGGCCGATTCTCGCATCATTGCTGCCGAAGCAGACAGAGCGGAAAATGCCAAGAACAGTTCCTGATCTTTTCGGTTCTTATCGTCAGCCCCTATATCGTCTTATTTTCTCGGCCTCGCTATAGAGAGCGGGGTCGATGGGACAGAGCAAGTTGGCCCACAATAAGGAGTGTTCGCCGCCCGGCCGGTTGCCGTTAGATTTCCGCCCAGCAACGCGCGCGGCACTCATCGGACAACACTCGTCTTCTATAATGAAATTCATTAAAAATACAGTCAACTCTCTTCCTTCCTCTCGTTTTTTATCGCCAGCCGCAAAACTCCCACGGATTTTCCGATTTTCCGCATTTAAACGAAAAGTAGATTGAAAAGTTAGAGTGTCAAGATTACTAAAACTACACTCACTCCCAGTAATGGCACCGCCGTTTCTAATCAGGCTAATCTTAAAATCGTTGTGCCGCTCACATCCGAAATTCCGGAGTATAGGAGAAAAAATATGTCCCTGATGGCTGCGGGGCCGTGCTGAAGATTCCAGATGCTAAATTCATTGCCCCACTGATGTTCAGCCTCTCTAACTCGAACGGAATTGGAACGTTCTTCGTACCAAAATTACTGCTTCTCTGGACGTAAAAGAAGACGGGCGATGATTGACATAACGTATCGACGTATACCCGATTCTGGTTTGAAAACCTATTATGACATTCATTTTGATTTAGTTGCATTGCAATATGTTGCTTTTGATGCACTAATTACAGCGCAAATGACATGACCAAATAAGTTTGATTCAGCTTTACAGACGCCAGAGAGGCAGGGTATTAGGCAATCCACCTTGAGATTCGTCCTTTTACTTGCTCTCTTGGCGATTTGGTTGCTGCAGTGTTGTTTAACTTGTTTCTTCATACCCGAATCACTTGGAAATTTTTCAAAGTCGCAGTTAAAGGATTCGACTTGGGTCGATCCCATCACCGAATACAATCCGCTGAGGAAATGTCCAATCCGCCACAAATCGGCGAAAGATTTCCGCATTATTATTCTCACCCGACCGGTTGACGTTATATTACCCAGTCACGCGATAGAGACAACACCAATTTTTTTATATATTGGAATTACAATTCCACAATAATGGAAATAAATATTGTGTGGTGGCCGGTTCAATTTTCTCTTGTGGCTTTATGGTCAAAACGTCATTATAATAGTTTTCATTTATGGGTTTTCATTTGTGAAAGCTAGTCTTATTTTTTATATATTTTTTCGTATAATAAAATCTATACTGCATTACTGAGAATGTGGAGGAAAGTATATACTATAAGGGGTCTGGAGGAGTATAGTTAACTGTAAACGTATTAAGTTTACTGGTGATCACATGGAGCATGATATACATCTGCTATGGGCAAAATATAATCCATCTTCACAATCCTCGTCTCCATTAAGAAGATAAATTTTCTTCGAGAAGCCAACCCGTAAAGTGGGTGTAATGAAGCGAATCGTCAAACAAAGAGTGAGTTCCACCCCACGTACGAATTCTCATCGATAACTGGTCTCCCACGTTCAAATGAATTGTGGATTGAAGACTCAAAGTTTGCCAAGCAGTTGCACTATGTCCTGTACCGATAAAATTGTCGTTCACATGCAGACTTATGTGTAAATAACCAGTGTCACCAACTAATGCGGAAAATGAAAAGAAATAAGTTCCTGATTTGGGTGCAGTGAAGATTCCAGACGCTAAATTCATGGCACCTCCGACATTCAGCCTCTCCACCTGAAACGGAATTGGAGTATCCGGTGTAGAGAAGCCGTTGTCCCTCTCAGTGATCGGAACGTCACGACACATTTGATGACTTAGGGAAAATTCACAAGTCATACGTCATTTGGACTGGTGACGTACAAAGTCAGCAAAAAAAAGTCACCGTCACTCTCGTTTTTATTTAAGTCACAGTCACGACTTAAGTCACAAAAAAAGTCACATTTCATATATACTTAGTCTTAATAGCTCTTCACACTATATATCTAAGGACATTTTTAAGAAAATCTAAATATACTACTTCCACAAAAAACCTACGTCAAAAGTCAACGTAAAAGTCACGCTTGAAAAATCACATCAGTCACAGTCAACGTAAACGTCATATTTTGACTTAAGTCACGACTTAAGTCAAAATATGACTTAAGTCAGGCGGTGACGTTCCGAACACTGGTCCCTCTGAACGTAGAAGTAGACAGGCGATGATTTGACGTCGACGTACCCGATTCTGGTTTGGAAACCTAAACGAAACCCTTTCTTAGATCCATTCTCTTACTTTCCAGGCTTTCTCGGCGTATCCCCACCGAAAAGCCTTTTATGAGGACTCTTGCAACTGACAACTTTGGCAGCGCCGAGCGAGGACCGTACACGGGCCACAAACGGCCTTCTACAACAGCAATGACGAGGGTTTAAATATTAGCCTGTTATTATTCCATACCTGAATCACTTGGCAATTTAGTAAAGTCGCAGTAAACGGATTCAACTCGGGTCGATCCCATCACCGTATACAATCCGCTGAGAGAATGTCCAATGAGCCACAAATCTGTGCAGGACTTTGGCATTTCGCTGACAGCTACTTGCCCACTACATTCGAATCTGCCCAAAGTGTGGATACCAGAAGAGGTTTCCAATTGAGTCCTCCCAAAGTTTAAGCGAGTGACTGGTAGTAAGTTCTTGACAGTGACGATTCCTGGTACACAAAGATAGGCTATAATACTCAGCATCAAGATATAAATAGTTTGATACATTTATAGAGAAGACTATTTAATACAATACTAAAAGACCAAATTAATTTAACTAAATTGGGTGCAGACCACATATTCTAGGGGTATGCCTGACTGCCTTAATATATGGTCGGAAATCGTCATACCGTTATCAGTTAGTGGAACAGGTGCAGCAGAATCGCAGTTGCATGTTGTCGAAGTATCAACACAATCGTGGTCGATACCGCATTGGCAAGTGTGGACGCTAGCGTCGTTACTAGCCCAAAAGTATTGCGGATTTCCATTTCTGTCGTTCCACCAGGCGTAAGCAACGCCATTCATCTCCAGAGGTGCAAAGTTGCAGTCGTACTATCGATAGGTATTATAGAATTTAGATGTATAAAAACACATCAGCAAATATCGTCGGAAAAATGGGAAAGAATGATGAATGGTCTACTCTAATAAATTGATGGCACTCGTTTGACAGCTCAGCTAAAGCTTCCATCTGCCGTAGAGTTGCGTTGTAACTAATAGCTCTCGAATAGCATCCGGCTTCGGCACAGTGTCCAACATCCATGGCAGATTCACTGTCGTGCAAAACCGACGTCGAACCTGCACAATTTGTTGCAAACAAAGTTCAAAAAGACTATTCAGCCTACGATACGCGAGTGAAAAATTCCAAACCTGAAGTCATGTCGCAGTAAACGTAGATGGGATCGTCTCCAACTCCCTGTCCGTCGGGGTCGATCCAGTGCATCCCGGAACTAAGCGAAGGATCTGCTGCGCGGACCTCTCGGCATGTTCGAGGGAAAAAGCTTTTACCGATTGTCGAGGTATCCAGACGGTTCGGCAAAGTTTTTTTTTCGGACGGTTCGGCGTCGTTTTCGGCAATTGCCGAATTATAATAAATATTTTTTTATTTTTACGTTACCGATTCGGCAAAATAAAATAAATTAAATTAAATACGTAAGAACGTAAGAATTAGACAATGTAGCTATCTATTTGGTTAAACGAAGTTTGAAAAAAGTGAGAAATTTCGTGTATCGTATATATGTACAGATGTTTCGAGGGCGGGGGGAAGATTACTTGCTTAAGCCTGATTCACACTGGCGGTTTTTGCGCAAACCTTGCGTATTTTTTCTTACGGAGTGAGGTTTGGCAACCAGTTGACATGAACCAAGGTTTGCACTGTCAATTGGTTGCCAAACCCCACTCCGTAAGAAAAAATACGCAAGGTTTACGTAAAAACCGCCAGTGTGAATCAGGCTTTATGGAGCAGAATAGTGAGCCATTTAATTACACATGTGCAGTGTGCCAAGGTTGTGTTGTTGTAGATACAGCCAACGCCGATGCTGTGATTGTCGAATCGGTAAAAGAATTTAAAAAATACATGTTGCCGAATTGGATTAGTAAAATAAAAACCTATTTGCCGAATCGGCAGTGTTTTTCGGCAAACTTTTCGGCAAAATACAGACGTTTCGGTAAAATACTTTTTGCCGAACCGTCTGGCATTCGATTGTCGATTGTTCTTGAAACGCAAAATGATGTGGAGAAATTTCAGCAGAACTAGGTTGTCTTATTTCCTTGTGAAAGGCGTCAAGAACTTTCACAAGTACTTCTAGTAGATTCACCTTCAATTCAAGCGCCTCCAGTCGAGCATCCTTGGCTGCCAAAGCGTGCGTAAGCTTTTCCTTTTAATCCAACAAAAAAATTCGTTATAATTATTTATCTTATTTACTTCAGTATTATAATATATGTAATGATCGTAGATAATGTATTAAAATCGGTATAAAATGGGAAATTCGCTTTTACATATTTTTCGGTTAGTTGTTGCAGTTGCAATCGATCCTCCAAGGTAAAACCATCGGTTGTACTACACAACAGAGGCAAAACCAATAAGACACCAACCTGTACATAATGAAAAAATTGCGTCGAGTGGCGAGCCATCTTTAACTTCCCCATCTATAACTGTCTCCAAAACCGTTTTGTGTACGAATGATTTTCTAAAAAAACGTTTTATATACGAGCGCAGTCACTTTTGCTTGGGAAAAATTTATAAGGAAATAATCAAAAGGGGAATTCGTGGTTGCACAAGACAAACAGTTAAACACACTCAACCTTCTTATCATCGGTGAAATAGAATCTAGTCAACTTTGATCTTCGATCGGCTTCGAAATACGAATCATGTGATCATTATTGCCGTTTATTCTTATTATCTTTTCTGTTTTACACTAAAAAAATGACCCTAAGAGTTGTCCTGTTAATCACGTACTTGATCATGTGTCTAATTAACATGTAATAACGACATATTGTTGCGAGTTGTTATAGAAAGGATTCATATGTACCGTTTCATTTCTATTATCATCAAAGAAAATCAGAAACAAAACGGGCAATCTGTTTTTTAAAATTTATTTATTAAGTTGACACTAAATACAAACACCATATATTAGGTTGGCAAACATATTGTTACGGGTATTTCAGTCTCCTCACTCACGGCGGGGCTTCGTCACACGGCTTAGAAGCCAGACCCGACGCAACTCTCTTTTTAAAGGCAAGTACAGGCTATAGCCATCGAGTCCGTCCTCTCACCACCGGCAACTACCCATTATTCCTACTTCGGGCGGTGTCTCAAGCCAACACCAACTCGATGGGTCTCTCATCGCTCTACATAAAGGGAATTCCAGGTCTCGTACGGTACTAATTGAGTACGTTTTGGATAAATGAAAGGGAGAGAAATAACCAGATTGTGACTTCAGCCGGGCGGTTACTTTGTAGCCTAATATTACATTATAGTCCGGGAGCCACAATGACAAGAGGTTTTTCTCATATACGAATAACTTTCTTAGCCTAGTAGGACTAAATGGCTATCGACAATAGGACTAAATGTCCGACAAAAGGACTATTGCGATTTTCAAATGTAAATATTTTACGATAATAAGACTAAATCGAAAAAAACTTATTATTTTCTCCGACAGTAGGACTTCTATTCTATTAATTTTTTAAAAAATCGCGACGCAAGGACTAAATCGGCCGACAGTAGGACTAAACGGAATTCCCAGTTATAAAAATTATTCTGACAATATCAAACAACTTCTGACCATCTTCTCTTTCCCGGCAGATTTTTTTCTTCTTTTCATTTGTTTATCATGGTGCTTCCTATGACCGCTAGATAGAGATAAAATGTAGTTGATAATTTGGCAACTAGATGGCGCGTTTCCACGTAAACATTTGGACGACATTTTTGTTGTTTATTTTGTTTCAAATTCACCAAATTAGAAAAAATGAAATGCCTAGGCCGATAGTTAACATGCCAAGTCTTTGTTGCACGCCAGTTGACAAACTTTTGTCCAAACAATCAGGTGGAGATGTCGTTTTCAGTTGATGTTGGAGAAAAGAACTAAGCAAAGTGCTTCGTTAATCTTTTTTTTTAATGAATCGAGTATGTTAACTTATTTTATTTTACGTTGAAAAATGCTTTCATTGCTTGCATTTTTCCTAATTTTTTGGTTCTCTTTTCTTGGCCTTGCACCTTTGGAGTTGGTCATTGATGTCCTCTGAAAGAAAAGATTGTTGCACATTACTATATAACAGTGAATTGGCGATGAATGATGATTGAGAAACAGAAATACAGATTCAGTCATTTTTTTTGCTGCTGCTCCCCACACTCCAATATCCAGTAAGTAATATTAACATGTTGCTTTTTTTTCACTCCTTAACAAATCTTTCTAGTTGCAGCAAATTCAAGTTTTGATGACAAATTAAATGGAGACAATTTGTCCAGTTGCAGCCAATAGCAAATTTCTCCTTTTGTTTCAATATACCCACAATTTCTGGATATGTCAGGCTCCTTCAAAAAGGTGTATGTTTCTGTAAGTTCTGAAAGATTGATTAGTTCTGGAAAGATTCCATCATGTTGGATAAAAGTAAACTATTATCCTTGTTGTTAATTAGGCGTACAGTGCTTTGCCTCTCCCTCATTCATTTGAAGCATAAAAAATATATAGAAAATGTGAGGAAAGCTTCAACACCACTACCTGACCCATGCGATTTTCGATCACGCAATGGCCATACGGCCGTCATTCTTGCATCGCTGCCGTAAGCAGAGCGACCGAAAAATCTCAATTTAAATAAGTTCTCGGTCTTTTTGGTTTTTATTTTCAGCTCCAGTATGATCTAATTATATTTGGTTAATTGAGAGCGTTATGCCGATGGGAAAGATTTAATTGACCCAAGGACTTTTCGCCCGGTAAACTTTTATTGTCCAGCCACGCGATACTCAACGGACAACACCCGTTTTCTATTATAATCAACAATGTTAAGCAACTCTCTCTCTCTGACTCTTGAACAAACGAATAAAAACAATGAAGCTGTGAGACATCGGTAGAGTAAAAACGGGATTTTTGTAAAACTTTCAACCATTCTTTTTTTGGGAGTACAAATTGTAATCGTATGAAATCAAGTAATCAACTGAGTACAACATGTAGCATGATACACTTTTTGCTATCACCAAAGTATAAGGTTGAGTCTTCAATCATTTGAATAAGGAAGACAAATCTTCTTCGATAAGCCAACCCGTGAAGTGGGTGAAATGACCCGCGTCGTCATACAAATACCCAGATGAATCATACATTTTCACGGATACTTTGTCTCCCGCATTTAAATGAATTGTGGATTGAAGAGTTAAAGTGTCATAATAATAACTAAATCCTGACCCGATGTGGTTGTCATTTAGGTACAGAGCTACGCCTAGACTACCTTTACCATCAATTCCGGAAAAAGAGAAGTAATAAGTTCCTTGTCGCGGGGCCGTGAATATTCCCGATGTTAAATTCATGGCACCTCCGACATTCAGCCTCTCGAACTCGAACGGAATTGGAACATTTTGTGTAGAGAAATTGCTCTCCCTTTGCACGTAGAAGTAGACGGGCGATGATTTGACGTCGACGTACCCGATTCTGATTTGGAAACCTATTTGAAATACATTTTGATTTAGTTGTATCGCATTATGGTGCGTTTGATGCAATAATTAATCAAATGACATGTCCAAATTAATAAGCTCGATTCCGCTTATTCAGACGCCATAGTGGCCGGATCAAATCTTAGATCCGCCCTTTTACCGGCCTTTTACTTGACTCCCGTCTCGGCAGAGCGATGCCGACTGAAGAGCGACCCGTCCCGTTATGAATAAAGCCTGCAGTGACAGGTTTTTACTGTACCGCCCCAAGATACACGTAGCCTATATCCGCGTATATCTCATCACATAGTAAAACGGCCGTTATGGTTTCATGTAAGAGGGCTTAACCGCTTAGGTATAGCTGCAGTGTTAATAGTTTAACTTGTTTCTTTATATATACCTTCATCACTTGGCAGTTTTTTAAAGTCGCAGTAAACGGATTCAACTTGGGTCGATCCCATCACCGAATACAATCCGCTAAGTGAATGTCCAATTCGCCACAAATCTTCGCATGAGGACGGCATTCCGCTGACAGCCACTTGTCCGCTACATTCGAATCGCCCGAGCGTGCGGACACCGGAAGAGCTAGCCAGTTGAGTCCCACCGAAATTGAGACGAGTGACTGGCAGGTAATTCTTGTCCGTGATGATTCCTATGAATTATTTTATAATGGACCGATGGATGTGATTATTAATTCTTTAGTATTTTTAACCGATCTTACTAGTAAGTAAAATAGGTTGCAAAGAATAGATCGAAATTAGGCGGCATTATTACCACTATCACTTAGGGGAACAGGGGCAGCAGAGTCGCAGTTGCATGTCGTAGTCGCATCAGCGCAGTTGTGGTCGATCCCACACTGACAGGTGTGAACACTTGCATTGTTGCCTGCCCAGAAGGTTTGCGGTTGTCCTTTATTATCGTTCCACCACGAGTAAGTAATGTCATAAAATACTAAGGGTGCGTAGCTGCAGTCATACTATAAATATTAAAAAGAAAACAACAAATAACATATTTGAGATGTGCTGTGATTTAAAAAGTTGAAATATTAGAAGTCTAATACGGCGGATATTTAACATATAAAGTCTTTTCCATACTTGGATGGACTGATGACATTCACTAGATAATTCAGCCAAAGCATTCATTTGTCTCATCGTTGCGTCATAGTTAATTGTTCGAGAGTAACAACCGGGATCGGCGCAGTGTCCGACGTCAATCGACGCTTCGCTGTCATGCAGGACCGATGTCGAACCTATTAATGTAACGATGGAATGATTTAAGTTCGATGTAAAATGTTATCGTTTCGTTAGGAGCGAGAGCATACCTTTGCTGGTCATGTCGCAGTAAACGTAGATGGGATCGTCTCCGACGCCTTGTCCGTCGGGGTCGATCCAGTGAATTCCAGAACTCAACGACGGATCCGCCGCGCGGAGTTCTCGGCATGTCCGAGGGAACATGCTCTTTCCGACTGCTAGCGCTGTTTGTTCTTTAATTCCAAAACTATTATTTGGAATAGATTGAAAACTAGTTTGTCTTTCGTTCTGCAAGTCAGCGAGAAGCAATTCTTGTTTCTGAACCGTCGCTTTTAATTGAATCAGTTCAAATTCTTGTTCCTGGACTTTTTGTTCCAGCGCCTCGAACTGAGCATCTTTAGTCGCCAAAGCGCTTTTGATCTTGTCCTTTTTATTCAATAAAATAAAAGTAAATTGAATCGATGTTAAATGCTTGTTTACAATTGTAGGAGATTAAAATTTAACACAAAAATTAACAGAAAGAAATGAAATCGTTTTGTGTCTTACATAGTTCTCAGTCAATTGTTGGACTCGATCCTCCAAAGAAAGACCTTTGATCGTCGAACAGGACGAAAGCAAAACCAGCAACGTTAGTTGGATTAGTAAAATTGATGTTGCAGGCAAGAAACGAGCCATTGTTACTTGTTTAACGCAACAGTTTCCAATGCTGTGTGATTTTTACTGGGACAACGAATGGTTTTTATAGATGAAATAGCAGAAAGAGGCGGTCACGTTGTAGAGTTCCTAAAACTGGAAAAACTAATAAAGGTCATTTCGAAGGAATACATTGATCTCCATGAAGATAGGCTACAACTAATAATCCATTTGCCCTTTCTGTTTTTTTTATCGACAGCACGACGCAAAACATCGACAATGTTAACGACTATAACTGTTATTCCATATCAATGTTGCGTCGCCTAATGCGAACGAGATACGAAAAGGTTAACATGACGTGACTATTTATCTTATTTTAAAATGTCACGTTTGTTTCTGCAGTAAAGTGGGTGAACTGACTAGTACTGGTGTCATGCAAAATCCCAGATCCATCCCAAATTTCAACATATACTTTGTCTCCCTCATTCAAATGAATTGTGGATTGAAGAGTGAAAGTTTCGCCATTAGTTGTTATACTGTAATCCTACCCCGATGCGGTTACCATTCATAATTTCATATAGAGACCTATATGTATAGATTACCGTAACCAGCAATTCCGGAAAATGAGAAGAAATAAGTTCCAGATTTGGGGGCAGTGAAGATTCCAGACGCTGAATTCATGGCACCTCCGACATTCAGCCTCTCTAACTCGAACGGAATTGGAACGTTCTTCGTACCGAAAATACTGTTTCTCTGAACGTAAAAGTAGACCGGCGATGATTTGACGTCGACATACCCGACTCTCGTTTGGAAACCTAACCAAAACCCGCTTCTTAGATCTGTTCTCTTACTCGACTTTCCAGCCTCTCTCGGCGTTTCCCGACCGAAGAACTCTTTATGGGGACTTTTATCTTTGGCGCCACCCAGGCGAGAGATCGCCATGGGCCTCAAACAGCCGTCTAGGACGAAATGACGAGGGCTTAATTGACCTGTTCTTCCATATTACCTGAATCACTTGGCAGTTTATAGTAAAATCACAGTAAACGGATTCAACTCGGGTCGATCCCATCACTGAATACAATCCGCTGAATGAATGTCCAATCTGCCACAAATCGGAGCAAGACTTTGGCTTTCCGTTGACGGCCACTCTTCCGCTACATTCGAATCTGCCCAGCGTGTGGACACCAGAAGAGCTTTCCATTTGAGTCCGACCAAAGTTAAGGCGAGTGACTGGGAGAAGACTCGCGTTGGTGATGATTCCTGCGCAAATGGATAATTTCCAATATCCATGCACAATTCTTTAATACGCTTGATATTTAATATAAAAATTTCACCGTTGTCAGACAGTTTCTTGTGTACAGCCGAGTCACAGTTGCACTTGAGAAACGATTCTGCACAGTTGCGGTCGATACCGCACCGAAAAGTGTGAACGCTGGCGTTGTTCTCCGACCAAAAGTACTGAGAGTTTTCGTTCTTGTCGTTCCACCAAGAGAAAGCGATTCCGTTAAAGTTTAACGGTGAACTGATGCAATCGTACTGTTTTCGACAAAACGAAATGAAGCTACCAACTTATAAATACCTTAAGCTACTATACAAAATTAACAATTTTGGATTATGAATTTTCTGCACTTACTTTAATGGACTGGTGGCATTCAGCCGATAGTTTACTCAGCGCTGCAATTTGCCTGATGCTCGCGTAATAATTGATTTTCCTTGAATAGCAACCGCGATCGGCGCAGTGGCCCACATCCATCTCTGATTCGATATCGTGAAGAATTGACGTCGTCCCTAGAGTTGATTTCCATTAAAGCGACCAATTATAACTCGTATTTATACTTAAACTAGGTACATGGTTATGATAAAATAAATTTTGAATTACCTGTCGTCATGTTGCAGTGGACGTAAATTGGGTCATCACCGACACCTTGTCCGTCTGGATCGATCCAATGCATACCTGAAACCAGGGACGAATTGGCTGCAGGAACTTCGTGACAAGTTCGGTGGAATACGTGTTTGGCCATACTGTTTTGCTTGTTCACATCTACACTCGTTGATAAAGACTTTTGTTTCTGTCGTGCCCGGTCCACTAGAATGAACAGATGCAATTCCATTTGTTGGACTTTCTCCTCCAGTCGAGTCACATTGGCCTCCAAAATCCTTGTTTTGGAATCCGCTTCCGTCTTCATGGCGATCATTTTATCAATGAGATACAAAAGTTTATGTATTTGTTACAAAGCAATTTAAATACCGTGTTCAATTTTTTTGAATATCAAAGTAGACGACTTTAAGTAGGCTATTAGTCGTCATTAAGCCGGAAATGAAAAATACTACATGTGTTAGACTACAGACTTACATTAGCTTCTTTGAGTTTCCGCACTTCAGTTTCCAAACTTTTCACTTTTTTCTCCAAGGTTTCAACTTTAGACTTTGCTGTTTTCTTAATTTCAAATTTTGTTTTCGTAAGTTTAATGCCAATCAATCTTCAGAAAAGAGGTTAGGAGCTACTAATAAATACTTACATAGTTTTTCTCAAGGTGACGGTGACGGTGAAGGACTTCATAAACATTCATTTAACTGCCTGTTTCATGCAAATCCCCGTTTATCGTTTGTCTACACTCCTATTTTTTTAGGGTAATCGAAGATAATTCGCGAACTCAATGCGAAATGAAAAGTGCATCGAATTCGGAGGAGTATTGCCTCGAAACAGGAAGACCCTTCTTCAAAGACCTATCAACTACAGTATACCCACAGAAAATATCCGAACACCGGGCGTTTTTAACACGGGAGCAAGTGGAAAACCCTACATCGGAGCGCTCGCGACCATTCGGTAAATAAACGCGACAAAAATACCAAAATATTTGTGCGCTCAAAAAACAAAACTCTTTATATGTTAGAATTTTTTCAGAATTTTTCATATAAAAGCCAAAGGGCTAGGCAATCGTTAACAATTATCCGAACACCTTTTTTCCCCCTACTGCTCCCATGTTAAAATCGAAATTTTGAATTCAGTTTTCAAACCGAATTTACACAGTACAACTATGAAATTGACACAGAAAATAGCTCAGAGCAAGGGCTTTCGAATGATATAAATATATAATTTTTTGTTGCTTCGAAAAAATGTGGTGTAATTTCAGAATGCCAGACGGTTCGGCAAAAAGTATTTTACCGAAACGTCTGTATTTTGCCGAAAAGTTTGCCGAAAAACACTGCCGATTCGGCAAATAGGTTTTTATTTTACAAATCCAATTCGGCAACATGTATTTTTTAAATTCTTTTACCGATTTGACAATCACAGCATCGGCGTTGGCTGTATCTACAACAACACAACCTTGGCACACTGCACATGTGTAATTAAATGGCTCACTATTCTGCTCCATAATAAGCAAGTAATCTTCCCCCCGCCCTCGAAACATCTGTACATGTATACGATACACGAAATTTCTCACTTTTTTCAAACTTCGTTTAACTAAATAGATAGTTACATTGTCTAATTCTTACGTTCTTACGTATTTAATTTAATTTATTTTATTTTGCCGAATCGGTAACGTAAAAATAAAAAATATTTATTATAATTCGGCAATTGCCGAAAACGACGCCGAACCGTCCGAAAAAAAAACTTTGCCGAACCGTCTGGATACCGTAATTTCAAACTTTTGGCAGACCGGGGTACCCCTTTTCTCATGCAAAAAATGGCGGCCCACCCAAAAAACCAAGTTTTTTCTTTAAAATTACACCACATTTTTTCGAAGCAACAAAAAAATTATATATTAATATCATTCGAAAGCCCTTGCTCTGAGCTATTTTCTGTGTCAATTTCATAGTTGTACCACGGTATATTAGAACGGTAGAGAAACTAGATAGGGAATTCGTCTGCTAACCCGGTATGTCATGCGGTGGCATGTCCTTAGATGTCTCCACCGTCGAATTCCGAAAGAAGGCCAACCGTCTACAGGCGCTTATGGGAGAAACCCCGTTTTTTATTATTTTAAATTACTTCGGGGCTTTATTTTGGAATTGATTCGGATTTATGAAATCCCCTTCCGATAAGCGGGGTTCGTTCATGCAGCCATATACAAAAAATGAAATAGATTATCTTATGGGTTTGTTCGATCTGTATATTGTCACGTCCAATTAGCGGGCTACTAGCCACATAATATAGACTAAGCAATAAGAGTAAGAAAAAGTTATGTACGGCAGTAAGAAACAGTTGAGATAAAGAATGTTGGCCAACATAAAGAAAAAGAAAAGAGATAGAAAAGTAACTATATAAACAGATAATCAATACATTGCTTAAATAATCAAGCGAAACAGAATGACCGAATAAAAATGCCAAAAATAAGTTCCCGGTCTTTTTGGTTTTTGTCGTTATAGCTCCAAGATGATCTTATTTTAGTTGGTTAATTGATAGCGTTGCCGGTGAAAAATATTTAATTGACCCAGAGACTGTTCTTCCGGTAATTTGTATTGTCCAGCCACGCGATACTCAACGGACAACATCCGTTTTCTTTAATTTCTATATACAGAGAAGAATTTCATGTCTGAATCTATGTGATAAAGCAACTCTCTCTCCCTGTCTCTCGTGTTTTGGCATGAGCCACAGAAGCTAGTCCCACTGAAAACCCATTATGCTGGCACAAACAGACGAATAATGAGTAGCCTAATGACAAATGAACTAATGAAGTTGTAAGTCTCACCGCGTAGTAGAATAAAAACCGGAATTTTTTTATTTTATTTTCAACGAACCCTTTGTTGGGAGTAGCCAACTGTAATAGCATATGAAATCAACTGATTACAGCATATAGCATGGTACACTTTATATCACCAAATCATGAAACAGAGTCTTCCATTAGAAAGACAAATCTTCTTCGAGGAGCCAACCCGTAAAATGGGTGTAATGAACACGAACACTGTCGAAAAAGTACCCACCGTCCCAAATTTTCACGGATACTTTATCTCCCGCATTTAAATGAATTGTGGATTGAAGAGTTAAAGTCTCACCACTACTTACACTATATCCTGACCCGATGTGGTTGTCATTTAGGTACAGAGCTACGATTAGATGACTCTTGTTAGAAACTCCGGAAAAGGAGAAATAATAAGTTCCTTGTCGCGGGGCCGTGAAGATTCCAGACGCTAAATTCATGGCACCTCCGACATTCAGCTTCGTCTCCTCGAACGGAATTGGAACATTCTTCGTACCGAAATCAGTGTTCCTCTGCACGTAGAAGTAGACCGGCGCTGATTTGACGTCGACGTACCCGATTCTGATTTGGAAACCTATTTGAAATACATTTTGATTTAGTTGCATTACAATATATGGTGCGTTTGATGCAGTAATTAATCAAATGACATGACCAAATAAGCTCGATTCATCTTTGGACACCAGAGTGGCCGGATCCAATATGGATCCGCCCACTTTATACTTGACTCTCTCGGCGGATTGATGCCGACTGGAGATGAGCGTCCCGTTATGAATAAAGCTGAATAATACTTGTTTCGTCTTTAGTATACCTGAATCACTTGGCAGTTTAGTAAAGTCACAGTAAACGGATTCAACTCGGGTCGATCCCATCACCGAATACAATCCACTGAGCGAATGTCCAATTCGCCACAAATCAGCGCAAGAGGACGGCATTCCACTGACGGCTATTTGTCCACTGCATTCAAATCTGCCCAGAGTGTGGACGCCAGAAGAGCTTTCCATTTGAGTCCGACCAAAGTTAAGGCGAGTGACTGGGAGAAGACTCGCGTTGGTAATGATTCCTGCGCAAACGGATAATTTGCAATATCCAATAGCCTATTTAATAAAAATCTCACCGTTGTCAGATAGTTTCTTGTGAAAAGCCGAGTCACAGTTGCACTTGAGAAACGATTCTGCACAGTTGCGGTCGATACCGCACTGACAAGTGCTGTGAACGTTGGCTTTGTTCCCCGACCAAAAGTACTGAGGGTTTCCTTTGTTGTCGTTCCACCAAGAGAAAGCGATTCCGTTAAAGTTCAACGGTGAGCTGATGCAATCGTACTGTTTTCGACAATAAAACGAAATGAAGCTACCAACTTAAATCATGACTTAAATACATTATAGGCTACTATACAAAATTAACAATTTTGGATTATGAATTTTGTGCACTTACTTTAATGGCCTGGTGGCATTCAGCCGATAGTTTACTCAGCGCTGCAATTTGTTTGTTACTTGCGTAATAACTGATTTTCCTTGAATAGCAACCAGGGTCGGCGCAGTGGCCCACATCCATCTCTGATTCGCTATCGTGAAGAATTGACGTCGTCCCTAGAGTTGATTTCCATTAAAGCGACCAATTATAACTCGTATTTATACTTGAACTAGGTACATGGTTATGATAAAATAAATTTTGAATTACCTGTCGTCATGTTGCAGTGGACGTAAATTGGGTCATCACCGACACCTTGCCCGTCCGGATCGATCCAATGCATCCCGGAAACCAGAGAAGAATCGGCTGCACGAACTTCGTGACAAGTTCGGTGCAATACATGTTTGGCCATACTGTTTTGCTTGTTCACATCTACACTCGTTGACAAAGACTTTTGGTTCTGTCGTGCCCGGTCCACTAGAACGAACAGATGCAATTCCATTTGTTGGACTTTCTCCTCCAGTCGATTCACATTGGCCTCCAAAATTCTTGTTTTGGCATCCGCTTCCGTCTTCATGGCGATCATTTTATCGATGAGATACAAAAGTTTATGTATTTGTTACAAAGCAATTTAAATACCGTGTTCAATTTTTTTGAATATCAAAGTAGACGACTTTAAGTAGGCTATTAGTCGTCATTAAGCCGGAAATGAAAAATGCTACATGTGTTAGACTATACAGACTTACGTTGGCTTCTTTGAGTTTCCGCACTTCAGTTTCCAAACTATTCACTTTTTTCTCCAAGGTTTCAACTTTAGACTTTGCTGTTTCCTTGATTTCAAATTTTGTTTTCGTAAGTTTAATGCCAATCAATCTTCAGAAAAGTGGTTAGGAGCTAGTAATAGATACTTACATCGTTTTTCTCAAGGTTTCCCACTCGTTGCTCCAAGGTGAGAGACGCCGTCATACAAATGTTCAAAGAAATGAAAAATAGAAGAACAATTTGCATTTTGACGTAGCGGACCATGTTTGACTGAACGATTGGCTGAGTGACGAGAGATTGATGAAATTTTAAAACGCCAAATGGAATTTTTACAGAAAATAAGTGACGATTTATAGTTAAAGCTTCTGAAGCCAGCTTTTCACGATTTATCATTTCATGGAATGACTATATCTGTGTCCTTTTCGCATTTGACCTGATGGTGATCTACAACATGATGGAAACATGTAAACAGTGACGGAGTTTGGGTAACTCCGTCGATTGCTCTAATCGGATCGGACTTCATAAACATTCATTTAACTGCCTGTTTCATGCAAATCCCCGTTTATCGTTTGTCTACACTCATATTTTTTTAAGGGGAATCGAAGATGATTCGAACTCGATGCGAAATGAAAAGTACATCGAATTCGGAGGAGTATTGCCTCGAAACAGGAAGACCCTTCTTCGAAGACCTATCAACTATATTAACATTCGATGATAGTATTCGTTGACCCCTTCAATGAATTGGATGGGTCTTCGAATTTCGGATTTATGAAATCCCCTTCCGATAAGCGGGGTTCTTTCATGCAGCCATATACAAAAAATGAAATAGATTATGAAATGAAATAGGTTTGTTCGATCTGTATATTGTCACATCGAATTGAAAAATTGTTCGAGGGAGCGCGTAGCGCTCCCGATGAACAATTAAGATTGTATAAGGAATAAATGAGTGAAGACTTGAACTGATGTGTGTTGACCAAATATATTAGCTCATTTACAGCCTAAGGGAAAAAACAAGGTAATGAGGTAGGGTCACATAGCGTCTAGACCTCAGACCTTTTCTTCTCCTTTGCTTTAGTTTGGGGCCGACGGGGCTTCTACTGCCTTCCTCTATTGCACTTTCCGCCGCGCTACATACGCGCTGTATTTGAGAAACTGGAAAAACAAACAACGAAAAAATATAAGGATTTAGATGGGTGGGTGGGAGGATTCTAAATCCAGTTCAACCCTTACGAAAAACTATCATACGATCATATTAGTTTATCACGTGATTCTCAATGATTCTCAGATGATTCTCATTGAACGTCATATAGTCTCATGAAAACAAGCTTTTTTGTCACTAGTAGATCACGTGAGAAGTGATAACTGCGATATAGTGACAGACGATTGACCGTGATTATACATGAGGGTTCACATGATTTTTATGACTTTCATATATTTGAAAATTTCTCATTTCGATGACATGATTTTCTATTGATTTTAGATGATAATTGGAGGACTCACAATCACGTGATTATCATCATCTCCTTCATTCTTGTAATTTTTTCCTGTTTTCTAACTCTCATAAAATGTCATCTAGCACGGGTTCGAACCGTTGACTTTCTGTGTCGTAGCCGAACGCATTAACCATTCAAACAAAGTGGTGTGGTGGTGTGGTGAATTTGGTTGAAGATCTGACATGATTTTCTATTGATTTCAGATGATAATTGAAGGACTCACAATCACATGACTATCATGATCTCCTTTACCATCTAAATATCGTGATTTTCAAATGGCAGATCATATGCTTCATGATTTTTGTAATTTTGTTCTTGTTTTCTAAATCTCATAAAATATAATCTAGTCCGGGTTCGAACCGCTGACCTTCCGTATCGTGGCCAAACGCTTTAACCATTCAAACAAAGCGGTGACATAGATTTAAAATTTGGATAACAGCTTACTACTGGTCAGGGACAATTAAGATTTTTAAAGCCATCGTTAAATTGTTCCAAGCGCATGTTTATTGAATTTTATTGGAAATCTATATTTTATTTTTGTATCAGAAATGTGTGTATTATCGTATCATATATTTTTTGCAACAATTTTTTAATCCCTATCTAACAGATTGCATAATACGGACAGGTAACAAATGCCATTAACAGATTTAAATAAAATACATTTTGACTCAACATTTGATGGAGGAAAAGCAACAATTTGACCAAATCCAGTAACACGTAACAATTGTTTTATATCTAACATTCCTGATAAGTTATCAAACAGAACCAACTCTCCGAACAAGATTGGTCTGTCTTGTTGGTTCGGATGGCATTTTAAAATACCAAAGGATATTAGTTTTATGACTCGACCATCAGTTAATATAGTATAGGAATTTTGACGCTTGGCTTGCTCTTTGTAGGAAGAAACGGAATATATATTATTTTTAATTACTACTCTTTCAAAAAATAGACCAGTATCAGTTAAACGTCTCGTTAAATTTTGTTCACGAAGTGTAAGTTCTCTCGCATTCCCTCTCCCTATAAACAAAATATCATTTCCAAATCTTACAACTTTTTTTGTAGGAATAAAAGAGCCAAGTAGCTGCTTTTGAATACTAATAAATCCAAAGTTCTCGTTGTTTACATCACACAAAAGAGCTGTAAGAGCTTTAATATTTTGAAGTTTTCTAAATCGTTTTATAATCTGTATATCTAAGGCTTGAGTCCCATTGTACAAATTTGTAAGCGTACCACAATGATCTTCAAACCCATAAGCAGAATAAGCCCACAATGGTCCCCATTGACTGACACAGTCAGTAGCGTGCAGCAATTGGTGTACATTGAAATTCATATTACTCACCCCATAGAGTCGTTCAAATTGCTGTACAAACAAATTGAGCTTCGTTCTCGCTTCAAATAGCTCGGCTTGGGAAATGGAAGTTTTACTAAGTAGGTATATGGCATTGCTCAAAAGAAGGAAATGATTATAGTATACGTTGGGCAGAATACCTTTTAAAACATAAGGCCCATAGAAAAGTAACATGTTTCGCCATTCAGACGCCTTCCAATAAGCCCTTACAGTTAAACTTCGAGGTAACCTTGTGACATTCGAAGGTGGGAATATTCGTATTAATTTTGCGTCGATTTGTGGAATTAAAGTTCCAATATAATAAGGGGATTCCGAGTTGTCAGTATTAAACCAAAGAGCAGCCAATTGTCTAACCACTCCAAGGTCGACGCCATGCATCGAATCAAAAACTAATCCATTAACTATATCAAACAGAGGAAGTTTGCTTGGAGCGAAGACTTAAGTCTTCACTCATTTATTCCTTATACAATCTTAATTGTTCATCGGGAGCGCTACGCGCTCCCTCGAACAATTTTTCAATTGTAGTCGAAAAATTCGTTCGACTTGAACTGATGTGACTTTAAAGCAACAAACGAAAAAACCGATTACTCCTCATCATAGACTGTCATACAAACGATAATATGTTCAAATGGAGCGCTGGCGGGTATAATTCTAGGCGATACAATAAAAATAAATCAAAATGAAATCTGAAACAAAGGCAGTAACTAGTAAAGATTAGATAGGAAGCCCGGAGGCCACCGCCATAGATGTTGCAGCACCTGAAGGAAGTGGGCAGAAAAAACATCTGAAATAATGATATCTACGTCTCCCAGCTGCGTCTAAAACTGTGAAAAATAATAATCAAATAAGGATAAGAAGTAGAGGTGATACACCGGATCTCTGTCAACTCCAAATACTTTGCCGGACCGCAGATACTAGATAAAATTGGCGGACCCGGGAACTTTGACAGAAAATAACATTTAGACTTTAGAGCTCTGTCCTGAAAAGCTTTCCTTAACAGGGAATTCCTCTCCAGAACATGTGATGCGAGTCTGGATCCGACGAAATATCCTTTGATGATACAAAACTCGCACGCAGCAATCTGGGCCGTAAACTATATTAAGATGTCAAGCTGATGAAAGAATTAAAAAGAAAAATAAAATAAAATAAAAAACGTTTGAAAACTTATTAGGCATCTATCAATCACGACGGAAAAAAAAAGTAAAGAAAAACAAAAAACAAGTAAACAAAAACAAAAACTGCTCTCCTAGCTGCGTAAGGGGACCCCAACTCCAAATGATTTGCGAGACAAGACACTCGATGAATTGGCTGGACCGAGAGGTTCTTGATAGGAAATAACATGTAGAGAACGGACCGGGTCGGACGTGATAAACCTGATAGCCGGAAATCTTCTTCGTCACCCCGTAATGTAAGCGTCAGACGCGCTTTGACTTGCCGCAAACTCACCACCGACGTCGCCAACCGGCCAGGCGGCCATAAGGGAATGAACGATTGACTCTCCCGAGCTCGGAA
Organism: Ceriodaphnia dubia; assembly: GCA_022539655.2. Taxonomy (NCBI): domain Eukaryota; kingdom Metazoa; phylum Arthropoda; class Branchiopoda; order Diplostraca; family Daphniidae; genus Ceriodaphnia; species Ceriodaphnia dubia. The sequence goes on from JAKUCG020000082.1 coordinate 2,017,961, forward strand.
AAGGCATGGACGCGAGTCTGATGCGTACCCGAAAAGGAAAGGAGACGATCTATAGGCACACAACCTGCTGGACCGTACACCATAACAGGCTGGTGAATAGGAAATAAAAAACTAAAGAATGGGAAAAAAAAGGTTAAGATTGAGAAACTTGATTGAAAGACCATCATCCCGTAATAAAAAATGAATAAATAAAAAATATAAGATGAATGGGAAGAAACTGAGAAGAATAAAAAATTAATGAAATAATAAATTATAAGCGATTAAAACGCAATGCGACGGAAAAACGGAAGCAACGAATCGACTGACGCAGTCGCACTTACAAGAAATAACAGCGATCCCCAGACGTCGAAGACGAGGCCAAGACATTCTAGAAACAGCGTCTTTACAAACCAAATGCCTTAGTCTAGCCACAGGCGAGATTAGAACAAAGATGTCATCCCGATAAACGGCTTGAATGAGCAGGTAAACAAGTGAGTCTTACCCAGTCAGGATAACACCTCGGGATCGATGACAACGTTATGAACAGTTAAAGTGCGTAGAAAGGTAGATCAAATAGAAAACTTTAATCTTGTAACACCTCGGTCCAATTTAGTACTTAACAAAAAAGGAAGAACCGGCAATGACTGCCCCTGACCAGCCCCTGACTGTGTTGGGACAACAGCTCTAGAGCTGTGACGATGGATTATGTCGTTTAAAATAATGAAGTAAATTTAATCGGTACTCAAACCTTGAATTCCGCCTAGCGGACGGCCATAATAATAAACTACTGGAGGCCAAGCAAAACGTACATGCTGCTGGGAATCTGCGGAAGAATAAACTCAAAACTCGGGATTTGAGCCGATTTGATAGCCAAGATGGACCACAGGACAAATGAAAAATGTTATCCCGGATGCCGAAAAAGGACTTTACCTCACTCAAAAACTTAAATAACTCTAGTGAAGAAGAGAAAGATAATACGTACCTACCGCAGACGAAGTGGACGATATACTAAAAACTACACGTATCTGGATCCATGCATGCGATCGAAATTATTGGCTCAGATGCCCAAAAAATGGTGTCGTCCACGTCGAATTTTAAAGCCACTCAGGGCACGGTTGCTCTCAAGAGAGCTTGAATGCCCACCAATGCGGGAAAAGTGCCCTAAACGGCCGGCATCAGAAAGCCCATCAGTTTTAAAAATTCCCATAACTTCTTACGAATTTCCAATGCCTCCACATGGCTCGCACAAGAGGACTTACCAACGAAAGATACCGACGCAGAAAAACGAATCATCGCTCAGAGATACACAACGTACAAAGGGCTGGATTGATGCGTTCTGGCCTTCATCTACACAAAGCCAACTGAAAAACTAAAAAATCTCTTGATTTAGGGGGGAAATAAATAAAATAAGCAGGCAATTGAGGATAAAGAAACCTTACAGAGCAAACACAGTGGGGATCTACCCTAATGGTTGAACTAATAAATCTCCCCCATGCGTTGAAAAAGGAAATTTTCGTTACACGTTTCAAAGTGGGCGTATAGCCGGCCAGGCCTTGCCGAACATTGGCCTCTCCGCTACCTACCCCCATCCCCAGAAAAAAACTACTAGCTTCTAGCTTCCCTTCCACAAATCCACATATACATAAACAAATTCAATGCACCTCTGAAATTAATATACACTTTACCAAGCCTGGATTCTCGTCACAAGAAATGCATTGACATATCTGATTCGAAATTACAAAACAAAAAACGGTCGGCAATACGAGGATTTCCCAAACCACAGGATATATACTAACCCTCGTCTTCCTCAGGCTCGTCAGCTACCCCGACTTCCTCGGCCGTGGAGAGAAAAAACAAACTAAAATCCTGCACACTTATGCTTCAATCCGTGACGACAAAAAATATGACACTATCTGAATAAAGTGCTAAAGCGAGGCAAAAAAAAAGACGGAACAAGACTTAATCCTAGAACTATACTGTAGATGAGCTAGAAAAGGTCTGAGGTCTAGACGCTATGTGACCCTACCTCATTACCTTGTTTTTTCCCTTAGGCTGTAAATGAGCTAATATATTTGGTCAACACACATCAGTTCAAGTCGAACGAATTTTTCGACTACAATTAGCGGGCTACTAGCCACATAATATAGACTAAGCAATAAGAGTAAGAAAAAGTTACATACGGCAGTAGCCTAAGAAACAGATGAGATAAAGAATGTTGGCCAACATAAAGAAAAAGAAAACCAGAGATAGAAAGGTAACTATATAAACAGATAATCAATAAATTGCTTAAATAATCAAGCGAAACAGAACGACCAAATAAAAATGCCAAAAATAAGTTCCCGGTCTTTTTGGTTTTTGTTCGTTATAGCTCCAAGATGATCTTATTTTAGTTGGTTAATTGATAGCGTTGCCGGTGAAAAATATTTAATTGACCCAGAGACTGTTCTTCCGGTAATTTTTATTGTCCAGCCACGCGATACTCAACGGACAACATCCGTTTCTTTAATTTCTATATGCAGAGAAGAATTTCATGTCTGAATCTATGTGATAAAGCAACAATGAGTAATGACAAATGAACTAATGAAGCTGTAAGTCACCGCTTAGTAGAATAAAAACGGGAATTTTTTTATTTTATTTTCAACGAACCCTTTGTTGGGAGTAGCCCATTGTAATAGCAGATGAAATCAACTGATTACAGCATATAGCATGGTACACTTGGTATCACCAAACCATGAAATAGAGTTTTCCATTAGGAAGACAAATCTTCTTCGAGGAGCCAACCCGTAAAATGGGTGAAATGATCACCACTGTCTCCTAAGTACCCAGATCCGGTCCGAATTTGCACAGATACTTTGTCCCCCGCATTTAAATGAAGTGCAGATTGAATAGCTAAGGTATCGTCATCATCGTTACCAAATCCTGTTCCGATGTAGACATCATCCACGTACAGACCTATGGACAGACTACCACCCCACACAACGCCCGAAAATGAAAAGTAATAAGTTCCTGGTAGTGGGGCCGTGAATATTCCAGATGCTAAATCCATGGCACCTCCAGTGTTCAGCCTTTCCAACTCGAACGGAATTGGAACATTCTGCCAACTGTTACTAGTGTTTCTCTGAACGTAGAAGTAGACCGGCGATGATTTGACGTCGACGTACCCGATTCTCGTTTGGAAACCTATTTAAAATACACAAAAGCCTTCAGTGACAAGGCTTTACTGTACCGCCCCAAGATACACGTATATCTCATCTTATAGTAAAACGGCCGTTAAGGTTAAGGTTTAAGAGGGCTTAACCGCTTTGGTAGCCATAGGCTAGTGTTGTTTAACTTGTTTCTTTATCATACCTGAATCACTTGGCAGTTTGGTAAAGTCGCAGTAAACGGATTCAACTTGGGTCGAACCCATCACCGAATACAATCCGCTGAGTGAATGTCCAATTCGCCACAAATCTGTGCAAGATTTGGGCATTCCACTGACGAATACTTGTCCACTGCACTCGAATCTGCCCAGCGTGTGGACTCCAGAAGAGGTTTCAAGTTGAGTCCGACCAAAATTTAGACGAGTGATTGGCAGATAATTCTTGTTCGTGATGACTCCTTAAACATTTTAAAGGTATATGAGATACATTATTAATAGTCATTTCACTTAATATAATGCAAGCTCCGTCTAGGAAGATTCATTTTATTGATGTGATGGCTTATTGACTTACCAATGTCAGTTAGTGGAACAGGTACGTTCGAGTCGCAGTTGCACGTCTTAGTTGCTTCGTCAGCGCAATTATGGTTGATCCCGCACTGACAGGTGTGAACATCTGCGTTGTAACCAGCCCAAAAGGTTTGCGATTGTCCTTTATTGTCATTCCACCACGCGTAAGTGATTTTTCATTCAGCTCTAAAGGTGCGTAGTTGCAATCGTACTGATGTAAAAACAGGAATTAAATTTCAAACATTTACAAATTATTAATTGTAATGAATTTAGGCTGTTGAGTCTTTATTGAATATACTTGAATGGACTGGTGACATTCGCTAGACAGCTCAGCCAACGCGTTCATTTGCCTCATAGTCGCATTGTAATTGATGGATCGTGAGTAACAACCAGGATCGGCGCAGTGACCGACGTCAATCGACGCTTCGCTGTCGTGCACTACCGAAGTGAATCCTGTTTATTAAGGCAATGATGGAACAGTGCTTTAAATCAATGTAACGTTTTATATGATCATTTTAGTCTTATAGGCCTAGGTTTCACCTTTAGTCATGTCACAGTAAACGTAGATGGGGTCGTCTCCAATTCCTTGTCCGTCGGGGTCGATCCAGTGCATCCCAGAACTAAGCGAAGGATCTGCCGCGCGGAGTTCTCGACATGTTCGAAAGAACATGCTCTTTCCGACTGCTGTTGATTGTTCTTTCATTGCAAAACTATTATTCGGAATAGATTGAAAATTCTTTTGTCTATCATTCTGGAAGGCGATGAGAAGCGATTCTTGTTGCTGAACCGTCGCTTTTAATCGAACCAATTCAAATTCTTGTTTCTGGACTTTTTGTTCCAGCGCCTCGAACTGAGTATCTTTAGTGGCCAAAGCGCTCTTGATCTTGTCCTTTTTATTAAAAAATTAATTAAAGTAGATTGAATAGATATTAAATACTTGTTTAGACATTTGTAGGTGGATTATAACACAGAAATTGGAAAAATTAATATAATTGGTTGGTTCCTTACATAGTTCTCAGTTAGTTGTTGAACTCGATCCTCCAAAGAAAGACCTTTGATCGTCGAACAGGACGAAAGCAAAACCAACAAAGTTAGTTGGATGAGTAAAATTGATGTTGTAGGCAAGAAACGAGCCATTGTTAATACTCGTTTAACGCAACAGTTTTCAATTTTTCGTGTGATTTTTACTTTGAGAGTGCGAAGCGCATTTTATATGAAAAATAGGAAAAAAGGGGCGGTCTCATCGTTGTAGACGCGATCTAAAACTTTTAAAAAGGAATGGGTCGTCAAAACGAAAGGAATACATTGATCTCTATAAAGATAGGCCACAACTAATCCATTTGCCCTTTCCGTTGTTTATTGACTGCACGACGCAAAACATCGACAATGTTAACGGCTAACTGTTATTCCATATCAATGTTGCGTAGCCTAATTCGAACGAGATACGAAAAAGTTAACATGACATGACTATTTTTTCCTTATTTGAAAATGTCAGTTTGCGGGCTCGTAAATTATACTAAGCCGTTTGACAAAGCCATTTCGCAGATTATAAAAGTACATCAAAGCCACTGCAAGATTTGAAACGTTGGTCAGCGCAGCAGATTTTTCTCGAGAAAACCAGTCCAATCAACTGCTTGCATGTATTTATGTATTTAATTATATCAAGAGGGAAGAGCAATTTATGAAGTAGACTACAAAATGTTTATATGTTTGGTAAGCATCTATATAATGATTAGGGACAATTTTCAAACAAAGCAGGATCCATATCGTAATAGTAGGTACTGCTTCTATTGCATTTCAAATCAGGACGAGGTATGTCGGGTTGACGGACTAGCCAGGCTATATATGTCACAGCCGCAGACGAATGGATTGCTGCCTTCAGATGTGTAATAATATCCATGTATATTTGCAGTAGAAATCGTCAATCGCGCGTTAAGTGCCGGCGTAAAATATAAGATGTATAAATATAATCGACAGTAGAATAGAATTTGTTATAGATATAATAGGCTACTAGGGTTTTGTTCTTACTCACTTAGACCGTATAAAAAGACGTTGGGTTCGATCGTTCTTTAAATACGTCTTCCTCAAATAGTTCCAAAAGATTGCCATCCAAAATAATCGGATAACCCGTGAAATTTCCTAGTGTATACGCCGATGTGGATCAATGGATGCAGCAATAAAGGAATCAAAAATGCATGTGAACAGGGAGAAATAAGATAACCAGTTCACTCAATAATTACTTAGAAGTACTATACCTTGAAAAGTGCCTGGTTCTATGGTCTTGATTCCATTCCCACTCAGGTGGATTAGTGATGGTTATATCACAGCCGCAGACGAATGGAATGCTGCCTTCAGATGTGTAATAATATCGCCATTTATATTTGCAGTAGAAATCGTCAATCGCGCATTAAGGGCCGGCGTAAAATAAGATGTATAAATATAATCGACAGTAGAATAGAATTTGTTAGATATAATAGGCTATATACTAGGGTTTTGTTCTTAGTTCTTACTCACCTAGATTGTATAATATTGTGTTGGTTTCGATCAGGTCTTTAAATACGTCTTCCTCAAACAGTTCAAAAAGATTGCCATAAAATGTAATCGAAGTGAAATTTCCTATACACCGATGTGGATCAATGGATGCAGCAATAAAGGAATCAAAAATGCATGTAAACAGGGAGAAATACGATAACCAGTTCACTTTAAAATTACTTGTTAAAGAAGTACTATACCTTGAAAAGTGCCTGGTTCTATGGTCTTTATTTGATTGTTATCCAGGATGATTTCTGATGGTTGGCGTGATTCAGCTGGGAAACTCAAAGACGATTTTGTAAGTGCTTGAATTTGATTATTATACAACTCGAGTCTGATGCGCCAATCGTGGTTGCCTCCGTTAGGAAACAAACCAATATACTTTGGAACTCTCGTTATTTCAGTATAAATAATTCGTATGGCTACTACGGATGGATTATAATTAGGTGATGGATTCGTCAAATAAGTTGTACTCCTTGAGAGAGGCCCCACAAAATTGTCAGCGGCTTCATCGTTGAGATCACTGATGCTGATTATCTCAAGATTAGACACCCTGGAGACGGATAGACCCAATACTGGAGATGTGATCTTATTTAAGCCAGTGCATTCGTATAAACCTAACCTTTCCGCAGAAAACGTGGAATTTTGTGTGGAATTTTTTTTTTTATATGTGGATGGAACGTGGATTTTTCAAAATAAATTTTGGGGTGCGCTGGCCCCCGGTGGTGGCAACCCTGATCAAAAGCCGTCGAAAGTAAACTTTAACTCCCTACTAAGATCTTTGTTTCCTATGGGCTTTCAAGTTTCCTTTCGACAGCTTTCGACAAAAACCCTCCAGTGTGAATACAGCTTTATGCTGTTAGAAGATTCTGCTCGGTAAAATAAAAATAAAAAACGCCAATAAAATCCGTTAACTTTGCTAAAATATCCAATTATTACATTATATTCTACGGTTGATTTTTAATGAAGAAATTTACGGAGATATGTAACCGTTTTCTTACGCAAACTATTGGGATATTATCGCACCATAAACGCATTCTTACAATTCGTTTTGAACTTAAAAAGCATTGGGAGAAATGCAGTTTTTATGTGAAACTGAACAGCAAAATTCTCCTCGGGGCATTATTCTAGGGATTTAATGCAATTCTCAATATTATTCAAATATTATTTCAATAGTGAACCAAAGAACAAAACTTTGTCAATTTGCGGTTAAAAGGCGAAATCTTCTTGGAGTAGCCAACCAATAAAATGAGTGAAATGACTCCCCGTGTCATGCAAGATGCCTGGAACGAACATTTGCAGCGTTACTTGGTCTCCCGCATTCAAATGAAGGGTTGACTGAAGAGTTAACGTGTTATAAGGTGTCTGACTATTCCCGGCCCCGATGAAACCGCCGTTCACATACAGACCAATATCTGGTGAACCGCTTTCGGATATTCCGGAAAAAGAGAAGAAATATGTTCCTGGTCGTGGAGCCGTAAACGTACCAGATCCTAAATTCATGGCACCTCCGACGTTCAGCCTTTCCAGTTCAAACGGAATCGGTATATTCATAGAACTAAATGAACTAGTCCTCTGAACGTAGAAATAGACAGGCGATGACTTGACATCGACGGATCCGATCCACGTCTGAAAATCTTTTAACAAAAATATATGATTTATTCGTTAGTAACTTATTTCAAAGAATAAATTGTTTATTTTTTAAAACACAAAAACATCGCGCAGGGCGCAGTACAGATTCTGATATGCTTCTTAATTTATGGAAATATTTCATATAATATTGCACGTTCCATACTTACTGGAATCGCTGGGTAATTTTGTAAAGTCGCAGTAAACGTATTCGACATGTTTTGTTCCCATCACCGTATACAATCCGCTGAGGGAGTGTCCTATCCGCCACAAATCTGTGCAGGACTTTGGCATTCCACTGACGGCTATTTGTCCGCTGCACTCGAATCTACCTAGTGTGTGTTTACCATTCGAACTTTCAAGTTGAGTTCGACCATAGTTTAGGCGGGTGACAGGTAGAAAATTCTTGCTAGTGACGATTCCTGAGTATGAAAACAGTAAACTAAAGATAAAAACTTAATAGAGATAACGCGTAAAAGATTTGTTGAGAAGCGTATCTATCCGAATAATTAATAGGTTATCAGACCAAAATAATTTAACTAATGTAGATCGAACACTTGTATATGAGAAGGCATGCCTGTGTATGTACTCGGGTATTACCATCATCAGTTAGTGGCACAGGTGCAGCAGAATCGCAGTTGCATGTCGTCGAAGAATCAACACAATTGTGGTCGATTCCGCATTGGCAAGTGTGGACACTGGCGTTGTTACCCGCCCAAAAACTTTGCAGATTTCCATTTCTGTCGTTCCACCAGGCATAAGTAATGCCATTAAGCTCCAAAGGTGCAAAGTTGCAATCGTACTATTTCATAATTTCGATGTGAAAAAACACATGGTTGAATAATAGTCATCGGAAAACAGAAAACCGATAATGGCCTATACTCTAATAGACTGATGGCACTCGTTGGACAGCTCAGCCAACGCCTCAATCTGCCTTAGTGTCGCATTGTAATTGATAGCTCTCGAATAGCATCCGGCTTCAGCGCAGTGTCCGACGTCCATGGCCGATTCACTGTCGTGCAGAACCGATGTAGAACCTGTTCAGCAATTTGTTGCAAATAAATTCAAAAACTTTATTTAGCCTAATACGAGTGAAAAAATTCAATACCCGAAGTCATGTCGCAGTAAACGTAGATGGGATCGTCTCCAACTCCCTGTCCGTCGGGGTCGATCCAGTGCATCCCGGAACTTAGCGATGGATCCGCCACGCGGAGTTCTCGACATGTCCGAGGGAAAAAGCTTTTACCGACTGCCGAACGTTCTTGAAACCCAAAATAACGTGGAAGAACTTCAGCCGAACTAGACTGTCTTATTTCTTTATGCAAGGCGTCAAGAGCATGTTCTTGTTGCTGAACTGTTTCTTCTAGTAGATTCACCTTCAATTCAAGCGCCTCCAGTCGAGCATCCTTTGCTGCCAAAGCGTGCGTAAGCTTTTCCTTTTAATCCAACAAAAAAATTCGTTATAATTATTTATCTTATTTACTTCAGTATTATAATATATGTAATGATCGTAGATAATGTATTAAATCGGTATAAAATGGGAAATTCGCTTTTACATATTTTTCGGTTAGTTGTTGCAGTTGCAATCGATCCTCCAAGGTAAAGCCATCGGTTGTACTACACAACAGAGGCAAAACCAATAAGACACCAACCTGTAAATAAAGAAAAAATGGCGTCGAGTGGCGAGCCATCGTTAACTTCTCCATCTATAACTGTCTCCAAAACCGTTGTGTACGAATGATTATCCAAAAAAACGCTTTATATACGAGCGCATAGTCGCTTTTGTTAGGGCACAATTTATAAGGAAGCAATCAAAGGGGAATTCGTGGTTGCACAAGACAAAGTACAGTTAATCACATTCAACCTTCTTATCATCGATAATATAGAATCTAGTCAACTTTGATCTTCGATCGGTTTCGAAATACGAACCATGTGATCATTATTGCCGTTTATTTTTATTATCTTTTCTGTTTTACACTAAAAAAATGACCCTATGAGTTGTGCTGTTAATCACGTATAGGCTAATTAACATGTAATGACGACATATTAATATACCTAATTTATTATTTAAGACAAAACTATGTATTTTTCATTTCTGTACTGGTTTTAATTCATTCGGGTGGTTTATTATTTGTAGCCTAATAATACATTAATAATCAAGCCCAAAATGTCTCGGATGGATGCGCTCACATTTTTTGAACTCTTCGAAGACCCTTTCGAAGCGAAATGAAAAGTACTTCGAAGCTCTTCGATGTACCTTCGGTGAATTTCGAAGCACTTATCATTTCGCTTCGAAGAGGATTTAAAAATGGCAGTGTGGGATCGTATCGGGAAGTATTTGAACACACTGCCACTTGTAGCCTATATATGATATTATAGGCTAATAATGCATTTCCCCGAGGAGTGGGCAAACCTCAGAATCCTCGTATACTTGGTCCAAAAACCTCCATATTAAAGAGGCGCAGAGGAAAAGATTCTAAAATCCCTTCACAATCTGGTTGTCACGATCCCAGAATCTCGTACACCCGCCGTCACTGCAAGAGAGAGTAGTCTTTACTCCTATCGCATTTATTATATCTCTTCTTAGGCTTTATTGTTGAACCTGCATGCAACAGAGAAATTGTTTCTTCATGCTAAATGCTTCGTTATACCGATGGGACAGATACTGAGATACGAAAGTTATTAGCCTGTTCGCGCCCGGCCGGTTATGACGTTATTTTATCCAGCCACGAGATACTTTAGAAGCAATACTCACTTTCTTTCTCGTGTTTTTGCGTGACGAGCCATGCAAACTATCACGGGTATATATATTAGCGAGTACGATGCTGGGAAAATAAGCGAATGAAAAATGAAGCTGTGAGTCACCGGTATAGAAGAATAACGGAAAACTTATTATTGATTTTATTATCAAGAAATTCTTGCTTTGGTAAATAGTTATCTGCAAACGTATCAAGTCTATTGTTGACAACACGGAGCACATCACTGCATGATACACTTGCTGCTATTGCCAAATTAGTAAAATAAGCTATATAGTATTCAATACTTTGAATTAGGCAGACAAATCTTCTTCGAGAAGCCAGCCAGTAAAGTGGGTGTAATGATTGATGTCATCATACAAGTGTAACCCAGACCCACTCCAAACTTGAACATATACTTTGTCCTCCGCATTCAAATGAAGGGTTGACTGAATAGATATTGTGTCATAAGGTGCCTGACCCTTCCCAGACCCAATGAGACCTTCCCGGCCGTTCACATAAAGAGCTATACTTGGTGTCCCACCGCCGGATGTTCCAGAAAAAGAGAAGAAATAAATTCCTGGTCGCGGTGCCGTGAAAATTCCAGATGCTAAGTCCATGGCACCACCAACGTTCAGTTTCTCCACCTCAAACGGAATTGGAATATCCATATCGAATGGACTACTCCTCTGAACGTAGAAATAGACAGAGGATGAATTAACGCCGACGGATACGATCGTCGACGTCTCAAAATCTAACAAAAAAATTCGAATTTTTTGCTTTTTTAGTGATAGATTCCCGTAAAAAACACAAAAGCTGACAGTATTGTGCTCGAGTACGGGTTCTGACGCTCATTAATTTAATTGAAATGTTGGGAATAATTTATGCATATTCTAATACGTACTGGAATCGCTGGGTAATCTTGTAAAGTCGCAGTAAACGGATTCAACTCGGGTGGATCCCATCACGGAATACAATCCGCTGAGTGAATGTCCAATTCGCCACAAATCGGCGCACGAAGACGGCATTCCGCTGACGGTTACTTGTCCGCTGCATTCGAATCTGCCTAGTGTGTGGACACAGGAAGAGCTGGCCAGTTGAGTCCGACCGAAATTGAGACGAGTGATTGGCAGGTAATTCTTGTCCGTGATGATCCCTTAAACATTTTTAGTGTACGAGATTCATTAAATTATAAGATATTTTAATAATAAGGACGAGTTTGCAAGTTCCGTTTTGCAAGCTCGATTTAATTGTGCTAATGGTTTATTAACTTACCGCTATCAGTTAGCTGAACAGGTACGGTCGAGTCGCAGTTGCACGTGCTGGTAGTTGCTTCAGCGCAGCTGTGGTCGATCCCGCACTGGCAAGTGTGGACGTTGGCGTTGTTACCTGCACAGAAGGTTTGTGATTGTCCTTCTTTGTCGTTCCACCACGAGTAGGTGATGCCATCAAATTGGAAAGGCGCGTAGTCGCAATCATACTGAAAACAGAAATTCAATTAAACTAAATTACAAATTATTACGCCTACTAATTTCAGTGAGGATTTTAGCCTTTGTAGAGTTTTTTCCAAATAATAATATAGACCTGGATGGACTGGTGGCATTTGCTAGAGAGTTCAGCCAAAGCGTTCATTTGCCTCATAGTCGCGTTGTAATTGATGGATCGTGAGTAACATCCAGGATCGGCGCAGTGGCCGACGTCAATCGACGCTTCGCTGTCGTGCAGGACCGATGTGGCTCGCCCTTACGGAAAAAACTCATATGATTTTCCGAAATACTCACATTCTCATATGATCGCATATGATCACGGTATGATTTCGCATGAGAAATCAAAAAATCAACATATGATTGATGAAATTTCCGTATCGTGGCTCTATATTGCTTTAAATCAATGTAACTTTATATATGATTATTTAAGGCTTATAGATTAAACCTTTTATCATGTCGCAGTAAACGTAGATAGGATCGTCTCCGACGCCTTGTCCGTCGGGGTCGATCCAGTGCATCCCGGAACTCAGCGACGGATCCGCCGCGCGGAGTTCTCGACATGTTCGAAAGAACATGCTCTTTCCGACTGCTGCTGATTTTTCTTTAATTCCAAAACTATTGTTTTCAATAGATTGAGAATTATTTTGTCCCTTGTTCTGCAAGGCGATGAGAAGCGATTCTTGTTGTTGAACCTTTGCTTTTAATTGAATCAATTCAAATTCTTGTTCCTGGACTTTTCGTTCTAGCATCTCAAACTGAGCATCTTTAGTCACCAAAACGCCCTTGATCTTGTCCTATTTATTCAAAAAAAGAAAAAAGAAGAAAAAAGTAAATTAAATTTAGTGTTTAGTGTACACAGAAATTAACAAAAAAATGTGTTGGGTTTATTGTTCCTACATAATTCTCAGTTAGTTGTTGGACTCGATCCTCCAAAGAAAAACCTTTGATCGTTGAACAGGACGAAAAAAAAACCAGCGAAGATAGTTGGACTAGCAAAATTGATGTTGCAGGCAAGAAACGAGCCATCGTTACTTGTTTAACTCAACAGTTTCCAATGTTGTGTGATTTTTACTTGGACAATTAATGTTTTTATATGTAGGTGTAATAGAATAAAAACAGGTGATCTCATTCTAGAAGGTCTAAAACTGGGAAAAGGAATGGGTCAAAACGAAAGGATACATAGATACCTGATGATAGGCTACAACTTATCAATATATTAGTCTTTTTGTTTTTTATTGACACGGCGCCAAACATCAATATTGGCCTAAACTGCAATTATATATATCAATGCTGCGAGCGAGATATGAAACGGTAAACATGACGTGACTGTTTACCTTATTTCTAAATGTCAGTTTGTTTCTGCCCGGGGATTTCACATGGCTTTCCTCTTGTATTACGAGTACGTGGGAAAATGTGCAAACACTCGTAAGGAAAACCTTTGTCCGATGTACAAAGAGAGAAAATCAGAGACATAGAGGTGGATCGTCTCCATGTTGTTTGTCATCGGTCCAAGTCCCCGGATTGCAACACATCACACATATATTAGTGCTCTCCATGTCTAAGAGGCGCATTCAAAAATCAACAATAAAACTTGACGAAAACGCTTGGTACACTCACATATTTTAATCCTCTTCAAAGAGCCAAAAAATGGGAGTGTAACAGGAGGATTGCAACATAGTGCGTGAATGGCATTTTTGTCATATTATTTGCATAATTCATTTTTTTCGAATCATGCATGAAACAGATTTCAGTTCTGGGACCAGTAAATTGTTACATAAAATATTTAAAAAAACTTGTTTTCTTTCAAAACTTTGTGCGTCTACTCTTATGTAAATATGGATTGCCATCATTATAGTGACGCTACTTTTGTCCAATAAGTCATTATCCTCTATAATCCTCTATAATGATAACAATTTGATTTGATACGATCCTGTATAAGCGTTCCTTTGAGAAGAAACACATAATTTACCTTGAATAGTCTAAAACTAATAAGACGTAAGTCTTAATTTGCAACGTTTTATCTAATAGCCTAATAGTCCTAGTGCAGTGCGAACGCACCCCTCACTCCGAAGCCCTTTCGCACCCCGAAGCCCCCTAGCGGGACTGTAATTCCCGAATGTTTTCCCTACTAAAAAAGTACTATAGTATACTATACTATAGTATAACTATGATGATTTCGGACAGTTTAGCATAGTCTGCTATAGTTCCTATAGTTTACTAGGCCTATAGTACTTTTTTAGTAGGGTTCACACGGAAAACAAGAAAAAATAAGTTTCTAATTTTTGTGTGACCCTGTAGGGATTGAACTACCCACCCACGCTATGCGTCATATCGAAAGCTATGTTTTGATACCAAATTTGTTCATGTTTCACCGTTTTCTGCAGTATCTGCAGCAGATCTCTGTTCTCTTCATATGAGGGTATGATGGAACGATAGTCAAAGCACACAAAATGCAAGTTCTGGAACACGCAACTGATGTTGGTGTAGCCCTTGATCATTGGAGTTCCAGGCGTAAAACATTTCTTGGCGAAACCGCTCACTGGTTCAATGATGAATTGGTACGAATGCGAAGATGCCTGTCTTTGCGTTTAAAAAATTTGGGATTCTGCTTCTTACAATGTTCTCGCACTATCTTCTCTTTCGACGGCAGATTTTTCTTCTTTTCATTTCTTTATCACGGTGCTCTAAGACCCCTAGATGGAGTTAAAGTGTAGTTGATAATTTGACAACTAGATGGCGCATTTCGACGTAAACAGCTGGGCGACATTTTTGTTGTTTATTTTTTTTTCAAATTCAACAAATTAGCTCTGAAATGCCTGCAGAGCAGATGAACAAAAATTGTTAATAAAAAGCAATGAGGAAGTCGAATGTTAAAATGTGGTACATTGTTGAAACATCAAAACAACCAGCCGGTCAGCTGTAAATTACCCGCGGCCACATACACGTCCATGACTAGCGGAATCAAAGGTAAACTTTTATGTTACCTATCCCCTCATATACCCGAAAGTGAAGTTAAGTTAATTGCTGGATAATTGAAGGAGTGGTTTCTTTTTTGTCTATACAACATTTGGTACCGGCTACTGTTAATTAGTTTCCTTGGCGTAATGCGACAGCTAACATGTCTCTCTTGTTTTTCAATGTATCGAAACTAGTTCAAGTTAATTTGTGTTAACGTTGTGTTTGTTTCATACGTTATTTTAAATTTGGCTTTCTTTCATCCTTATTTTTACTATGGCTTTGTCCAAATTAGTCTTAGACGAAACGTTTGATAGTTTTGAGGCTGTTGAAGCTTTTGTAAAAGAACTGAGAGTGAATTATTATTATCCTTTAAAGGTTTTGGACAGCAAAACCATTTCAACATATAATACGGAGGTAAGTGACATGTTTAGATTTTCGATATACTGACTACCTGTAAGATAGTGATCGCTCTATTTTTACGCAGATCAAAGGTCCCCCGTTTGATCTGAAATGGAAATTTAAACATGTCAAAATTGGCTGCGTTCATTTTGGAACCCATAGAGATCGTTCAAAAGGCATTCGTGTAAACCAGCATGTCTATCCTTGCGAATGTCCCTTCTTTTTTCGTGTCGTCTTTAGCAGAGATCTGCAAAAATTTAAAATCGCTTCTCTTGCCACGGAACATGATAAGCATCCGGTATCTGCTGATCATATAGGGGCATACGGCGAATGCAGGTAAAGCCTAATACCCTCAATTAAGATAATAGTAAATTAACTTTCTAATTCCTATTATGTCATTAATAGGTTTTTGTGTGACGAAGCGAAAACATATGCAGAAAGGGCTTTGGTGGCAGGGGCTGTTCCAAATAGAGTTCGGAAGCAACTGCTACTTGATTTTGGTGTTCACGTAAAACCGAAAACACTGCAAAACATCAAGCAAAAAGCTATAGGTAATCTTAAGTGCTTTACTAGTCGTAGCAAAGAACATGCCTCTTTTATACATTTTCTTATTATATAGGGCTTCCCAAAGACGAATGGGTCCGATCGGCCCAACTTTTGTGGACTTATTCCGAAACGCCCGGGAACGTAGTCAAAGTTGGCCATGAGAACGGCGAAATCAACATGATTTGCTCCCAATTGGACATTCAGAAGAAGCTCTTCCAAAAGTATGGCCAGGTTATTCACTTGGATGGAACATACCGGATATGGAAACGAGGACTTGCACTCTACACTATAATGATCGTTGACAACTTTGGAGTCGGCCAGCCTGTTTTTTTTCTTTTGGGTGAAGGAAGAAACTACAGAGTTTATCAAAAAAGGATTAGAAACTTTTGCCCAGGTATTATGGCTTAATGGGTGACTTATGGCTCGGTGTGTTACCTAATTTTTGCCTCTAATAATATTTCAGTACAACGACGTTTCAATAACAAAAGTTGTCCTAACTGACAAAGACTGCAGTGAAATTGCAGCGGCGGGATCAGTTTTCACCGAGGCTGAATGCCTCCTCTGCCATTTTCACGTATTGGCAGCTGTACGCAAAAGACTTGACGAAGTACCGAAGCTTCACGAGAACGAGAGCAAATATATCTACGACATGTTTCACGACGCGGTATACTCTTTCACAAGAGCAAGTCTAGAAAACTGTAGAGAAATTCTATGCTCCATAGGTGACAACGAAATAGCGTTAGGCTGCATGTACCGATTTTAATACCGTTTCTTATCTCATTATAGAAGAGGGAGGCCTAGGAACTTATTTTGAGAGGCATTGGTTCACTCTAAAAACAAATTGGTTTACTAAGACTTATTTACTTGCACTACTAAAGGTTTACTAAGGGCCATTCGTATCAGTTTTTAGAGTGTTCAATAACACTAAAACGTGGGCCAGTTTGTACAGGAAAGAGCATTTTACAAAAGGCGATAACACTACCAACAGACTTGAAAGGCAAGTTAGTGCCAAATTTTTTAAAGACATCAATCTAAATTTATACAAAATTTAGGTTTCATTCTACTATTTAAAAAATGCTTCAACATCGCCAAGCACAATTTACGGAACTTATCCAAGTGCTTATTGATTTGGTTACCCTCCGCTGTAAGGACCGTACTACGAAAATTCTGGAAACGCAGATAAAACGCGCTACAAAAAAAGCACATCCCGTGCTGAAGGACTTAGCAGGATCAATAACAATCCACGCAATGGAGTTAATAGAGACACAATTGAAAGATAAAGTAGCATCGTCATACAGTATCAGTGAGGTATTCTTTACTTATATTTACAATATTAATAGAGTTGTAAGCGTTATATGTACAATATTTACAACAAACATGCATGCTCACAATGTAATTAAACATAGGGTCAAGACTACACAATAACATCAAGTGTAGGAGAATATCATATCAATTTGGATCTAACGTCGTGCACCTGCAGTTTTTTCATCAATTATGGATTGCCTTGTCGACACATTTGCTTCATTGCCAAGGATAAGACACTTGTTCTCCCAGCCAACGGATACAATCCATGCTGGGCCATTTTGGTAATACCGTATATTTTGTTTACTTTATTTTTTTATTATAATAGACAACAACTTTGCTTGTTTGGCCATTAGGAGAACTTGGAAGGTGGAATCACCCAACAAGATGTCAACAGTTCGCCGCTGTGTTTCCCGCAAAAAAGGAAAAAGGGAGTTAGGATTACTAGAGAAGACCTCTGGTGCGAGGCGAATCGGTTGGCCCGTAAATGGGCCAATCTACTAGAAAATTTACCAATTCCGGCTTTTGAAGGGCAAATGGCTGCCATGAGAAAGTTGATTGACTGTGTTGAAAATAATGCCACCGTTAGAATCCAAGGTGGTTTCCTTAAAAAACTTACTAACAACTACAACGTTTTATAAGAAACTTCTTTCTAGATGGAAAAAATACCACAACATCCACTGAAGTTGTGCAGCCAGCACCAACCCAAGAAACAGAAAACGAAGTTGTTCCAAGTCAAGATGAGGACATGGTAGCTGAGCCATCTACATCTTCTGGGTGCTCCTCTTTGACTGCAACTGAAACTAAAACGCCACCCGCTCCAAAACGGAAATTGGAAGATTTGGCAAATTTACATCTCCCTGAAGCGAAACGAAGACAAGGGCGGCCGAGGGCTACCAAAAAACTGGATAGGTGGAAATTTTCGCAAAAACCATTCCTGAAGAAGAAACAGTCAGAACAGGAAAGACGTATGTTTATCTTTCTGTGCAATTCATGCATACTTATACTTATTCTCATCTCACTTATCTTTAATTTTTTCAGTGTTTTTAATTTGGGTTGTGGGGCATGAAAAGGCAACATCCCTTCTCGCTGAGAAAAAGCAGGCTGAAGAGGATGACATCATAACGTTTCCTCAAGATGCGCCAACTCCATTAGCGGAGGAAGACGTTCTCTCCGTGCTAGACAATTTCGAGGGACTCTTTACCGCCGAAGCTTGGCTGGCAGTCAACAACTTACGTAATATAGTACAAGATTTCTATTTGCTATGGGCTTTACCATTTTGTGTTTTTCTTAGTTGACGTTCTACGAAGAACCAAGCTTAAATACGTGTGTCCAACCTGCAAAAAGGCCATCAACAAAACACATCCATCGGTGTTTTGTGATTCGTGTCAGTTGTGGCATCACAATAAGTGTGAAAAACTAGATCACCAACCTAATTGTAAGGATTATATTTGCATTCGTTGTTTAAAAAATGTTAACGTTTGACCGCCTCATTGCTTTTTATTAATAATTTTTGTTCATTCTGCTTTCTATATGATTTTTTAAAATAGTTTTTGTTCATCTGCTTACATTACGATTTTTAAAATATCAATACATTCATTGACGAGTTTACTTTAGCCTCGAAAATCATTTCCCGCTTGTTTTCCGACAGAGAGCAGCGCACCTGGTGTCTGTCGTGTCATTAAAGGCATCTTTGTATATTGACACGATAGGCCGTCGTGTCAATAGCTGTTCGGTCTCTTATTGCCACGACAGACTGTCGTGTCAATAGATTTAACCATAAAGGTTAAAGGAAAGGTTTAGGAATTTTAAGTTGTTTACTTTACTTATTACCAAATCTCTCTTGTTGCAGCAAATTCCAAGTTCTGATGATGAATCAAATGGAGACAATTTATCCAGTTTCATCCAATAGGCAATTTCTCCTTTTGTTTCAATATCCACAATTTCTGGGTATGTCAGACTCCTTCTAAAAGGTGTATGTCTCTGTAAGTTCTGAAAGATTGATTAGTTCTGGAAAGATTGCAACATGTTGGATAAAAGTAAACTATTATCCTTGTTGTTAATTAGGCGTACAGTGCTTTGCCTCTCCCTCATTCATTTGAAGCATAAAATATATAGAGAAAACGTGAGGAAAGCTTCAACACCACTACCTGACCCATGTGATTTTCAATCACGCAATGGCCAAAAGGCCTTCATTCTTGCATCGCTGCCGTAAGCAAAGCGACCGAACTATCCCAATTTAAATGGTCTTTTCGGTTTTTATAGTCAGCTCCAGCATGATCTAATTATATTTGGTTAATTGAGAGCGTTATGCCGATGGGAAAGATTTAATTGACCCAAGGACTTTTCGCCCGGTAAACTTTTATTGTCCAGCCACGCGATACTCAATGGACAACACCCTTTATCTATTATAATCAACAATGTTAAGCAACTCTCTCTCTGTCTCTTGTGAACAACTGAATAAAAACGATGAAGCTTTGAGCCATCGGTAGAGTAAAATTGGCATTTTTGTAAAACTTTCAACCATTCTTTCTTGGGAGTACAAATTGTAATCGTATGAAATCAAGTAATCAACTGAGTACAACATGTAGTATGATTCACTTATTGCTATCACCAAAGTATAAGGTTGAGTCTTCAATCATTTGAATAGGGAAGACAAATCTTCTTCGAGAAGCCAACCCGTAAAGTGGGTGGAATGATCCGCGTCGTCATACAAATTCCCAGATGAATTATATATTTTCACGGATACTTTGTCTCCCGCATTTAAATGAATTGTGGATTGAAGAGTTAAAGTGTCATAATAAACACTATATCCTGACCCGATGCGGTTGTCATTTAAGTACAGACCTACGTTTAGAGCATTATTGATACTATTGTTATCAGAAACTCCGGAAAAAGAGAAGTAATAAGTTCCTTGTCGCGGGGCCGTGAATATTCCCGATGTTAAATTCATGGCACCTCCAGCGTTCAGCATTTCCATCTGGAACGGAATTGGAACATTATTCGTACCGAAATCAGTGTTCCTCTGCACGTAGAAGTAGACCAGCGCTGATTTGACGTCGACGTACCCAATTCTGATTTGGAAACCTATTTGAAATACATTTTGATTTAGTTGTATCGCATTATGGTGCATTGATGCACTAATTAATCAAATGACATGTCCAAATTAATAAGCTCGATTCCGCTTATTCAGACGCCATAGTGGCCGGATCAAATCTTAGATCCGCCCTTTTACCGGCCTTTTACTTGACTCTCGTCTCGGCGGAGCGATGCCGACTGAAGAGCGACCCGGCCCGTTATGAATAAAGCCTGCAGTGACAGGTTTTTACTGTACCGCCCCAAGATACACGTATATCAGGGTACATCTCATCACATAGTAAAACGGCCGTTATGGTTTCATGTAAGAGGGCTTAACCGCTTAGGTATAGCTGCAGTGTTAATTGTTTAACTTGTTTCCTTATATACCTTCATCACTTGGCAGTTTAGTAAAGTCGCAGTAAACGGATTCAACTTGGGTCGATCCCATCACCGTATACAATCCGCTGAGTGAATGCCCAATTCGCCACAAATCTTGACAAGAAGACGGCATTCCACTGACGGACTCTTGTCCGCTACATTCGAATCTGCCCAGCGTGTGGACACCGGAAGAGCTGGCCAGTTGAGTCCGACCGAAATTGAGACGAGTGACTGGCAGGTAATTCTTGTCCGTGATGACCCCTTAAATATTTTAATTGTATGAGATACATTTAACAGTCATTTCACTTATAATGCAGAAATCAATTTCTTTATCTTGATGGCAATATTTACTTACCGCTATCAATTAGCGGAGCAGGTACGGTCGAGTCGCAGTTGCACGTCGTAGTTGCTTCAACGCAATTGTGGTCGATTCCGCACTGGCAAGTGTGAACGGTGGAGTTGTTTCCTGCCCAAAAGGTTTGCGATTGTCCTCCTTTGTCGTTCCACCACGCGTAGGTGACGCCATTAAGCTCCAAAGGTGCGTAGTTGCAATCGTACTGATGTAAGAAAAAACAGAAATTCATAACAATTACAAGGAATAATAGTTGTAATGATATTATTGGGCTATTTAGTCTTTTCTAAAATATACCTGAATGGACTGGTGGCATTCGCTAGATAGCTCAGCCAACGCGTTCATTTGCCTCATAGTCGCATTGTAATTGATTGTCCGCGAGTAACATCCAGGATCGGCGCAGTGGCCGACGTCCATCGACGCTTCGCTGTCGTGCACCACCGAAGTGAATCCTGTTTATTGAGGCAACAATTGAACTTGGCTTTAAATTAATGACACATTATACATGATAATTTAAAGCTTATAGATTAAACCTTTAATCATGTCGCAGTAAACGTAGATAGGATCGTCTCCGACGCCCTGTCCGTCGGGGTCGATCCAGTGCATCCCGGAACTTAGCGACGGATCCGCCGCGCGGAGTTCTCGGCATGTCCGAGGGAACATGCTCTTTCCGACTGCTAGCGCTGATTTTTCTTTAATTCCAAAAATATTATTTGGAATAGATTGATAACTAGTTGGTCTCTCGTTCTGCAAGTCAGCGAGAAGCGATTCTTGTTGCTGAACCGTCGCTTTTAATCTAATCAATTCAAATTCTTGTTCCTGAACTTTTTGTTCCAGCGCCTCGAACTGAGCATCTTTAGTGGCCAAAGCGCCCTTGATCTTGTCCTTTTTATTCAATAAAGTCAAATCAAATAAAATTCATATGAAATATTTAATTATTACAATCGTAGAAGTCTGACTTAAAACCAAAAAGAAATGAGTTGGGTTTGTTCCTTACATAGTTTTCGGTTAGTTGTTGGACTCGATCCTCCAAAGAAAGACCTTTGATCGTCGAACAGGACGAAAGCAAAACCAACAAAGTTAGTTGGATAAGTAAAACTGATGTTGCAGGCAAGAAACGAGCCATTGTTAATACTCGTTTAACGCAACAGTTTCCAATGCTGTGTGATTTTTACTGGGACAATGAATGGTTTTTATAGGTGAAATAGCAAAAAGAGGCGGTCACGTTGTAGAATTCCTAGAACTGGAATCAGTAATAATAGGTCATAACGAAAGGAATACATTGATCTCCATAAAGATAGGCTACAACTAATAATCCATTTGCCCTTTCTGTTGTATATTGACAGCACGACGCAAAACATCGACAATGTTAACCACTGTTATTCCATATCAATGTTGCGTAGCCTAATGCGAACGAGATACGAAAAGGTTAACATGACGTGATTATTTATCTTATTTTAAAATGTCACGTTTGTTTCTGCAGTAAAGTTGGTGAACTGACTAGTACTTGTGTCATGCAAAATCCCATATCCATCCCAAATTTGAACATATACTTTGTCTCCCTCATTCAAATGAATTGTGGATTGAAGAGTAAAAGTTTCGCCATTAGTTGTTATATATTGTAATCCTACCCCGATGCGGTTACCATTCATAATTTCATATAGAGACCTATATGTATAGATTACCGTAACCAGCAATTCCGGAAAATTAGAAGAAATAAGTTCCAGATTTGGGGGCAGTGAAGATTACAGACGCTGAATTCATGGCACCTCCGACTCGCCTTCAGCCTTGTCACCGCGAACGGAATAATTGGAACGTTATTCCTCGTATTGATATTACTGTTACTCTGAACGTAAAAGTAGACCGGCGATGATTTGACGTCGACGTACCCCGTTTGGAACCTAAACGAAACCCGCTTCTTAGATCTGTTCTCTTACTCGACTTTCCAGCCTTTCTCGGCGTTTCCCGACCGAAGAACTCTTTATGGGGACTTTTATCTTTGGCGCCACCGAGGCGAGAGATCGCCATGGGCCTTAAACGGCCGTCTAGGACGAAATGACGAGGGCTTAAATGACCTGTTCTTCCATATTACCTGAATCACTTGGCAGTTTAGTAAAGTCGCAATAAACGGATTCAACTCGGGTCGATCCCATCACTATCATCACGAATACAATCCACTGAATGAATGTCCAATCAGCCACAAATCGGAGCAAGTATTTGGCTTTCCGTTATTGACGGCCACTCTTCCGCTACATTCGAATCTGCCCAGCGTGTGCTGGAAACCAGAAGAGCTTTCCATTTGAGTCCGACCAAAGTTAAGGCGAATGACTGGGAGAAGACTCGCGTTGGTGATGATTCCTGCGCAAACGGATAATTTGCAATATCGATGCACATTTCTTTAATACGCTTAATTGATATTTAATAAAAATCTCACCGTTGTCAGATAGTTTCTTGTGTACAGCCGAGTCACAGTTGCACTTTAGAAACGATTCTGCACAGTTGCGGTCGATACCGCACTGACAATATGCTGAGAAGAATTTCATGTCTGAATCTATGTGATAAAGCAACTCTCTCTCCCTGTTTCTCGTGTTTTTGCACGAGCCATAGAAGAAGCTTCCACTGATTACCGATTATGCTGGGGCAAATGGACAAATAATGAACTAATGAAGCTGTGAGTCACCGCGCGGTAGAGTAAAAACGGGAGTTTTGTATTTTAGTTTCAACAAACTCTTTATTGGGAGTAGCCAACTGTAAACATATGAAATCAACTGATTACAAAATGATGCATAGTTCATTTGCTATCACCAGAGTAGATAAGATAGAACCTTGATCAAACATTTGCATTAGAAAGACAAATCTTCTTCGAGACCCTAAGAAGGGATGTCCGTAAATACCCGACGGCATGTCTGGCAACTGGGCCCTTGATGTAAACGCCCGATTCTGTTTTTTTACATTTACGTAAACAATTGACAATTAAATTTTTCAAAATGAACTTTGTGCATCGTACACATGTTCAAATCTTGAATCTAAAACATTCGGGATGTAACTTAGTATAATGTAGCAAATTGCCAAAACAAAACCGGACATTTGCTGTCTGGCCACTGGGCCCTCGACAAATTGTCTGGTATTTACAGACATCCCTTCTTAGGGTGAAGGAGCCAACCCGTAAAATGGGTGTAATGATCACCATTGTCTCCTAAGGACCCATATCCGACCCAAATTTGCACAGATACTGTTTCCCCCGCATTTAAATGAAGCGCAGAATGAATAGCGAACGTTTCTTTATAATCCTTGCTATATCCTATACCGAAGCGGTTACCATTCACTTACAGACCTATATAGGCTACATCTCACCACTCCCGCTTGCGACTCCCGAAAATAAGAAAAAATAAGTTCCTCGTCGTGGAGCCGTGAATATTCCAGATGACAAATTCATGGCACCTCCAATGTTCAGCCTCTCTAACTCGAAAGGAATTGGAACGTTTTTTGTAGAGAAATCACTGTTTCTCTGAACGTAGAAATAAACGGGGGATGATTTGACATCGACGTACCCGATTATGGTTTGGAAACCTATATTTGAAATACATTTTGATATATTAGTTTTTTATCGCAATATGGTGCGTTTGATCCACTAATTAATCAAATGACATTTCCAAATAAGCTCTCGATTCCACTTCAGACGCCAGAGTGGCCGAATCAAATCTTAGATCCTCCCGTTTACTTGACTCTCTCGGCGGATTGATACTGACTGGAGAGCGGCCCGTAATGAATGAAGCCTGCAGTGACTAGGTTTTACTGTACCACCCCAAGGTACACGCATATCTCATCAAATAGTAAAACGGCCGTTAAGGTTAAGCCGTTAAGGTTTAAGAGGGCTTAACCACTTCGGCAGCTGTAGTGTTGTTTAACTTGTTTTTTTAAATACCTGAATCACTTGGTAGATTAGTTAAGTTACAGTAAACGGATTCCACTTGGGTCGATCCCTTCACCAAGTAGGCCTACAATCCACTAAGTGAATGTCCAATTCGCCACAAATCTGTGCAAGATTTTGGCATTCCACTAACGACCACTTGTCCGCTACACTCGAATTTGCCCAGCGTGTGGATACCGGAAGAACTGGCCAGCTGAGTCCGACCGAAATTGAGACGAGTGATTGGCAGGTAATTCTTGTCCGTGATGACCCCTAAAACATTTTAAATGTATGAGATATATTTAACAGTTATTTCACTTATAATGCAGAGATCAGTTTCTTTATCTCAATATCTTGATGACAATATTTACTTACCGCTATCAGTTAGCGGAACAGGTACGGTCGAGTCGCAGTTGCACGTCGTAGTTGCTTCAACGCAATTATGGTTGATTCCGCACTGGCAAGTGTCGACGGTGGCGTTGTTACCTGCCCAGAAAGTTTGCAATTTTCCTTCTTTGTCATTCCACCACGCGTAAGTGACGCCATTAAGCTCCAAAGGTGCGTAGTTGCAGTCGTACTGATGTAAGAAAAAAGTGAAATTAAAAACAAAATTTACAAGTTAATAGCTGTAATGATTTTAGGCTGTTGAGTCTTTTTTAAATATACCTGAATGGACTGGTGACATTCGCTAGATAGCTCAGCCAATGCGTTCATTTGCCCCACAGTCGCATTATATTTGATGGATCGTGAGTAACAACCAGGATCGGCGCAGTGACCGACGTCAATCGACGCTTCGCTGTCGTGCAGGACCGATGTGGCTCCTGTTGAAAGAGCCACGATGGAATATGGTTTTAAATCAATAAAACATTATATATACAGTACCCACCTAAAATGTTTGAACACCCCCCTTATTTTGCCGTTTTTAACACGGGCTCTTATGGCGGCGTTTTTTCGCTCTAAGGCGGCGAAATCTTAAGCTAGGTCAATAAAATTAAGGGTATTTCTTCCTTAGGCCAATCCACATATCGCTGATTTTTTTCATAATTTTCCGTCAACGGATTCTATAAGAAAAGGGCTAGTGCACAATTGTTTGAACACCCGAGAGGAGCTTATGGCAGAAATCGTTACATTTCTTGTCATAGCTCCTAAACAAGTAACGATAGAAGGTTCAACTTTTCACGTAAATTAAAGTCAACTAAGTTCTACACGAAAAAGTGAAAGCGCTGGACGTGGGAATTTTTTTTGAATTTAGGGAGAAGAAATAAACTTTTGAAAGAAAAATTTTTGAAAAAACGGCCGCGGGTCTGTAGGAAAAGATAGGGAGGTAGGGGGAGGGGTAGAAATTTTGGAGCGTGTAGTGGCCTTTTTATTTTTAAAATCGATTTAAAAATTCAAAAAAATCCCACGTTCAGCGCTTTCACTTTTTCGTGTAGAACGTAGTTGACTAGACTAGTAACTAGTTTGTCTCTCGTTCTGCAAGTCAGCAAGAAACGATTCTTGTTTCTGAACCGTCGCTTTTAATTTAATCAATTCAAATTCTTGTTCCTGGACTTTTTGTTCCAGTGCCTCGAATTAAGCATCTTTAGTGGCCAAAACGCTTTTGATCTTGTCATTTTTATTCAAAAAAAAAATAAATAAAATTGAATCGATGTTAAATGCTTGTTTACAATTGTAGGAGATTAAAATTTAACACAAAAATTAACAGAAAGAAACAAAATCGGTTTGTTTCTTACATAGTTCTCAGTCAATTGTTGGACTCGATCCTCCAAAGAAAGACCTTTGATCGTCGAACAGGACGAAAGCAAAACCAGTAATGTTAGTTGAATTAGTAAAATTGATGTTGCAGGCAAGAAACGAGCCATTGTTAATACTCGTTTAACGCAAAAGTTTTCAATTTGTCGTGTGATTTTTACTTTGAGAGTGCGAAGCGAATTTTATATGAGAAATAGGAAAAAAGAGGCGGTCTCGTCTTAGATGAGGTCTAAAACTTTTCTTTTTTGTCAAAACGAAAGGAATACATTGATCTCTATAAAGATAGGCCGCAACTAATCCATTTGCCCTTTCCGGAGTTTGTTTACAGCACAACGCAAAACATCGGCAATGTTAACGGCTAACTGTTATTCCATATCAATGTTGCGTAGCCTAATTTGAACGAGATACGAAAAGGTTAACATGACATGACTATTTTTCTTATTTGAAAATGACAGTTTATGGGCTCGTAAATTATAATAAGCCGTCTGACAAAGCCATTTCGCAGATTAAAAGTACATCAAAGCCACTGCGAGAATTAAAACGTTGGTCGGCGAAGCAGATTTTTCTCGAGAAAACCAGTCCAATCAACTGCTTGCATGTATTTAATTAAATCAAGAGGGAAGAGCATTTTATGAAGTAGACTACACAATTTTTATATGTTTGGTAAGCATCTATATAATGATTAGGGACAATTTTCAAACAAAGCAGGATCCATATCGTAATAGTAGGTACTGCTATACTATTGCATTTCACATTAGGACGAGGCATGTCGGGTTGACGGACTAGCCAGGCTATATCACAGCCGCAGACGAATGGAATGCTGCCTTCAGATGTGTAATAATATCCATTTATATTTGCAGTAGAAATCGTCAATCGCTCATTAAGGGCCGGCGTAAAATAAGATGAATAAATATAATCGACAGTAGAATAGAATTTGTTAGATATAATAGGCTATATACTAGGGTTTTGTTCTTAGTTCTTACTCACCTAGATTGTATAATATTGTGTTGGTTTCGATCAGTACTTTAAATACGTCTTCCTCAAATAGTTCAAAAAGATTGCCATAAAATGTAATCGAAGTGAAATTTCCTAGTGTATATACACCGATGTGGATCAATGGATGCAGCAATAAAGGAATCAAAAATGCATGTAAACAGGGAGAAATACGATAACCAGTTCACTTTAAAATTACTTGTTAAAGAAGTACTATACCTTGAAAAGTGCCTGGTTCTATGGTCTTTATTTGATTGTTATCCAAGATGATTTCTGATGGTTGGCGTGATTCAGCAGGGAAACTCAAAGACGATTTTGTAAGTGCTTGAATTTGATTAGCATGCAACTGGAGATTGATGCGCCAATCTTGGTTCCCTCCGTTAGGAAACAAACCAATATACTTTGGAACTCTCGTTATTTGAGTAGAAACAAATCGTATGACTACTAAGGATGGATTAAAATTAGGTGACGGATTCGTCAAATAAGTTGTACTCCTTGAGAGAGGCCCCACAAGATTGTCGGCGGCTTCATCGTTGAGATCACTGCTGACTATCTCAAGAATAGACAGCCTGGAGACGGCGAGACCCAATACTGGAGATGTGATCTTATTCAAGCCAGTGCAACCGTCTAAAACTAACCAACTGAGCGATGGAATTGGTGGCAAACTTTGTATGGCCATTATGTCTTTACTGTTCGTAATAACTAAAGTCTCTAGAGCAGTGAACTCGTTCAGGAATTCGAAGTTTGCTTGCAGTCTCATGTCCCAGTTGTTGATTGTGAGCGTATTGACGTTGCCACGCGAATTTCGGAAGGCCAGCGGTCGAATAACCAATAACGGAGGGTAATACGAATTGTAAGGCGATTGCAAACTGATGGACTTAACGCGTTTGTTACCCAAAAAATCGTCCGGTAATGCAAAAGAGTTTGTCGATGAAGTGGTTACCAGGGTAAATCGTTCTATTTCAGCTTCAATAGTTTTATTGAAAACGGATTGAATTTCTGGAACGGAAATGTCGGTGCAGCTAATTTTAAAAGTATTGCCGCCAAGGTCTTCACAGCTGCATGGAAAATAATCTTCACATGTGCTGCGCTGCTCTGAAACCCGTTCAAGCTCACCTACATTTTGATCGGATTGGATGATGACGGACATGCAAGTCATCTAATGAAAACCATTTTAAATGAAACGCTCATAACGACAATGTATATATATGTAATTTAAAAAATATTTTAGAATAATGAAAGTTGAAACTCACCATCAAAAATAAGAAGCTAACGCGAAATCCACTCATGAATGCCATCATACTGCAGTGACAGCAGGAACAAACAATTATAGCCGGGACTGCGTTCGTTCAATGTTAATTTTATATCTTTTTTGCTCTTGTTTAATTAATTTTTTTACTGGCTATGAAAATAGGAGATAAAATTACAAGATTTCTATCGTAAATGCTTTTTAGTTTACTTAAAAAATGAAAGTGTTTTCCACAGTTTCGTAACTGTCGAACGGATGTCTCGTATCCTTGACTATTGACTATTGAAAATCTGTTACAATGCTTTATGCCTTTATTGGAGCCACGTAGAAGAACAATAAACTTCAACCAACCGCAGTGTTGTGTGATTTTTACTTGAACAGTACGTGCGAAGCGCGTTTTATATGGGAAATAGAAAAAGGGGGCGGTCACGTTTGTAGAAGAGAAGCCCTAAAACTGGAAAAAGTAATAGGTCATAACGAAGGAATTCATTGATCTCCGTAAAGATATTAGGCTACAACTATAATCCATTTGCCCTTTCTGTTTTTTATCGACATCACGACGCAAAACATCATCAGCAATAATGGCTTGCTGTTATTCTACACCAATGCTGCATAGCTTAATGCGTATGCTGAGATAAGAAAAGGTTAACATGACGTGACTATTTTTCTTTTTGAAATGTCAGTTTGTTTTGGCACTATTATATTCTCTACAACTGCTATTGCTTGGTTGAACGCGCTTGATAACAGCAGATTTTGGAACATACAGGGCGTGGATGGCATTATTTGTGTCGAATTATTATTAGCATTAATCGTTTTATGGTGAATCGTACGTGCGTGAAACAGATTTCATATAGTACTATAGATTGTAATACGTATGAAACCTATATGAAATTTGTTTTCCTTTAAAATTTGAAATGAAACAGATTTCATAGTAGGCTATAGATTGTAATAGCCTACGTATGAAACCTATATGAAATTTGTTTTCCTTTAAAATTTTGTGTGTGCTACGCTGGTCTTCATTAGTAGTAGGCTACGCTGCTGTTGTCCAAGCGGTCATGCAATCGTACTGTTTTCGACAAAACGAAATGGAGCTACCATCTTAAATAGGCTGCCTTAGGCTACTATATACTAAATTAACAATTTTGGATTATGGATTTTGTGCACTTAGGCTACTTTAATGGCCTGGTGGCATTCAGCCGATATTAGTTTACTCAGCGCACCAGTTTGCCTGATGCTCGCGTAGTAAGTGATTTTCCTGGAATAGCAACCGGGGTTGGCGCAGTGGCCCATATCCATCGTTGATTCACTATCGTGAAGACTTGCTGATGTTGTCCCTAGAGTTAAGTGATTTCAATTAAAACGACCAGCAATTATATAACTCGCATTTATAGCCGTTGTGGTTATTACAATAATAGAAATTTGGAATATATTAACCTGTCGTCATGTTGCAGTGGACGTAAATTGGGTCATCACCGACACCTTTTGTCCGTCTGGACCGATCCAATACATCCCGGAAACCAGAGACGAATTGGCTGCACGAACTTCGTGACAAGTTCGCGCGGTGGAATACATGTTTGGGCATACTGTTTTGCTTGTTCACATCTACACTCGTTGACAAAGACTTTTGTTTCTGCATGTCGTGCCCGGTCCACTAGAATGAACAGATACAATTCAATTTGTTTGACTTTCTCCTCCAGTCGAGTCATATTGGCCTCCAAAATTCTTGTTTTGGCATCCGCTTCCGTCTTCATGGCGATCATATTATCAATTTTATCAAAAGATACAAAAGCTTATGTATTTGTTAGCAATTTAAATATTTTTTTGAATATCAAAGGAGACGACTTTGAGTAGGCTATTAGTCGTCATTAAGCCGGAAATGAAAAATGCTATATGTGTTAGACTACAGACTTACATTGGCTTCTTTGAGTTTCCGCACTTCAGTTTCCAAACTTTTCACTTTTTTCTCCAAGGTTTCAACTTTAGACTTTGCTGTTTTCTTGATTTCAATTTTTTTTCTCGTAAGTTAAATGCCAATCAATCTTCAGGAAGAGGTTAGGCTACTTATAAATACTTACATCGTTTTTCTCAAGGTTTCCCACTCGTTGCTCCAAGGTAAGAGACACCGTCATACAAATGTTCAACGCAACGAAAAATAGAAGAACAATTTGCATTTTGACGTAGCGGACCATGTTTGACTGAACGATTGGCTGAGTGACGAGAGATTGATGAATTTAAAACGCCAAGCGGAATTTCTACAGTAAATAAGTGACCATTTATTATTAAAGCAGCCAGCTTTTCACGATTAATCATATCATGGAATGACTTTATCTGTGTCCTTTTCGCATTTGACCTGGTGATCTACAACATGATGGAAACATGTAAACAGTGATGGAGTTTGGGTAACTTCATCGATTGCTCTAATCGGATCGGACTTCATAAACATTCATTTAACAGCCTGTTTCATGCAAATCCTCGTTTATCGTTTGTCTACACTCACATTTTTTTAGGGTCATCAAAGATGCTTCGAACTCGAGGACTTGGGCTTGGACTTTGGGATACCTAATCGGTGGACTTCAGGTCACGGACTTCATTAATATTATTAGCACAACTCATTACCAAGTACCATAAAATGAGTTCACAGTGGCGGTAAACTACTTACATTCAGTAGGAAAACCTGAAATTCAGTAGCATTAGGCAACTGATTTTGTCAGTAGGAAGATAATGCTGCTTAACTCAAACAAAACCTACTTGCACCATACTGAAACTCGTTCATTTTGGTTACTGAAACCTTTCGTAACTACTTAAAATTAAATGCTACTGACTAGTTCAGCACAATACGGTTGACTACTGATCCGTTCAGTAAAATATTAAGTAGGAAAAAGGAGTGTTAAGTACAATTGAGTAGATAAGTAGGAATATACTCAAACTTGCTTTAAGTAGGTTAAGTGATGCTACTGAATATTGAAAAAACTACTTTTTAAAGTGTTACGGAAAGGAATTCAGTGATATTGTTTGTTGACAAGAAACTTATCGATTGTGTCGCTTCTTGTATCTCAGGACATCCACATTTTTTCGTAAGTAAATTAAGATTTTGAGAGTCCTATATATGCAAGCGGTGTCTGATTACAGTTTAAGCATCATTTATAGAACATTTGAATATGGTAATATGAAAAATTAAACAACGCTAAATGTTCACATTGCAGAATGTGTAGGTTCAGGTTACGCTTAGAGACTTGGCTTGTATTTGCTCGGGCATGGGACACTTATTGTATGTTGGTGCTGTGCCCACCTATTGTACGTTCCAAATGTATCCCCACACCAACAGTGCTTGCAATCATATTTTGAACGAGATTACGTATGTTACTTATACTCAGGAAGACAGTGAGAACAATCTTTAACCTGCTGTGCTATGCACAGATGTTTTTTATTTCATTTTTTTGTGACCCAAATTGAACTATAGGACCCAACAGAACACAACCTTGTTGGAAATATTGTTTCCTTATGTAACTATTTTGTGTTGCGATTTGCTTATTCTTTTCAGCAATCCACCAGAAAATGCATGCCCAGCAACGCAAAGACGAGCAGTTCGACACTGTTTCTTACGAATTACTCATGTCACACAAAATTTTATTTTCATTATTATTACTAAGCTATGTAAGTTTGAGAGTATTGTTAAAATACACTGTTTCAATTACTTGTTTTGAGATTCATGCACGCTTACTAGAATCTAGTCTACTGAACAAGTCAGTAGGAAAGAAATAAGGAGTACTGAATAGATCAGTGGTGGTTCGATAATCCTACTGAATTTTTAAGTAAGCGGGCGAGAAAAGTACTGAAAGGTTCAGTATGAATGAGATAATTCTACTTAATTAATCAGTAGATTTGCGAAAAGGTACTGAACTAAGCGACGACAATTCAGTAGGTTTTGTTTGGCAGTACTGAATAATTCAGTAATTGCAGGCTATACCATTTGGGAATCTACTGAATGTTCAGTAAGTTAAACCAACTGAACGCGTTAAGTATCGAATTCCGACTAAGTAGTTTTCATACAAAGTAGTTTTTCGGTGATTAAGTAGTCTGCCAAAACTAAGTAGCATTAAGATGACTACTTGTAAGTAGTTTACCGCCACTGTGTTGATGGCTGCTGTAAATGATTCCGCAAAAGTTATTCTTTTGGGTCTTCGAAGGGCCTTTTAGCCTTTATCAGCGAAATGAAAAGTTCTCATTTGGAGTATACCTTTGAAGTATTTCGAAGCACTCTTTATTTTCGCTACGAAGATAATATAAACTTGTGGCTGTATCTAAATTAGACTATTTTTAATAGACTCCCGTCAGGGATGTCAATTACCGGTTCCGGTGTCGGACGTCTGATTCGCAGAATTTCAATTTTTTTTCCAATTCTGACTGGATCCCGAATGCGCATGGGCTATCTATCGTAAATTATACTAAGCCGTTTGACAAAGCCATTTTGCATATTAAAAGTTATAGGCTACACCAAAGCCACTGCGAGAAAACGTTGGTCGGCGCAGCAGATTTTTCTCGAGAAAACCAGTCCAATCAACTGCTTGCATGGATAAATGTATTTAATTAAATCAAGAGGGAAGAGCATTTTATGAAGTAGACTACAAAATGTTTATATGTTTGGTAAGCATGTACATAATGATTAGGGACAATTTTCAAACAAAGCAGGATCCATATCGAAATAGTAGGTACTGCTTCTATTGCATTTCACATAAGGAGGGAAAGGCATGTCGGGTTGACGGACTAGCCAGGCTATGTCACAGCCGCAGACGAATGGAAGGCTGCCTTCAGATGTGTAATAATATCCATTTATATTTGCAGTAGAAATCGTCAATCGCGCGTTAAGGGCCGGCGTAAAATAAGATGTATTAATATAATCGACAGTAGAAAAGAATTTGTTAGATAGAATAGGCTACTAGGATTTTTTTCTTACTCACTTAGACCGTATAAATAGACGTTGGTTTCGATCAGTTCTTTAAATATGTCTTCCTCAAACAGTTCAAAAAGATTGCCATAAAATTTAATCGGACAACCCGTGAAATTTCCTAGTGTATACACCGATGTGGATCAGTGGATGCAGCAATAAAGGAATCAAAAATGCATGTGAACAGGGAGAAATAAGATAACCAGTTCACTTTAAAATTACTTGTTAAAGAAGTACTATACCTTGAAAAGTGCCTGGTTCTATGGTCTTTATTTGATTGTTATCCAGGTGGATTTGTGATGGTTGGCGTGATTCAGCAGGGAAACTCAAAGACGATTTTGTAAGTGCTTGAATTTGATTATTATACAACTCGATACTGATGCGCCAATCATGGTTGCCTCCGTTAGGAAACAAACCAATATACTTTGGAACTCTCGTTATTTCAGTATAAATAAATCGTATGGTTACGAAGGATGAACTATAATTAGGTGACGGATTCGTCAAATAAGTTGTACTCCTTGAGAGAGGCCCCACAAAATTGTCGGCGGCTTCATCGTTGAGATCACTGCTCTTTATCTCAAGAATAGACAGCCTGGAGACGGCGAGACCCAATACTGGAGAAGTGATCTTATTCAAGCCAGTGCAATCGTGTAGATATAAATGATCGAGCGATGGCATTGGTGGCAAACTTTGTATGGCCATTATGTCTTTACTGCCCGCAATAACGAAATACTCTAGAGCAGTGAACTCGTTCAGGAAGTCAAAATTTGCTTGCAGCCTCATGTCCCAGTTTTCGATGAAGAGCTGAGTGACGTTGCCACGCGAATTTCGGAAGGCCAGCGGTCGAATAACCAACAGCGGAGGGTAATCCGAATCCGAAGGCGATTGCAATCTGATATACCTAACGCGTTTGTTGCCCAAAAAATCGTCCGGTAATACAAAAGAGTTTGTCGATGAAGTGGTTACCAGGTAAAAATAGGCTATTTCCGCTTCAGTAGTTCGATTGAAAACGGCTTGAATTTCTGAAACGGAAATGTCGGTGCAGCTAATTGTAAAAGTATTGCCGCCATAGTCGTAACAGTCACACGGAGCGTAATCTTCACATGTGCTGCGCTGCTCTGATACCCAATCAAGTTCACCTACATTTTGATCGGATTGGATGATGACCGACATGCAAGTCATCTAATGAAAACCATTTTAAATGAAACGCTCATCATAACGACAATGTATATATGTAATTTAACAAATACTCTCTTAGAAATTTTGGGATTTGTGTTGCGAGGAAAAAAGTCGTGTTTTATTTTCCGACTTTATATCTTCTTTTTCTTAGTTTTCCTACCCGATTGTCGTAGAACTTTGAAAAGGTTACCCGTACTCCATCGATTGGTGTGACAAAAGATTTTAGAAGTCGCTGAATCAATGACGACAAAATAAATCGGAAAAATTGCAACACTCGAGTCGAGTAATCAAAGAACTCAATTTCGGATGTCGTAAAACGAAACCAAAAATGAAAAACTGGAGATAAAGGGAGGAAGGGCTACAAAGTATACTAGAGGCTTTAAAGATGGCCGCTATTTTCTATTACTTGTTTGCTTACAAGCAGCAAGTGTTCTTAGGGAATAAATATATATCAATTCATGGCGTGCTGGAAGCATTCTCGTCTCGTTAGGTAGACGTTCCGGGTTCGATTCCTGCTTCAGTAACGATCATCAGTTCCTTTCCAGAAATGCTCGTCGTCAATAGATTTTTAGTTCAAATGAAAATTTGTAAGAAACCGAGAAAATCTTGACATTGACGGAAGAAGAAACCAAAATGCTACCCGAAAAGTCGTCTTTTACATTTTCGACAAAATTGTATTAAATAAAGGGCCACTTCAGAAATCTTATTTTTTTTCGACATTTTAGTCGTAATGCACTTTTTACCACTATTTGTCGCATTATAATACGACTTTTTTCTAAGAGAGTATTTTAGAATGAAACTCACCATCAGAAATAAGAAGCTAACGCGAAATCCACTCATGAAGGCCATCATACTGCAGTGACAGCAGGAACAAACAATTATTGCAGGAACTGCGTTCGTTCAATGTTAATTTTATATCTTTGCTTTTGTTTAATTAATTTTTTAACTGGGTGTGCTGGCTATGACAATAGGAGATAAAATTACAATATTTCTATCGTAAAGGCTTTTTAGTTTACTTAAACAACGAAAGTGTTTTCCACAGTTTCGTAAATGTCGAACGGATGTCTCGTACCCTTGACTATTGAAAATCTGTTACAATGCTTTATGCCTTTATTGGAGCCGCGTAGCAGAGCAGGACAATAAACTTAAATGAACCGCAATGTTGTGTGATTTTACTTGGACAAGCGCATTTTATATGTGAAATAGAAAAAAAGGGGCGGTCACGTTATTGAAACCCTAAAACTGGAAAAAGTAATAGGTCATAACGAAGGAATACATTGATCTCTATGAAGATAGGCTACATCTAATCCATTTGCCCTTTCTGTTTTTTATGGCTTGCTGTTATTCTACACCAATGCTGCATAGCTTAATGTGAACGAGATACGAAAAGGTTAACTTGACATGACTATTTTTTATATTTTAAAATGACAGTTTGTTTCGTCGTTTCGGCGGTATTCTCTACAACTGCTAGCGCTTGGTCGGACGCGCTTGATAACAGTATGCAGATTTTGGAACATATGCAGGGCATTTGTGTCATATTATTATTAGCATTAATCTTTTTATGGTGAATCGTACGTGCGTGAAACAGATTTCATAGTCATACGTATAATTGATTGTATAGTAATACGTTTAAAACCTATGAAACTTGTTTCCCTTTAAAATTTTGTGCGTGCTACGCTGGTCTTCATTAATAGTACGCTGCTGTTGTCCAAGCGGTCATATAATCGTACTGTTTTCGACAACACGAAATAGAGCTACCATCTTAAATAGGCTACCTTAGGCTACTATATAGTAAATTAACAATTTTGGATTATGGATTTTGTGCACTTCCATTAAAGCGACCAGCAATTATAACCCGAATTTAGCCGTTGTGGTTAGGAAAATAGAAATTTGGAGTAACCTGTCGTCATGTTGCATCACCGACCGTCTGGATCAATCCAATACATACCGGAAATCAGGGACGAGTTGGCTGCACGAGCTTCATGACACGTTCGATGAAACACCTTCAGATTGCGGGTATTGTTTTCGACACTTTGCGACAAAGATTTCCCTTTGGTCTGCTGATCCACCAATTTAAAAATTCGCAGTTCTTGCTGTTGGACTTTTTCCTCCACACCCTAAGAAGGGATGTCCGTAAATACCCGACGGCATGTCTGGCAACTGGGGCCTTGATGTAAACGCCCGTTTCTGTTTTTTTTTACATTTACGTAAACATTCGACAATGTTTTTAAATTTTTCAAAAAGAACTTTGTGCACCGTACACATGTTCAAATCTTGAATCTAAAACATTCGGAATTTAACTTAGTATAATGTAGCAAATTGCCAAAACAAAACCGGACATTTGCTCTGGCCACTGGGCCCTTGACAAATGTCTGGTATTTAGGAACATCCCTTCTTTATAGGGTGTTACGGCGTAATCCTTTTAAGTCGAACTGGCCGCAGCGATTCTCACGTCTGCTTTCTTCAATTTGACTTCTTTTCAAAAGTTTCAAATTTCGTATTTTTTTTTAATTTTTACTTACACGTGTTGTAAACTCGTAAAGTTCCGACGACACAAACTATGCGTTTCAGCTGAAAGATAGTTCTAAACCGACGTCTTCTGTTATGTCCTACCACACACTTGTACCTTTAGATTTGATCTGAAAGAAAAAATTGCTTCCATTAATGTTATAACACCGTGTAGTAGAATAAAAACGGGAATTTTTTTTATTTATTTTCAACAAACTCTATATTTGGAGTAGCCAACTGTAAACACATGAAATCAATTGATTACAAGAAATCACATGGTACACTTGATATCACCAAAGTATGAAATAGAGTCTTCAATCATTTGCACATTAGGAAGACAAATCTTCTTCGAGAAGCCAACCCGTGAAGTGGGTGAAATGGTACTCGTTGTCATACAACTCTCCAACAGTAGCTCCATTTATTGCCAATATTTGCAGAGATACTTGATCTCCTGTATTTAAATGAAGCGCGGAATGAATAGCGAACGTTTCGCTATCACTTCGACCATATGCTGTACCCATGGGGTTATCATTCACATACAGACTAATATATATGTTAAAGTAACCCGCTACTCCCGAAAAAGAGAAGAAATAAATTCCTTGTCGTGGGGCCGTGAATATTCCCGATGTTAAATTCATGGCACTTCCAAAGTTCAACGTCTCCAACTCGAAAGGAATTGGAACATTCCTTGTAACGAATATAGTGTTTCTTTGAACGTAAAAATAGACAGGCGATGATTTGACGTCGACGTACCCAATTCTCGTTTGAAAGTCTGCAATCAACAGTTTTTGTTGAAGTGACAGGGGCTAAAATAACCTGTTATTTTTTCATCATACCTGAATCACTTGGCAACTTGGTAAAATCGCAGTAAACGGATTCCACTTGTTTTGATCCCATCACCGTATACAATCCGCTAAAAGAGTGGCCTATTTGCCATAAATCTTCACACGAGGACGGCATGCCGCTGACGGCTACTTGTCCACTACATTCGAATCTGCCCAGCGTGTGGACACCAGAAGAGGTTTCCAGTTGTGTCCTCCCAAAGTTCAATCGAGTGACTGGTAAAATATCTTTGGCTGCGACAATTCCTGGTAAACACAAACATAAGTAGCATATTAGCATTTTTAAAGATATAGCAACTTCCATAAAAGTGAAGGATATGGTAGAAAGAGTATTTAAAATACTATAAAAGGCCAAAATAATTTGTGTGCAGACCACTTATTCGACTTCTGTAGGCCTACATATATTACTCGGATATTATACCGTTATCAGTTAGTAGAACAGGTGCAGCAGAATCGCAGTTGCATGTTGTTGAAGTATCGACACAATCGTGGTTGATACCGCATTGGCAAGTGTGAACGCTAGCATCGTTACCCGCCCAAAAATATTGCGGATTTCCATTTCTGTCGTTCCACCAGGCGTAAGCAATGCCATTGAGCTCCAAAGGTGCAAAGTTGCAGTCGTACTATTATTGTAGAATTTAAATATGAAAAAACAAATAGATGGTCATCGGAAAACAGAAGAATCATAATAGCCTGTAGGCCTACTCTAATAGATTGATGGCATTCGTTGGACAATTCAGCCAACGCTTGAATCTGCCTTAGTGTCGCATTGTATAATTGATAGCTCTCGAATAGCATCCGGCTTCGGCACAGTGTCCTACGTCCATGGTCGATTCACTGTCATGTAGAATCGAGGTAGAACCTACAAACAATTGTTGCCAATAATGTATTGAAACACGTAGGCTATTCAAAAAGCCTACGATTGGAAAAACTCAGTACCTGAAGCCATGTCGCAGTAAACGTAGATGGGATCGTCTCCAACTCCCTGTCCGTCGGGGTCGATCCAGTGCATCCCGGAACTCAGCGACGGATCCGCTGCTCGAACTTCTCGACACGTCCGAGGAAAAAAGCTTTTACCTATTGTCGATTGTTCTTGAAACGCAAAATGCTGACGTGGAGAAATTTCAGCAGAACTAATAGACTGTCTTATTTCTTTGTGCAAGGCGTCAAGAACTTGTTCTTGTTGCTGGACTGTTTCTTCTAGTACAATCACCTTCAATTCAAGCGCCTCCAGTCGAGCATCCTTTGCTGCCAAAGCGTGGGTAAGCTTAACCTTTTAATCCAACAAAATAGTTCGTGATCAAATTTCTCTCTTTACTTCAATACTAATTTCTATAGTAATAAACATAATATTGAATAGCCTAGTATTTAAATCGGTATAGGCAATAGGATAAAAGGATAAATTCGCTGTTACATAGTTTTCGGTTAGTTGTTGGAGTTGCAATCGGTCCTCCAAGGTAAAGCCATTGGCTGTACTACACAACAGGGCCAAAACCAATAAGATAGGCTAGCACCAGCTTGTAAATTTAAAAAACCTAGCGTCGAGTGGCGAGCCATCGTTAACTTCTCCTTCTATGTAGTAATTGTTTCCAAAAACGCTGTGAATATTTTCCAAATAACGTCCGATGAACAAGCACGGTCGATCGCTTTTGCTTGGAAAATTTTCACTTTATAAGGATGTAGCCTAGTCAAAGAAGAATTTGTAGTTAAACAAAGCAAACAGTTAAACACATCCCACTTTGTTATCCTTGATGATATAATCTAGTCAAGCTTCGCTCTTCAATAGGCAAAGGAAGTCATCATTGCCTTATCTTATCGTCTATCTCGTTAAATACTTAACATAAATGACCCCAAAAACTGTTTCAATCACGTAATAATGTATACGGCTGTATATACGAGATGTCAAAACTTTTCTGATTTTTTAGGACACACCTTTTTTTCTTTCGTTTGCATTAATTTTTTATTAGTAACGAGTTATGGGGTGCGGATATACCACACATCTAAACATCTATACCTAACATTTAACAACCAAACACTAAACTAAACATTAACACAAACAACAAAAATCCGCGATTTTACTCGGTTTGATTAAACCCAAACAACTTATTTCCAATCAATTAAACACTATTTTATTACCTTAAACATAATTAATAAACACTATGTTGTACTTATGTTTGATGGTAATCGATCATTGACAAAGTTTTAACGTATTCTCCTATCTCAGTTCTGTTCAAATTAAACATTTATCCAGTTTTGTACAGTTGAAGACAAACTGGAAATGAGGTTTTCAAATGACTAAACGCAACCATTTAAAATTTTTCCGTCACTCACCAAAGCAATATTTTTAAAAGTCCATCAAATTAACATAAAACTTATGAGTGTGCTACCGGAGGGAGGAAGTGAGAGAGCACTTCCGCCACCTCCGCCGCTGCCCATCACCTGGGATCGGGGATTTATAAAAAACTTAATTAAAGTATTACATTGTTGGCTGACTGATTGAACAAACTGATGGTTTACAAACTATAAAAAGTAGCTAACGGTTGTCTTTAAGCGTTTAAAAACCTTACTTCCAGGTGTTTGCATTCAATAAAACCGATTAAAACGCGGATTTTTGTTGTTTATGTTAATGTTTAGTTTGATGTTTGGTTGTTAAATGTTAGGTATAGATGTTTAGATGTGTGGTATATCCGCACCCCATAAACGAGTAGTCGAGTACAGTCAGATTTTATTTCGTAGCCTAAACGAGACGCCTTTGATTGGGTTAATGATGTAATATTGTATCACTGATTGTAGGCCTACACCATATAGGGGATTTTATTTGTACCGAGGACGAATAGATAATTTTTTCCATCTATTATCAGCGAACTTGGAAACAGAATAGACAATCTGTCGTTTTTCATCTTATTTCATAGTGCACTAAACACAAGCACTTTAAGGATAGGCAATCATCAATAAATAACGATGAAATAATGTCAGGTAACTTAATTAGGACAAAGTTTTTGTTTTTCTGCCGAGTAGTTTATTAATAGCTGTAGCCTACAAGTAATCGAAAAATCTACCGGCAATGCTCAATAAAGAAAGGATCTCAAAACACTGACACTTCATGCATTTCTTGGCGGAAGGGGTAAGTCACTCGGTAGATGTGTTCGGATGCTCTAAACTAAGTAGCCCATTCGTATAGCTAGGCCGCTAGCTAGGCCGCTAGCTAGGCCTATATGGCTATATTAATAGACTGAATATTTAAATAGGTCGGAAACGGTCGTCGGTGTAGAATTTAGTAAGAAAATTCTTCATGAAGGAGCCAACCAGTAAAGTGCGTAAAATGGTCATTGCTGCTATCTTTCAAAACACTGATTCCGGCCGGTATTTTAACCGAAATTTTATCCCCTAAATTTAAATAAATCGTTGACTGAAGGGAAAATGTTTCTGACCATTGTTCGCCCGATCCTTTTCCAACGATGACGTCATTCACATACAGACCAACATGAATCCAATTCTCACCCACTACTCCAGTAAATGAGAAGAAATACGTTCCTGATTTCTGAAAAATAAAATGAATTTTTCTGGCTTGAATCGGTAATGAGCACCCAGCAGCTCATTCCGAGGCGATTTGTTGTGACTATACGTAAGAGAGACCAAAGACGAGTTATAAAGACAGGTCTGGGAAAGTTGGCCACTAATGCCGGCCGCCCGTCGTCTGGCTGGGGCTCTCCCTAGCTCGTAAAAACTTTGGCATTCGGCCCAGAAAAACCCTTCGGGAAGAATTCCCAAATGACATGTGTGTGTGCTTTGTACAACACCATCCCAAAACCAACACCATCTTCTCTTTCCGACGGCAGATTTTTTCTTCTTTTTTCATTTGTTTATCACTTTGTTTATCACGGTGCTTCTTATGACCCCTAATAGATAAAAGTTTAGTTTATAATTTGACAGTTAGATGGCGCCTTTCAAAGTAAATAAACATTTGGACGCCATGTTTGTTGTTTGTGTTTTCACCGAATTGCTCTGAAATGCCTAGGCCGATAGTTAACATGTCAAGTCTTTCGTTACACGTCAGTTGGCAAACTTTTGTCCAACCTATCAGGTGGAGATGTCGAGTTCTGAGGTCATGTTGGGGAAAAGAATTTAGCAAAGTACTTTGTTAATCCTTTTTTATGAATGGAGTATGTTACCTTATTTTACGTTGAAAATTGCTTTCATTGTTTGCATTTTTCCTAATTATTTGGTTCTCATTTCTTAGCCTTGCACCTCTTGAAGTTGGTCATTGATGTCCACCGAAAGAAAAGATTGCTGCATATTATCTAACATGGTGACTTGCTGATGATTGGGAATTAGAAATACAGATTCAGGGGTTGGTTTGCTGCTACTCCCCACACTCTGATATCCAGTATGAAATATTAATGTGTTGTTGTATACTTCACTTATTAACAATTCTCTCTTATTGCAGCAAATTACTTTAGTTCTTAGGACAAATCAATGGAGACAATTTGTCCAGTTGCATCCAATAACAAATTTTTCGTCTTGTTTGAAATTGTCTGTTTCACTATCCACAAGTTCTGGATGTGTCACATTCTTTAAAATGAAATATGTCTCTGTTATTTATGAAAGATTGATTTGTTCTGGAAAGACCATCATGTTGGATAAGTACACGAACAATCCTTGTTGTTAATAAGGCGTACAGTACGTCAATACTTTGTCTTTTTCCTCATTCATTTATTTATGTAGCGTATCAGGTGTAGAGAAATCGTGAAGAAAGCTTTATCGCTACATCCTGACCCCATGCGATTTTCGTTCACGCAAAGACCATAGGCAGGGGCGCAATTCTTGCATTCGCTGCCGTAAGCAGAGCGCTCGAAAAATGCCAAAAAAATAGTTTCTCTTTTTTCCAGTTTTTATTGCCAGCTACTATCGTCTTATTTTATTAGCTTTATTGAGCCGATGGAAAAAATTTAATTGACCCAAGGACTATTTGCCCGGTTAACTTTATTGTCCAGCCACGCGGTACTCAAGGGACAACACCCGTTTTCTATAATCCATGTGATAAAGTAACTCTCTCCCTGTCTCTCGTGTTTTTGCGTGAGTCGCAGAAGCTCCCACTGATTACCGATGATGTTGATGGAGCGAAGAAACGAATAAAGACAAATGAAGCTGTGAGTCATCGGTAGAGTGAAACTATATTTTTGTACTTTTAAGCAATTTTTCTTGAGAGTATAGTCAGCTGTAATCGTATGAAATCAACTGAGTGCAACATATTGTAGCATGATACACTTGCTATCATCAAACTATAAAATGGCGTATTCAATCACTTATAAATCTTCTTCAAGAAGCCAACCCGTGAAGTGGGTGTAATGATTACCTGGCTCAAACAAATAACCAAATCCAGAAAAAATTTGAACAGATACTTTATCTCCCGCATTTAAATGAATCGTTGATCGGAGAGTTAAATTTTGATAAGAACTTGAGCTGTATCCTGATCCGATTAAACTGCCGTTCAAATACAGACCTGCCGCCACGCCATTGCCTTCCGTAACTCCAGAAAATGAAAAGAAATAAGTTCCTGATTTAGGGGCCGTGAAGATTCCAGACGCTGAATTCATGGCACCTCCGACGTTCAGCCTTGTCATCTCGAACGGAACAGGAACATTCTTTGAACCAAAATTACTGCTCTTCTGCACGTAGAAGTGGACGGGCGCTGATTTGACGTCGACGTACCCGATTCTCGTTTGGAAACCTATTTGAAATACATTTTGATCTAGTTGTATCGCATAATTTATGGTGCGTTTGATGCACTAATTAATCAAATGACATGTCCAAATTAATAAGCTCGATTCCGCGCTTATTCAAACGCCATAGTGGCCGGATCAAATCTTAGATCCGCCTTTTTCCGGCCTTTTACTTGACTCTCGTCTCGGCA
Source organism: Ceriodaphnia dubia (assembly GCA_022539655.2). Taxonomy (NCBI): domain Eukaryota; kingdom Metazoa; phylum Arthropoda; class Branchiopoda; order Diplostraca; family Daphniidae; genus Ceriodaphnia; species Ceriodaphnia dubia. The sequence continues at coordinate 2,062,337 of JAKUCG020000082.1, forward strand.
GAGCGATGTCGACTGAAGAGCGACCCGGCCCGTTATGAATAAAGCCTGCAGTGACAGGTTTTTACTGTACCGCCCCAAGATACACGTATATCCGCGTACATCTCATCACATAGTAAAACGGCCGTTATGGTTTCATGTAAGAGGGCTTAACCGCTTAGGTATAGTATAGCTGCATTGTTAATTGTTTAACTTGTTTCTTTACGTACCTGCATCACTTGGCAGTTTAGTAAAGTCACAGTAAACGGATTCTACTTGTTTCGACCCCATCACCGTATACAATCCGCTGAGGGAGTGTCCTATCCGCCACAAATCAGCGCAAGATTTGGGCATTCCACTGACGGCTATTTGTCCACTGCATTCAAATCTGCCCAGCGTGTGGACGCCAGAAGAACTTTCCATTTGAGTCCGACCAAAGTTAAGGCGAGTGACTGGGAGAAGACTCGCATTGGTGATGATTCCTGCGCAAACAGATAATTTGCAATATCCATGCACATTTCTTTAATACGCTTGATAGCCTATTTAATAAAAATCTCACCGTTGTCAGATAGTTTCTTGCATAGAGCCGAGTCACAGTTGCACTTCAGAAACGATTCTGCACAGTTGCGGTCGATGCCGCACTGACAAGTGTGAACGCTGCCGTTGTTCCCCGACCAAAAGTACTGAGGGTTTTCGTTCTTGTCGTTCCACCAAGAGAAAGCAATTCCGTTAAAGTTCAACGGTGAGCTGATGCAATCGTACTATTTTCGACAAAACGAAATGAAGCTACCAACTTAACTAACTCAGGCTACTACTATACAAAATTAACAATTTTGGATTATGAATTTTGTGCACTTACTTTAATGGCCTGGTGGCATTCAGCCGATAGTTTACTCAGTGCACCAGTTTGTCTATTACTCGCGTAATAGTTGATTTTTCTTGAATAGCAACCGGGGTCGGCGCAGTGACCCACATCCATCTCCGATTCACTATCGTGAAGAATTGATGTTGTCCCTAGAGTTGATTTCCATTAAAGTGACTAATAATTATAACTCGTAGTTATACCTGGTAAGTATATGGATTGGTTAATGATAAAAGAAATTTTGAATTACCTGTCGTCATATTGCAGTGGACGTAAATTGGATCATCACCGACACCTTGTCCGTCTGGATCGATCCAATGCATCCCGGAAACCAGAGACAAATTGGCTGCACGAGCTTCATGACACGTTCGATGAAACACCTTCATATTGCGGGTGTTGTTTTCGACACTTTTCGACAAAGATTTCACTTTGGTCTGCTGGTCCACCAATTTAAGAATTCGCAGTTCTTGCTGTTGAACTTTTTCCTCCAGTCGAATCACTTTCTCCTCCAAATTTTTTACTTTGCCCTCCAGTTCTTTCTTGATGTCAATCTTAACCAATCATCAAAAATGATTGATTTCATTAAATGACTTTATTGATGTTAATAAAACAATTAATATCAAAGAAAGAGAAATGACTGTAGATTTACATCGTTCTTTTCGAGCTGCTGCACTCGCTGCTCCAACGTTAGAAATTCTGCTACACAACAGCAAGTCGAAGAAACCAAAATGATCACCAACACCTGCGCCTTTTTCACAAGGAATCCTGGCATGTTCTATGTAGAGAGAACTTTTCTCAATGCTTTTACATTCAGAAACACTGCTCGTTAACAGCACAAACTGTTGAAGAAAGAGTGAGCTTTATCTTAACGCCATTCGTATCTTGAGCACTTCGAACGCAAGTTTTTCAACTTTTGGATTGATGGTTCCTATCCTGATGGGCCCTTGGTGGATGATTGAATTACCAAAAAGATTTGATAAGCAATAAGGAACGACGAGATTTGTATGTAACGAAATAAGCGTAAAACAGAAAAAAATGATAACTTCTTGACATTTAACGTCATCGTCATAACCTAACCCGGCCTAACGTCATCGACTTGATAAACTGTCGAATGAGCAACTGATGCGCTGTCTTCGCCTTCTTCGTCTCCGCGGCCGATAAAACAGCTGGTAGAAAACATCTCCCCTCAAGCCATATTCATCAAAGACCACTTGGCGTTAATGGGCCCATTAGTGATCGAAAACTTAACTAGCTGGTCCAAAATGGCCAAATAATTCGATAGATTTAAAGTCGTGACCTATTGCACTTTTCCCTACATTTTGAGAATTTCCTTCATCAGTTTCAAAATCGTCAATAGATTGTGGTGAGATCGACAGTTCAATGCCACGGATAATGGAATCAAAATACATGTTGGCCGGTGCAGTTTTATTCTCTTGCGGCTGTGTCACACCTCTGTCTCACTCGTAGGCTATGAATAGCGTTTTGAATACGTTTGTATTAAACTGTAATATACAGGTTCGACAGCGGTTCTGTACGACAGCAAATCGTCAATTGACGTCGGCCACTGCGCCGATCCTGTGTTACTAGTTCGAGAGCTATCAATTATAACGCGACACTAAGGCAGATGGAAGCGTTGGCTGAATTGTCCAACGATTGCCATCAGGCTATTAGAGTAGGCTATTACCATTATTCTCCTTTTTTTCGACAACTATCTCTGTGTGTCTTCATGTCTAAATTATATTGATAGTAGGATTGAAACTTTGCACCTTTGGAGTTTGGAGCTCAGTGTTGTTGCTTACTCCTGGTGAAACGACAGAAACGGGAGATCCGCAATATTTCTGGGTGGGTTACAACGCCACCGTCCACACTTGCCAAGTGCGTCATCGATCAAGATTGTGTTGATACTTCGACAACATGCAACTGCGATTCTGCTGCGCCCGCCCCACTAACTGATGATGACGGTAATGTAATATACGGTCATATACAGGCTTGTCCTTCGAATAAGTGATCTGCTCATCATTCAGTTAAATTCGTTTCGTCTTTTGTATATTAAAAAGTCTTCTCTAAATGTATCAAAATATTTATATCCTGAATGACTGAAGGGAAAATGTTTCTGACCATTGTTCGCCCGATCCTTTTCCAACGATGACGTCATTCACATACAGACCAACATGAATCCAGTTCCCACCCGCTACTCCAGTAAATGAGAAGAATACGTTCCTGATTTCTGAAAAATAAAATGAATTTTTCCGGCTTGAATCGGTAATGAGCACCCAGCAGCTTCATTCCGAGGCGATTTGTTGTGACTATACGTAAGAGAGACCAAAGACGAGTTATAAAGACAGGTCTGGGAAAGTTGGCCTATGCAGGTATGGAAAGTTGGCTAATGCCGGCCGCCCGTCGTCTGGCTGGGGCTCTCCCTCGCTCGTAAAAACTTTGGCATTCGGCCCAGAAAAACCCTTCGGGAAGAATTCCCAAATGACATGTGTGTGTGCTTTGTACAACACCATCCCAAAACCAACACCATCTTCTCTTTCCGACGGCAGATTTTTCTTCTTCTTTTCATTTGTTTATCACGATGTTTCTTTGACCGCTAGATGGAGAGAAAGTGTAGTTTATAATTTGACAACTAGATGGCGCGTTTCGACGTAAACATTTAGACGACATTTTTGTTGTTTATTTTGGTTTCAAATTCACCAAATTGCTCTGAAATGCCTAGGCCGATAGTTAACATCTCATGTCTTTGTTGCACGTCACAGTTGTCAAACTTTTGCCCAAACTATCAGTTTCAGTTCATGTTGAGGAAAAAAACTCATCTAAGTGCTTTATCCTTTTTTATGAATGGCGCATGTTATCTTATTTTATCTTGATAAATGCCTATATTGCTTGCATTTTGAAATTTGGTTCTCATTTATTAGCCTTGTTCATCTTGGAGTTAGTCACTGAGGCCCTCTGAAAGAAGGATGATTTGCTGAGTACCAAACACTGTAACTTGCTGAATACCAGAAAGTTGGATTTCTCTTTAGCTGTCTATTTCACCTATTAATGAATCTCCATTATTGGAGCAAATTAAAGTTTTGATGATGAATCGGTCAAGGATGATTTGTCTAGTATAGCATCCAATCACGTCTGTTTCAACATCCTTGATATGTCACATTATTACAGAAACTTTGGCAACAGTTGTGTGGAAATTCTGAGGATTTACTGTAGAGATTTAAGGTAAAACTGAATGATTTTTACACATTATTTACATCTAATCCTTATTTTTCTAAATAGAAAGCTAGATGTTTGTTACACCTCTGTCATGGATAATGGTTTGGAATCATAATGACGTGTGGTGGTAAACTCTCGCGTCTTCGTAGTGATAGATTGGTGAAACCGTCACCCACCAGCAACATGGCTGTTTGGCCCTACATCGGTTCGTGATGATATCACCGACGCCGACATTCTGCCGATATATTTATGGTTCGAACAGCGGTACTACGCTGGAGCAGTTGGTGACAGTGGCATTCTATTTTTTTTACTAGATACTGTATGATGAAACCTACTATGTATACTAAGAATGTGGAGGAAATATTAATATAGCGCAACTGGGGGAAAGTATAGGGACGAACCCTTCATTTTTGAAATAAAGAAATAAAAATGTTTGATTTTCAAGTATTGGGCTACATCAGGTTAGGCGTCTAATGCATTTTTATTCAAGGAATTCTACCATGATCCATGAACCAAGAAATAAATCGTTGTTTCTCAAATATTTAGCACGTAAAAGGCGAAATCTTCTTCAAGAAGCCAACCAGTAAAGTGGGTGAAATGACCTGCTAATCCGCCAGTATGATCATGCAAAGCCCCACTTCCATATATTATTTGAAGCGATACTTTATCTCCAGCATTTAAATGAAGAGTTGATTGAAAAGCTTGAGTGTCGATACTCCTCCAACTACACCCAGCCGCAATGTAAACGCCGTTAATATACAGACTAATCTCAAAATCGGCTCCGCTCTGATTCGAAATTCCGGAAAATGAGAAAAAATAAGTTCCTGACTGCGGGGCCGTGAATATTCCAGATGATAAATCCATGGCACCTCCAATGTTCAGCCTTTCCACCTCGAACGGAATTGAAACATTCTTTGTACCAAAATCACTGTTTCTCTGAACGTAGAAGTAGACGGGCGATGACTTGACGTCGACGTATCCGATTCTCGTTTGGAAACCTATTTGAATTACATTTTGATATAGTTGTATCGCAATATCGTTTAATTTCTGCGTTTGATGCACTAATTAATTAAATGACATGGCCACATAAGCTCGATTCAGCTTCAGACGCCAGAGTGGCCGGATCCAATCTTGAATCCGGCCTTTATTTAGGCTACTTGACTCTCCCGGCGGATCGATGCCGACTTGAGAGCGGCCCGGCCGTTATGAAGCCTGCAGTGACAAGAGTTTTACTGTACCGCCCCAAGATAGGCCTACCCATATATCTAATCACATAGTAAAACGACTGTTAAGGTTAAGTTTTAAGTGGGCTTAACCGCTTTGGTATTAGCTGTAGTGTGGTTTAACTTGTTTCTTTCATACCTGAATCACTTGGCAATTGAGTAAAGTCGCAATAGACGGATTCCACTTGGGTCGATCCCATCACTGAATACAATCCGTTGAGTGAATGTCCAATGCGCCACAAATCTTCACACGAAGACGGCATTCCGATGACGAATACTTGTCCACTGCATTCGAATCGCCCGAGCGTGTGGACACCGGAAGAGCTGGCCAATTGAGTCTGGCCAAAATTGAGACGTGTGATTGGCAGGTAATTCTTGTCCGTGATGACCCCTTAAACATTTTTAATGTATGAGATACATTAAATTATTAGTTATTTTAATAATAATGACGAGTTTCACATTTCACTTATAATACGTATAATGTAAGCTCCAGCTGGCAAGATCGATTTCAATATAGTGGATTATTTACTTACCTCTGTCAGTTAGTAAAACAGGTGCGTTCGAGTCGCAGTTGCACGTCTTAGTTGATTCAGCGCAATTATGGTTGATCCCGCACTGACAGGTGTGAACATCTGCGTTGTTACCTGCCCAAAAGGTTTGCGATTGTCCTTCTTTGTCATTCCACCACGCGTAGGTGACGCCATTAAGCTCCAAAGGCGTGTAGTTGCAATCGTACTGACGAAAAAAAAACAGAAATAAAAAACAATTACAAATTATATATTAAATGTAATGATTTTAGGCTGCTGAGTCTTTTTTAAATATACCTGAATGGACTGGTGGCATTCGCTAGAGAGTTCAGCCAACGCGATCATTTGTCTCATAGTTGCATTATAATTTATGTTTCGTGAGTAACATCCAGGATCGGCGCAGTGGCCGACGTCAATCGACGCTTCGCTGTCGTGCACCACCGATGTGAATCCTGTTTATTAGGGCAACGATTGAATTCGGCTTTAAATCAATGACACATTATATATATGATTATTTAAGGCTTATAGATTGAACCTTTAGTCATGTCGCAGTAAACGTAGATGGGATCGTCTCCGACGCCTTGTCCGTCGGGGTCGATCCAGTGCATTCCGGAACTTAGTGATGGATCCGCAGCGCGGAGTTCTTGACATGTCCTGGAGAACATGCTCTTTCCGACTGCTGCTGACTGTTCTTTAACTCCTAAACTGTTTCTCCAAATAAACTGAGAATTAGTTCGTCTCTCATTCTGCAAGTCAGCGAGAAGCAATTCTTGTTGCTGAACCGTCTCTTTTAATCGAATCAATTCAAATTCTTGTTCCTGGACTTTTTGTTCCAGCGCCTCGAACTGAGCATCTTTAGTCACCAAAGCGCCCTTAATCTTGTCCTTTTTATTTAAAAAAATAAAATAATATTGAATCGATGTAAAAATGCTTGTTTACAATTTTAGGAGATTAAACACAGAAATGAACATAAAGAAATAAAATGGATTTGTTCCTTACATAGTTTTCGGTTAGTTGTTGGACTCGATCCTCCAAAGAAAACCCTTTGATCGTCGAACAGGACGAAAGCAAAACCAACAAAGTTAGTTGGATTAGTAAAATTGATGTTGCAGGCAAGAAACGAGCCATTATTGTTACTTGTTTAACGCAACAGTTTTCAATGTTGTGTGATTTCTAATTGGACAATGAATGGTTTTTATAGGTGAAATAGACAAAAGGGGCGGTCTCGTAGCAGAAAGAAGGGAAAAACTGAAAAATAAGGAATGGGTCAAAACGGTAGGAATTGATCCCTGATCATAGCCTATTCTACAACTTTATCAATGTATTAGTCTTTTTGTTTTTTATTGACACGACGCCAAACATGGCGTCGTGGCCTATACTGTTATTAAGTACCGTATCGATGCTGCGAGAGAGATAGGCTATGAAACAGTAAACATGACGTGAGTGTTTACCTTATTTTAAATTGCCAGTGCACGAACCTTTGTCTGATGTATAAAGAGAGAAAACCAGAGAGATAGAGGTGGACCGCCTTTCCTCATGTTGTTTGTGGGTCCAAGTCCTCGGATTGCAACGCATCATACAGATATTAGTGCTCTCCATATTTCTAAGAGGCGGATTAAAAAAGTCAACAACATAACTTGACGAAAACGCTTGGTAACAGCAGGATTGCAACATAGGGTGTGGGTGGCATTTTTGTCATATTATTAGCATAATCCATTTAATCGCGAATCGCACATAAAACAGATGTCAGTCTGGGACTAGTAAATTGTAATAAAGCCTAAAATATATATTTTTTTAAAATCTGGTTTTCTTTTAAAACTTGTTGAATTATCATTTGTAATGCTGCCCTTGTCCAAGCGGTCATTATCCTCTATATAGTGATAATATTTTGATTTGATAGGATCCTGTGTAAGCGTTCCTTCGCAGAGGAGCACTTCATTTATCTTTAATAGTCTAAAACTAATTAGGCGTAAGTCTTTGCTACGTTTTATCTAATAGCCTAATAGTTCCATCACAAGTCCGTTGAACGAGTAAACGCGCGAGATGCGAAAAGTAAACATGGCGTGACTATTTAATGCTGGAAATGTTTGTTTTTTTTCCTTCCCGGGGGTTTTTGATATTATATACGATTGTAGCCTACATAGGTATATATATATACATATATATATATATGTATATATATATATATACCTATACAAACATGGGAATGAAAAGTGATTATAGCAATCTGGAGGCTGCCAGATTTTCATTGTCTTCCCATTGCTGGTATTTATTTTTAAAAATAAAGATGACATTTCCTGCGTTTTGCATCCCCAAACCAAAACCATCTTTTCTTTCGACTGCGGATTTCTTCATCTTATCATTTGTTCACCATTCAAGGTGCTTAAGACAACTAGAAGGATACAATGTATAGTTCGAAATTGACACCTAGATGGCGGACTTCCACGTAAACAATCGGGCGACTTCTTGTTTATTTTGATTTTCAAAATTTCCCGGAGGGATTCTATGCGCGGAAAACGGAGGGCGCTTTTCGCGCCATACAGTTTGAAATATTCCCAGTTCTGAGCACAAAATGAAAAGAACAAGACTTTACGTGCGTTTCTATTGTTACCATAGTTTGCGAAAAAATCTTTTACACTGCATAGGATCTTTAAATGAATGTTAAGAATTAATTTTTTTTATTGAAATACTGGCTAGAAATGTCGATTTTGGGCCGACTTCCCAACTGACAAAAGAATAAGACGTAGCTGACGTAGCTTAGACGATTACTCGATTGCAGGAAAAGTTTACGTTCTTTGCTGATAGAGGCGCTAGTAGTAAATTAGAAATACCTTTTTTAAAGTGACTTTTGATTTTTTATTGCAAATAAATAACACTAGTTATTATTGCTATCAAGTTGGTAGGATAGATAGATACGCTACCAATGGAAAAGTCTAATTTCCTCCCACTTAGCGCCGCCAGCAGCACGATACACAATCTTTAATGCGAAGCGATTTATTCCGATTTTTTAATTTGATGTGTTACCTAAATAGTCAATACAATATGGCTATTCTTTATTCAAATGTAATAAGGACTTACGGTAACTTAGTTAGTTTTTATACATATGTACATCTTTCACCGTACATTGTAACAAATTCACACGGGGATCGAGTGGGGTGGCCGGTGGGGGGCTCCGCCCCCCACCGGACGACCCACGAGGTCCCCGTGAATTAACGCAATTCTTATCTAATTAGTACATATTTGTAGTTTCATCTTCGATTTTCCAAATTATTTAATTTATAAACCTCTAAGCATTTAACCCCATACTTGCACAATTTGTTTTGATAATCTAATTCTTTATCGAGTTACTTCTTTGCAAATTCCGCACTTATGCTAAAATTTTTCAAGCATCATCTACCGTGTTGCATTCGGTAGCATATTTCTGTTAGATCGCGTAACATAAAACTTCTACTTTCATTCCCATACCGCCCATACCCTCCGGGAACTTGGCGACGTAAGTCGCTTGACCAATTCAAATTCATCGAGTTTGCTCTGAAATGCCTAGGCCGATAGTTAAACATGTCAAGTCTTTGTTTGAATCGAGTTTGCACATTGTTTCATGTCAGTTGGAAAATTTTAGTCCGAACCTTCAGGTGGATACGACGTCATCACTTCACGTTGAAGAAGAGAACTCATCAAAACGTTTCGTCAATCCTTTTGATGAATGGCGTAGGCTACGTTACCCTATTTTAGGTCGTTGAAAACTTTCATTCTTGAATTTTTCTTAATTTGTTTCTCATCATTTCTTAGCCTTGCACCTCTTGGAGTCAGTCATTGATGCCCTTCGAGAGAAAAGATTGCTGCACACCAAACATTGTGACCTACTCATGACGACATATACCAGAAAGTTTGATCTCCCTTCAATCTCGGGATTCATAGATACAGATACAGCGGTTTGTTTACTTGAACTTGCTGCTGTCCGATGTCCAGTAAGAAATAACTCTTTGTTGTCAATATAATTTATTAACAAATCTCCATTATTGCAGCAACTTAAAGTTCTGATGATGAATCAATTAGGAATGATTTGTCCAGTTGCATCTGACCACAAATTCCTCCGTCTGTTTCAACACCTACAAGTCCTGGATGTGTCACATCACTACAGAAATTTTGATGACAGTTGTATGGAAATTCTTGGAATCTATTGTAGAGATTTAAGGTAGTACCTATGATTAAAATAATTTTTAATGTCATTTTTTTACTGGTACTCCCCGCACTCTGATATCCAATATGAAATATTAATTTTTTATTGTTTACTTCACTTATTACTAAATCTCTCTTGTTGCAGCAAATTCCAAGTTCTGATGATGAATCAAATGGAGACAATTTGTCCAGTTTCATCCAATAGCCAATTTCTCTTTTTTTTCGGTTTTTATAGTCAGCTCCAGCATGATCTAATTATATTTGGTTAATTGAGAGCGTTATGCCGATGGGAAAGATTTAATTGACCCAAGGACTTTTCGCCCGGTAAACTTTTATTGTCCAGCCACGCGATACTCAACGGACAACACTCGTTTTCTATTATAATCAACAATGTTAAGCAACTCTCTCTCTCTGTCTCTTGTGAACAAACGAATAAAAACGATGAAGCTGTGAGCCATCGGTAGAGTAAAAACGGGATTTTTGTAAAACTTTCAACCATTCTTTCTTGGGAGTACAAATTGTAATCGTATGAAATCAAGTAATCAACTGAGTACAACATGTAGCATGATACACTTATTGCTATCACCAAAGTATAAGGTTGAGTCTTCAATCATTTGAATAGGGAAGACAAATCTTCTTCGAGAAGCCAACCCGTGAAGTGGGTGGAATGACCCGTGTTGTCATACAAATACCCAGTTGAACTATATATTTTCACGGATACTTTGTCTCCCGCATTTAAATGAATTGTGGATTGAAGAGTTAAAGTGTCATGAGTACTTCTACTATATCCTGACCCGATGCGGTTGTCATTTAGGTACAGAGCTACGACTAGCTCAATACCAGACACAGGACTACCATCAATTCCGGAAAAGGTGATTAGATGATCGCTACCACTACCAATTCCGGAAAAAGAGAAGTAATAAGTTCCTTGTCGCGGGGCCGTGAATATTCCAGATGCTAAATTCATGGCACTTCCAACGTTCAGCGTTGCGACCTCGAACGTAATTGGAACGTTTCGTTGGAAGAAATCACTGTTTCTCTGCACGTAGAAGTAGACGGGCGCTGATTTGACGTCGACGTACCCGATTCTTGTTTGGAAACCTATGAAATACATTTTGATGTAGCATGTAGTTGTATCGCAATATGATGCGTTTGATGCACTAATTAATCAAACGACATGGCCAAATAAGCTCGATTCCGCTTATTCAGACGCCAGAGTGGCCGGATCCTATCTTAGATCCTCCCGTTTACTTGACTCTCTCGGCGGATCGTTGCCGACTGGAGAGCGACCTGCTATGAATATTGCCTGCAGTGACAGGGCCCCAAGATACACGTACATGTCTCATCACATAGTAACAAATAAAACGGCCGTTAAGGTTTAAGGGGGCTTAACCGCTTTGGTATTAGCTGTAGTGTTGTTTAACTTGTTTCTTTCATACCTGAATCACTTGGCAATTGAGTAAAGTCGCAATAAACGGATTCAACTCGGGTCGATCCCATCACTAAATACAATCCACTGAGCGAATGTCCAATTCGCCACAAATCAGCGCAAGATTTGGGCATTCCACTGACAGCTATTTGTCCACTGCATTCAAATCTGCCCAGAGTGTGGACGCCAGAAGAGCTTTCCACTTGAGTCCGACCAAAGTTAAGGCGAGTGACTGGGAGAAGACTCGCGTTGGTAATGATTCCTGCACAAACGGATAATTTGCAATATCCATGCACATTTATTTAAATCGCTTGATAGCCTATTTAATAAAAATCTCACCGTTGTCAGATAGTTTCTTGTGTACAGCCGAGTCACAGTTGCACTTGAGAAACGATTCTGCACAGTTGCGGTCGATACCGCACTGACAAGTGCTGTGAACGCTGGCGTTGTTCCCCGACCAAAAGTACTGAGGGTTTCCTTTGTTGTCGTTCCACCAAGAGAAAGCGATTCCGTTAAAGTTCAACGGTGAGCTGATGCAATCGTACTGTTTTCGACAATAAAACGAAATGAAGCTACCAACTTAAATCATGACTTAAATACATTATAGGCTACTATACGAAATTAACAATTTTGGATTATGAATTTTGTGCACTTACTTTAATGGCCTGGTGGCATTCAGCCGATAGTTTACTCAGCGCTGCAATTTGTTTGTTACTTGCGTAATAACTGATTTTCCTTGAATAGCAACCAGGGTCGGCGCAGTGGCCCACATCCATCTCTGATTCGCTATCGTGAAGAATTGACGTCGTCCCTAGAGTTGATTTCCATTAAAGCGACCAATTATAACTCGGATTTATACTTGAACTATTAGGTATATGGTTACGATAAAAGAAATTTGGAATAACCTGTCGTCATGTTGCAGTGGACGTAAATTGGGTCATCACCGACACCTTGCCCGTCTGGATCGATCCAATGCATCCCGGAAACCAGAGACGAATCGGCTGCACGAACTTCGTGACAAGTTCGGTGCAATACATGTTTGGCCATACTGTTTTGCTTGTTCACATCTACACTCGTTGACAAAGACTTTTGTTTCTGTCGTGCCCGGTCCACTAGAACGAACAGATGCAATTCCATTTGTTGGACTTTCTCCTCCAGTCGATTCACATTGGCCTCCAAAATTCTTGTTTTGGCATCCGCTTCCGTCTTCATGGCGATCATTTTATCGATGAGATACAAAAGTTTATGTATTTGTTACAAAGCAATTTAAATACCGTGTTCAATTTTTTTGAATATCAAAGTAGACGACTTTAAGTAGGCTATTAGTCGTCATTAAGCCGGAAATGAAAAATGCTACATGTGTTAGACTATACAGACTTACATTGGCTTCTTTGAGTTTCCGCACTTCAGTTTCCAAACCATTCACTTTTTTCTCCAAGGTTTCAACTTTAGACTTTGCTGTTTCCTTGATTTCAAATTTTGTTTTCGTAAGTTTAATGCCAATCAATCTTCAGAAAAGTGATTAGGAGCTAGTAATAGATATACATCGTTTTTCATCTTTTTTTCTCAATGAAGAGTTTCCCACTCGTTGCTCCGCTACGAAAAGCCTTCGAGGACCCCAAGAGAATGAGAGTGAAGAGACGCCGTCGTACAAGTGTTCCAAAAAATGAAAAATAGGAGAACAATTTGCATTTTGACGTAGCGGACCATGTTTGACTGAACGATTGGCTGAGTGACGAGAGATTGATGAAATTTTAAAACGCCAAGCGGAATTTTTACAGAAAATAAGTGACGATTTATAGTTAAAGCTTCTGAAGCCAGCTTTTCACGATTTATCATTTCATGGAATGACTATATCTGTGTCCTTTTCGCATTTGACCTGGTGAACTATAACATTGTGGAAACATGTAAACAGTGACGGAGTTTGGGTAACTCCGTCGCGATTGCTCTAATCGGATCGGACTTCATAAACATTTATTTAACTGCCTGTTTCATGCAAATCCCCGTTTATCGTTTGTCTACACTCATATTTTTTTTAAGGGGAATCGAAGATGATTCGAACTCGATGCGAAATGAAAAGTGCATCGAATTCGGAGGAGTATTGCCTCGAAACAGGAAGACCCTTCTTCGAAGACCTATCAACTATATTAACATTCGATGATAGTATTCGTTGACCCCTTCAATGAATTGGATGGGTCTTCGAATTTCGGATTTATGAAATCCCCTTCCGATAAGCGGGGTTCTTTCATGCAGCCATATACAAAAAATGAAATAGATTATGAAATGAAATAGGTTTGTTCGATCTGTATATTGTCACATCGAATTAGCGGGCTACTAGCCACATAATATAGACTAAGCAATAAGAGTAAGAAAAAGTTATATACGGCAGTAATAGCCTAAGAAACAGATGAGATAAAGAATGTTGGCCAACATAAAGAAAAAGAAAACCAGAGATAGAAAAGTAACTATATAAACAGATAATCAATACATTGCTTAAATAATCAAGCGAAACAGAATGACCGAATAAAAATGCCAAAAATAAGTTCCCGGTCTTTTTGGTTTTTGTTCGTTATAGCTCCAAGATGATCTTATTTTAGTTGGTTAATTGATAGCGTTGCCGGTGAAAAATATTTAATTGACCCAGAGACTGTTCTTCCGGTAATTTTTATTGTCCAGCCACGCGATACTCAACGGACAACATCCGTTTTCTTTAATTTTTATATGCAGAGAAGAATTTCATGTCTGAATCTATGTGATAAAGCAACAATGAGTAATGACAAATGAACTAATGAAGCTGTAAGTCACCGCTTAGTAGAATAAAAACGGGAATTTTTTTATTTTATTTTCAACGAACCCTTTGTTGGGAGTAGCCAACTGTAATAGCATATGAAATCAACTGATTACAGCATATAGCATGGTACACTTGGTATCACCAAATCATGAAATAGAGTTTTCCATTAGGAAGACAAATCTTCTTCGAGGAGCCAACCCGTAAAATGGGTGAAATGATCACCACTGTCTCCTAAGTACCCAGATCCGGTCCGAATTTGCACAGATACTTTGTCCCCCGCATTTAAATGAAGTGCAGATTGAATAGCTAAGGTATCGTCATCATCGTTACCAAATCCTGTTCCGATGTAGACATCATCCACGTACAGACCTATGGACAGACTACCACCCCACACAACGCCCGAAAATGAAAAGTAATAAGTTCCTGGTAGTGGGGCCGTGAATATTCCAGATGCTAAATCCATGGCACCTCCAGTGTTCAGCCTTTCCAACTCGAACGGAATTGGAACATTCTGCCAACTGTTACTAGTGTTTCTCTGAACGTAGAAGTAGACCGGCGATGATTTGACGTCGACGTACCCGATTCTCGTTTGGAAACCTATTTAAAATACACAAAAGCCCAACCAAAAGCCTTCAGTGACAAGGCTTTACTGTACCGCCCCAAGATACACGTATATCTCATCTTATAGTAAAACGGCCGTTAAGGTTAAGGTTTAAGAGGGCTTAACCGCTTTGGTAGCCATAGGCTAGTGTTGTTTAACTTGTTTCTTTATCATACCTGAATCACTTGGCAGTTTGGTAAAGTCGCAGTAAACGGATTCAACTTGGGTCGAACCCATCACCGAATACAATCCGCTGAGTGAATGTCCAATTCGCCACAAATCTGTGCAAGATTTGGGCATTCCACTGACGAATACTTGTCCACTGCACTCGAATCTGCCCAGCGTGTGGACTCCAGAAGAGGTTTCAAGTTGAGTCCGACCAAAATTTAGACGAGTGATTGGCAAATAATTCTTGTTCGTGATGACTCCTTAAACATTTTAAAGGTATATGAGATACATTATTAATAGTCATTTCACTTAATATAATGCAAGCTCCGTCTAGGAAGATTCATTTTATTGATGTGATGGCTTATTGACTTACCAATGTCAGTTAGTGGAACAGGTACGTTCGAGTCGCAGTTGCACGTCTTAGTTGCTTCGTCAGCGCAATTATGGTTGATCCCGCACTGACAGGTGTGAACATCTGCGTTGTTACCAGCCCAAAAGGTTTGCGATTGTCCTTTATTGTCATTCCACCACGCGTAAGTGATACCATTCAGCTCTAAAGGTGCGTAGTTGCAATCGTACTGATGTAAAAACAAAAATTAAATTTCCACTATTTACAAATTATTAATTGTAATGAATTTAAGCTGCTGAGTCTTTATTGAATATACTTGAATGGACTGGTGACATTCGCTAGACAGCTCAGCCAACGCGTTCATTTGCCTCATAGTCGCATTGTAATTGATGGATCGTGAGTAACAACCAGGATCGGCGCAGTGACCGACGTCAATCGACGCTTCGCTGTCGTGCATTACCGAAGTGAATCCTGTTTATTAAGGCAATGATGGAATAGTGCTTTAAATCAATGTAACGTTTTATATGATTATTTAAGTCTTATAGGCCTAGGTTTCACCTTTAGTCATGTCACAGTAAACGTAGATGGGGTCGTCTCCAATTCCTTGTCCGTCGGGGTCTATCCAGTGCATCCCGGAACTAAGCGAAGGATCTGCCGCGCGGAGTTCTCGACATGTTCGAAAGAACATGCTCTTTCCGACTGCTGTTGATTGTTCTTTCATTGCAAAACTATTATTCGGAATAGATTGAAAATTCTTTTGTCTATCATTCTGGAAGGCGATGAGAAGCGATTCTTGTTGCTGAACCGTCGCTTTTAATCGAATCAATTCAAATTCTTGTTTCTGGACTTTTTGTTCCAGCGCCTCGAACTGAGTATCTTTAGTGGCCAAAGCGCTCTTGATCTTGTCCTTTTTATTAAAAAATTAATTAAAGTAGATTGAATAGATATTAAATACTTGTTTAGACATTTGTAGGTGGATTATAACACAGAAATTGGAAAAATTAATATAATTGGTTGGTTCCTTACATAGTTCTCAGTTAGTTGTTGAACTCGATCCTCCAAAGAAAGACCTTTGATCGTCGAACAGGACGAAAGCAAAACCAACAAAGTTAGTTGGATGAGTAAAATTGATGTTGTAGGCAAGAAACGAGCCATTGTTAATACTCGTTTAACGCAACAGTTTTCAATTTTTCGTGTGATTTTTACTTTGAGAGTGCGAAGCGCATTTTATATGAAAAATAGGAAAAAAGGGGCGGTCTCATCGTTGTAGACGCGATCTAAAACTTTTAAAAAGGAATGGGTCGTCAAAACGAAAGGAATACATTGATCTCTATAAAGATACGCCAGCACAACTAATCCATTTGCCCTTTCCGTTGTTTATTTACAGCACAACACAAAACATCTACAACGATGGCTTAGCTGTTATTCCATATCAATGTTGGGTAGCCTAAGTCGAACGAGATACGAAAAGGTTAACATGACATGACTATTTTTTTCTTATTTGAAAATGTCAGTTTGTGGGCTCGTAAATTATACTAAGCCGTTTGACAAAGCAATTTCGCAGATTAAAATTACATCAAAGCCATTGCGAGAAAACGTTGGTCGGCGCAGCAGATTTTTCTCGAGAAAACCAGTCCAATCAACTGCTTGCATGGATAAATGTATTTAATTAAATCAAGAGGGAAGAGCAATTTATGAAGTAGACTACAAAATGTTTGTATGTTTGGTAAGCATCTAAATAATGATTAGGGACAATTTTCAAACAAAGCAGGATCCATATCGTAATAGTAGGTATTGCTACTATTGCATTTCACATAAGGATGAGGCATGTCGGGTTGACGGACTAGCCAGGCTATATCACAGCCGCAGACGAATGGATTGTCGTCTTCAGATGCGTATTAATAATATCCATTTATATTTGCAGTAGAAATCGTCAATCGCGCGTTAAGGGCCGGCGTAAAATAAGATGTATAGATATAATCGACAGTAGAATAGAATTTGTTAGGTAAAATAGGCTAGCACTAGGGTTTTGTTCTTACTCACCTAGACCGGTTAATGGTGCGTTGGTTTCGATCAGTTCTTTAAATACGTCTTCCTCAAATAGTTCCAAAAGATTACCATAAAAACTAATCGGATAACCCGTAATTCCTAGTGTATACACCGATGTGGATCAGTGGATGCAATAAAGGAATCAAAAATGCATGTGAACAGGGAGAAATAAGATAACCAGTTCACTCAATAATTACTTGTTATTAAAGAAGTACTGTACCTTGAAAAGTGTATGGTTCTATGGTCTTTATTTGATTGAAATTCAGGTTAATTTGATGTGGTTGGCGTGATTCAGCTGGGAAACTGAAAGACGATTTTGTAAGTGCTTGAATTTGATTAGCATGCAACTGGAGATTGATGCGCCAATCTTGGTTCCCTCCGTTAGGAAACAAACCAATATACTTTGGAACTCTCGTTATTTCAGTATAAATAAATCGTATCAATACGCTGGATGAACTATAATTAGGTGACGGATTCGTCAAATAAGTTGTACTCCTTGAGAGAGGCCCCACAATATTGTCGGCGGCTTCATCGTTGAGATCACTGCTGACTATCTCAAGATTAGACACCCTGGAGACGGATAGACCCAATACTGGAGATGTGATCTTATTCAAGCCAGTGCATTCGTATAAACCTAACCAACTGAGCGATGGCATTGGTGGCAAACTTTGTATCGCCATTATGTCTTTACTGCCCGAAATAACTAAATACTCTAGAGCAGTGAACTCGTTCAGGAAGTAAACATTTGCTTGCAGTCTCATGTCCCAGTAGAGGATGCGAAGCTCAGTGGCGTAACCACGCGAATTTCGGAAGGCCAACGGCCGAATAACCAACAACGGAGGGTAAGACGAATTCGAAGGCGATCGCAATTCGATGTTCTTAACGCGTTTGTTGCCCAAAAAATCGTCCGGTAATACAAAAGATTTTGTCGATGAAGTGGTTACCAGGCTAAATCGAAATATTTCCGCTTCAGTAGTTCTATTGAAAACGGCTTGAATTTCTGGAATGGAAATGTCGGTGCAGGTAATTTCAAAAGTATTGTCGCCATAGTCGTAACAGTAACACGGAGCGTAATCTTCACATGTGCTGCGCTGCTCTGAAACCCGTTCAAGCTCACCTACATTTTGATCGGATTGGATGATGACGGACATGCAAGTCATCTAATGAAAACCATTTTAAATGAAACGCTCATAACGACAATGTATATATGTAATTTAAGAAATATTTTAGAATAATGAAACTCACCATCAAAAAAAAGAAACTAACGCGAAATCCACTCATGAAGGCCATCATACTGCAGTGACAGCAGGGACTGCGTTCGTTCAATGTTAATTTTATATCTTTGCTTTTGTTTAATTAATTTTTTTACTAGGTGTGCTGGCTATGACAATAGGAGATAAAATTACAAGATTTCTATCGTAAATGCTTTTTAGTTTACTTAAAAAATGAAAGTGTTTTCCACAGTTTCGTAACTGTCGAACGGATGTCTCGTATCCTTGACTATTGACTATTGAAAATCTGTTACAATGCTTTATGCCTTTATTGGAGCCGCGTAGCAGAACAATAAACTTCAACCAACCGCAATCTTGTGTGATTTTTACTTAGACAGGGCGAAGCGCATTTTATATGTGAAATAGAAAAAAGGGGGCGGTCACGTTGTAGAAGCCTTCAAACTGGATAATAAAGTAATAGGTCATAACGAAGGAATACATTGGTTTCTATATAAAGATAGGCTACAACTAATCCATTTGCCCTTTCTGTTTTTTATCGACAGCACGACGCAAAACATCATCGGCAATAAAGCCAATAATGACTTGCTGTTATTCTACACCAATGCTGCATAGCTTAATGCGTATGGTGAGATAAGAAAAGGTTAACATGACGTGACTATTTTTCTTTTTGAAATGTCAGTTTGTTTTGGCACTATTATATTCTCTACAACTGCTAGCGCTTGGTCGAACGCGCTTGAAAACAGCAGATTTTGGAACGTACAGGGCGTGGATGGCATTATTTGTGTCGAATTATTATTAGCATTAATCGTTTTATGTTGAATCGTACATGCATGAAACAGATTTCATAGTATTATAGATTGTAATATCTTACGAATGAAACCTATATGAAATTTGTTTTCCTTTAAAATTTTGTGCGTGCTACGCTGGTCTTCATTAGTAGTAGGCTACGCTTCTGTTGTCCAAGCGGTCATGCAATCGTACTGTTTTGGACAAAACGAAATGGAGCTACCATCTTAAATAGGCTGCCTTAGGCTACTATATACTAAATTAACTATTTTGGATTATGGATTTTGTGCACTTAGGCTATTTTAATGGCCTGGTGGCATTCAGCCGATATTAGTTTACTCAGCTCACCAGTTTGCCTGATGCTCGCGTAGTAAGTGATTTTCCTGGAATAACAACCGGGGTTGGCACAGTGGCCCATAGCCCTATCCATCGTTGATTCACTATCGTGAAGAATTGATGTTGTCCCTAGAGTTAAGTGATTTCCATTCACATTTCACGTTACATTCGCATTAAAACGACCAGCAATTATATAACTCGAATTTATAGCCGTTCTAGATATGTGGTCAGGATAATAGAAATTTGGAATATAACCTGTCGTCATGTTGTAGTGGACGTAAGTTGGGTCATCACCAACACCTTGCCCGTCTGGATCGATCCAATGTACATACCGGAAATCAGGGACGAGTTGGCTGCACGAACTTCATGACACGTTTGATGAAACACCTTCAGGTTGCGGGTGTTGTTTTCGGCACTTTTCGACAAAGATTTGACTTTGGTCTTCTGGTTCACCAATTTAAGAATTCGCAGTTCTTCCTGTTGGACTTTTTCCTCCAGTCGAATCACTTTCTCCTCAAAATTTTTGACTTGGTCCTCCATGCAGTTTTTTCTAGATGCCAATCTCGGTCAATCTTAACCAATCCTTAAGAACAATTGATTTAAACAAATAATGACTAGGCCTATACTGTTAATAACACAATTCATATCTGAGCAGCTAGACAAAGAACAAATGGCTGTTACATCGTTCTTTTCGAGCTGCTGCACTCGCTGCTCCAACGTTAGAAATTCTGCTGCACAGCAGTAACAAGTCGAAGAAACCAAAATGATAACCAACACCTGCACCTTTTTCAATTCGAATCCTGACATGTTTCTTAACAGAGAAAACTTTTCTCAATGCATTCAGAACATTCAGCACATTCAGAAACACTTTACTCGCTAACGTAAACTGTTAAGGAAGAATGAGCTTTATCTCAACGCCATTCGTATCTTTGGCGCTTCGAACGCAAGTTTTTCAACAATTGGTTTCCTATGACCTATCCTGATGGGCCCTTGGTGTATATGATTGAATCACCAAAAAGATTTGATAAGCAAGGACTGACAGATTTGACAAGGACTGACGAGATTTGAATGTAATGAAATAAGCGTAGAGCAGAGAAAATGATAACTTCTTGACATTTAATGTCAACAGGCAACTGGTGCGCTGTCTTCGCCCTCTTCGTCTCCGCTCTCCGCGGCCGATAAAACGGCTCGATCGTAGGAAACATCCCCCCTCAGGCAATATTCGTCAAAGACCCCGTAACGTTAATGGGCCCATTCGTCGAAAACTTTACCAGCTGGTTCAAGAGTAATAATTCGATAGATTCAAAGTGGTGACGTATTGCAAAGTCAGATGGATGTGATCGCTCGGATCACCGCATCCGCCAGGTTATTGGATGCAGCATGTATTATACGGCGTATCCTTATAAGTCGAACTGGCCGCAGCGATTCTCACGTCTGCTTTCTTCAATTTTACTTACTTTCAAAAGTTCAAGTTTCGTTAAATTTTTATTCTTTACTTGCACGTGTTGTAAACTTGCAAGGTTCCCACGACACAGATTATGCGTTCCAGCTGGAAGATAGTTTTAAACCGACGTCTTCTGTTATGTCTTACCACACAATTGATTCCGTAAAACTATCACTCCTCCTTATATTTTGAGAATTTCATTCAGTTTCCAAATCTTCAATAGGCCTAGGTTGTGGTGAGATCGACAATTCAATGCCACGGGTAATGGAATCAAAATGTATGTTGGCCGGTGCAGTTTTCTCTTGCGGCTTTGTGGTCAAAACGTCATTTTATTTTCAATTAGTATTACAATAATGTATTACATTATCTATAAACATCATTCTAGGGATCTCATGCATTCTCAATATTTTTCATGCAAATACTGTTTCAATAGTGAACCAAAGAACAAAGCATTTTCAAAATTTGCACTTAAAAAGCAAAATCTTCTTGGAGTAGCCAACCGATAAAATGAGTGTAATGATTGCTAGTGTCATACAACGTGCCTGGAATGAACATTTGGAGCGTTACTTTGTCTCCCGCATTCAAATGAAGCGTTGTCTGAAGAGTTAACGTGTCAAAAGGGGTCTGACTATTCCCGGCCCCGATTAAGCCGTCGTTCACAAACAGAGCAATATCTGGTGAACCGCTCACGGATATCCCGGAAAAAGAAAAGAAATATGTTCCTGGTCGTGGAGCCGTGAAAGTTCCAGACCCTAAATCCATGGCGCCACCAACGTTCAGTTTCTCTAACTGAAATGGAATCGGAATATTTGTCGTATTGAATGAGCTACTCCTCTGAACGTAAAAGTAGACAGGCGATGACTTGACATCGACGGATCCGATCCACATCTGAAAATCTTTTTTTAAAAATTTAATTAATTTATTAGTAACTTATTTTATAAAGAATGGATGTTCAATTTTTAATTTTGTATCCTAAAAATCCCACAAGAGAGGCAAGTAAAGATTTTGGCGCTTATTAATTTATGGTATATAACGTTGCATAAAATATTGCACGTTCTATAGGCTACTTACTGTTATCGCTTGGTAATTTAGCAAAGTCGCAATAAACGGATTCAACATGTTTTGATCCCATCACCGTATACAATCCACTGAGAGAATGCCCTATGCGCCACAAATCTGTGCAAGACTTTGGCATTCCACTGACGGCTATTTGTCCGCTGCACTCAAATCTGCCTAGTGTGTGTTTACCATTCGAACTTTCCAATTGAGTTCGCCCAAAGTTTAGGCGGGTGACTGGTAGGAAGTTCTTGCCAGTGACGATACCTGAGTATAAAAACGGGAATAAACAGAAGATAAAGACTTAGATTCGTAAAGGATTTCTATAGAGAAGAGTATCTAATATCCAATATAATTATTCATGTAACTAATAAATGTGCAGATCAATTGAGAAGGCATGATGACTGTTTATGTTCGTATATATTATATTACCGTCATCAGTTAGTGGAACTGGGGCAGCTGAATCGCAGTTGCATGTCGTCGAAGTATCGACACAATTCTGGTCGATGCCGCATTGGCAAGTGTGAACACTGGCGTTGTTACCCGCCCAAAAATATTGTGGATCTCCGTTTCTATCGTTCCACCAGGCGTAAGCAATGCCATTAAGCTCCAAAGGTGCAAAGTTGCAATCGTACTATTACAAAAATTAGATATTAAAAAACAGGGTTGGTTGATAGTCGTTGGAAAACATCAGAAGAGTGATAATGGCCTACTCTAATAGACTGATGGCACTCGTTGGACAACTCAGCTAACGCTCCAATCTGCCTTAGTGTCGCATCGTAATTGATAGCTCTCGAGTAGCACCCGGGTTCGGCGCAATGTCCAACATTCATGGCCGATTCACTGTCGTGCAGAACCGACGTCGAACCTGTACAATTTGTTGCAAACAAATTTCAAAAAGACTATTTAGCCTACGATACGAGTGGAAAAATTCCAGACCTGAAGCCATGTCGCAGTAAACGTAGATAGGGTCGTCTCCAACTCCCTGTCCGTCAGGGTCGATCCAGTGCATCCCGGAACTAAGCGAAGGATCCGCTGCGCGGACCTCTCGGCATGTCCGAGGAAAAAAGCTTTTTCCGCCTGTAGATTGTTCTTGAAACGCAAAATAACGTGGAAAAATTTCAGCAGAACTAGGCTGTCTTATTTCCTTGTGCAGGGCGTCAAGATTTTGTTTTTGTTGTTGGACTGTTTCTTCTAGTAGAATAACCTTCAATTCAAGCGCCTCCAATCGAGCGTTCTTTGCTGCCAAAGCGTGCGTAAGTTTAACCTTTTAATACAAAATAATTTGTGATCATAATTTATCTATATTTCAGTACTGTAATATGTAATGATGATGCATAATTTCACAATCGGTTTAAATAATGGGAAATTCTCTGTTACATAGATTTCGGTTAGTTGTTGGAGTTGCAGTCGGTCCTCCAAAGTAAAGCCCTCGGTTGTGCACGACAGAGCCAAAACCAATAAGACAACAACCTGTAAATAAAGAAAAACTGGCGTCGAGTGGCGAGCCATCGTTACCTTCTCCATCTATAAATGTCTCGCTAAACGTTTAGAATGGTTTTTTAAATAGCGTTTTATATACGATCACAGTTGCTTTTGACTGGGAAATGCGCAATTTGTAAGGATTAGGAAATAATCAAAGGGGAATTTTTAGTTTCATAAAAATAGACAAATAGTTAACATGTCCCACTTTCTTATCGGTGAAATAGAATCTTGTCGATCTTCGATCTTTGATAGGTGAATGAAATCATCATTGCCGTTTCGTATTTATCTCGTATAATAGCTTCTACTTAACACAAATGACCTCAAAAATTGTGCCAATCACGTAATAAATATGAATCGACGAGATTATAAAAAAACTTTTCTGATTTTTTAGGGCAAAACTTTATATTTTTTCTTTCGTGTTCTGGTATATTAAATGTTTCTATAGTTACGAGTATAATCGTGTTTTATATTTCGTAAATGACATGACTTTGATAATGTTTATTATGTACACAACAAGGGATTTTATTTGTACCAGGGAAGAATATTATTCTACTATTAGAGAAAATGCATAGAAACAAAATAGACAATCACTTTTTTTCTGATTTCTGATTTCATGCTGCAGCATGAAATGTATTTAGTGCATGCACAAAATACAAACGTCATACTTATTGGACCAATCATCACTCAACAACAATGGAATAATGTATAGATGTTAGGCTTGGAAAAGTAATAGTCAATTGACAGTTGCACGTTAGAAAAATATTTAATGCATAATTGTTGATGTCGCACTTGCAAGTGATAGCATGCGTAGTATATACGTAGACGTTAGAGCTGGTGCCCAACCAGAAGGTCTGCAGTTCTCTGTTCTGTTCATATTACGATTGTAATATGGAACTAACCAAGGGCCTAAGCAAACGTATTTACTGTAGAAGGATAAGTAAGCTGACATAAAGAGCGGGAAACTGACACTGCTGTTGAATAATATGATCGAAGTTCTCATTTTCCACTCATGTCATCTATTTGTCTTATTCCTAAATTGCTGGTATCTATTTTTGTAATAACGATGTCATTTTATGTGTTTTGTACAACACCACCCACAACCAACACTGTGGTCATCTTTTCTTTTGACGGCGAATTTTCTTCTTTTCATTTGTTCACCATTCAAGGTGCTTGTGACCGCTAGATGAAGACAATGTATAGTTCGAAATTGACACCTAGATAGCGCACATGCACGTAAACATTGGACGACTTGAGTGTTGGTAAAATGCAGAAAACTGAAAACAGAAAGCAGAAAAGTAAATTACAGAAATCGGTGACAGAAACGCCCGATAGTTAAAATCGATTTCTGTGAATTACCCGAGAGCAGAAATGAGCAGAAACTTGTTCACCAGGGGCGCTAGCTTTTGTTGTTGCCTAGCTTTTTCCTGTGGAAGTCGGTGCTGGTTATCTTAGCAATTGCCTACTGGTCATTGACTTTTTATCATGTACATACAAAAATATTCCAGCAAATCAGAAATAAATCCACTTCGTGCTGGACCTTCAGGATTAGTTTGTTATTTGGTTTGTTATTTAAAATTTGATGAAGAAGAGGAATTAATAATGATTTTGTTGTCAAGTCCGGTCGTTGAATAGCTCTAGTTTCCATTTTTCAGGTAAACTCTTGGGAGGATAATGAAAAATGTTATTCTTTTTCCCTGAGGGTAGTATACGTAGTATACTCCAGAAGGCTCTAAAGTAATAATAGGGCTGTGTACGGGTGTTGTCTGCTACTGCTACCCCTCCCTCTCCACTGCTTTGAACTGGGTTCTCAGAACCTTTAATTCCAGTTTCGTTTTAATTTATAGAAAACTAAACTACTGCATCATTTTTCCTGAAATTTTTTGTAGACACTTTTTGTTATTTGTCGGAGCGTTTAGGCTAGTTTCGGTTCGATTGGTACTACTTTATTTTTATTGGTTTTGTGCGGATTTAATTAATAGTCGCTGGGCACTTAGGACAACCACAACAAAAGTAGTAAGAGACATTTTGTGATTGTTGTCATTTTGCGTCAAAGGGAAATTGAATCTTTGTTTAGAGTGTAGAATGAGGCCATGTAAGTCAGTATTTTACACGGAAATGGGCAATCAAATACTTTTTGTAATGTTTTAGTTTCTTTCAGGTGACCGTTCACTACTTATTTGAATAGAACACATTATAGCTGGAGTGATGGTTTCACATTCTTTTTTCAAAGTTAATGTGTTTGTTTCTTTTCAGGTGACCGTTCACTACTTATTTGATTTTGTTGGACACACTATAGCTGGAGTGGTTTCGCATCCCTTTTTCTAAATTTATGTGCTAAGTTTCTTTTCTGGTGACCGTTCACTACCTATTAGATTTTGTTGGACACATTATAGCTGGAGTGGTTAATTCGCATTCCTTTTTCTAAATTTATGTGCCAAGTTTCTTTTTCAGGTGACCGTTCACTACTTATTGGATTTTGTTGGACACATTATAGCTGGAGTGGTTTTTCATTCCTTTTCCTAAATTTATGTGCTAAGTTTCTTTTCAGGTGACCGTTCACTACTTATTTGAAAGGAAACATAGCTAGAGTGGTTTCACATCCTTTTCCTAAATTAATGTGTTTTTTGACAAAATTATGTGACTTTTCACAACTCGCAATAGGTTGCAAGCAGTCCATTGCAATCCTGATTGTCAACAGTTTGATGTAGCCTTGATCGGCAACCCTTATAATGGAATGAAATCACACATTTTTAGTTCTATTTACACAAATTTGATTTATGGTCGAATTATGTAGAATGTTGTATGATTATGTAACTTGAGGTAACTTGTGTACCTATGTTATTGTCCACAATGAATCAAATTACTTAGTCTTAATCTCGAGTTTCAACAGTTTGAGTTCTTTATTCAACCCAAACAGCCAAATTATTTTTTTGGTTTGAGTACTATCCAAAGAATGTATTTTGAGGGTATAAATGTCGATGATTTAGGACGGTACACTTAGGACACGCAAAAAAGACTTGATTTTAAGTTAGAATATGTTGTTTCTAACTCAATTTACATCATATAGATGATAATTACGATATTCGTAGTCGTTTAAATATTTGGTTTTGGCCATTTATTTTGTTTTTGGCTTGCTGGAAAGTAGCCTCTGGCCGGCCGGCTCTCTCCTCTCTTCCACCGCTGAGGTCTCCCCCTTTTTTCCGTACCAAGTCCGCATCTCGCTTCCCGGAAACAAGTTTAGATTCAAAGGCCCTTTATTGCTATCTTATGTTTTGATTAGAATTACATTGTCTTAGACGACATAATTTGCTTGAAAGAGACGCATCGAACGGCGTTTAATTCTCCAAAATGAGACTAAGTGTGGTAACGTTAAACTCAAAGAATCTTTTTCTTATACAGTCCGGCTCCACAAAGCGGGAGCCCTACATTGGGGGAAATCCAGCAAAGCGGGAAGGGGTGGGGCTTGCACCTCCGTTCCCCCTTCCGACATTGTTTCTTGTATCTCGAAGCGCGCGCTTTAAATTTTCGTTTCCGCTATATCTATATCGCTGCACTATATACCTTCATATAGTACTAGGCTATATACGAACTTAAATAATTTTACGAATATAATCGGGGCTATATTGCATCGCCGGTATAAACTTTTACCGCAATGAACACATGAAATCGGACCAAGAGGGATTGTTTAGTCACAAGTGGAAAAGTGGTTTGAATTCTAGTTAGCCTACAAACCAATTCCAATTAAGGTTCTTTTTTTGACTTAGGTTATCAATCAGATTCCTTTAATAGTTCCTCGCCCCAGTCATTTGATGCAGTTGAGAAAGTATTGGAGTGTTCTCGCAATATGGTAGAAGTTGCAAAAGTAAATGACTTTATAACATAAGCCGGGTTCCGCAACCAATCGGTTTAGTACCAAGGTCACCGCTGGCCCTATCCCCTAATACTCCCATTAATTGCCGAACCGCGCTAATGCTTATCTTATGGAGTCGACAAAGAGGGAAAGCTCACAAAGCGGGAAGGCCTCCCCCTCGCACCACTCGTCCCGCTTTGTGGAGCGGCCCTGTAACGTTACATGCACTTTTTTGCAGAGCGCTCTTTTTTAGAGTGCTTGCGCTCGTTATCAATTTTAAAAAACTCAGAGCGTGTTGTTGACACATCGTATCATAATAAACCATTTTTATAAGAGAGAAAGGCGCGGAATGGGTCTTTGGCAAATATTTAATTTTGTGGATGGCGAGAAAAGAGTTTACATAAAGTGAAAAGGATCGTTGCAGTTTCACATGATACACCTAGTCCGATTTCGAAAAACAAAACGTCGTTCAATGCGTCATGTTCAGGCGAATCGTTTCGTGTAAGACAGTTTCATTTTAATTAAAACGAAAGACAGCAAAAATGCCTTAAAACAGAAGAACAGCCAAAATAGAACTTATAAATCCATTAAATACCATAATTTTCTTCTGGTTGATGGAAATTGAGTTAGCAATCGTATAAACTAACTCAGAACCAAGTTTTGATTTTAGCTTTCCTAAATGTACCGTTCTAAACCGTTGGGTCATTAAGACGCGTCCTTAATGTACTGTCCTTAAGGCAAAATGACCGGCATTTTATACGAGGTCGCAGTTTAAAATTATAAAAATATTAAAAATTATAAATCAAACACACACAGTATTTGAATTAAATTTTCAAATACAAAACATTGAAATAGTTTCGTAACCAAAATACCCGAAGGAGCACCGGAACGGGTCTTGTATTCAATTTATTTTGTTATCAAACACCGCATAGGAATACTCGATCATATTTAATTGTGTTTTCAGTTTAATCGGTCGGTGAATATGAAATACGAAGATTACTGTCGTTCTCTTAAAATAGTACTCTAAAAGTAGGGAACATTTTGCCGCTAGGCGGCATGTTGAGCGGTGGGGGGAGGGTGGTGGAAAGTGGGTGGAGAAGAGGGGTTGTGGGTGTTGAGTTGAGTTGAGTTGAGTTTTTTATAGTGCCCCTCTCGCAGTCCTGTGGGGGACAGGGAGAGTTTTTGTGGGTCGAGACTACGACCCCTGCGCACTGCCCAGTGGAGAAAAAGAAAGGAAATATGATCGGAAATGGTGTGTTTAAGGGGAAGGGGGGATGGAGAAGGGAGACAAAAGAATGAAAATGAATTGCGGGAGGATTAACAATAATAATGAAAAGTGACAAATGCAGAGCAGAGGAGGGAGACCATCGGGAGGAGCAGAAGAACTATCAGGGAGGAGAGTTTGCAGTGTTGCCAAATAGATGTAAAGCCAGTGAGGGAGTACAAAAATAAAGGAAAAATTGTAATGATTGGGGTGCTAGAAAGTAATGGGCATAGAAACAGAATCGAGAGGAGTAGGATTGAGCAGGGTGGAAATGTAGTGAATTCAGACTCTAGATATCAGTTCGCTGGTCACCAAGAATCTCACAAGGAGATCCCGAAGACGGAATTGATTTGCCGACAATAAAGAAGAATTGAAACCCAGAACATTAGCGAGAGTAGGCTCTTCTCCACGAGCCCCCAGCCATTGAAGGAGAGGAGTGCGGAGGGTATTGTGTGTGGGACATTCAAAGAGGATGTGGTGAGCGTCCTCAACCGCGTTGCAATCATGAAGACAGACGGGTGAAATCGTCGGGTCGAGTTTATTCTGAAAATAGTTCAAGTGATTATGCCCACTTCGTAGCCTGTGCAGGGCCCTATTGACTATGCGAGAAGAACAATAATGCCAGGGCAGGGCACCAAAAAGGTGGCGACCCGTTACATTGAACCTACCGTTGCCCGCTGCAAGTAAAGGGTCAATAAGATCGCGCCTCCAGGGGTTGTGGGTGTTCTTCTTATATCTCTTGGATTGAGGCGCGAGTAAAAGGAATACAAGTTTCTTTAGATCTCTGTCTATTCAAAAGACTGACTGACGTTTCCACTCGTGTGCCGGCGTTACCAGCTCACAGGATCAACATCCCCCCTCTCAAAACAAAAGAAAAAAAATGGGTAGGGCAATAATTTCGGGGAGACACTGACATTGAACAATATAGACATTCAATTTTAGATCTTGTTTGGCCGGTTGCGTGAAATCTCGCGTAGTCTATGCGCCCGTTGTCCCTTTTCGGTCTATGCGGAACTTCCGTCTTCTGGTTGGCTTCTTGATCCGGCTGTTGTTTTGACTCGGCTGCTGGATAGAGGTAGATCTGGTTTCGTTCTAGGATGGCCCCGTTGTCCAATTTGACTCTGTAGCGCCTGTCCCAAATTAATTCTATGATTCTTCCAGACTGTGTTGTTGTTCGCTGGCCATAGGGGGCAACTCGTACTCGTTGACCCACTCGCATCTGACTAAGTGGCTTTGCGGTTTTGTCATGCGATTTTGCTTGGGCCTGCCTGGCCTTCTGGATCTCCCTCCGAAACTTTGTGACCTCCTGTTGGCGTCAACATTTTCCTCAGGGTAGGCAGGCTGGTTCTCGTGTTCCGACCGAACATTCTCTCTGCCGGGCTGAATCCGATGGCTTTGGATGGTGTGTTTCTGAATTCCAGTAATACTTTCCAGAAATCCTGCTTATTTACGTCACATTTTTTCAGGATATTTTTCGCAATTTTCACACTGGACTCAGCCATTCCATTCGACTGTGGTCTTGCGGGTGATGTAAGTTTTAGCCGGAATTCCCATTATTTTGCTAGGCGGAATAACTCGTGATTGGCGAATTGTGGCCCGCCGTCTGCGACTAGTGTTTCTGGAATTCCGTTTCTTGCAAAATGTTTCTTCAATTTGCTGATGATGACGCTGGCGGTTGTGTTGCTCCGCAGTTCATCTACTTCGAAAAAATTTGAGAAATAGTCGGTAGTAATGAGGTAATTTCGGTTTTTCCACTGGAATAGGTCCGCTCCGACTCGTTGGTAAGGAT
Source organism: Ceriodaphnia dubia (assembly GCA_022539655.2). Lineage (NCBI taxonomy): Eukaryota > Metazoa > Arthropoda > Branchiopoda > Diplostraca > Daphniidae > Ceriodaphnia > Ceriodaphnia dubia. The sequence goes on from JAKUCG020000082.1 coordinate 2,092,946, forward strand.
AGTGTGGTATCGGGTGCTGCTTAAGCGGTTCTTTTTGATTTGCCGGTTTGTAGCGAAGACACGCGTCGCATTCACTGATCTTCTTCTCGATATCTTTGCGGATGCCGGGCAAGTAGATTGTTTTCTTACTTCTTGCAATCGTTCTCTCTAGCCCAAGGTGCGGTCCGTGTAGTCGCTCGAGCATGTTGTTTCGCAGCTCTTTTGGGATGACTATCCTGTCGCCTCTTCTTACGATTCCGTTTTCCGTGGCAAGTTCGGCTCTCACTGGAAAATATTCTTGAATTTCCAAAGGAACACTTTTGATCGATTTTGGCCATCCTCGCTGAATCGTTTCTTTGAGGGTCTTTATTTCCCCCCGTTCGCTTGCGGTTGTTATTTTTGCCATGGAGTCTGGCGATATAGCTATTTCTTGTAAACTGTTGACACATTCGGGTCCCATTTCCTCCTCTTCAGTTGCCTCTTGCTGTATGGGCGCCCGGCTCAGAGCATCTGCTATCACTTGGTTTCGTCCTGGTTCGTAGTTTACGCTATAGTTGAACTGCTGAATGGCCATCAGCATCCTTTGCAATCTCTCCGGCGTGTCCATCAGGGGTTTGTCCACGATTGTTTTAAGCGACTGGTGATCCGAGATAACTTGAATGTGTCTGCCGTAGGTGTAGTCGTGGAATCTGGTCAGCCCAAACACAATCGCCAACATTTCCTTCTCGATCGGTGCGTAATTTTTCTCCGCCGGCGAGAGGGAGCGTGATGCATATGCTTTCTACCGGTTGTCTTTCTTGCATGAGGGTTGCTCCTAGTCCTTGGTCGCTGGCGTCAATTCTGAGTTCTGTGGGCTTCTTCTCGTCGAAATACCGCAAAAGCGTCGCCTCGCCGATAATCTTCTTGATTCTGTTGAATGCCTCTTCGTGATGTGGTTGCCACGCCCACGCCATGTCTTTCCTTCGTAGTTGGTTCAACGGTTCACTTTCTTCGGCTAGCTTTGGGCAGAATTTTTCTAAATAGTTCACCATTCCCATCCACCGCCCCAGCTCCTTGATCGATTGTGGTGTGGGAAAAAGGCGGATGGCTTCTATCTTTCTGGGATCTGGCTGCACACCTTTGTCGCTTATGACATGGTCCATGTACGTCGCCTTGTCTACTGCAAACTTGCCTTTTTCCAGGTTTAGTCTTATGTTGAGATCTTTCATTCGGTTAAGAAAAGTTTTGAGATTCTTCCTGTGCGACTTCCGTACCTCTTCCGCCGTCTCTCCCTCTCCAAACACAACGAAGTCGTCGACGATCACCTCAACACCTTGTAGTCCTTCAATTGCTTCTTTCATTTTTCTCTGCATGATCTCCTGGCTTGGACTGGTTCCCATGCCCATTCTCAGGTACAAGCGGAAGCGACCAATAGGGGTGCCGAAGGTTAGTAGTCTGGATGTTTCTTCGTCAAGTTCACATTGCCAAAACCCTTTTCTTGCGTCCAGGATTGTAAATAGTCTTGCTCTGGAATGATTCGGCAAGATTTCTTCAAATGTTGGAATGCGAAAATACGCCCGTTTTAGAACCTTGTTCAGTGGTCGAGGATCAATTTAGACTCGGATCGCTCTGTCTGGTTTCTTGACGACCACTAACCCATGTAGCCAGTCCGTTGGTTCAGTTACTGGCGTGATGACTCCTGTCTCCACCATATCCTTGATTTATTTTTTTAACGGCTCCTGTACCGCTAACGGGACGTTGCGAATGGGTACACGAACAGGATTTGCTCCAGGCTCTACTTCAAATTTAATTTTCCTGACATGCACCCCAGCTTCTCGTCAGAAAACTTCTGCATGGTCGAGCAGTAGCTTCTTGATAGTCTGGTCCTCCATGTTGATTTCCTCAATCTTAGGGATGGCAACCTAGTTTTTTCTGAAACTAGGTAAAGTAAAGTAAAAAAAATGTTTTACCACAAAATCGGTAAAGTAAAGTTACCTAGTTTCTCTGATACCTAGTTTTTACCTAGTTTTACTGAGTTTAGTTAAACTAGGTAATACTAGGTTTAAAAAATTTTACTATGTAAAGTAAAGTAAAGTTACCTAGTTGGCAAAAAAACTAGGTAAACTAGGTGAACTAGGTAAAGTAACTGAGTATTGCCATCACAAGCCAGCATCAGCACCTCCCTCGTAGGCAGACCGGTGAAATGTGGCTAGTCCCATTTTTCTCCATACTTTCCATGGATAGGATTGCTTTTGTTGTTCCTTCAACGACGTAGAAGTCCCGTTCAAATATCTTTTTTGGCGATCTCGGGTTTTTGATCTACAGCCGAATAATCCCTTATGGTTTCATATGGGCGTCGTTGTAGACTCGTAACGTGCACGCCGTGGGCCGGATGTAGCTTTCCATTCCGATGATCTTTTCTGCCGGGATACAGTTGCAAGTGGCCCCAGAGTCCAGCTGGAATACTACTGACCGGTCTCTTTCTCCGTTGCTGTCGCGGATGATCATTCTTGCCAACAGCCGCTGGTATTTCTTAGTCTTGTTCAGCTTTGTTGGGAGGTGGTTGGTTTCCATCACCTGATCTTCGATGCTGAGAGCCCAGTAATCTTCTTCAATTAGCTCAACCTTTTCTTCTTCTTCTTCGTCCGATATCTCATTGACTCCTCGTCTTCATTGGGAACGTCTTTCTCGACAACAAGAAGCGAAGTGATTTTTTCGACCGCAATTGGTGCACTCCTTCCCGTAGGCTGGGCAATATCGTGCTCCCCAAACGTGTAATTTTCCACAGAACTTGCATCGTCTTGCTTTATTTTCTCCGTTTCGATCGCCGTTCTGTCTACCTTTCTCTTTCATCTGGTTGTCATCGGGTGCAGCTTTGTTGTCTGCTTCAATCGCTTCTGACTGCTTTCGTGATGCCTCCGCTGCCCTGCTTGTGTTGATGGCCTTTGGCAAATCTAGCTTCTCATTCCTGAGTAATTTCTCTCGAAGTTGTGAGTCTTGCACACCAACAACTATGACTTGCATGATGAGCCTGTCCTTTGTCACAGTCTCTAGTTCGCACTTGCTAGCCATCTTCTTTAGTTCAATGAGGTTTTTGTCAAAAGTCTCCCCAACTTCCTGTTTGCGGGTGAGGAATTTGTGAGTGTCTAGAATTGTGTTCTTCTGTGGCTTGCAATATTCTTCTAGTATATCTAGTTCGTCTTCCCAGGATCTTTGGTCATCATCATCTTCTAGTGTGGCATCAAGAATTGCTCGACCTTCTTTACCGATGTGGTACCTGGGTAGTGCCTTCTTTCTCTTTAATGTACATTTCCATTGTCAGCTAGCTCAAGATATAGCTCAATTTCTTGTCTCCATTCTCGCCATGATTCTGCCAGATTTGGCTCTTCAAAATTCACGATTGACGGTGGAGTAATATTCGTCGCCCTGTTGCTGACTGACAAGGAATTTTACTAAGCCTGGATAAATAACCTGAAATTGTATACTTATGCACTTTTAGGAACGTGGCTATTCGACTTGTGTTAGACCACTTCTGACGCCATGTTCTTCTTATATCTCTAGGATTGAGACGCGAGTAAAAGGAATACAAGTTGCTTTAGATCTCTGTCTATTCAAAAGACTGACTGACGTTTCCACTCGTCTGTCGGCGTTGCCAGCTCACAGGCCACATAATAACCGCCGGAGGCGTTTTCCAATAAAGTTTTAGAACTCGGTTTGGGAAACGGCGTAAATGCCTATAGAACCTGAAGGATAGGAATCTTTCAGGGATAAATGTATATATCCAATTCTCTCATTTTAAAACTGTACTGAGCTCTGCGTATATGCGAAATACAAAAACCGCGGGAATAACGGCATTTTTAAAAATTTTGGTTTGCGAGCCGGCCATTATTATGACTTAAACTTGGGGAGGGTATGTTAAAAAAAATTACTACCTACTGCTACCACTACTACTCGTTTAGGGTAAGGACAAGAAAACACATTCTGGAGATCATTTGCTACCGCATTTCATACCGGCCATTTGAGTGCAATTTGGTTCTTTGTTGGTGTATGATGTCGAGTTTAGCTGTGAACATTGAAAGATTTTTTACGACGCTTGAGGTTTCGGGAAACGCATTAATAGATTCAGTAGGTGGTTTCGCTTATGACTATGAGTGGAAGGATGAAAAAAAGAAATGTAAGCTAATCAATATCTCGTTAATAAACAATAAACACTAAATCTAAAATTTCATTATTTAAATCTTCAGTAGATTCGAGTGCAGATAATTATCTTGGAGGAGTAGTGGCACGTATAAGTTTAAACTGAATGATGGGCGGAAAGGAACAAAATTCTACTTCGATGCGATTACTGGGAAAGACGTCAACGGAAAGGATACTTTTAGCATGATGAAAGAGAAGAATGGTGGAGTCACGTCTATCTGGGCTTTCGATGCTAACGCCGGACCTCTCACTATGGCGCTAGTGTCGTTCCTTGCTAGGCCGAGCCCTCTTATGGCTCTAACACACGGGCGGAGATTTCAACTTAAAATTAAGCTATTATAGGTGTAAAATGAGGGAAAATAGCTCAACTAAAGTGAAACAGATTGAATCAAGCAATTTTCTGTAATAAAGAAACAAGACTTTTTATGATGAAAATTTCTGGAAAAACAGGTTAAAACAATATTGCGCTCCGCATTGGCATAGGGTTGCTGTTTAGGAAACTTTGTTGAAAACAAGGGGAAATGTCTTCTTGGTTTAAACTTTTAAAAGTTTCCGTTTTTGCGTTGATCTCTGTACGTGGGGTTGGTGAATTTCTTATTCCAGTATTTCATTAGGATTCTTTCTTTTCCATTACTATTTGATTATCGGGAACACCCATTTCGTTATTTTTGTAACCGTGTCAAGCATGTTTTGGGTTCTTGAACATTTTGTTTTTCTTTACAGCTTTAAATTTAGTTAATCAAATCATTGCTGATATGGTCTTTTGTTGAATTGGACATCCCAATGAACAACAAGTGATATGCTTAAAGCATCGATCAATGAGTAGTTGATCGTGCATACATTGAACATAGCCCGAATTGCAACCCCTGACGAAACGTAGTGTTGGAGCCATCCTAATAAAACCGAGTGCAATTACGTATTTAAAATAATCAAATCTAACGTGGAAAGAGAAACTAGAAAAAAAATCCATACTTAAACGGTTCAAATTTGCATTCAAACCGTCAAAATTGTCCTGGCTGCTAAACAGCAACCCTATTTTCATGCGGAGCGCAATATTGTTTGATCCAGTTTTTCCAGTATTTTAAACATAAAATGTAATGTTTTTTTTTAAATTCCAGAACATAAAAAAATTCCGTCTGATATGGTTTTGTTGAGCTATTTTTCCTCATTTAACACTTATAATATCTTAATTCTAAGTTGAAATCTCCGCCCGTGTGCTAGAGCCATAAGAGGGGTCGGCCTAGCAAGAAACGACACTAGCGCCATAGTGAGAGGTCCGGCGTTAGCATCGGGTTTCTGAACGGCGGCTTATGGCCGTTACTCCACCATTCATCTCATACATCATTCTTTTAGTAAACATTTCGAAAGACTGGTAATCAACATCCTGATTTCCCTAAGAAAGTCGTTGGTCAGTATGATGGGGATGAAAAAATTGCTATTAAGTTGCCGCATGGAAATGCAGTTCACCCCCAAGCAACAAGTTGACCATTCTCTGCTACTGCAAACTCGGTCAAACGACAGTTGGAAGAAGCATTTGGGACTCCTGCTAAGGTCTACAGCGATGCGCTTCGCAACGAACCGAAAGAACTAAAACTTCAGGCGACCCAAGCACCTCGCAACCTGGAGCAAGTTCAAAATTTGAAGAAACGATTTCAACAAAAGCTTCACTTGTCAAGGGATGCAATTCACAATCTTGTAGAATTGGCGCACGATACCGGCTTCATTCACGATATAGTGTTGTATCCGGACCTTTTAGTTCTTGGTTATGATGAAGAAACTGTCAAAGTTCTTCTGGCACTACTTAACCGTACGGATTTGCCAGCATCGATTGGAATGTACTACGACACTACGTTCAATCTAGGCGATTTCTTTCTCTCCGTCGTATCCTTTACTGAACAAGAGTTTGATCTGGCCCCAACAATTCCGGTTTTCTACATGCTACACGAGAGGAAGACTCAAGAAACGCGTGATTTTTTTTGGTGAAAGATTACAGAGAAAATCATGCCTCAGTTAACAAAAGCGAAGAACCGTTACATTGTCACAGATGAGGAAACGGCAATTGTCAGTGCTCTCAATACCTTTCTACCAAACATACCAGTTTACCGCTGTTGGAATCACGTTCTCATGAACGTATAAAAAAAAGTTTTGGAGCTGTCGATAGAAAATGTTAATGAGTATGTTGACGACGTGAAAAGTCTTTTGAAAGAAAATAGCTTATTTTTATTTAAGATTGTCAGAACCGCCTCAAGCCTAACCTTATCAACTGAAATAAAGTAAGAAAACATTGTTTTTCTATCGATGTCTTTAGAAGCTAATTATCCATGTTTCGCAGGATTTTGCTGAATATTTCCTCAAAAATATGGATCAAGACGTTCATCGAATGGGATCGTGGGTAATTCGTGAGCACGCCCTAGAAAGTGCAACAAGCAACTGCGCGGAATCAATTAACGCTACTGTTAAAAGATTCGCTGATTGGAAAGAGGCCCCAGCTGACTGCATGGTACTTATGCTCTTCAGACTATTTCAGTCGATTTTCATTGAAATCATGCGTGGGCGATATATACACTTAGGGAACTTCCATCTTCGTCCCGAACTTCAACAGCTGTATGATGTCATGAAGGATGCACCTATATTCTTCCCGATGTCGTTCCAACTCCTGAGGAACTTTTTTTGAGAATTAGAGAAGGTGCCAATAAGTCATCTTTATATGTAAGCACCAACATTTTTTAGAGAAATTTTTGAAAACTGGCTAAGTTTGGTGTCTTTTCTTTTTCAGGAATCTCCCATTGAGAAAGACTTAGATAAATGCGAAAGCCCTGACGAATTCAAAGAAGAAGTCGATCTTGAAAAAAAATATTCCAAGCACTCGTTTATTTTCCTCGTATGAGAGAGCGAATAACGTAATCGAAAATGAAGCAATAAGTTTCGATTTGAAGAAAATAGCATTTGAAGTCCGGGGCACTATGGGTATTAACTACACCGTCGATCTCTTCCCAAAGCGTCAGTGTACCTGCGCTTGCAATACTGTAGTACTATCTACGTAAAAGATATATCGCTGTACTATATATAGTAGTAAAAGTAGAAAAAATGTTCGACGAATTTGATTCGTTTGGAGAGACACTACGATCCCAACGACGCCTATTATGACGATTGTACCAAATTCATCTGTTGCAGTTGTCCTATCTGAAAACAATATTGCTAATGAAAATTTAGCAGATGCCTCGACACCGGTACGTGCCACAAAAGTAAACAATATCGCTGACGAGAATGCGGAACGTCCTTTAAAACAGGATGTAGTTCAAGAAACAAAATTGAAAGTATATCCAAAGAAGAGGGTATTACCTGTAAGCAGATCTGATTCCTTCGAACTACACAATTCAAGTCAAAAGTCGTATACGAAAAAAGTAAAAGCCAATGACTGTAACATTGATCTAGTGGATCAATCTGTCATCGTCGTTCCTGTCCGTCACAGGCACCGTCATTTACTCTCGCGTACTATATAGTTTGGAGAGAGTGATTGTGGCATGAGTTCCCCCCAAAAAAGAACGTGTTTGAAGCTTACGACAGAAATTCCGTTCGGCCACAAGATATTGGCGATACGCCTAAGAGGAAGCAATTAACAGACTCAATTCCTTTTAAAGAGAAAGATGAGGGGACTTTAGATTGTCAAGTGATGCCAACGGACTCCCAAAGCAAAAAGGTATGGTGTTAAAAATGGCATAATTATACTAGTTTAACTATCTGAATTCCACAAATTTCTAGACAGCTACAAAAAAACCGTATCTCGCAAAAAAACAGAGCCCGCGCGGAGCAGCCGTTAACTGAACAAATCAATAAGATCACATTAACAAGCTGGCTCGGCACCAATGAAATTAATGGAGCAGAATCCCTGTTGCGCAAAAAAGCGATTGAAAACAACATTGGCGGAATTTTAATCGCTGAATATGGAAGTTTTGCCGAGTTTCCAACAACTACACACTTGAAGTGGCTCCAAATAATCCACAATGGTAATGATCACTGGGTTTCACTGCTTATGGATTTGAAATCTACAATAAAAAAGGAAAAAAAATCAGCAGATTGTCAACACTTTTGACAGTCTGCAATCACATTCAGCCAACAAACTCGTCGATGCCTGTTGTGCAAGCATACTACACACACAAGAAAAAAGCTTTCAAATCAACTTTATGTATAATCAGAGGCAAACAAAGGCTACGTTTGAGGCATCTTTGCTGTGGCTTTTGCATTATCGCTTATCGATGGGGAAAATCCCTGTAACATAACTTACGATTTTAAAAAACTACGGAGGCATTTCAAGCAATTCTTGATAAACGGCGAATTTACTAAATTTTACGTAGTACCACACCGTGGTGTAACGGATCGAACTACTTGTTATAGTAAACAAGTAGAAGTCTTTTGCAGTTGTAGACGCTCTGCAAAAATGTTACGTGGTAGAGATATTGTCAAGTCTATTTTTTATGCGTGTGTATTCTCGCAAGCGTTACTTCAGACTGAAGGAGGAGAGCGAGGGACGCTGTTCCTGGCCTTTTTAAGGGGGCCCGAACAAGGACGCGTTCTCGGGTTCACGAGGTCACAAAGGAACAATAAGGAAGGTTCAAACAGGGAAGAAAGCATAGCTGACTTTAATTAGGGTCAGCAGGGAGGAAGGTGACAATAAACTAGTGAGGCGTTTCTCGAGATTGGGAGGTCACGACCTTGTTTACTGAACTCAGGGTCATGGCGCACAGAGGCCGTCGATTGACCCCGAACGGGGGGCGCGTGTAAACGGGTCGTGACAGGTCCCCCTCCTCGAAAAAATCGGGCGACCCGACCGATAACCTAGTCGGAGAAGGAGTACAATTCTTCTTATAGGAAGTAGGTGAAAGAGGAAATTTTGGGGCGGAAAGGAAGTACAATGAGATTAAAAAATTGTAATTTAATCAGGGGGCTGCTACTGGCTTCTCGTTGGTCACGGCTTCCAGAGGGATGGTGTCATCTTGGTACAACGGTTCTCCCAGTTGTTCGTGGGCAGTCATCCTTCGGGTGAGATGTCGAGTGCGATACGCTAGCACTATTAACAGAGTGGCGATGATGCTGACTCCAACCGCCAGCTCGAAGGGGTATCTCGCACTAGGGGTTGGCAGAACGGGGGAAGATTCGGCAAGGAGGTGTTGGATCTGGTGTCCTGTCATTTCGGTGGACGCAGGATGGCAGAAAATGCCCAACGGTTGGAGCCCAGATACGCGACCTCTGGTCCGCTCCACTCCTGGAATTTCCTTTGGCAGTAGTGTAGGATGCGATGGGCATCCTTCATGAACAGGGACATTGCACAGGAAGTTCTGGCCGCCCGTTTACCGATTCCTGTATGAAACTGACATAATGGTAAAGGGTTTCCCCGGCATACTGCTACCTCCGCTTGGGAAAGTTCGATGAACGTCTCGAGGTCGATGGAGACTGCTAAATAGTCGGGTAGGTTCCCGTAGACCACACCATGTGTCCCATTGTCTGTAGAGTGGGGGAGATTGATTGTTTCGTACAACGTGAACCGTTGGGTGTGGTCGTAGATCGACACTTTGACGAAGATGCGAAAGCGTCCTCCGACCCTGGCTACTGAAACCGGCGCATCACGGTATACGTCCCATAGTTCAGAAGTTGCGAAGGCCCAACCCAAAGGAAGTTGCCGGCCGATGGCTGTCAGCACTGTTTGTAGCTGGGCCGGTGGGAAGATCTGAGGTCCCAGTCGGCCTCCAGCTAGGGTGGCTAGTCCGACGTCCAGGTTATTGATGTAGTGGTTCAGCCACTGAAGGAGATCTGCCAGTCCGTCAAGGGCGGTTTCAAGATGAAGAAAGTATTCAAAAGTTTCGTACTCCACGAATTCCGTACTCCGGACGATCAGCGTTCGGGTCACGGTTTTGAGGTCTTCGTACTGCTTCTTTAAATCGATAATGAGTCGGGTGTTAGTCTGTATTTCCCACAGGGACTCGTTGACGACTGTGGCCTGACGATCCAGTATGTGGGCGACTTCCATCTGGCGATGGGTTAGGCCCGCTACGAGCCCGTTAACGGCTTCCAAGTCTGTTTGGGTGGCGACTCCGAATAACCATTTCAGGGCGTGACCTCCGGCATCGACCATGGCCCGCCTATTTCGAATCGGGCCGCTAAAAGTTAGATGTAAAGCCGTATATCTGGTTTTAAGAGTTTTTAGCCTGTCCATGAAGATGTTGGCTTTTTTCTCAATCCGTTCACCCGCTAGTCGCCTTAAGCGGGAGGGGGACGTACTTGCGATCGTCGCATGAGCTATCTGCTCCTGCAGGTTTTGTTCGAGATAACGGATTGCTTCCTCTGCTGGCGTGAAGTTGATGTCAGTTATTATGGTCCATGACGACTCGCTAAAAGCAACTCCCGGCCGCTCTAAAAAGAATGCATTATCGCTGACCATGATGGAGGAAACCGCAGGCTGTGCAAGGAGGGCTAAAACACAAGCAATGTATGGTAGTAGTGCGGCGGCGTACCGGTCCGGGACGCGTCGCGTCCGTTGGGGCCGACCCAGCGGCGAAGGCGGACGGGGAATTGACGGGGGTTCCGGGGGGTGTTCATTTGTCGGCGGTTGTCCGTCTAATCCGGCCGGTATACTGGGCTCCCCTAAGTCTGATGTCGGGTCCGTTGTGGCAGGAGCAGTTGGTCCGCTGGTTTCCGCCTCCGAGTGCGTTTCTGGACTCAGGTCTATGTCCTGAGTGGTGCTAGTTGACGCCGTGGGAGGTGTCTCAAGCGGAGGGGTCGATCCGTAGTACGGCTTCATCCTTTCGACGTGGACGATGTCGGTTTTCCCGCGGCCGGACTCGGGGAGGACCTCGTAATTGACGGCCGTCGTCTTACGTAGTACTTTGAAGGGCCCCAGCCAACGGTGGAGTAGTTTGGCTGCTAGTCCGACTTTCCTGACGGGCTTGTAAATGAGAACTAGATCGCCCGGGTTAAAGGACAAATCGCGCCGGGTTGAGTCAAAGGTTGTCTTGTGTCTGGCCTGGGCTTGCGTCACCCGAAGCTGTACCAATTCTCTGGCGGCCGCGAGGTCCGCTATCAGCCGTGATGCGTGGTCCAGGGTTCCGCGATCCAGGAGCGGATTTGGATCAGCGCCTAACGCCAAATCGATGGGGAGGAGAGGTTCGCGGCCGTATAGCAGGAAGAATGGGGAGAATCCCGTTGATTCCTGTCTAGCCGTGTTGTAAGCAAAACAAACGTAAGGGAGCGTCTCATCCCAATCCCGATGATGACTGCTCACGTACATGGATAACATGTCGGCTAGTGTGTGGTTCATTCTTTCCACCTGGCCGTTTGCTTGGGGGTGGTACGCCGAGGTGGTCTTGTGGTTGGTCTGTAATTTCTTTAAAACTGCCTGGGTAAGTTCTGCTAGGAAACACTTGCCACGATCCGTGATCACTTGTTGAGGGGCCCCGTGGCGGAGAAAGATCTGAGACACGAAGAACTCGGCCACGTCAACGGCCTTCCCGGTCGGAAGTGCTCGGAGTTCAACCCATTTTGTTAGATAGTCGACTACGACTATAATCATCGTGTTCCCTTTTCCGGATAGTGGGAAAGGCCCTAGGAGGTCCATGCCGATTTTTTCAAATGGGCGGTCCACCCGGATACATAGAAGTTTACCGGCCGGTTTCTTCTTTGGGACACTTTTCCTTCCCTGGCAGCTCTGGCAAGTCTGCACATGCCGGTACACATCAAGGGCCATTTTTGGCCAATAGAAACGCTGGGAAATTTTTGTTAACGTACGAGTAATACCCATATGGCCGGACAGGACGTCGTCGTGGTAAGCGAGGAGGACTTGGTGACGGAAGATGCTCGGTAGGCAGAGACGTAATGATGTTTTTCCTTCGGAGAATCGTTGGATGTAGAGCCGGCCGTCCTGAAGGCGGTATCGGGGATTTGTCGTCATTCCCTGCTCCAGCCGGTTAATGATGCCGAGCCATTTTTGGTCACTCCGTTGTTCCCCTCGGATATCCCAGCCGTCGGTTGGTGGTGGGTGCTCTCGTGTTAAGGCTCCCAGCAGAGTACAGCGATCCTCCTGCTGCTCTTCGGCCGGTAGGAGGGGGTTCCTAGACAAGCAGTCCGCATTGTCATGGAGTTTGCCACTGCGGTACACGATGCGGATCTCGTACTCTTGTAGTGAGAGGCTCCATCTGGCGAGGCGGCCGGCGAGGTCTCTTTTGGTCATGAGCCAACACAAGGCCTGATGATCCGTTACCACCGTGATAGGGCATCCCCAAACGAAGCAACGAAATTTGACCAGGCACCACACGAGGGCGAGGCACTCTTTTTCTGTGATGGAATAATTGATTTCTGACGCACTTAAGAGCCGGCTGGCGTAGGCTACTGGATGTTCCACACCGTCAATTCTTTGTGCAAGTACGCCACCAATCCCATATCCGCAGGCATCAGGAATGATCTCCATGGGCAACGAGTAGTTGGGATGGGCCAGCACTGGGGCCGATGTAAGGGCCGCTTTGAGGTCGGTGAAACTCCGTTCTTCTTCCCGGTCCCATAGGAACGGAATACCTTTCTTGGTTAGCTGTGTCAATGGTCGGGCTATCATGGCGAAGTTACGAATGTGGCGGCGGTAATAGGAGCATAAGCCAAGGAAACTTTGAATTCGTTTAACCTGGTCTCCGTGATTCCTCCCCAAAGTAGGAGAGGGGAATTCGTTGACTGCCAGCAGTTTTTCCGGATCGGGACCGATGCCGGACTTGCTGACGATGTGGCCGAGGACTCGTAGACTAGTCTCTGCGAAGCGGCATTTCGACCATTTTAGTTTAAGTCCTGCTTTGGCCAAGCAGTTCAACACTAGCTTCAAGCGGTCTAGGTGTTGCTCCAGTGTTTGCGAGTAGACCACGACATCGTCGAGGTAGACAAGGCACGAGCTCCAGCGAAGACCCGCCAGGATGAGGTCCATGGCCCGCTGGAAAGTTCCGGGAGCATTCGTGAGGCCGAAGGGCATCACTTTAAACTGGAAGAGGCCATCTGCCGTGATGAAAGCCGATTTTTTACGGTCGGCGTCTTTCAGGGGTACCTGGTGGTATCCAGATTGAAGGTCCATAATGGAGAAGTACGTAGACCCTTCCAGGCGACTGAGAGCGTCGGCGATCCGTGGCAGGGGATAGGCGTCTTTTACTGTTACGTCGTTGAGGCGGCGGTAGTCCACACAGAAGCGCCAGTCACCATCCTTCTTTTTTACGAGGACGACGGGAGCGCACCAGGGGCTGTCGGAGTGTTCGATAATCCCTTTTCGCAACATCCCGTCGACCTGCTGCTGCACGACTTCCCTTTCTTTCCAGGCACTCTTGTAGGGGGGCTGGTGTACTGGTTGAGCGAGGCCAGTGTTTATGCTGTGTTCGGCGACATTGCATTTACCTAGGTCGTCGTCATTTTCCGCGAAACAGTGGATGTAGTCAAGCAGCACTTCCAATACTTGTTGGCGTTGATCAACTGAAATAAGGGGATTGATTTGTTGACGAACTCTTTCTCGCAGGAGGGCAACCGGCTCGGAGGGTTCTGCTACTTCGGATGGGTGAATGCTGACTCCATTAATGGGCAGAAGATACATGTGGTCTCGATTCATGGGGACGACCATGTCTGTTGTTGTACAAGTTTTTAGTGTACCGAGGGAGACACCTTCTCCGATCCAGACTGGGTGGGCAGACAGGTTGGCGATTGGGATGAACGGGCAAAGGTCGGGCACCAGTGCGTGTCCGACTGATAGAGACTGGTACGCCAAGAGAGCAGCGGAAGGCTCTAGCAGTAAGGGTCCAGGAGGACAGCTTGTAGAGACTGTGGCCACCGAAATGACGGAGTAAGCTGGAATCTCCAGCCGTGTGGCCGTCAAGAGTCTTCCGATGTTTTGGTCGTATGTCATCGGAAGCTGGATCGCGTTGAGCGGAAGATCACCCAAAGTCAATAGGGGCCTCTGGTCTTTGTAGTCGATTCGGACATTCCCGAATTGTTTAAGGAAGTCGTTGCCCAACAGTAAATCGATTCCCGTCATGCCCATGACGACTGCTTCGCCGCTCGCTGAACCGTTGCGATGGGTGATTGCAATATGGGCGGAACCGATCGGGTGGGCAGGGGAACCGTTTGCCATAATAATCCGCGGACCCGTCCACGGTGATGCCCGGAATTGGGTTTTCTCCAGTAGCTGGGGAGAGATAACCGTGACAGCAGCTCCTGTATCCACCACCGCCAGGACAGATTCGGGACCGCATTTCACTTCGTCCGTCACCAGGCGACTAAAATCGAAATTAAGAACGGGGAGGGATGGAGGGCCTTCGAACACGGGCTGTAAAGAGATAGCATTTGCCCCCAGGGTGGGGTAGGGAGATTGGGTGCTGGGCGGGGTGTGCGTGCCTCCCGAAGTTTAACAACGTCGGAGTACCTCATCCCATAATACTCGGAATCAGGGTTTTTAAAGCACGCCCGGGCGATGTGGCCGCGACGGTCGCAAAAGCTACAGATGGGTGTGCCACTGGGTGACCGATCACGGGAACGGTCGCGGTCCCGGGAGCGGTCCCGTTCACGGGAGCGGTCTCGAAAACGGGAGTCGTGGCCGGGTTTCTGGCTAGGGAAGCTCACATTCTTGGAGTCCTGTATTTTTTCCACCGTAAGTTGCAGATTCTTGACCATTTGCAGTAACTCTGGTAGTAGGGTGTCAGCTTGAATGGCTGCAATTGGTAGCTGAGCGGGGGGCTGCTGCTGGGTGTTAAGTACCGTGTTAGACCAATCCTGTCGATGAGCCAACAACGCTGCCTCCGTGTGGATTTTGACTGCTGAAAGAAAGTCTTCCACCGTCTTTGGTCTCATTGGGTATACCTTTTCCAACAGTGAGGGACGGAGTCCCCGAAAGAGGTACTCCAACCGGCTGGACTGGGACATTGCTGGGTCGACGATCCTGCATAGGTCTAGTACGTCGTAATAGTAATTGTGGGTTGGCTCGTCGATCCCTTGTACCCGACTTCGAAGGCGTGTCTCTTGGAACAGGAGGTAGTTGTCGGGTTGGAATTCGTTCAAGAAATGGGTCCGAAATCCCGTGACAGCGGGAGTAGCAGCACCAGCGGCATCGACACCCGCCGGGGTATCGAGCCAAAGCGTCGGGTGGGTGGCGCAGAAAAACCATTTTCTAGCAGCTCCGTCCAGGTACATTCCGCAATGCTGCCGGAATTCAGCTACTCCCCAGCCGTTATAGGCTCCGGTTGTTTCGTACCTGCCAATCCATTCAAGTGCGTCTTCGGATGGTAACGCCTTAAACACCGGCGGGCTGAGGAATTTCACGCGAGCCGCCATGATGATAACCGGAAGTGCAGGGTCAGAGTCAGATTCCGATTCGTCGGATGAACTGGAACTGGACGAATCCGGATAGACTGTGTGGCGGGGGCACCGGCGTAGCTGGGCGCAGGACGTACAGGAAGCGGCCGTGGGTCGGTCCGATGAACGGGAGCGACGAGCCGGAAGTGTTGCCGTGGGCGGCGATGGTGTTGAAACGAGGGGAGAACGGGTGGGCTCGGGTAGAGCGGGAGGGAGCCGATGGAGTGAACCAGAGCGGAGAGGAGCACGGTGAGGGCAGCTGGGTTCTCGAGGGTTCGGGCGTTTAGGCTGTTTGGACATAGGGCCGGACACGTACGAAGAGAAATGAAATGTGGTGTACGAGAGAGAAAAAAAAATGAGACGAGTTATCTGGCCAAGAAAACTGGGTCAACGTTTTCGCAGAGCAACACTACGAGAAGAAATATGGAAACGGCGACGAACTTCTGCCACCGCTAGGAGAGAACTGAACGAATGAGGGACAGGGGACAGTATGGCGAAACCAAGAGCGTCTACAGAGAACGTTGATTTGTGGGAGAAAACCCACCAATAAAAATATGAACGAGAGGGACAGTGTAACAACTGTCAGATGAGAGGAATATCTGTGGGAGAAACCACCAAAAAGAACGAAGAGGGGCGGTGTGACAACCGTCAGACGAGAGGGATATATGTGGGAGAAACCACCAATCAACAAAATTTAGGAAGGAGAGGGACGGTGTAACGACCGTCAGGTGATAAGAGACCAAGTAACAGTTTGAAATGAAAATCGGGAAAGGCACAACGAGGAGGGCCCAAAAAACGGACAAGAGAATGCTCAACACAATAGTCACAAAGTGAGGACGCCAAACGACAATACAGGAAACAAAAGTCCGAAGACTGATAAAGAAACTTACTCAGACGAGAGGCTAAGGACTGCGAGGAACGAGACCTGCTTCTCCACCACTTGTCAAGTCTATTTTTTATGCGTGTGTATTCTCGCAAGCGTTACTTCAGACTGAAGGAGGAGAGCGAGGGACGCTGTTCCTGGCCCTTTTAAGGGGGCCCGAACAAGGACGCGTTCTCGGGTTCACGAGGTCACAAAGGAACAAAAAGGAAGGTTCAAACAGGGAAGAAAGCATAGCTGACTTTAATTAGGGTCAGCAGGGAGGAAGGTGACAATAAACTAGTGAGGCGTTTCTCGAGATTGGGAGGTCACGACCTTGTTTACTGAACTCAGGGTCATGGCGCACAGAGGCCGTCGATTGACCCCGAACGGGGGGCGCGTGTAAACGGGTCGTGACAATATAGATAAAAAGGAAGAGATGGCTCGGTGTGATGGATGCAAAGAATGGTATCAATCGAGATTGTGAGCAAATCCCAACTAATGCCTTTGAGGATCCAACGATTGAGTGGCACTGCCAGTTTTGTGTAACCCCAAAATGAAGCTAATAAACCTATGCAATTGATTTATGAATGTTAAAATTAATTACTCTGAATACAATACAACAAATGAGCAAAGTGAAAAATCTGAATTTATTTTACTTACTTCCAGTGTTACACATAATAGCGGGACGCGTGCCACTAGTAAGTAAACAAAAACAAAGTCGGCAAGTTTAGCGTGACACAAAAATGGACCCAATGAACCTTTGCAACAGATTTTATGATGTTAAAATTAATTACTATGAATACTATTAAGTAAAAAATCTGAATTTATGTTACTTACTTCCAGTGTTTCAAGTTTCACATTTTAGCGGGCCGCATGCCACTAGTAGGTGGGGGAGGTGTGGTATAATTGTAACACTTCGCGATTTTCATTTTGCAGCGCCACCGCTACCAAATGTTTTGACAAACAAAAAATATTTTTACAGAGCCAATTATGTTGGCTACCTTCAGTAAAATTTACATTCTTATTCAAAACATTTAAATACAACTAATAAAATAGAAACTAAAATCACTTTTTTTGTTACTTTTAATCAACTGGGTTGAATAAAAGTAACACCGTGTTTCTCCATAAGAGAAGCCGAAAGCCGGCGGAAACAGTTTTTTACACTTAAAACGAAAACTATCAGGATAAATGGGCATTAAAGGGTATCAAATTGAGGAAAACAAGTAGATACACACATTTTAGTACATGAAAAACTTATTTGATACGATCTTACACTTTTTACAACCCCTGTTACATCTACACAGCCGCGGGGGTTTACTTTTCAATTACACTTTTACCACTTTAAACTTTTGATTTGGCACATTTCACTGTAACCAATCGAAAGAAGAGATGTTCGCAATTTAAAAAAGTGAAAGGCTGGAATTGTTAGAGTAAAATTAAACCCAGCACAAACTTAACAACGGGACACCGCGAAACAAATTTTGGGGTACAAAATCGCTTTTTCTTAAATAGCAGACGAAGTTTTGTTGCCATAGCAACCAATGCTGCGAAATATAAAAGAGCATTAAAAGCGCATATTGAGTAAATGTTTCGTAATTTTTTAATTATTTTTACTATTTTTAAAGTCATTTGTTACATTCATCAAATGTTACATTTATCCCATACCTCCCCTAAACGAAAACAAAGACGGAAAAATTATAAAAGTAGTCTGCTATTGACGGAGCATACGCTGATACGCAGAATATTTTCTTTATTTTACCCGGCCCTTAGGCCTTTTCTGTGTCCGTTAAAAATCGATTTCTGTTGGCCGATTTCTGTATTTTACCTTTCTACTTTCTGTTTTCTGTTTTCTGCGTTTTACCAACACCCGGAAGACTTTTTTTGTTTATTTTGAATTTCAAAATTCAAATTCATCAAATTGCTGTGCTCTCTACGAAAAATGTCCAATTTTTCACCGACAAATTCTCCTCAAAACGAATTGAAGACATATTTTTCTTCATTTTTACTGGAAATATAAATCCACTCCCGCATTGGCAAAATTGTCCAAAATTAATGAACCTTAAGTCCAGTTCCGATATAGTTCAATTTTCTCGTTTTTCTCTTTTTTTGGTTATTACCTTCGTCAATTAGCTTTTATAAGTTAATGCCAAGTTAATTTTATTATGTTATTAATGTAAATTCCAAGTAATGATGATTTAAAAATTGGTCCGAACCAGGATCGAACCCAAGACTTCTAGGGCGATGCACGAAGGCTACAACCATTGGACCACATAACTATGACAATTGTTGTCTTAGGTTCAAAAGACGTGCCTTCGTTTAGGACTTAGAACTTTTTCTAAGCAACTAGCGGAATCAAATGTTCCGATTATTGCTAACCTATTAGATTATTAAAAATACTTCGGCTTTCATTAGGATCATTTCATTATCATCGGGGTTTGACTTTTATTATTTAGTGTAAATTTAGAACCATTTTTTTATCTGAACGAAAACTTCGTTTTCCATTCAAAGTCCCATTAAAAGATGGCTGGGATTTGAAAATAAGTGGTGCACTATGGTTTTTGTGATTCAAGAAAACGAGGGGGTGGCAACATTACTTTCAAAGACTCGTTTTTTTTCTTCTACATTTTTTTGTTTCTCGGAACTTTTTTCTCTCGAAAAGGGTATAGGTGATCTAAACTGTCTGCCTTTGAGTTGTCTGAACCAATGTGGACTTAAATCTCCATTTAATGGACAAAAATGTCTTATTAAAAAATGAGTAATAAGTCCACCAGCATTTGTCTCCTAAAAAGGACATATTTCTCAATTTTTACGGAGAATATGTCCGTAAATGCGTGCGGGCATTTATGTCCAATAAAAAACTGGACATTTTTCGTAGAGAGTGAAACTGCTGTAAAATGCCTATTAGGCCGATAGTTAAACATGTCAAGTCTTTGTTACAATCGAGTTTGTTGCATGTCAGTTGACAAACTTTTATGCGAACGTTCAGGTGAATACAATGTCGTCACTTCACGTTGAAGAACAGAACTCATCAAAACTATGTTTTTTCAATCCTTTTGATGAATGGCGTATGTTACCCTATTTTACGTCGATATCAACTTTCATTGTTTGATGAATCATTGTCGAGATCAACTTTCTTAATTTGTTCCTCATCATTTCTTAGCCTTGCACCTCTTGGAGTCAGTCATTGATGCCCTTCGAGAGAAAAGATTGCTGCACCCCAAACATTGTGATCTACTCATGACAACATATACCAGAAAGTTTGATCTCTCTTCAATCTCGGGAATCACAGATACCGATATCTCCATTATTGCAGCAACTTAAAGTTCTGATGATGAATCAATTAGGGACGATTTGTCCAGTTGCATCTGATCACAAATTCCTCCGTCTGTTTCAACATCTACAAGCCCTGGATGTGTCACATCACTACAGAAATTTTGATGACAGTTGTATGGAAATTCTTGGAATGTATTGCAGAGATTTAAGGTACCTATCCATTACTAATAAAAGAGAAGAGCGTTTTGGAGCAGAGTTTGCTTTCTGTACAGACTTTGTCTGTCTGTCCAACTCTGCTCGATAGCTCATTGGTCGGAATCGGGAAGGGGGGACGAAAAAAATGGCCCCCGCGACTCCCCCGAAGAGGTGTGAAATTCCTCGAGCTTTCCTACCCCCGCTCTATCCTGACCTTGCTCGACTGCAAAAAAAAAAGAGGGGAGCAAAAAGCAAATTGGGGAGCAACGCTCATTATACTCCTCTAAGACCGCCGTCAAGTAGTATATAGTTATAAGTTTCGGACAGCAAATTGAAGCGCTCGGACAAACAAACTGAAAGCTCTGCTTATTGATTCTCACAGATAGGGCGGACAGGAGCGTAGTTTACAGGCGACGGAAAATGACGGGGAAAAAATGGAAAAACGGGCTAAGGACAAAACAATTAATATAGAAGCGGGTAAACGGCAAATGTGGCAGGCACATCTATAATTATATAAGTAGAAAAGAGCAGGAAGGTCAAGAGAAACATCACAAAACGATATGCCTATATGTTATTATATAATATGGGTCGATTTTATAACTAGACATCAGGCGACGGGGTATCAAAAGCGGACAGAACGGGTAAAACTGGAAACGAGGGGTTAAAGGGGAAGTAGAGACAAAAAAGGCAGTGACTAAATTCTTCATGTGACTGAAATAAATGTATTGTAATTGGTTAATTTCATACATGCCTTTAGTGTAATATGTAACTGTCTATGGGGTTAACTTAGATTAATGGGGAATAGAAAGATAATAAGAAAACTGACAGACATGGGTTTTGCAAGCCCGGGCAAAAGGGGCAAATGTGGCAGCATTCGGCATAGCTTCTTATACGAAAATGGGGATAATATAGGGAGAAAAAGACAGGAAGGGCAGGAGAAATATCATAAAAGAATGGGCCAATTCGTTGTATAATTTGGGTAGGTTTCATTACTAGGCGGACGACGGGCGGGGTTCTTTTGGAAGAGTGGACAGAAAATAGGGAAAAAGAAAAACTGTGGAGCTGAGCTTTAGTTGAAAAAAACGGGCAGAACGGGAAAAACTTAAAGCGACGGGCAATACTGGAAGCTACGGGAAAAAAAAGGGGAAATATAGTAAAA
Organism: Ceriodaphnia dubia; assembly: GCA_022539655.2. Taxonomy (NCBI): domain Eukaryota; kingdom Metazoa; phylum Arthropoda; class Branchiopoda; order Diplostraca; family Daphniidae; genus Ceriodaphnia; species Ceriodaphnia dubia. The sequence goes on from JAKUCG020000082.1 coordinate 2,113,948, forward strand.
AAGGCAGGCGGCCAGTATGCGACTGAAATTAATGGGGTAGGGACTAGGCGACCTGGTAGCTTTTGTAAATTACTAAATTTGCAAGAAAGAGCAACGGGCGACGACAGGCATGGGGGCAGTAGGGAGAAAAAGCAGGGGTGGTAATTTTATACAGTAGGCTAGATGTTATATAATTCTTGCATACGGCTTATTCTAAAACTGCCCTTAATATGTGATAGGCTCAACTTGCTACCACTCACCTAACGGGCTAAAAATGTTTTTAATTGTTTTAATGCTAATAACTGGCCGGGCGGGGTTCCACTGCAAGAGCGGACAGAATGTAGGCAACGGGCAAAACTGGAAGCGACAGGTGAAAGGGGAAATAGAAAGAAAAAAGCTGGCGTGTCATGTGATTCAAATAAATTTATCATATTAATTCGGCAAGTGGCTAATTTCCTAACTTTGCCTTATGAATGACTGTCGATCGGGTTAACTTACAATGACGGGGGGGGAGAGATAACGAAAAAAACTGACAGAATATTAATAACGGCTTTGCAAATTGCAAGAGCGGGCAAAAGGGGCAAACGTGGAAGCATTTAGAACAGCATCCCATGCGAAAAAGGCAATAATATAGGGAGAAAAAGGCAAGAAGGTCAGCAGGAGAAAAATAAAAAATAATAGACCTTATTTGTTGTATAACCTGGGTAGATTTTATATCTGGGTGGGCAAAGACCAAGGTTTGATTGTAAAGAGCGGACAGAGAATAGGCAACGAGATAAACTGTCAGATCCGAGCTTTAATGGCACAACCGGGCAAAACAAGCAAAACTTATATATCATAATTTTCCATTCTACTGTTAGCATAGCTGTCATTAATATGTGAGGGGCAGCAACCAGAAAATCTGACTTTTTGTAAATTTGCAAGAACGGGAAGCAGGCGACGACGACGGGCACGGGGGCAGTAGTGTGAAATAGCAGCAGGGGGGTCATGATACTGCATATGTTATAAGATTTTCGCATATGCACGGGTTTTGAAACTGCCCTTAATATTTAAAAGGCTCAACCTGCTCCCACTTACCTAACGGGCTAATGACCGCCTAGTAATTAAAATAATTTATATAGTTACTTACATCTCACCCCTCTTTTTGCTTGATAGGAAACTGGATATTAGTTATTACACATTTGCCACGGATGATGGAATCAAAATGCTGTGTGGCGGTGCATCTGATTTTGGAACTGAAGTGTTTACGGTACAAAGTGGCCAATGCAGATCTCTTCAACAATTAACAATGTTTTATACCCTCGTTACAAAGAAAGGGGTAGCAATGGCCATTCGGAATGTGCCTTCCCTGGAGGTCTTGGATAGTTTTCATATAATTGAAGCCTTATAGTGGACATGCACCGAAATAATTTATCAGTCCGTCCTAGTCCTAGCGCCATAGCTAATTTGGATCTCCGAGCAAGAATGAGTACAAAATTCGAAGACTTACGTCTAATGGCTTCCTTGTATCCGTTGGTAATCCGACGTTTGGAGATTCGGGCTGTAGATTTGGTTGAACTAAGCGACAGCGACCTACTGAAATTAACAGCACTCAAAGCGCTCAGTGAACTCAAGATCTCGCGACAAGGAGAACCAAATATCAATCAGTCCCGGATCACTTATGATGGTGGCCTTGCTCCTTTTTTTAAAGCTCAAGGGAGAAATTTAAAATCATTGGAACTTGAATCTCTTCCCATGTCCATTCAACTTGAAAATTTCATTAAGAATTGCCCAAACTTAAAGCGTCTGTCTCTTCATTGTAGCAGCTACTCGTCGACCGCACGAAATGAACAGGCTAACATAGGCCCAGCAAACGAAGGAAATCGGAATTTGTGTTCAATGATCTGAAGGAATTGTCATTTTTTCCCAAAGTTTGACATGTCATGCAACCCGAGCCCCTGCGCCTTCTCTTATCATCATCGCCCGCCCTAAAAGTCCTCACCGTTAAAAGCTGTGATTCTCTAGATGACAGTTCTCTCCGGCACGTCTTTGCATCTCAACGTTTCATAATTGTTGATTGCCACTCAGTCACCAAGATCGGCACCGAATTTGTTTATGACCGATGATAACGCTTTAAATATACAAATCCTGGTTAGATGTTGGTCGGTGTCGCAAGAGGATATTGCGGGCTGGAATGAATTGGCCAAAGAGAAAAATTGGGATTTTGTTTTCAAGTCTTAGATCCAGGCGTGAATATCCTAGCTTCCTCGATATTCTATGTTCAAACTCGCTCTATAACACTTTAATTTATAAACGTGTAGATATTTCATTTGGAAAATTTTTATTCGATCTTTACAATTATAAAAATTCTGAAGAAGTGAGGAGAATAAATTCATTTTCTTTGTTATGTTATTTTTATTTGTTATTTTTATTTTTAAAATAGTGTGACCAAATAGTGATAGAAGTTATATATTCGCCGCCAGCAGGTAATGTTTGGTTCGTTTCAATTTCAGTGAATACTTGATTACTTGACCGATCGCCAAATTATAAGCACGTTTGACTTTGTACTATTTTCTTTTCCAAAAGTTTGAATGTTGTGTTTTTGCGCGATCCGCTTCGGACTTAAGTCTTCAACTTTTACAGAACAACAACTTATTGCCGCCAAAAATTTATTTTGGGCGTAAGATTTATTGGATTTTATTATAAGGTTCTTTTGTAAGCATGTATGTGTATGCATATTATTACATTGTCGATCAGTAAATTCTATGCTAGTAAGATACAGGTTCCAGGTTCCCTCTAAGAAATGCTGGTCCTATTCAAGGAAGACAGTAAAAATGGTCCAGTTTTAATAAAATTGATTGAAATTGATCCCCATGACGTCATCACAGGAAATAATTGGGTTTGATCTAAAACGATATCGGAAATAGCCATTTAGAATAAAGTTTCCAGAAAATGTTTGATTAAAATTCTTTACTCGGATGGGTTGCGGAATGCATTTTCTTGAATGGTTGTGATGCTTCGGTCACTGTTGGCACAGATAATACTGGCGAGGCTTGTTTTCTGGATCTCTTCCAGTTGTTCTAATTTAAAAAATCGTTATAGAAAAACGTGGCATTTTAAAATTTAATGCATGTCGTTCTTACTGGAAGTGAAAGATACTGATTGGCCCACATTATTATAAAAGAAACGATCTGATCTTTTCAGATTCTTAAACTGCTCAGCGATGATGTAACCAAATGTGGGACCAACATGTGCTCCAGTTATGTGCTTCTCAGTCACTCCTCCGATGTACAAATCAATGTCCTTCACCGAGGCGTACACTTTCTTTAAATGTATGATAACCTGTTAAAGAAAGCAAAAATTTCTAGTGCTTTATTGTGTGAGTATCATATTGTTGCAGGATATATAGCCTATAGTCTAATACTATTACTTTCGACTTACAACTAGTAGATTAGTAGATTATTGTAATTATTAAATTAGAGCTCATATACTTCAGCTGAATGTGTCGTTCTCAGATCGTCGAAACTGGTAGGTTGTGGACTGCCCAAGGCAATTTGACGAGCTTGGACATAACTTGGAAGACCTGAAATATGTTTTTTTTAAGTTTGTCAATACATGAATAATAAATGAATTTAAGATTCTTTACCGTGATCTCGCCCTCTCTGCATATTAATCGAAATTAAGTCTCCATCGAACTGGGTTATACCTGGTGTCCTATAAACGGTTCAACAAAAGAATTATATGTTATGTATATATTCTTATTTTTTCCTCTTCGATAGGCTATTATAGTAGTTCAAAGTAATAGTATGAACAACACACCTGAACAACTGACTAGTAATGTCGTCGGGGAAGCATTCGTTCACTGACTGGGCCGGAGTTTGCAAAAGGCCACGCAAAGCGTTGTCGATAAAGGTTGGATTCAGAAGACGGAAAACTCCAGTGTTGAAAGAATTGCCGAGCAAGTAACTTTGAGGGCTTCTACTGCCATCAGCTTCGTACAATCTGTTGATGGCGCACACAAAGAATTGGTTGGCCGAAAACAAAAACCATTAATATTTTCCGAAATGATTCACCTGATAAAGCTGCGCAATTGTGAGTGACCCATACGATAAGCAGCAGCTCCAAATTCGTTAAAAACGGCTGGGTTAGCCAATCCACTGTATGGGACCGATAAGACGGATTTTGCTAATTCCAAACCTGTGTTTTGAACAACAGTCAAAACATCGTTAAAACTTTCTAGTAGGCCTATTATCAATACACATTTTTAGAATATTTAATACGCTGGTTTTGATTTACCTAGAAGAACTGGCAAATATTCGTTGTAAATTATATGCTGGAATTCAGCAACTACGATACGACGTGCTTCTTGGAAATAAAACTCGTCAGTTTTGGGATTTTCAAATTGTTTAAATATTTTTTTTGCCACTCTGTTGTGCTCGCGAACCCACAAAGTGTGCATGATTGCTAGAAGTGGTTGTTCTCGCACCCTGGTATCGCCTGTATATTAGAATCCAATTCAATATTATTTTCAATCCTTATTGTAGCTCTATACTATTTCACATCGTGGTCAAACTTCTACGCCTACTTTCTATCACCCTAAGAAGGGATGTCCGTAAATACCCGACGGCATGTCTGGCAACTGGGCCCTTGGTGTAAACGCCCGTTTCTGTTTTTTAACATTTACGTAAACATTTGACAATGTTTTTAAATTTTTCAAAATGAACTTTGTGCATCGTACACATGTTCAAATCTTGAATTTAAAACATTCGAAATGTAACTTAGTATAATGTAGCAAATTGCCAAAACAAAACCGGACAATTGCTGTCTGGCCACTGGGCCCTCGACAAATTGTCTGGTATTTACGGACATCCCTTCTTAGGGTGATTAAAAGTGTCAATGTAAAATCTACCTGCAAAGAAGCATGAATAAGCATCAGCGCAAGAGTTAGTCGAGTCACCGGGACAGCATTCGTTGGCCAATGGCAGAAGGGTCCGATTACCCTGCTTTGAAACCTTAAGAAGACCTTTTCCAGAGCTTCTATCGCGCAGCATCTCAGCTTGAGCGTCACTGCTTCCGTAAATTTGCGAACCGTCGATCCAATGAGTAAGCGCATTAATCTAAAATTTCGAAATAAAGGCAATTCTCCCATGATGAATGTATATCTTATGCTACCTGCTCTCTGCTCATTGGAGTAGTACCATTGAGGTTCAATCCGAAGAGATCACGAACCAATTTTATACAGTTAATGTTATTGTAGATAGGGTCGTCACTTGGAACGGAGATTGGTAAGCATTCGCGATGAAGATTTTGATTGACATTTCCGATGAACATGAACGGACTTTCAGCACAACATTTGATTTCTGCTCCCGCGTCTTTAATAAAAACATATTTCACCATTTCATGATATTATTTAAAGCAAAATCTTACTTGTTTTCGCTACCGGTGTTTGAGTTAAATCGTGGTCCAAGAACTGTCCCCATTGCATCGTTATCAACGATGCGTCGGTATCTGACACACTCTCGTTAACGGTTACAGTGGTGGTGATCAATCGAGCACTTGGCAAAGCGTCACCTGATGCAGAAAGACGGATCTTCGAAACACCTGTTGGTGTAAGCGACTCATAAATTATGTTGGTCTATAGGTAGCCTATAGCTTTTTGTATTAAAAAAAATAAGAGTTGAATAGTCACCATCTGCGTAATTTGCTGGGCCCATCAACCGCTGATAAATAGTGCCAGCTTGTCCGAAACGCGGGTTGTTCAAATTGTTGCATGTTCCATCAAAGGAACGGTATAGATATTTAGGGTCGCATTGTGGAGAGGGCGGTAATGATGAGATGCGCGACTGTCCGCTGTCGGCCATTCGACTGAAATTGATTTCGTTAGCAGGAATGTTGTATCTGGAAAAAATTCGGAATGATCAGTTTAATGTTCAACATAATTATGTGTCTCCAGTATTATACTTTTCACTTAGATACTGTCGGGCAATCAATTCAACCGAAGCTTGATTTGATTGCGCTAAAGCTTCCGGGAAGAAAGGTTTGTTAAAGGTAGAAGGAGGAGTGAGTCCGTGATTCGAGTCCTTTGTGAACTAAATTTTATTACCCCAGTGATAAGAAAGTTAACTATTCAAGTGTTTTATGTTGATTGAAAGGAAGACACAACAAAATAGACTATCATAAAATACTAACCGTTTCAACTTCAAAAGCTTTCAGTTCCGTAATTAACTGACGACTGGCCTCCAAACCTTCTTTCAGTTGATCTAAAGAAAGACTACGCTGAGCAACATTCGCGTCGACCTAAGAAAGATGAATGATCATAATCATTCAAAATTTAAGCAAATCAAATTTTTTAAAATTACATTTTGAAAAAGTCTCTGAGGTCTGAGGACGTAGTCCTCAGCCGAAAGCCTATATCGGTCTTTAATGTGCGGGAAGAGCACTAGCTCGTACAGGTCTCACGTGGACCTTTATTCCCCTTTGCGTCTGAAGCTTTGACCTACGCCCGAGACTATGCTTTTTTCTGAGACGAGGTGATTTTGAGACAAGGTGATTTTGAAACGGTATAGACCCTATAAAAAATCAGAAACTGCTATCATGCTTGAAATTTCCCCAGCTCCTCTCCATTACTAAATACTATTAGCCTATAATATTTTTTTCTAATTAATTATGTATTAGCGATAGGAAAACTCCGAGTAAATTTAACTAGTAAATCTGGAATTTCTGGTGCGAGAGGATAAATCCCATAGAAACAGTTCATAGAAATAGAATATTTGCACAGCACTTATTTCTCGCTGTGGGTGCAGATTTCGTTAATTAGGTTAAAAGTTTCCGATTCAACTTATTGAGAGGAACATAACAATAAGAAACAGAATGCTATTCGGTAGAATAATAGGCTAGATGTTTCTGCCCTCATCAGTCATCGCAATTGGGGGGGGGGGGGAGGATTACATCATCACGTACAGACAATATATATATGTGATCAGATGGACAGTCTGATATTTAATCCAATGTAGTAATGCAATAATAATAGCAAATATGCATAATAGCAGTAATGAAATGCATAATAATGCCGTGTCGCCGTGATATTCGGTAGAAAATACCGAACGTTTCGGACATTTCAAAATCGGCAGCAGGCAAGAAACAATATAAATGTAACCCGCAAAATGCCATAATGTGACGGATGGCGGGATCATGAAACCAACCTTAACTAAAAAAAATATCGATATCAATTTACGATCCATATACCACTCAGACCGATGGTCCAGTTGTATAATGGGTAATAATAAGGTAGCTTATTTTTTTATTAATTAATACAAAAAATAAACCCTTATTATAATATACTATATACAATTTAAGTTAAAATATAGTTTTCATCGTTAGTTGATATATAATAGGCTACATCTATTCTTTTTATATTATTTTACTAATTTAAATTTATCTAACGAACTTTTCTAGCACATTTAATAATTCTTACCAGTAAGGTGTCGGCTGACAGTGCAAGTATGACCAGGGCAATGATCATGCCCATGATTGGCATTTTCGTTAGTAGGTACTGTACTGTGTACCTGAATTAAAATTGTGCCCATTTTATAGGTAAATCGGGCTTCGCGGTTCTCATTCTAACAAGGATATTCTATGCAATCTTTCGGAATTTCTCCATTATTTCTTCATTGCTAGACGACCTTATCGATTGACCTTATGATTTTTCTTATCGGTAGTTCCCCTCCCCTTTTATAATTTTTAAGCCGCCATAAAAATGTCCTGCGTGCTAAAATGTTTTAAAAGGTATTGTCGTCTTTGTCCCATGAAAAGAAATCCTCTTGTTGAACAATGGTTAAACTAGTCTTAAAATACTCGATGTGTACACACCAATGACTCAACTAGCTCAGGATGACGATATCTTTAAAAGCCCTTTCGATGCGGCTTGACATCCTTGCCATTTTTTCTGGTTTTATCAAACGTAACTGTCCGTCTTACCTTATCCGACTCGTCTACAGTTTCTTATCTAAATATCACCTTTAAGCTGGACTCGGACCACGCCGACCAACATCGCGCGTTCTCTCTCCTTGCCTCTTTTATAGGTCAAACAAAGTCGTGGATGACGGAGAACCTCATCAAATTCAACGATTCTTAAACTGGTGCGCAGTTTATGTACTCCAAAATCTGTCATCGGAAGCCTTCCGTGGTGTCACTCGTCATTGGTGAGGAGTCCGCCCTCCCATCCAACAAGCCACCGTCCACATCCTTGGAGTTAACATCGATACTCACCTGATGATGCAGCAGCAAGCAGATTGGCAACAGTTGTCGCACCGCTTTGTCGCACCGCTTTTTACAATCTGCGGAGAATCGCCAAGATTAGGAAGTTCTTGACTCGTCTCTCAGCTAATATCCACGTTAGTCCTTTCCCGTGCACATTGACTACGGTAACTCTATTTTAGCTGGTCTACCTGCAAAGAGTCTTTACCCACTGAAGAAGGTTCGTCAGCATGCTGCCGCCCGTGTAATCACTGGTGTTCGTCGACGGAACCCTATGACGCCTCACCTTTGCAATCTACATTGGCTTCCCATCATCGCCCACTGGATTGATTTCAGGATCGCAGTCCTTACCTATAGTTGCCTAGCAGGATGCGTTCTCTCGATCCTACCTATCAAGTCTCCTCCAGCTGAGTCACAATCGTGGCAGTTTCCCGATAGGGATTTTGTCGTTGTTTGCTTATGACTACAAAACCACCCACCCACACAAAAAAGGAAAAATTACGGTGCAAAGTAAAACACTTAATGTTTAATACGTCTTTTTCCCTTTTCTCTCCCGTGATTCTGCATGGCATATTCATTTGTAGCGTTTAACGACGGAAGTATTCAAGTTTTGGAAGAAATCGTGAGGGTGGAAGTTGGAACTTTTTTTAATTAATTATTTTCGATTTTTTTGGCCGATTTCACCAAAACTTTTTTATTTTCCCATGGCATTTGACATTTTTGTTAACAGCGTTCATCAGCGGATTGAATCGTCTTTAAATGGGGAAAATCGTACGGTTTCAACTTTTTTAATAAATTATTTTTGTTTTCTCGGGTTTGAAAAAAAATTTTTCAGTCCAAAATTTGCTGCTCTACTCATTGAAACTGTCCAAATTGCACCTCATTTGCTATTTTCATTAACAACGTTCATCAGCGGTTTCAACAATAATTAAATGGGGAAAACCGTACGGCTGGAACTTTTTTAATGAATAATTTTCTTTTTGGGGTCTAAATTTTTTTAAACAGACTTTAAAGGACCAAAGAGAGACCAAAGAGTGCAGGCCGATATAACATATAAAAGTAGTTTTCATTATATAATTTGTTTATCCGTCGTTACGGATTCACACCAGTTTTAAGCTGCTCTTGAACGGATATACAAGCGGATCACCCCACTATTAATTGGACATGAGTCGTCGCACTCAAATCTGCTCAGCAACAGTTCATAAAAGGCAATTCAGAATTATACACCATGTAGAATACATCTGTTAGTCTCAAGATGTTTCAGTATACTGCTTAACTGTGTGTTGTTGTTGACTCAAAAAATGTCTACCGTGTGCAAAAAAAGATTACGGTACAATAACCTACTCCCAATAAACTTTTCCCAGAACTGCATGCCTAAAAAGTAGAGTGTAGAATAATTAATGATGGACATTTTTTTCAAAATTTAAAGCAACTCTCCGAAATGACTGACTTGTTTAGGACCACGCACCAACATTCTGGACGATATATATTCAATGGTGTCGGATCGCCACTCATTTGCATTTGGAAGAGACCATTCCAGTTCTTCATGAGGCCATTCACAATTGACTTGCTTACCTGATAATCGTGCGTCTGCATTCAGTCCAAGTTTGCAATGAAGGATATAACCAAATCATGGTCCTTATGAAAACGCTCTAACATATTGTTACGCCGGGGTGGAACTGGACAGCGCCAGTCCCTAACTAAACGTAGTAGTTCAAAAGAGAAGATTCTCATTAATATTTTAGAGACAAGTAGGCATATATATGTTATGAGTATTCCTATAATACTTCATTCTTGTGAAAGTAAATAAAATGAAATGTATAACTAGATAGGACGGGGTGTTGCAGTTTCTCCCTATCCCTTTTGGAGCCCAGAATCACCCCGTGACCCGAGTACATGTCCAAATTTACCTTAAGAAAACGGATTACAGAAAAAATTTTATTACCGATTCAATTAAAGACCTTTTTTCGCTATTAATCTTTTCTTAAGGGCTAAATCACTGAACGTTTGAAATTGCGAAATGAAATTTACTATTTATTCAGTGTTTGAAAGATTTTTGTTTAGTTCCTTTTATGGTTTATGAGCCGATGTATCTAGCATGGTACGGCGTCCAGTTTATTATTACCGGTCTCTTCTTGTACAACTACGCTATATTATGCTACTATATATAGTAGCCTAGGGTGTTTCCGGAAAGTGAGTTACTCTGTTTTTTAAAAATTATTAGACAGAGGTTCCTGTTATTACACTTATATACATCTGCTCAGCAACAGGTTCATTAAAGGCAATTCAGAATTAGAGACCATATATAACTGCACTCTGAATATGTTCCCGTCTGACTATAATTTATGCACCATCCAAATGTCGGGGACGTTTTTGAATAATTAAAACTGGTTTTATCTTGGAATTTCTGATTCCAACCAATGCGAAAAAAAAGAACAAATATATATTTTTTCTTGTTGGTTACGCCCCAATAGCAGAAAAAGTATAAAAAGGCATTGCTTATAGTGTGTTTTCTAATCCTTGGTCACAAAATTCTGGCTTTCATTTTACTTAAACTCGTTAATAATAACATTTTACGCGTGATCAGTCAAATTTTCAAATGGGTGCAGAAAGAACTAACGTCTTTTTATTGCTGGTACGCTAAATATTTTTTTCGTTTTTCTCTGGGAGAGTTAACGTGTTGAGGCTTCGAGAATTAAAATAAATGCATTTTCCTTTTCTGTTTATATATATAGATTATACTGGCTTGTGTGATACCGTTCACCGTTGGTAATCGTTTGCCTCCGGCATCAATTCTTCTGGCTAGAAAATATCCTCATCAGCCCAATCAGTTTCTCCCACCATCAGGTTTCCCCCAAACTCAGAATCCTTATCATCTTTACAGTCTTTATAATCGTAACTCTCTGGCGCTCCAATCAAATCAGCTTGGACCGTTCTTTGGATATTTTCCAAATTTATTTCGTCCTGCCCCTCCCATCACAACAACTACAACTACAACAACGGTAAAGCCTGATTCAAATCCTGCTCCGAGTCCTGATCCACTGCCTACATGCACTCCATCGAGTAAGTTCTAAGTTTTTTTAGCCTTAATAGTTGCTGTTTTTCACTATTATTATTCTACTTTCCATACATAGTTTTCCTTATTTATTGAGTGCTAGTATTATTTACTAATTCCAGGCTCTAAGGGCACTGTCTGTCCACCATGTACGGGTGTTACGGCAACTGGTGGAACAATTCGGTCAAAGAATTACGCTAACAACCAAAATTACGACAACGACATGTCCTGTCGTTACACTATAGAAGTGAAATCAGGGAAGACCATCAAACTGACAGCTTCGGTCGGAGCTTATCTTGAAGTGACAGATGGAGAGGCTTTAACTGTAAGCATAGTCTAGCTGAATAATTTTCAATAATATTTCTGTGCAATCAACTGAAAATTTTGTTATTGAGATTTATTGATCTACTTTATTGAAATTTGAAAAACACGCGTGGCATCAAGAGAATTTTATTAATTTTTTCCTATCTGCAAATCAGTGTAGGGACTCTGCTGGTACACCTAGGGGTGAACTTGCTGGCCCTTTTCCTACAACGGATTCTCAAGTCCTATTAACTTCTACGACCAATAAGGCAACTTTGACTTTTACCTCTGACTCAGCCGCTTGTTCCTCTGGACAAACCTGTAAGTGGGAAGTCTTATTTGAACAGGTCTGATCTGAAAGGGTCTTTATTAAGTGTTTTTTTTTCAAAATGTATTGTGAGTAAATTAGTTGCATTAATATAAACAAAAATATGACAAATAAAATTTATAATCGTTGTAAAACCAATTAATATTATATTCAATTGTTTGGTAATTTTAAATGGAATACACGGGTTACTTAACGGAAAACACCCGTTTTTAAATAATAATTAAGCTAGGTTAAGCATCAACTCTTTCTGTGCCTCTTGTGTTCTGAGCCGCAAAAACTTTCACGGATTGCTGATGATTATTGAATGAATTAAGACAAATGAACACAGCAGCGCTAGAATACTTAAATGTAAGTATTTAAGTAGGAAAAAGGCTACTGAAAGGTGCAAGTAAGGTCATTGCCCTACTTAATTATGCCTTTTCATACTTAAATACTCACTTACACAGAAAAATCACTACTTACATCGATTTTTCCTACTAGCAGTAACTTGCATACTTAAATGTAAGGTGGTTTTTGTCAGTTTAAGTATCTTTTTACCAAATAAGTATAATTTTATTTTAAGTATCTTTGGCAGACTTAAACCTTGCCTACTTTAATCAATTTTCCTACTTAAATCAAGTCACTTTAGCATTGGAAATCAGTTAAGTATGGTATTCTTTTAAGTATGTTCGTAAAAAGCATAGGAATATCCTACTTTAACGAATATACTACTATTAAAATATGTTAAATATTTCGATGTTTTCTTCCTCTAGCTTATTGATAATACTAAAAAGTGTGAAATATGTCATAACAGATTGAAATGTCATGACAAATTTATAATCTTAGTAGTTTTTCGGTTTTCACATGAATTTCGCTCCTATGACTAATAAAAACTTCTACATTTACTACACATACTAAAGCTTCCACAAAATAAAAACTGATATAAAGATTTTCTTGTCAATAATTTAAAGCCACATTTCAGGTAATATGGTAAATACTCTCACAATTGAAACCAAGATAGGGTTTAAGATATTTCAGTTTCGTAGATCATTTAGCTAAGAACTGACTTTTTGCGTTTTAAAAAATTTTTCTAAGTCCAATCAATGCTTATTTCATTCATGTCTTACAAAATGATAGGTTTCGTATGTAAGTGGTAGCCGAGTGGATAGAACCGGCGAAAGTGGTTGTGGATATTCAGATCTCGGTTCCCATATCGCACGTATAATTTCACTATATTATCACTAAAAACTGTATGAGAATACTAGAAATGATTTATCGTGAATTTTAAGAGTGTTTCTAATAATTTCAATCTATTTTAACGCGCTAATTTTAGTATTTTAAGTATAGGCTCACTATTTGTGTAAGTAGGTTAAGTTCCTACTGATAATTAAGTAAGAAAAATGTATAAGTAGGGAAAATTGTGTAAGAGATCCTGGCCCCCCTAAAGTAGGGAAAGGTAAGTAGGTTACAACCGCTGTGAAGCTGTGACTCATGTCATACGTCACCGCGTCCAGTCTCCAAAAAAAGGGAATTTTATTTTATTTTATACAAATTCTTTATTTGAGAGTATACGTCAACTGTAAACGTATCAAAGTCTACTGTTGACAACGTGGAGCATGATACACCTAATTTTGGCCAGTTTAAATAAAATTATTCTTCAATCTTTTGCATTAAAAAGATAAATCTTCCTCGAGGAGCCAACCCGTAAAGTGGGTGTAATGATCCCCATCGTCGAACAAATATTCAATTGCATTGAAAATTTGCACCGTCACTTGGTCTCCGGCATTCAAATGATGTGTAGATTGGATAGCAATCGTTTCGCTTGCATCTGCACCAATTCCTGACCCGATGCGGTTACCATTCACATACAGACCTATGTATAGATAACCGCGGCGGGAAATCCCAGCAAATGAGAAAAAATAAGTTCCTCGTCGTGGAGCCGTGAATATTCCAGATGATAAATCCATGGCACCTCCAACGTTCAGGCTTTCTAACTCGAACGGAATTGGAACATCTGGCGTGGAGAACTCACTGTTTCTCTGAACGTAGAAGTAGACGGGCAATGATTTGACGTCGACGTACCCAATTCTAATTTGAAAACCTATGAAATTCATTTTGAGTTATAGTTGTATCGTATTGAAAAGTTGCAACTGATGCACTAATAATTAAACGAATGATATGGAAAATGAGCTTGGTTTAGATTCACATGTCAGGGGTCTTCTCAGATCCACCCTCTTACTTTACACTCCAGCCTTTCTCGGTGGATTCCGACCGAAGATCGCCCCGTTATCAATTACGTTAACATTTAATTTTGGTGCCACATCAGGCGCCTCAATATAAACGTTCGTTTACCACAGCAATTAATAAGACGAGGGCTCAGCAAGTAGCCTGTTATTTTTTCATACCTAAATCACTTGGTAATTTCGTAAAGTCGCAGTAAACAGACTCCACTTGTGTCGATCCCATCACTGAATACAATCCGCTGAGAGAATGTCCAATTCGCCACAAATCTGTGCAAGACTTTGGCATTCCGCTGACCGCTACTTCTCCTGTACAAACGAACCTGCCTAGTGTGTGGACACCAGAAGAGGTTTCCAGTTGAGTCCTCCCAAAGTTTAGGTTGGTGACAGGTAAAAAGTTGTTGCCCTTGACGAATCCTGATACACACAAGTATAATCACCATCAGGTTAATTAGAGGACTTAAAAACGTAGCCTACTGGATTTAGTAGAAGAGTATTTCATATACAGCAACGGGTGAAAGTTTCCTGACAGGATTAAAAAATTGGCTGCTTTTATTTTATACCCACTCATAGTTACGTTTAAAAAACTAACCCCTCACCCCTTCTGACCCCGGTCAATTGGGAAGGGTAAGAAAATAGGTATACCTTTTAGCAAAGAACTACCGGTAGATGTAAAGTAAAAGCGCATAGTACGAAAATCGCGTCAGGAAACTTTCACCCGTTGCTGTACTAAAAAACCAATATAATTTAACTGAGAGTGCAGACCATGCAGTTATTCACTGGACATGTCTGTACATGTTCGGATATTATACCTTTATCAGTTAGGGGAACTGGGGCAGCAGAATCGCAGTTGCATGTCGTCGATGTATCAAAACAGTTTTGATCTATACCGCACTGGCATGTGTGAACGCTGGCGTCGTTACCCGCCCAAAAGTACTGCGGTTCTCCATTTTTGTCGTTCCACCAGGCGTAAGCAATGCTATTGAGCTCCAAAGGTGCAAAGTTGCAATCGTACTACAGTATGACATAATTTAGATATTGAAGAAACACATAGATAGTCGGGGAACAGAAGAATGATAATATAGCCTATACTCTAATAGACTGATGGCACTCGTTGGACAGCTCAGCCAACGCTTCCATCTGCCTCATAGTTGCATCATAAATGATAGCTCTCGAGTAGCATCCGGGTTCGGCGCAGTGTCCAACATCCATGGCTGATTCACTGTCGTGCAGAACCGCTGTCGAACCTATATACAATTTGTTGCAAATAAATTTAAAAAAGGCGATTTAGCCTACGATGAAAAAAAAATTCCATATACCTTTATCCATGTTGCAGTAAACGTAGATAGGATCGTCTCCAACTCCCTGTCCGTCGGGGTCGATCCAGTGCATCCCGGAACTCAACGACGGATCCGCTGCCCGGAGTTCTAGACATGTCCGGGCGAGCATGCTCTTTCCGACTGCTGCTGATTGCCCTTTAATTTCAAAACTATTACTCGCAACGAACTCAGAATAAGATTGTCTCTCGTTCTGCAAGTCAGCGAGAAGCGATTCTTGTTGCTGAACCGTCGCTTTTAATCGAATCAATTCAAATTCTTGTTCCTGGACTTTTTGTTCCAGCGCCTCGAACTGAGCATCTTTAGTGGCCAAAGCGCCCTTGATCTTGTCCTTTTATTCAATAAAATCAAATAAAATTTAATTCATATGAAATACTTGTTTATAATCGTAGAAGTCTGACTTAAAAACAAAAAGAAATGAGTTGGGTTTGTTCCTTACATAGTTTTCGGTTAGTTGCTGGACTCGATCCTCCAAAGAAAAACCTTTGATCGTCGAACAGGACGAAAGCAAAACCAGCAACGTTAGTTGTATTAGTAAAATTGATGTTGCAGGCAAGAATCGGGCCATTGTTACTCGTTTAACGCAACAGTTTCCAATGTTGTGTGATTTTTACTTTAGACAGTGCGAAGCGCATTTTATATGTGAAATAAAAAAAGGGGCGGTCGCGTTGTAGAAGCCCTAAAACTGGAAAAAGGAATGGGTCATAACAAAGGAATACATTGATCTCTATAAAGATAGGCCTGCTACAACTAATCCATTTGCCCTTTCTGTTTTTTATCGACAGCACGACGCAAAACATCGGCAATAATGGCTTGCTTTTATTCTATATCAATGCTGCGTATAGCCTAATGCGAACGAGATATGAAAAGGTTAACATGACGTGACTATTTTTCTTATTTTAAAATGTCAGTTTGTTTCTATTTTCTACAACTGATGTACGTATAGACGTGGGAAAATGTGATAACACTCGAAAGAGAAATCCTTTGCCTGACGTAAGGAGAGAGAACCAGAGATATAAGAGGTAGATCCCTTCCTAATCTTGTTTGTCGGTCCTATTCCTTGGATTGCAACGCATCATAGATAATAGTGCTTTCCATTTCTTCTGAGGAGCATTATTCAAAATGTCAACAGAAAACGTTTGGCATAACAGCAGATTTCGCCACACATTTATGTCATTATGTGTGCCGGTAAACTAGGCTAAACTACCTACTTACATTCAGTAGGAAAATCTGAAATTCAGTAGCATTAGGCAACTGATTTTGTCAGTAGGAAGATAATGCTGCTTAACTCAAACAAAACCTACTGGCACCATATACACAGCAGCGAATGCTTACTTAAATGTAAATACTTAAAAAAGGCCAGGGGTACTTTCACGTTTTTTGTTACTTAAAATTTTTTCATACTTCAACCATTTTCCATACTTTACATTTTCAGTAGGTTTCACAACCTACTTGGGTATTTAAGTAGCTTAAAACTACTGAAAATTTAAGTAGGAAAATTTTCTTACTTGTTTTTATAAATTCGCACTTAAAATGTTTCACTTGATACTGAAATCTAGTTTTTGATACTGGACCGTATGTTCCATACTTACTTTTCTAGGGCTATGCTCAAGTTAAGTATGTTATTTCAAATTTAAGTATCCAATCCTTAAAATAAGTCGGTACATATTTTAAGTATTTTATACCAAGCTACTTAAGGTTAGAATTTCACACTTATTCTTCTACCTCCCTACTTAACGACTAGTTGAAATATCCGTGACAAACACACTTTTACCGTTATTTGAAAGCTATTTTGAACCTACGTTATTTCGTTTATATGAAATACAATATTGAAAACACTTTAGTAGGACACGTGTGCATCAAAATAAACCAAACTTCGATTATTCTGTATTATGTATAACCGATTTTCAATAAATTAAAAACTTGCGTTTAGAGTATGGGGTGCCAAATGGACGTAAAATTTCACATCATGTTTCTAATGTGAATTCCAATGTTTTTTCAAAGGACAAATCAATTAAAACTTAAGTACAAATTCGACTGGAAATTTGAATTTGTATCAATTAATAATTCAATAATTCCAATTGCCATTTCCAATTCGAATTTCATGTCCATTCCAGAGCTCCAACCCTCTCCCTCTCCTCCACCCAGCCCTCCCTCCTCTTTACTCGGGGACGCCAGGGCTGCCATATCAGCTGGGCGGTGAGCCTCACCCCGACTTGGCAACACAGTGGCTGATTGCCTCAGATCTGCTCAGACATTCGAATTTTTTCAAAGAGAAGGCGGTCGTGTCCATGGTCCTCTCGTAGATTTTTCGTTCCATTCACGAATTGTAACATCTCAGCTCATCGTCTCTTTACTTGGAATGGCGGACAGCTTTCAAAATTTCATGCTCAATATGTTCGAGCAATTGAGACAAGGTACGATTTCAAACCTTCCTTTTATATGTCATTTTTGTGCTGTCTGATGTGTTAACCACGTGCTTGTCACGTTGACTTGATGGGGAGATCAATTGTTTCGATGATGTTTAATGGTTGTCTTCATGTTGAATATTCTATATACACACATTTGTGTTAAACTTACAGGTCAAACTAGTGTGAACCCCCAGCTATCTGGTCAATCCAGCCAACGAGCTCAACAACCATCAGCTTCTGGGCCCAGTGCGAGCTCTAGTGGCTTATTTCAGCCATTGGTTGGTAAGTTAAGGACTTCATTTTACTACGTTACTTTTTTGTATTTATATATTTACATTTGTACAGGCCAACAAAGTGTCGAGCCACAATTCTCTGGCCAACCCAGCCAACAGGTTGCACAACCATCAGTACAGCGTTCTGGGCCTACTCCAAGCCACGATGGCTTCTTTCAATCATTGATGGGTAATTCTGAATTTATTGTACTTCTTTATTGCCTTAGTCATGGAATAATCCACATATCTACAAATGTTTGAAATTTCCAGGTCAACCAGGTGTGAACCAACAAACTGTGCAGCCTCAGTCTTTTATCCAATCCATTCCATCATTTCCCACACAGTGGACATTAGAACCGGCGCTTTCAATAACACGGCACCTAATTCAGATTTTGTTCTTGTGCCCCGTCTACCAACATCGCCGTCTGCTCGTTCTCCAACTATCGACAGACTTGGTGTCCGCAATCGTTCATTCAGAGGCGGACGAAGAGCAATCGGTTAGTTGTATACACCTTTTACATTACATGTGTATTCTAAACAATTCTTTGTTTTTTGTAGTGAACGCAATCCCTCAAACTTTTTCTCAAAGGATTGTTTTACTTCCGGAATTTAAACCGAAAATTCGACCAACATCCTTAATTAAAGAAGAATTGACATCAAGAGGACTAGGGCTTAAAACAGTTGACTTCACAGTGGCTGATGACGTCCCAACTGTCAAATCGAAGATATCCGAAGCATTTTCCTCTGTCTTGTCTGGGATTAGAGGAATTCAAATGTATACGCCAATGGGAGGTTATAACATGTCTCTGAATGAGACCCTCGAGCCATTGCTGCCAGCTAAGGAGATGGATCGCAAGGGAAAAATTTACGTTGCCCGACTATTTGAAGATGATGACTTCCCAAACGTTGTCAGGCTCTCGAAGGACATGATCAAGTGCCCTAGCTGCCAAAAACAAATGGACCAGAACCTTTTGAAGTTACACAGCGAAGTTTGCCGTCCAATTGACGATTCTTCTTCTTCAGATGATGAGATTTCAACTGCCAATCAAGAACTTGATTCTGGACCGAAACCATCAGATAGTAACGAAGACGTGATAGATGGTAAAACATCTAAACGAATATTGATTTTTTATTTATTGATGAATTTAAAAAATTTTAGAGTACCAAGAAGCATTGAAATATTTGGAATGCCACAAAGAAGATGTTATGGTCCAGTCAGATCTTCAAGCATACGACTATCCAGCGGTCGCTAACTCGCGTGTGTTCCGAAGGGAGCATTATTGGGATGACGCCCTTGAGGCATCTATGGATGGGCAATTTCTGTAATTTTTCTTTTCAAATGGAACTTGCTGGGCTCAGTTTGTGACAAGTGTTTTTTCAGCTCTAGGATGTTTTCCTCTACTGATTGTCACATTTAAGGATGAACCATCAGTTGACCTTGGTGGCCCAAGAGCCGATTTAATCAGCCTTCTGCTAGATTTGTTTGAGGAAATGATTGGACCAGATCAAGAAATATACACTGGGCCTGAAAGTGAGACTGATGACGAAACGTTGAGTAAGCCGGAAGCGGAAAAGAGACTTTTCGCCTATGGACTTTTTAGTTCAATTGCCATAGTACAATGTGGATTCTGTCAACCATTTATCCTTGAATGGTATGATAAATGTAAGGGCTCCGATCCTCTTGATTCCAAACACCCCTTCATTCGTGGGCTCAAGGAGCTCGATGTACCCTGGGTGAGAAAATCATCTGGTCCGATCCACCCGATTTTCAGTTTTATTAATTAATTTCCTTTTAGTTATTTGAAACTAATCCTCAGGTCAGGTTCTTGTTTGTGCCAAACAAAATAAGCCTGAGTATGTTCCTCGGGTGGCTGGAGAATACATCGGAAACTGAGGAGACAGCTCGCTACGCAATTCTTGCTGAAAAGGCGACGCTAAACCATTTCCGAGAAGTTCTGTCTAATGTAGATGATAAACGCTAAGCTCTGTAAATATTGAAGAGTTTCTAACTCATTATTTTCACATTTATTTTCAACAGGAGGGCGGGTGAAGTGCTGCGATCGAAAAATTTCATTGGAAGATGTATTTAAATACATCACGGAAAGTCGAATTGTTCCAAGGTCCGAAAGCAACCAAAAGAAAATTTCTGTTGATTTTCGCCTTGCTGCCGAAGGCCTTATTCCACTTCTTCCAACAGCGTCGTCTTGCTACTGGCGACTGACACTCGGTATCACAGAATCGGTTGAAGAAATGACCAATGTCTGGGTTAGAGCCTTCAATAATGCCGGTGATGGATTCACATAATGTTGATTTGTAAAGAAAGAGTGGTGTGCAATAATGTTTATCGCCATTTTAATTGAAACTATTGGCCCTCGTTTTTACTTTTAGTAAAGAAGTTCCACTCTTTTTTTTGCCATTTTATCATCTTTATGTCTAACTGTTTAACTAGAAAGAATTCTTGGAAGAAAGTTCCCTTTTATAAGGTAAATTTATTACGTGTGCCCCTAAGGTGTAAGTCACGTATAGATTTTACACAGAAGTACTAGTTTTTTAAAGTTGTGTACGGCACATTTCAAACGTGTCGCATTTCTCATGTTTCGTCTTTTTACCATTTTTACCATTGAAAAACAATGAAAAAGTTGTACTTGCCTTTTATGTTAACTGCTTGAGCAGTGCTAAATAAACAAGTTTCTTTGGCCTAAAAATTGTGCTTAAATCTTTCTATTACATAACCTAAAGCGCCACGACACCCTCAGCTTTTTCATTTCAACCGATGCACATCTGACCGATTCGCCATCCTATAGCAATTAAAGTCATCAAGTTTTTTGAAACTTGCCAGCCAAGTCATCACTTTCGTCATACGGCAGTATCAATACAGGCGAGCACGAAGCGTCGTAACTGTTGTTGAAATGGGAAGAGACGGGAGCCCCATTGAAGTGGGAGGGCTATTCGAATACGAAGTGGATGGGACGTCGACGACGACGACGTCGAGCCCGTAGGCGATCGAAGGCGTGTTATAATACACAAGTCGACTCTGGCATCAAACTGTATACATCCCGAGCGGGAGTGTATTATGAGACGATGGGGCTAAAGGTAGTTTGGCCGCGAGTAATGGACACATCAAAACATAATCATAAGCTGCTGCCTCGTCTGCCAAAGGTAGGGTTCAACTGAATTCTCGTCGTCGTCGTGGCTGCCCCAGTCCTCCTCCTCCGGTGTAGTGAAAGCTCGGAGTCTCAGTCTCTCAGTCCCACTCCTCCGGTAGTAAAGCCGACCGGTGTAGTGAAGAGGAGGCCGGCCATAGTCCTAGTGGAGCAAAGCGTTCATCAAGATAATAATAAGAACAACGAACAAAGGTAATTACGTCGAATCATGAGTCGTGCTCCGTGATACGACCCCGTGTCTGGACCTCATTAAAATGAACAACAACGTCAGTCAGTCCCTTTTACTTTTCAGCAGCAGCAGCTGGACTGGACTGGACCACCCTTCGTCGAACTCTAGTGGGGCAGCTCGAACTCACCCTGCTATTACTCCTGGCTGAAAAGTGGACTCATTCGCTAAAAAATAGACAAGAAAAATCTTGTAGTGTTCGTGTCGTAATAACGAGGGAATACTGGCTGGCTGGCTTCTTATACTATTTCTGATTGTTTTCCATCCGAAGTCAACGAGGCATCCAAACGGAATTGCTGGAGAAGACGAGAAAGCAAGAAAGAAGACAAAAAAGAAGAAAAAGGGATGATCATGTGTGCAGATCGCTTTTGGGAGCCACCGAGAGCAAATTGAGTGAATGAATTGGAAATGAGGCATCACGGCATCAGTCGTCCCGCAGGAGCCATTTCTCTCCTCCATTCCCGAATGGATTATTAACGAGCTCATTTTCGTTTTAAAAAGGAGGAGTCGAGAGAAAGAGAGAGATATGGAACAACGTTCTCGACGAAGACGATGATGAAGTAGCAGAGAAACGAAATCATCGCCAGGGCGAAAGCAGAGAGCCGTGGAATCAAGAAGGAGCGCTAGATCGATCACCTTTGACGTTGTCCTATACGATGAGGAGAAAAAAGGGCTCGAGATCTAAGCCGCAAGAGCAACAGTAGCAGCAGTCAGTTTATCTATAGAAATAATAGAAGTAGGTCATCATCCATCATCACTTTAGAACATAAACAAGCATTTCATCGTCCGTCGACAGTCTATTATTATTTCACAAACGGAGCTCCTGTTGAGGCTAACAAATAAGACACTAGATTCAGGTGAGAAATTTTTGCAGTTTTACACTTGCAACTAACACCCCCATCTGCCTGGGGGAAATAGCTGAGGGTTTCCAATTGCCACCCTTCCAGTTGCGCATCAATCAAAAGAAGCATGATTTCAATATTTGCTTACTCTATGCACCCAAGATCGAATGTATACATGTACATTGAGACAATAAGAAATGCAACCAAAGTGATATCTGGAATGCCAACATGTATTTCATGATGCCCATAGTCAAACAAAGGCTCATCAACTGGACCACACGGTAGGTTAAATGAGAGGGTAAACGATGAGCCGTTTCACAATAGAAGACAAATTCATGAGCATTGCGAGTCAGGAAATACAAGTCGTTTGGTAAGAAGATACTTAGATCGTAGATTTTCAAATGAAACCTGATGATTCGACTCTATTTAATTGTTCACCCGTAAGAGGAAACGCAAAAGATGGGACCTCTATAACGGGAGGTCGGCGAGAAGCAGTATAGAATTCGGAAATGACAGCAGCCTCTTGCTCTCCAAATAGGATAGCGTCGGGGGACTGGTGTAATTCGGGGTGGTAAAGCCCAATTCCAGCTAATTTAAGAATTCCCGTATAGAAAAGTTGCAATGGGGTTGCGTTTCCTTCGGTACTAATTGGGTACAAGTTCCAACCATCAATGAAATTGTCTACTGCTCTTGCTAAAAAGTAGCCAACACACAAATGCAAGCAAAAAATGTCGCCATCGTCAGAGGGATTCAGTACTCTATCTTGTTCCAGCCTCCTGCGGATTGAGATTGAAGTCATTAGTACGTTACAATCGATGAAAAATATTAAATTAAGCTACATGAAAGATTGTGGAACGGCTGAAGGCAAGACTCAAACACATCCCTCCACAATCTTTCAATTCTTTGATTGTGTGTGGATTTCCCGGTAATAAAATAATGCGAATCACGCGAAGCAAACATGTAGTCGGCGACGCCAACATTTTCCAAACCATAATCTGATCTATAGAGAAGTAAACAATATTAGTTACAAAATATCACCATGAACTCTCAAAACTAAATACCGGACACGTGAAGGCAATCCGAATTTTCTTACTCCCTTTCGAAAGTGTTCTAGAACCGTAAGTGCTCGATTGTTGGATGAAACGTTTAGAAAAACGATCATTCTTGAGTATCCATCTATCCCACCGTGGAAAACAAATCTCCACCTAGAAAGATGAAAACACACGAGTCATTAATAACAGAAGAGATGAAAAAAAGCCAAACAATTGATGATGTGATTAAAGACTTACCGGATCAATTTGTGATGGCCATCAATGTGCCACATGGACAAAGGTCCCAGGACGTTGTAAACTCGCCGACGAATAAGTCTTCTTGGTGGAGGAGGACGGACCAGCCTCACACGATTAAGTGAGGCCCTCACCTTCGCTCGCGACACTTTAATTCCGGCAGCCCGGACGTGCCCCACCATCATCTTATGACCTAAGTAGAGTATAAGCTTAGACATTAAGGGAAAAGATAAGGATTAAAAATAAAGATTTTATACCTGCATTCGGAAAAGTCTGCACCAAGTGAGCCATCTTTTCATCAAGATCATCATCAGAAAGTTCATCGAACATTCTGCAGTTCAACATTTCTCTCTCCATGAGAGTTTTCAGGGAGCGTACAGGAATGTTACAGATGGCTGATATGGCAGGGCGGGTTAGTCCTATTCCTGAAAAGAGTAAAACAGCAATGTTAAACACTTTGTAATATTAAATGAAGAAAATAATTGCTAACCTAGAAGTTCTTTCAACTTATCCAAAGAAAATGAAGTACTAAAGATCTTGACATGATCAACTTGCGAGCCAGATACAGTAGCTACCAGAATAGTCTGGTCAACCCCCCTTTTCCCGTGCTTTGGTCACTTGCGCGACATTTCCCCCCGGCTAGAGGAGATGAGGTAGATTTTTCTAATTTTTTTCTTGGATAGAAAATAAGTTGGAACACAATGTGGATTTTTTTCCATATTGAATTCTGCTTCTTCACTGAATTATGCGACCAGTGAGAATAGTTTGGACAATGCGATCAACGCCATGGTTTACATGGAATTTTGTCGAAATGCTTACAGCTATAACTCGAGAGCGAAATGTCCGATTTGAGCGTGGATTTTTTAAAACACGTGTATCCCCATGATCTTTCATTTTCTAGATTTTAAACTACTTTTGACAAGCCGTTCGAGCGTAAGCAGCCGAGAAAAATTTTGGCCACGCATCTTTCGTCTTTACGAAACAGACACTTAGAGAGAGGAGACTTAAGGAGAGGGAGGAAACAATGCCCTGCGGTCCTTTGGCCCGCTTGCTCACCCGTCGTCGCAAAAGTATTCGTCAAAAAGACGGGAGCGCCTCAGACGGCGGGTGAGGAAGCGAGGCAAAGGCCTGCAGGGCATTGTTCCATAGTCTCCTCTCTCCAAGTGTCTCTCTCGTAAAGACGAAAGATCCGCAGCCAAAAACTTTCATGTCCGTTTACTGCCAAACGGCTTGCCAAAGAAAGTCCAAGATTATGTTAGTTAAAGATAAACGTGGCATAAACCCCGAAAAAAATCCACGCTTGATTTGGGTATTTGGCTCCCAAGATATAGCTGTAGGCATTTCGACAAAATCCCATGTAAACCATGGCGTCGATCGCGTTGTCCAAACTATTCTCACTGGTCGCATAATTCAGTGAAGAAGCGGAACTCAATATGAAAAAAAATCCACATTGTGTCCCAACTTATTTTCTATCCAAGAAAAAAATTAGAAAAATCTACCTCATCTCCTCTAGCCGGGGGGAAATGTCGCGCAAGTGACCAAAGCACGGGAAAAGGGGGGTTGACCAGACTATTCTGGTAGCTACTGTATGTGCCCACCAAAATTAGATTGCGTTGAAGGATTGGAAAATCCTTGACTAATCAGTGGTTGAAAGAAGCTGATGTACTGTGTTGGGGTGGGCCCAGAACCAGATCCTGGTGAGCGTGGAGCCTGTTGACTGGGCTGACCAAAACTTTGTATATCGACACCATGTTGCACTGTACAAATGTAAATATTTAAATATAGAGAAGAGTCAAGTAAAGAAGTAAAATGAAGTCCTTAACTTACCAACCAATGGCTGAAATAAGCCACTAGAGCTCGCACTGGGCCCAGAAGATGATGGTTGTTGAGCTCGTTGGCTGGATTGGCAGATAGCTGGGGATTCACACTAGTTTGACCTGTAAGTTTAACACAAATGTGTGTATATAGAATATTCAACATGAAGACAACCATTAAACATCATCGAAACAATTGATCTCCCCATCAAGTCAACGTGTCAAGCACATGGTTAACACATCAGACAGCACAAAAATGACATATAAAAGGAAGGTTTGAAATCGTACCTTGTCTCAATTGCTCGAACATATTGAGCATGAAATTCTGAAAGCCGTTCGCCATTCTAAGTAAAGAGACGATGAGCTGAGATGTTACAATTCGTGAATGGAACGAAAAATCCACGAGAGGACCATGGACACGACCGCCTTCTCTTTGAAAAAATTCGAATGTCTGAGCAGATCTGAGGCAATCAGCCACTGTGTTGCCAAGTCGGGGTGAGGCTCACCGCCCAGCTGATATGGCAGCCCTGGCGTCCCCGAGTAAAGAGGAGGGAGGGCTGGGTGGAGGAGAGGGAGAGGGGAGGAGCTCTGGAATGGACATGAAATTCGAATTGGAAATGGCAATTGGAATTATTGAATTATTAATTGATACAAATTCAAATTTCCGGTCGAATTTGTACTTTGATTAAGTTTTAATTGATTTGTCTTTTGAAAAAACATTGAAATTCACATTAGAAACATGATGTGAAATTTTGCGTCCATTTGGCACCCCATATTAGAGATTGAATTTCCACAAAAAATGTCTAAGTCCAAAATGGTTGAACAATTTTGAAAAAAAAAATTTCGATAAAATTCCTAGATCTGTGTTGTTCAATATTTAAACACACAATTCTTATCGTCATAATGATTTTGATTTTTTTGAAGTCCAAAGGAACTAATTCATACTTTTCCAAGTCAAAACGTACTTTTACAGGTCGGTTATAGAGTAATGGTTAGAGACTGCGGCTGGGACACTACAGGTCACGAATTTATCTCCCATTCTTTATTTTCCTTTTTATTTGATATTTGTTTAATTTTTTCAAGAAATCGACATTAGGATAGCACAGAAGCTTAAACATGATATGTTACATATTTTAAACCTAATTTCATTCATTTTTTTTCAATTATTTCGCTGCGAAAGTTAAGTAGGTTGTGAAACCTACTGAAAATGTAAAGTATGGAAAATGGTTTAAGTATGAAAAAATTTTAAGTAACAAAAAACGTGAAAGTACCCCTGGCCTTTTTAAGTATTTACATTTAAGTAAGCAGTCGCTGTTGTGTGTGCCCACCTTTTGTACGTTCCTAATGTATCAACACATATCACCACACCAACAATGCTTGACCATATTTTGAACGAAATTAGGTATGTTACTTATACTCATGAAGACAGTGAGAACAATGTTTAACCTGCTGTGCTAGGCACAGATGTTTTTTATTTCATTTTTTTTTAACCCAATTTGAACTCTAGGACCCACAGAACACAACTTTTTTGGAAATATTGTTTCCTTATGTAATATTTTATTGTTGCGATTTGCTTATTCTTCAGCAATCCTCCAGAAAATGCGTGCCCAGCAACGCAAAGACGAGCAGTTCAACAGCACTGTTTATTACGAATTACTCATGTCACACAAAATTGTATTTTCATTATTATGACTGCTATGTCTGTTTGAGAGATTTGTTAAAATACTCTGTTTCAATTACTTGTTTTGAGATTCATGCACGCTTACTAGAATCTAGTCTACTGAATAAGTCAGTAGGAAAGAAACAAGGAGTGTACTGAATGGATCAGTGGTGCTGGTTTGGTAATCCTACTGAATTTGTAAGTAAGCGGGTGAGAAAAGTACTGAAAGGTTCAGTATGAATGAGATAATTCTACTTAATTAATCAGTAGATTTGCGCAAAGGTACTGAACTAAGCGACGGCAATTCAGTAGGTTTTTTAGCAGTACTGAATAATTCAGTAATTGCAGGCTATACCGTTTGGGAATCTACTGAATGTTCAGTAGGTTAAACCAACTGAACGCGTTAAGTATCGAATCCCGACTAAGTAGTTCTCATACAAATTAGTTTTTCGGTGATTAAGTAGTCTGCAAAAACTAAGTAGCATTGAGATGACTATACTTGTCAGTGGTTTATCGCCACTGTGGCAGCAATAAGCGGTCATGAAACTCGAAATGTACAAAATTGCTAATTTGCAATCGTACTTTGCTTCATAGGTTGCTTTTCAACTTTGCTTTTCATAGTTTCTACCTACTATATATAAGGTATTGGACAGAAAGAGCGGGGTGCTGCTATGCTGCTGTTGAATGAAGAAGTTTTCTTTTTTAACGCATGATGTGTTCTGCATGGTCTTCTCATCATTGGTATATCTTTTTTAAGGGTTGATATTTCTGTGTTTTGTAAAACGCCATCCCAAACCATCCGTCTGCTTATTCCGGAAGATTTTATTTTAAATCACTTGAGGAAATATAATATATGTCCATCTGTATATATGTAGTTTTAATACCATTTTACTACGTTTTTTTTACTGCAACAGGATACCGCTCTATAATGAGCAGTTTTTGGCAGTTTTTATATTTTATCGCTACCACAAGATGGCGGGTGAGGTTGATGCCGTAAAAAGTGCTTATATTGAAATGGAATCATCTTTAGAAGGTATCTGTATTGCCTGGTATACGACAAACGTAAACAGAAGCGGTGGCTCCCCCACACGGGTGGCCTCGCGACAACGTCTGCTTTTATTTCGTCTGCTCCACTTTATATGTAAAAGCCCTCTCTCTCAAGCTGAGAGAAAAGGGCTTTACATACATACACAGTGGCGGTAAACTACTGACAAGTAGCCTGTTTTAAACCCCTTAACTTTGGCAAACCCCTTAATAGCAATAAAACTACTTAAATACAAGGCTACTTAATATCAATTGCATACCTAATTAATTCAGTAGGGAAAAGCTACTTAGCATTCAGTAGGCAAGAAAAAATTGGAAATAAACATCTGAATGAATCAGTACTTGGTAACTCATGAATTTTTCAGTATTGTTGATACAAAAATACTGAATTCTTCAGTATAGTTTTGCGCTTTCGATTAATGTTGTAAAATAGCAGTTTGAAGATATGGCGTTGGGTGGTATTGAACCCAGAGCTGAATGACTAAAGTATATTTGTAGACGGCCGACTAACCAATTGAGCTGTTCATTTACTTTGGTGAACAAGACTATATGTTGCAAAGACGTATTCATGAATTTCTTTCGATGTCAATGAGACAAAGATAGAGTTGATATATGTACAGTAGCTACCAGAATATGCCTACCATTTCGACAAAATCCCATGTAAACCATGGCGTCGATCGCGTTGTCCAAACTATTCTCACTGGTCGCATAATTCAGTGAAGAAGCGGAACTCAATATGGAAAAAAATCCACATTGTGTCCCAACTTATTTTCTATCCAAGAAAAAAATTAGAAAAATCTACCTCATCTCCTCTAGCCGGGGGGAAATGTCGCGCAAGTGACCAAAGCACGGGAAAAGGGGGGTTGACCAGACTATTCTGGTAGCTACTGTATGGGGTTAACTGGAAAATGTTACACTACTCATGCCTAAAGTGTGACCTCTGTTGTTAGTCTGATTGTAATGCAAAAATTTGGAAACAAGTCAAAGTCCCAGAAACTCAAGTTACTGGGGACTTAGAAATTTTTTGCAGGTTGTCGGAGAACTTTACTGTGGTAAACTCAGATAAACTGCAGTTTTTTCTAAAGTTCGTTATAAACTTAAGTAAACTATGGTATTGAGTGTTCATCTATATAGTTTTTTTGTCAAATTACTGTAGCAGCTACAGTAAACTAGATGACTACAGATAAACTATAGTTTACAGAAGTTCATTTTCAGCTGGGTTTATTCAGTAGTTGTATGGAAACCTCTGAAATGGTTTTAACGTTACTTAAAAGTAGAAAAATAATTAAGAAGCCTTTTTAATATTAAGTAGGCTAGTCTGAGATTTTAGTCTTAAAAGCTTTCATAAAAATAAAAACGTAAGTAGTTTTGCAACGTTTAAGATGTTTCCAATCGATTCAGTAGCCCTTTGAAAACTACTTAATTCAAGTTGATATTGTCCCACTTTAACGAAGTTTAACTACTTAAAGCCATTCTACACTACTTAAAGGAGTTACTGATTCATTCAGTATCCTGCTGAAAAAATTCAGTACTGTACTGAATTTTTCAGTCAGTACTGAAAAAGTAAGTAGGATTGCATTTTTAAGAAGTCTGCCATGATTTCAGTGGTCAAGTTTTGTCGGTTTCAGTAGAATGTAAGGGGTTTCAAATGAAAACAAGTAGGATTTCCATCTTACTAAAAAATTCAGGGCTATTTTCCTGCTGAAAACCACGTTTTCCTACTGAAAGCAAGTAGTTTACCGCCACTGTGTAGGGAACCAGACGAAATAAAAGTGGCGTTGTTGTGCATTACGCTTGACGGATACGGGCAATACAGATATCTTCTATGGCGTCGTCTCGGCTTGGCATCCTGAATTTTCCCTATACAAATGAAAGAAATACCCGGTTGTCAATATGAAATTGGTTTGCCCGCCAAATGATAAGCCGAAATAGCTCAGTTGGGAGAGCGTTAGACTGAAGATCTAAAGGTCCCTGGTTCGATCCCGGGTTTCGGCAAGTAATTTTATGATCTTTTTATTAATTTGTTAACTTTAGTTAATTGGAATTTGACATTTTTTGAATCGTCGAATGAGAGGGAAACTGTCGGTTAATAGGTTTAACGCTTCGGACGCTTTTTTCTTTGAACATTATAGATCGTAGAACTTTCTTATTTATTGATGAAATCAACTTCAGGATTTCTTGCCTTGTATTCTTCTTTAAATTTTGCCTATTCCGATATCCGATGAACGGATATCTGATCAGCTAAGCTATTATTGGCTTTACAAAATAGTACAAATAGTATAGTAAATCTGTATTTTCAAACTAATTACAGAAACCCTGAGGGTACCTTCCAAAGCGGCGCGCTTTGGCCATAGTTTAATTCATTACTTGCTCCCAGTAAAGATTTAAATCTGCTGCTGGAAATGTAGACCATCCTATTGACCCACCACAGGGAATGCCCACCAAAAAGTCCGCTTGCGTTTTTTCTTATGCAAGTAGAGGGTCAACTTAGGTGTATTAAGTATATGGTCTACGAAGCTCGTAGACCCCTCAACTTATAAGTAGTAACTTCCATTTTGCTACTTACTAAGTAGCACTTAGTTGACCCTCCGGTGAACGAGAGTGTATTTTCAAACTAATTACAGAAACCCTCAGGGTACCTTCCAAAGCGGCGCGCTTTGGCCATAGTTTAATTCATTACTTGCTCCCAGTAAAGATTTAAATCTGTAAAATTTTCAGGTAGAGTCCGCTTGCGTTTTTTCCTACCTTCTTACGAAAAAACGACGATGTTCGCCTCAACGCAGGCCTGGAGGGTTTGTTGAGGCTAATGTAAACCATGTACGGTGAATAAAGTTCAGCCATCAAATGAAATGTTGCTCTAAGTTCCTTAAAAAAAATACTGAAAACTCAGATTTACTATACTAAAAGTGATAGACTAATTTATAAAAAAGAGATACAACAAAATAACTACTAAGTACAAACTTAAGTCGTCGTGTCTTCGGCGGGGTTAAGAGTTATATGTAGAACGATTTTGGACGCATTCTCTTTCTTCTTTATTGGCCTCGTCAATCAAAACTAAACTAAAAAGTTTTCAATTCAATTTGACTAATTAAGTAATTATTGAAAGAGATAGGGGGGGGGAGTTGATCCGCAGCAAACTGTTTGGGACGCATTTGCGATTCGATAGCCCATTCGCATATAACCTCGAGCAACCAAACCCATACGGTTTTCGCTGATTAAGATTCGTGGTATATACATAGCCTAGTAAAAACTTGAGGATTTCAAACTCAAGCGGATATATCCGGTCGAATTGACGAATGAAAGATACGGACAATAATCTTATAGCCCTATATTATATATGACCGATTTGTCTATCTTTCATCATGTGTTGTCTATAGCAATCATATATTGATTTTAATGACGATTTAAAATTTAATTAATATTCAATAATAAAGGAGACTATGGGGTCAATTGTGACAAAAAACACACTATAGCCTTTAACCATTTTCGTCTGCTAGCAAAGAAGTAACCACTTTGAAAAAAATACGGCGGAGAGCCGTAATACGAAAGTTTTTACGATTAACACAATCTTTTTTCTCAATTAGTACGCGAACTCTTCTTGAAGGAGCGAACCAGTAAAGTGGGTGTAACGAGAAGCGTCGTCATACAAAGTTCCCGGTCCATTGAACAATTGCAGCGTTACTTTGTCTCCGGCTTTCAAATGAATAGTTGACTGAAGAGCCAAGGTATGGAGAGCTGTTTTGCTATTTCCTGATCCGATGCGGCTGTCGTTCACATACATTGTAATATACAGATTGTTGCTATACGCGATTCCGGAGAACGAAAAGGAATAAGTTCCCGCTCTTGGGGCCGTAAAAATTCCAGATGTTATATTCATAGCTCCACCCACGTTCAGTCTCTCCAGCTCAAACGGAATTGGAACATTTATCATAGAGAATGAACTGCTCCTCTGGACGTAGAAGTATACGGGAGATGTTTTCACCTCAACATATCCGATCTTTGTTTGGAATTCTGTATGATAGATATAATAAAGATAAATCAGCTCAAATTGGATCGACATGCAATTCTTCATATTTGTCTTTATAAAGTAGCTGTATAAATACTAGGCTCCTCTGTTTCTTTGGAAAAATCGCAAAAAACACTTTGCATTTGCTTATTGTCCATAATGGAATACATTCCACTCCAGATGTGTCCCATCCTTCGCAAGTCAGCACAAGATTTGGGAATTCCATTGGAGACTTCAGTAGGATTGACTAAGATAACTGAATTGCTAATACGATCTAAATGATGTTTAAGGGCATAAAATTGGAGTTTCAATGTAGCATATGAAATGTAACAAGTAAACTATGGGCAGGTTTGACTGTTTATACCGTGCAACTCCGTTTTCAAATCAGCAATTACTGAATTGGTTTCTGTAAAATATAAGAAGAAAAAAAGAATTCTTTATCTGTTTAAAAGAATCTACAAAAAACCAAAATCTTGATTAAAATGCATACTGCGCAATTCCCTCTTCAAGGCAGTAACAGTCGCTTGAAGATTATTCCAGGATGCTATAGTTGGGCATTTACCCGAAGTACAGTGAACGACAGCCACCAGCAACAGGCAAATGATTCTGAACATTAATCCGTTTAAACGTGTCATTTTCTGCATGTTGCATGTCGACAACGACATTTTTATCACGTTCAAGAAGGGATATCAAAGCTTTGCATTATAACTATATATTACCTTTTGTTTGAATTATTATTGTAGCCTAGTTGCATAAAAATAAGGTGATATTAGCATGAAGGAAAGGTAACAATCCATAGAAAATACTTTCTTGTCAATTTTTGTGCGTGTGGATAATATGTCGGACGGGGATCACGGGCATTTATTGTTAAGAACGGAGGGTCTCAAATCACCAAAAACTAAGGAAAATCTAGTCAGACGGGATCAATTAGGTTAGGTTAACTAGCTTTCGGCTCAGAAGCGGACTGAAAATTCAAAGTCCTCAATATATATATATGTCGAACGTCATTTTCTGTCTGGACAAAGGTCTGGTTAGGTCTCTCGGGATCAAGGGAAAGGAGCATTTCATTCCGGGAATCGACTACCTCTTTCTTATAACAAAAACAAATCAAATCATAACATTATATTCTATGTTCGCAATTGCTGTTGAATATATATATATTAAAGCAGCAAAAACCGCAATTTACAACTATTACCACAATCACAACTGGAAAATAATGCCCAATAACTTCGTTCAATAACATAGGCTATATGTCCACAAAGATTATGGACAAACTTCGTAGAGTACATCTCTGTCTTTTGACCACAATGAACTATATCTACACTCTAAAAAGTGACAGGCTTAGTAGCGACGGACCACAATAAACCTTTAGTACTATATCGTCCGTTTTTTAGTAAACCAATTTGTTTTTAGAGTGTATTTTTACCACCAACTCTTCTATCTTCTATCTTTCAATTTACCTATCATCTCCGTACACTCTAAAAGAATATTAAAAGATAAAAGTAGTGTAAGTAGCCTCGTCCGTTTCGCTACTAAGGCCCTTAGTAAACCAAATTGTTTTTAGAGTGTAACCAGAATATTAAAAGATAAAAGATTCAGTAATACTTTCTTATTTTGTATTCCTCTTTAATAGCAAATTGAAAAGTGCATCAAATAGTAGAGTCTGCGAAGTTAGTCTACTCCGAAGACCCCCCCCCAAAAAAAAAAAATGAAAGTGTATTATTGTTATAGCGACCTATAATTAAACAATAGCTATAAACATAGGCTAAATTATTTTAAAACTTTATAGTTTCCCTTATTTTTTTATTTTACCTTTTTCAGCAGAGAGAAATTATGGGTACCAATTGTGTTCAATTCCGGATTCCAGCTAAAGAAGAGTGGCGCGCGGGACCGATCATGAGCTGCCTCAGCTTATATTATTGCCAAACTATATAGTTTCAGCACGTTATTATAGGTAATAGCTAAATTTCAGTTAAGATACTGCATTTTTCTCTGTGCACACGGAGTTAAGTTCAGTTATGCATGGGGGCTTATATTACTAGGCTACTAATAGTCTTGTCGGAGCAGGGAAAGTTTCATTTATGATATATCCGATAATGTATATATATATATACCAATGTGATTTCATCATGCGTCATTTTCCTTAATGTCACGTATGTTGACGTAATGAATGTAACCACTAAACTTTCATATTAGCTTAATTCGTTCGTTTAATTTATATAGTTTTCCATCGTTCAGCACAATGCAGAACCCTTCTCATTGTTGATCTCTTTCATCTTCAGCGTCGTCAAGTATAAGCCTGAGAACGAGCTTCCCCATTCCAAAGAACCTTAGCTTAATATTCCATGTCCGTTTCATGAATAAATTCCCGTATTGTTGCTTATGGAGACCCCCCCCCATTTGTTATATTGTATGTTGAATAAAGAACTTCCCGAATTAATTTTTCACTTTTCGTAAAAGTATAGTATAGGCTACAAATAATACTACAATGTAAAATCTAAAACTCAAATTCGGTTCAACTGATTAGAGACGAACTTGAATCTATACTCTTTTGCAATAAATAGACCTAATTGGTGCCGAAAAAAGAGGATTTATTTATTTTTCAATTAGTAAGATAAATCTTCTTGGAGAAGCAAACCATTAAAGTGTGTGAAATGGTTACCATCATCATGCACTTGGCCATTTCCATCTGCAATTTGCAGCGTAATCTTGTCTCCCGCATTCAAATGAAGCGTAGACTGAATGACATATGTATCGTAATCTGTGCTTTCGTATCCTTTTCCGATGATGTTTCCATTAACGTATAGTCCTACATAGAGCCAACTACCAGTGTTCCCAATTCCGTTGAAAGAAAAGAAATAAGTGCCCGAACGTGGAGCCGTGAAAACTCCAGTTGCTAGATCCATGGCTCCTCCAACGTTCAATCTCGACACCTCGAACGGAATCGGAACCTTCTTTGTAGAAAATGAACTGCTTCTCTGGACATAGAAGTAGACTGGTGATGATTTCACGTCAACGGATCCAATCATCGTTTGGAATTCTTGATTGAAATAAAAGATTTGAATAAAGTAAAAAAATATATTGTATTATTGTGGAAATTTTGTTCTATATCAACTTAATTTTTTTGTCTTACAAAATAGCTACATACTTGGTTCATTTGTTTGCTTGGAAAAATCGCAAAAAACACTTTGCATCTGTTTATCACCCATAATGGAATAGAATCCACTCCAAATGTGCCCCATGCGCTGCAAGTCTGCACAAGATTTAGGCATTCCGCTGACCAATACAGTGGGGCTTTCTACGTTAAGTGAAGTGCTGACGTGGCCTATCTTAAGGAAATACTAGTTTGTATATTCATTTGAAACGTATGTAATAATTGCATTAGGCCACTTCGAATGTCTTTTACCTGACAATAGCTCCGCTTTCAGATCGTTAACTATTAAATTGGTTTCTGCCAATATCTGGGAATTTGCTGTAAAAAGTGTTTCGCAATATGTAAAGAATAGGCTACCGCCATAACATAGTTCTTCAAGTTTTTACGTACCATTCAATTCCCTCTTCAAATTTGCAACGGTCGCTTTAAGATTATTCCAGGATTCCATAGAGGGGCACGAACCAGAGGCACAATGGATGACGATCGCCAGAAAAATAACAATGATGCTGAATGTTAAGAGTGAACTGTTTTTACTTGGTGACGACATCTTTATTATGTCCATAAAGTCCTGTATAAGTGTTGCATTTAGTTGTTTATTAGTATTTAGGGTATTAGTATATATATATATATATATATATATATAAGGGTTTAAAAAATTGAATACAAGTAAGTTGACAAACATAATACAATTAAACAATAGGCTAGAATAAAAGATATACAGGCCTACCAATTCAGCCTACTGTAAAAAAGGAACTGCTTTGAAAGTTAATTTTGCTGATAAGATACTTTGCTGGAACAAGAAATGGGGAAACAATTGTAAATTCAGTTCCGTATTTCAGTTAGACCAATCAACATCAGTTGCATCGGCTTATATATATCATACGACGACTTATTAGTTGATCGGTTAACTAATTAACATGTATGTAAATAGGAACACTTCAGTTCTGTGGTTGGTTGGTTTCTGCACCGTTTTTCTTTTTAACGCTTGTAAAGTTTATAGTCATGTTACAGGGCTTGGGTTACTTTTCGTGTCGCTGGGTGCAGTGAAAATTCATTGACTTCTACCCGATCCATGCAATCCATATGCATGCTAATCCCATGGGAATATTAGGTATTTCTTTCGAGGCGAAATATTCCTAAATGTCACGCACGGTAAAGTGATATGAATTAAAATATGCTAATAACTTAATATAGCCTTAAGCGCTTAACTTGATATATATGGCTTGATGGTAAAGTATTTAATATAGGTTATTTAACACACCAAGAAGAGCTGTGTCCGCAATACCGTCAATCCGACATAATGTCTGGCAAGCTGTGGCCTTTTGAATTTTCAGTCCACCTATTCTGAATCTTGAGTTTTAAATTTTAACCCTTTTAACCTGTTAGCTTGAAAATTGTAATCATAAACTATTCATTCTTTTTTGTTCTAGCGACTATTAGTCTAAATCTTAAAACACAATAAGTTGCTTCTTGTTTTCTGTTTTGTTTTTTTTTTTGCTGACAAAATTGCATAGTTAGGGACATATATTTGGCCAGCTATATAAATATAAACCCCGACTTGTCTATTATTTCTTTGATCACTTGACGTTTAACCCAAACGCAAGGTTACATCTCTTCTTATAGGGTGTGGGATTTGATTCCGGCCATTGATTTGTTTGGCATATAGCCAATGGCCACAGTCGTTTAGGCTATATTAGAAATAAGTGAATTTCAACTCAATTTACTAATGTTGTGTAATGACAAAAATTTATGTTTGAACGCATCATTAAACTGTAAGCTCGACAAGTCAATCTCGTCTTACAAGAGCCAACCAGTAAACTGAGTAAAGTGCCGATTGTCGTCAAACAATTGCATATTTGTTTTGGACACTTGAACCCAAACTTTGTCTCCCATTTTTAAATTGACCGTAGACTGAAGAGTGAACGTGTTGTGACCGGCAACACCATATCCTCTCCCAATCTCGTTACCGTTCAGATATAGACCAACTTCTGCACCCATGTTTCCGCCGGATATTCCTGAAAAGGAGAAGAAATATGCTCCTGGTTGTGATGCCGTGAAAATTCCTTTTTGCAAATTCATTCCCTGCCCCATATTATGCCTTTCCACTTCAAAAGGAATTGGGGTATTAATAGAAGAATAGCTCTGGCTTTTCTGAACGTGAAAAGAGATGCTCTGTTTGGTGGTAGGCAATGACGATGATTTATTTACGTCGATCTTTTCAGTCAGCCTTGTTTGGAATTCTGCCAATACGTGTAAAGCCAAGAACATAATATATTTAAGCATTTCAAACACGTAAATTGAACGAACTAAAGTAACAGGTTAGCGTAACTTGTGTATAGTTTTAGGCCTACCTACCTATGTCATCTGGACGTTTGGTAAAGTCGCAGTGAACAGTTTCTAATACAAGTTTATCGGTCATAATAGAATAGAACCCGCTCCAGACGTGTCCCCTCTTTCGTAGATCAACACAAGTCGATGGCATTCCACTGTCCTCCTCTAGATCTACGGCACTAGTTCGTTCTTTATTAAAAGAGAAATTGTAACGTTATTATAGCCTATATAAAAAACTTTCTGTGAATTGTAAGGAGGATATTTCAAAGGCATTTCCAAATTATATAAACCTGTCAACGCCACATATTTATTACCGTACATTTCCGTTCTCAATGTGTCAATCATTTCTTTGGTTTCAGCCAAAGTCTCTGAAAGTTGCTGCGAATTTTCGTCGCATCTCTTGGAATTTTCTGTAAAATAAAAGTCTTTTTTAGCTTTATTGGATTGAGATTGTTAAACATCATTCTATTCAACGTAGGCTATAACTTGTCAGAAAAAATATAAGTAACGGGAAAGATTTTATGAAGGAATAAGGAAAGAAAAATAAAGTGAGCCAACTGGTATTACACCTCTCCCCTACCGAGCAATTCTGTCTTCATCTTGGATATTGTTGCTTGAAGTTGACGATAAGCTGACGACTGTGGATTGTCACATTTTCCAGAAGCACAGCAAACGATAGCCAGCAGACAAATAATAAACATTACAAGTAAAGATTTTTTGCCAGATGACTTATACATCTTTGGGCTATCACTTGTAATAGTATTTCCCTGTTAGTAATACCTATAAACAACCTTAGGTTGGAGTTTAAGTAGGTATAGATATGTATTATTATATTTAGTCATTTTCAAAGTATTTGGGTCTTGCTGAAGAGGTATTACCTATACCTTGGTATTTGAAGGAGAAAATAGAAGAGGCAAGTGACGAATGCTGCTCAATGCTTCTGGAGGAGATGACAGTCCAGGGCTTTTTGGCGGCTAATATACGAAAGCGAGCGATTAATAATAACGGAACCGCTCAACATTTACGCTGGCTTATTAATATATTTGAAGCGCTTATAGCCTAGTATCATATGATGGCCTCATCTATACAGCGAACGTGAGAAAGCTGATATTAGGGGTATCTTATTACAGCCTAGCATATGCAACTCGTTTTTTTCTCATTGCGAGCTTGAGATTTGCAGCATATCCCTGGAGTCATCGCGATGACTGTTAATCTCTAAAAAATACTATGTATGGTAACTGAAACTCGCGCGCTTTTGGTCCTTTTTATCATTAGACAGCACATGCCACATGTGGTTGTGTACTCAAACAAGGAACCAGAAGCGCGCGAGCTTCATTCATTGTACACTATTTTTTAGAGAGATTGCTACTTTACTCTCTACGAAAAATGCCCATTTTTTCGCGGACAAATTTTCCTGAAAACGAATTGAAGACATATTTGTCTACATTTTAACTGGAAATATAAGTCTACTCCGGCAGTGGCAAAATTGCCCAAATTTAATGAACTTAAAGTTTAGTTTCGATATAGTTCAATTATTTCGTTTTTCTTTTTTGTTTTTTGTTCTTACCTTTGTCGATTATCTTTCATAATAAGTTAAAGCCAAGTTAATTTGAGTGGCCGTCATGAAAACTTTTGCAGATTGTATATAGTCACAATACTAAAGTCTTCAGGATTTTCGGTCACAAGTGTGTGTCGACATAAGAATTTTAAACATAAGAATTTGTGCATTTTTAAGAATTTTAGCAAGATGAATTGGCAGACATAATTACAACCCCAAAATTGTTGTCCCGTCACAAGACTATTTTTTCACATTTAACCCTGTGTAAAAATCGGAAAAAAATTGTACTGACTGGCGAATTTGACTGGTGAATTTGCGACCAAATATTCTTGATGTTACAAATACTTCTTTAGAAATATACTTGTGTCTACATATACTTTTGACTATTTTTACTTGTGACAACAAATTCTAATGACTGGTCCGTCCTTGTTCTTACGGAGGTTTGTTTTTATGACGGCCACCCGTTAATTTTATTAAGTTTTTAATTTATTAAATTCCAAATGATGTTTTATAAATTGGTTCCCCCAGGATCGAACCCACGACTTTCAACGTGGTAGACGAAAGCTATAACCATTGGACCACATTACTCTATACTCTCTAAGACATTTCTTCGATTAGGACTTAGAACTTTTTCCAAGCAACTAGCGCA
Source organism: Ceriodaphnia dubia (assembly GCA_022539655.2). Taxonomy (NCBI): domain Eukaryota; kingdom Metazoa; phylum Arthropoda; class Branchiopoda; order Diplostraca; family Daphniidae; genus Ceriodaphnia; species Ceriodaphnia dubia. The sequence continues at coordinate 2,153,821 of JAKUCG020000082.1, forward strand.
ATCAAATGTTCCAATTATTGCTAAATGCTAACTATTAGTTTATTAGAAAAACTTGCCAAAAAAAAGCCAAGTAAATTTTTAATGTATTAAATTCCAAATAATGTTTTGTAAATTCGTTCTCCAGGATCGAATTCACGACTTCTAGCGTGGTAATCAAAATCTATAACCACTGGACCACATTACTCTGACAACAATTGTCTTATATTCTAAAGACATTCCTTCAATTAGGACTTCGAACTTTTTCCAAGCAACTAGCGCAATCAAATGTTTCAATTATTGCTAACTATTAGTTTATTAGAAAAACTTGGCTTTCATTATAGTCATTTCATTATCATCGGGCTTTGACATATGTTATTTAGTGTAAGTCAAGAACCATATTATTATCTGAACGAAAACTTCGTTTTCCATTCAAAGTCCCTTGAAAAATGCTGAGATGGAGTAGGGGTTGTGCATTATTGTTTTTGTGATTCCAGAAAACGAGGGAGCGGTAACATTACTTTCAAAGACTCGCTCTTTTCCTCTACATTTTTTGGTTTCTTGGAACTTTTTTCCTCTCGAAAAGGGTATTGGTGATCTAAACAGCAGGCCTTGAGTTTTCTGAACAAAAGTGGACTTAATTCTCCATTTTATGGACAAAAATGTCTTATTTAAAAATGAATAATAAGTCCACCAGCATTTGTCTCCTAAAAAGGGCATATTTCCCAATTTTTAACGAGAATATGTCCGTAAATGCGTGCTATATGTCCAATAAAAACTGGACATTTTTCGTAGAGAGTATACAATTAGGGTACCATAATGATACATTCGTCATCATCGGCTATAATGAAGTTAATAGGCTTAATGAAATTAAGTCTAAGATATATGATGTCCGCGTGTTTGTGGTCAACTGATGTTGATGATTTACTAATTTGGTAGCTTTCAAGTGTATTATACAATAAGAAGTGCGTTTTCGCGTGAACGCCAAAGTTGAACGGGAAGGACAACGCGAAAATACACGTTGTTCAAATTTTTAGTTCAACGCGGCCGTTGACCTGTGTCGGCGTGTGGAGCTGAACCTGCTCGTGTCGGCGTGTAAGCTGATCTGCTCGAGGTCTCGCTGGACTAGGCCCACACGTGTCTGGGCAGTCTGCCGAACCGGGCAGCCATGTCTCAACCCCCCCCCCCCCCCCAGTGGGACAATTCCAACCAGGCACTGTAACAGGGCAGACACAAGGGCTTTGGTGGCCAGAAGTTTCTAATTCCAAGTCCGGTGAGGATTCCACCAGGTAGTTCTTTCCTTAAATATAAAATTTTCTTGGTAGATTTGGTTTACTTCTGATGTCTTTTTGGTTGTGTTGTAGTAAGCCAACATCAGTCATTTAGTGCCACGTACAGTGTGCAAACTCATCAGTCTCCCAACCCGGGCAATACCAGCCAGATAGTGTAACGGGGTACACACAAGGATTTGGTGTCCAAAATTTTCACATCCCAAACTGTTGCAGTTTCTACCAGGTTGTTGCTTTAATATTTGATTTTTTTGTTTTTTTTTCTTAAATTCTGATGTCTTTATAATTGTATAGCAAGTTAGCATCAGTTGTTTGGTGCCACCTCCTACGGTATGCAAACTCAGCCAGTCTCCCAAACAAGGCAGTTCCCACCAGCTAGTCTGGTAACGGGGCAGACACATGGCTTTGGTGGCCAAAGTTTTCACAATCCAAGCCCGGTGCACATTCCACTAGGTTGTTCCTTCCTTTAAAATTGCATTTTTTTGGTTCATTTGGTTAACTTACTATGTCTTTATGGTTTACAGTAAGCCAACATCAGTCATATGGTGCCACCCCTCACAGTACGCAAACTCAGCGAGGCCCCCAAACAGGGCAGTTCCAACCAGATTGTGGGGCAACGGGGCAGACATAAGGCCAAAATGGCCAAAATTTAAACATCCCAAGCCCGATGCAAGTTCCATCAGGTGATTCCTCTCTTTATTACTATTTTTTTAAATTGTTTTTTTTGAAAACTTTGTGGTTATAGGACGACAACATCACTCCTTCGGCTACAGTATGGGGAGTAAGCAATACAAAGGCAACCAAGCATACCAGTTCCAACCAGCTGTGGTAACGGGGCAGCCACAAGGCTATAGTGGCCCATCTCTTCACCCTCCAACCTCGGGGCAGGTTCAGCAAATACCGGTCTACAGCAGTGACCGTGGAGCAAAGAAGTCGGGTGGTTTTATTCGGCTGCAACTCAAGACTGAAGAAAACGTGTCATTTCGGAAAAATCTTTTCAAACAGCGTAAATCTTCAAGTGAGATAGGCTTTTTCATTAATTATTTGAACTATGATTACTTCTAAATTTTCAGGTCCAGCTGTGAAACACAAAATTTTTCAAAAATATGTTGTTTTGCTTCCCGACTTTAGACCGTCTAAACGGCCCACCAAAAAGAGTAGGTAGACCTTAATGCCAGAGGTCTTGGTGAAAAGAAGATAGACTTTTATATTTCTGACTCAGTCTCGGATGTCTATTAAAACCCTCTTCAGTAATCTTATTATCAATACTTCATTTTAGACGCATTACCTGATTTTTATCTTAACAGGCATTTTTCCATACTCTCACTCATAAATGTTATTCGACTGTATCAACAGTCTACTGGGGGGCAGTGTAATAGGAATGTTGAGTGTTTTCATTCCCCATTACTAACGGTGGGGTGGGCCCATTACGCGGCGAGTGGGCCGTAAAATGGGCAACTGAGCCAAATCATCCGTTTAATAAAGGCCTTGAATGCCACGGATTGCTTGACGTAGGATCGGTTTGATAAGCTGATAGTAACATATAGAGACTTATTCATCCCCTCTGCAAAAGAATAATATGGAATCCTTGCTTAAGTCACTATTCAAGTCAATTCCGTTGACCCTCGACACTTTGAAGTCGATGTTTTATTCAGGAAAGTCAAACAGTCAATCAATTCAATTAGATTAACCCTTTAACTGCCAAGCCCAAAATTCGACTTTTGCCCATACTGCCAACTCTATTGGCAAATCAAATAAACAAAACTATAGTTTATTGAGGAGCTAGTAACCGACTGAACCACGATTCAGTCGAAAAAAACGACGAATCACCGGTGATACACGCGGCACACTGGTAATCAAGCGTCCCCCAGGTGCCAAATGTATCACCGGTGATACATAATTTCATGGGAAATGTATCACCCTTGATACATTTGGCACCTGGGGAACGTCATTTTACTATAAGAAAATTATTTTATATCAAATTACTTTATTAGATCATCAAACTCAGTCCACCATTTACTGAAAATAATTTCCTGGTAATCTATTATCTTAAAAATATAGCCATGAGAGTCAAAAATTGACCATGAGAGACTATTAGGGAAAATAGCAAAATATGATTAAAGTGCCTAAATGCTAACCAACACACAAGTAGAGATCTTAATCTAGCGAATAAAGTCGGTTAAAGTGAGAGAAATACAAAACTACAAGAGTTATGGGCCTTGGCGGGAAATTCGTTGCTGTATCGCCGGTGATACACTTTGCAGTCAACGCTTGGGAGACCGTGTATCACCGGTGACACACTTGGCAATGAAAGGGTTAAAAACGTCCCAAAACGTAATACCTGATTAATGAAGTCCTGATTAAGGACTCCTGGAAGACATCTCCCTGCAACGGGGGATCAAACTTCCACATCTTGACCCCTTCACTCTTACAATGGATTTTTTGGAACGAGAAGATTCTTGTAGTCTCCAAGCTGCTTCAGTATATTCTGCACATTGCTAAGGAATATCTACAAAAAAGAAAAATAACTCACAGTAAATGGGTAATTTATACATGAAAATGGGTATTAATACCAATTGACTAGCCACTCCACTGCAGAGCACTAGTTGTTGGTCTCCCGTTGGAGGCAATGAATAGTCAGTTAACAATCCAAAAATATCTAAAAAAGCACGACAGTTCCCTAAAGTAACCACTTTCCCTAAAGTAACCACTTCTCTTTGATTTTCTTTTATAATAAGTGCCATTCGATAGATCTCATCGAGACAAATCGAATGGTGTACAACTTACTTTGCGCAAATGATTGGGAAGGGGAGTAAATTTTATTTGAAGTTTGGCGTTTACGTGTGTGCCACAGCGACCCAAGGGGCCGGAATTCCCCTTGGGCTGGGCATAAATCTAAAACTATATGTGGGGAAAAACCGTCTCAACCGCCCACCAAAAAAGAGTTGGTAGACCTTAATGCCAGAGGTCTTGGTGAAAAGAAGATAGACTTTGATATTTATGACTCGGTCTCGGATGTCTATCAAAAAATTCTTCAAGAATCTTAATATCAATACTTCATTTTAGACGCATTACCTGATTTTTTTATCTCAACAGGCATTATCCATACTCTAACACACAAATGGAATTCGACTGTATCAATAACAGTCTACTGGGGAGACAGTGTAGGGATGTTTAGTATTTTCAGTCATCATACTAACGGTGGAGTGGGTCGTAAAATTTGCCACTCAGCCAAATCATCCGTTCAATAAAGGCGTTGAATGCCACAGATTGCTTGACGTAGGATCGGTTTGATAAGCTGATAGTAAGATATAGAGACCAATTCATCCCCTCTGCAATAGACTATTATGGAATCCTCTCTTAACTCACTATTCAAGCCAATTCCGTTGTCCCTCGACACTTTGAAGTTGATGTTTTATAAAAAATAAGCGTTGGACTTTGACGACCAGATACGTGATTTTCCTTTATACCGGCAACCACGCTAGTGTCTGAAAACCAGGCAATTTTTCGGAAATGATTTAAAGAGTACCTTTCTAATCTCGCAAAAAATCGCAATCTATCGCTATTTAAAAGGGCGAGAGAGCTAACGCAGAGCTGTTTTTAAAGACCATTCGCGTTACTCTAACCCTCTTAGTTTAGTCCCTAGAGGCATTTAAAGTAGCCTCAGCTGCATATCGTCCTCTCGTCTGTTCAAATAGTTATGACGCTGACCAAAAGCCATCCTTCCCGTTAACGAAATATTCTTTAAAAAATCAAATCAATTCCAACTACCCGAGAGAACCTTGGAAAAAATTATCGTTTGCCGCGGATAAAAACGCGAGCCAGGGACGCAACGCAAAAACGCCGGTTTTTCATAAGGTTCTCTCGGGTGTCCAGATAGTTCGTGTGCCTGCTGTAGAAAAAATATTGAAGTGGTCTAAAAGCATAATTTTTTTGGCGCCAAAAAATTTATCAGCCCATGATCGTCGAAAAACAAAATGGCTGCTGTGAACGTAGTGACCCCGCAAAGTGATCAAAGGATTGTCGAAATACAAATGGAAGTGCGTGACTTTGCCATCGCAAAATTGAGAGGAGAATTTTAAAAAAATCCCAACACCGCCAAATTTTTTTGCAAATTTATTGCTGCTCTACTTCAAAAAAGGGGAAAAAACAAGCCCATCTTCGACTTTACCGGCAGCAAGGGGGCTATATGGGCACAATGGAGCAGGATGGAGCTGTTACCAAAGGACATCAATCGATGTTTGTCGCCATCCGTATCCGTCAGTGGGAAAAAAACTTGCTAGGATCGAAGCAATTTTGAAGAAATTGCTGATTTTCGTGCATTAAATTCCAAGAAGGTGCTTGAGCTCTAAGCATAGTCAAATTTCTTTATTTCTTATTTATTACACAAAGCTTCAAGGAGTGTTGCACCGACAACTGTCGTGCGAGGCATTTGGGAAGATGAAATGAACCATTGGACTGAAAAGTACCCTACATCCGTCATTTAAATTCTACATTTCATTTCATATACATTTTCCATTCTTCATTGCAGAATCTCTGCTGAGGAATTCCAGTGAAGGAAAAGTTTTCTAACCTGCCATTTTGTTTTAATATATGTAGATAAAGTGTATTTTTGTTTAATTCTTAAACGATAATTTTCGCTACAAAAAGGTCGTCCATATATATATGCCTTCAGCAACAGTGTAAAATATTTTGTTTACACAACTTTTCTTTGTGTTTTTGTGTTTCTTGACACTCTGAGGTTTTGTTCTCTAGCAACATTTGATGAACCCTTCCCAAACCTTTTTCAAATGGAGCTGTTGCTGCAACTGCCGAGAAACGAGCACTGCCGTACACTAATCAACCAGCTAAGAAAACAAGACCATTCGGTATAACACATTTTGGTTTGGAAAAACAAAAAAAATACTATTTTTATCCTGTCAGTGATGATGCCAGTACAGTACCGAGTAAATACATTCACAAACTTAACGAATACCCAATAATTTGTATTAATTTTTTTTTGCGTCCCTACCCATTACCGGAACTTAATTTTAGAAGTCTGAAGTCTATTCGCAACGCTGAAGAACAAAAAATGTCCATACCCTGGCAAGAAGATTGGCCTTACATTTTTTCAGCATTTCCCCCTTAATAATCACATTTAAATATTACTAAGTATAGTGTGTGCTAAGAGCCACGACTATCACTCAAGACTCAACTCGATGATGGCCGAGAGAAAATAACAATTAAAGATTTGACTGCCATCCACGAATCGGTTAAAAAACGTGCTCGTCAAGTTATTCTAAGCGATTTTAATTTCTCATATCAGTAGTTATACTTAAGGAAAATGAAGATGATAGCTGCGAGTGGCTGAATGGTAATTGCAACACAGATGAAGCACAGGAAACTGCACTCAATCAAGGAACATACGTACGCGAAGGCTAGATATTATGAGTTTTGTATTGTAACAGATTTTAGGTTTCATAAATCATTACCGATCAATAATCATGCAGTAAGTCTACATGTCATTTTTGTGTTCTGCATATATTGACAAAGTCAAATTCGAAGACCTCAACTTGGTTGGTGTTCTATCTGTAATCTAAAATGATTTCTTCTAGTGAGGGCATGGGAATATTAAAGATGATAATAATGGAATAAAGATGCATAATTACGGCAAATTAATTGATTACGGTAGGATCCCATCTGGTAAATTTTGAAATTAAATTAAGCTCATATAATGCACGTCAAACGCAAGCACCTAAGCATGTTTTACTGTGTAAGTACATCTTAGATGAAGACGTAAATGTAAACATAGGAAACAAAACTGGCATGAGCTACTTTATGAACAAAAACACAACAGGGAATCGCGTTGCGCTAGACTTCCCGGTAGGAATCGGAGCCCTACAGGGATTAGAGCAAAGTCCCCAAGCACTTAGGGGCTCGAAACACCACCCAGGGGTCACTGCTCCATTTTATTATAATTTCTGGTCAAAATATTTGAATACCACCCAATGGTAGTAAGAAAATAACCAGGAATAGCCCCACAAACTATTGCATGCTTGATCTGTGCTCGGCTTATTCACAGGATTTTTTTTACGAGGCAACCCAGTTAAAAATGTTGCATGGTGAACTATGGTTTTTCTATGTAAAATGTATAGAATACTATGGTGTACGTCATGTAGAGTGCAGTATACTAGAGTTTTTAACATATCATTCCCACGTTACTATATTGTAAACTATAGTAAGCAGTAAAGTGTGTTATTGAAAAATTTGTCGACACATAACTTATCATAAAAATCTATAAAATTAGAAATCGACACATAACTATATCACTCAAATTAACCTATAGTTTGCACGTGTTATAGTTAAAAATAGTGCTAAAATTTTTTTTCTGATGCCGTTTAATTTGTCTTGGCGAGATCTCTTAGTGGGTTTTTTTGTTTTATCCTAACAATAAAACCCTAGAAGCAGGGGCAAGAAATTTATTTATTAGAACAGGCCTTTTTTCCCCATCCTTCGTACACAAATATAGCTTGTTTTTGAAAAATTTCCCAAACTTGAAATTTTTATATAAAATCAAGTGAGACTTCTTCTTTGAGTCTGGAAATTTTCATTAAATTTGGGTGATAAATGAAAAAAAAACGGCTAAAAAACTAAGTCGCGTTTCGAAAAAGGTCGTTTTTTCGACCAAGGTCACGGCTCCCCATGTCGAAAGCCTATCCCGGCCGTTTTTTTCGAAACGCGACTCAGTTTTTTAGACCTAAAACTCGGAGCCTTTTATCAAAACTTAATGAAAATTTCCAGACTCAAAGAAGAAGTCTCACTTGATTTTATATAAAAATTTCAAGTTTGGGCAATCTTTCAAAAACAAGCTGTCGGCTGTTAAAATTGACCGATTTGTGTACGAAGGATGGGGAAAAAAGGCCTGTTCTAATAAATAAATTTCTTGCCCCTGCTTCTAGGGTTTTATTGTTAGGATAAAACAAAAAAACCCACTAAGAGATCTCGCCAAGACAAATTAAACGGCATCAGAAAAAAATTTTAGCACTATTTTTGAGCCCAGGGGGGCGGAAAAATAAACGCGAAAATAACACGGGGTGCAATGGGAATGCGCCCCGTGTTCTAATAATTTGAGTGCCCACTGTATGTTATAGAAGTCGTTTATCCCCGAGTGTCTCCCACCTTTAGGTGGGAACCGAGGGCTTCTACCGATTTATCGGACCGACAAGGAGGAAGTGACTTTCCCCCAAGTGCGACTTTGAAACATTTCATTTTTTAGTTCATTTTTCCACCAACAGATGGCTATGGCAAAATTCGAGGGGGTGGTAGAAAATCAGGAAACTAAGAAACTAATTCACAAAAAAAACATCATACATAGGGAATATGGACAATTGCCTATGGCTATTTAATAATTAGAAATACTCATATCATTAAAATCAAAACAAAAACTTAAATGGAAAAGGGTCCAATACTACAACATAGAACTACCACGTACTGTTAAAAACCGCCACTAGAGGACACTAAAAATAAAAACAAAAACTAAGCAAAAATGAAGTAACTCTTTACGAAAATGCCGAAAGAAGTCAAAAAGGAAAGAACATTCTAAATATTTTGAGGAGATTAGTGAGATAATAGTAAAAAAGTTTCGAAAAAATTTAGTTTTCCTCTAAAAATTTTGTAATAGTCATAGGGGTTTACAATAACTGTAGGCCATAACTATAAAGCTTACAAAACATAATTTATTCCAAACGACAAGAAGGGCTGGCGCAATAGTGCGATTTCATTATTTATATTATTGGCAAGGGATTAAAGTAAAAAGTTCTTTAATTAGAGAAAAAACACACCATACATTTTATTTACGATACATATGATGTATTGAACAAACAGAAAATTTCCATTACACGGAATGAGTTTGCAATGAAACAATATAAAAACATGGTACAGAAAAAATGTTTCAACGGAAGAAATCAAAAGCTAACTATGCTCAAATTTGATCGTATTAACGACGCAAAACACTTAGTTTCTATGGATTTTTATCAGGAATGCTTTGAACATGATATCTTGAGGGGAGAAACTTTTTTTACAGATAAATTAAATTCAAATTCACCTTTTTTAAAAACGATAAATTCAAATTCAAATTCAGAAAAAGGAAATATATCAGAAATCAAATTCAAAATAAATTCAAATTAATTTCAAATTAATTTGTAGAAAAAAAAATGAAAATTATAGGCAGAATTGCCACGGAATTTAGTTTTCAAAAAAGTATTAATCTAATTTTTTTTAAACAAGCCGTGAGATCAATATTTGTGTGTTGTTCGGTACAAGGACGGAGTGATAACAAACGTAATTTAGTGACAATCAAGACAATATTACCTTTTGATATAGTTGACGGTTAGATAAGTGGCAAGATAATGCGATGTTTTCATGATTACCTACACATTGTCTACTCAATTCAAGAATATAGTCAATTTGGATAATTTCTCCGGATTTAAGTTGGACAATTGAGTTATTGCGCACCATATTGGCATAGAATTTTGCCGTCCCGTTGACTTTGCCATTCAATAAAAGTCGTTGGTACGACAAACAATTGAAACATTAGCGAGAAAGAAGATATCCAATTTCCAATTCAATGGCGATAAAGTAGCGCTCGGCCAAACTGAAACCCGACTCAAATTGCCCAAGGGTTTTGAGGTCCTTTTTTCGAAGTTTGTCGGATAGCATCTTTCATCAGATTGGAGTCTAAACGATAATATAGAGATATAATGTCACTCTTGCTATTAAAAAGATCAATAAACGTTTGAGCGAATACCCGCAATTTTCCTGTGGTGAGAAAATTCTCAAAGATCCGCTGAAGAATATACCTTGAGCCATGAAACTTTTGTTTCAGTAACCCACACATATCTTCAAAAAGAAAGGCAGAATAGGCCCATGGAGCCCCTCAATTGCGAACCAAATCAGCAACGTGAGTGAGAAGATGTAAATAACATTTCTAAGGCCATAAAGATTTTTAGCGTTATATACGAACTTATAAATTAGAAGTGACGCGTTTTCAACATCCAAATTGTTTACATTGGTCTTGAAAAGTAATAAACCAGCATTAACAAGTAGCAGCCAGTGTTTGTAATAACGAAAAGGCAATAGATATTTAAAAGCCACTGGTGAAATTAATAGCACACTCATAAAAATTTTTGTGTACTTAAATGTACTTATAAGTAGAAAAATGAATTAATCTATTTATATGTATAGAAGGTATACTTATTAAGTAAATATATACTTATCATATACTTAATTCCTTAAGTGCATAGTATACTTAACCAATTTGTCTACTTCATGTAGAACCATATACTTACGTTTAAGTATATCAATAATCAGTACAATGCGAAATGTGCACCGTTAATAAGCATCGACGATATCTGTTTGTTTAAATACGAAATAATATATACCGTTAACAATTAATAATTAATTTAATTAATTTTCTTATTATTTCCCAACACCAAACTCTTTTGGCCTAGGTATAAAGATTTTTAGATTTATCACCGTTATATACGAAGTCTTTAACACCCTAAATGTGTTAAATTAGCACATCTGTGATTAAGAACCACGGTGGTGCTAGGTTACAATTAAATCAATAAAACACTCTGCAGTGTGACAAGTTTGTAATATAATCTAATCAAGACAGAATGGTCGTCCATGTTCATTAAAAAATTAATAAACCAGCACATCTTGATAATCGTTGGTACGTCAGACCCAAGGTTAAGTAGAGAAAGGTTTACCCATTGTACTTATTTGTTTATGCTTATTATACTAAAATTAAGTTTACTAGGTACATATTTAAGTAAATGCTATAAAAGATATTTAATTTATATACTTATCTATACTTAATGGTGAAATTAAGTATACAAAAATTTTTATGAGTGCATAAATGCTTTGTGTTCGTTGGCCTTCCAATCTTTTCCATTCTTTTCATAAGATCTGACGATTCTAGGTAAATCGTATGGAGGACGAATTGATAAAATGACTTTATCGATTTCTTTTACAAAGTTTTGAATGTAATAGCAAGACGTTTTGCTGCTTTTTCCAGAGCTTTGAAAACTGGTTGTCTAGACCCAAGAAAAAGCAATATATCGAATCTGGGGCAAATTCTCGAGCAACATCAAACCGAGGAATACGATACAACAAGCTTGGCTCTTTCACTCCCATCACCGGTACTCCCGATTCGACAGCCAGTGAGGCGTGTTGTAACATCGAATCTTCATCTCTGTTAGGAGGGAGAGGATGCTCGAGTTCGTACACTTGAATAGTACCTAGCCTTCCCGTACAAAAATATAAGTTAGTTCCTTATCTGTTACATGCTAGTGATCTACTGTCAACCTTACTAGTACTCGCAAGTTTTTCCCTTGTAGGGATATTTACCATAACATGCTTGTAAAATGCTTGCTAGCTACGGACTAGTAATTTACCGGCTTAATACTAATTAGTTTTTAACGCGTTTTTAGTGAGATCCGCGCTGCTCCGAGCCAATATAATATACAGGCAAATACCCACGGTGGTTTGAGGCTGTATTTCGACTAAATATTTCTTAATTTTATATACTTAAGGATGAAAAATTATTTCTTTTTTCCTATTAGTTCTTTGTGATACTTAGTTAATTATTCCTGTTATTTATACCAAGTTTGAACTGATTAAAAGTTATGATTATTTGTAGATATGAACCCACTGTAGATTTGATATACGTTGATCCGGAGAAGAGCGCCTTATTAAGTAAGCTATTAGCTGTTCCAAATTGTGAAAAGCGAAGCTAACGGAGATCATAATCAAACAAATGCAAAATATCAACATGATTAACCAAATTACTTTCAAATTTAAAGAGATAAAGACTACACTGAAACAAGTAATCTAGATATAAATATCTGACTACTGAGTTAAGTACGGATTTTTTATCACTATTTAATGAAACGTTATATATTCAACAATAAACAAGGACACTCAGTCTAGATATATATTTATTAAATCTTATCGAATTCATTGCTACGTAATTTTATTTGAAAAATATTCATTAAAGCAAGTCCAGCTACAAATATTGAGTAGATAAATTATTTATTTAAGGCCTAGTCATTGAGTCCTAAATGCCTAGTATTCTAGAGGCTATAAGCTTGTATGCAATAGTTTAATAAAGCGATATATCTAGTACTGGTTATATGTTTCTCGTGAATTTTCCTATCCGCGCGTATGAATTATCTGCGCAGCACGCATGTAAAAAGACGAAAAAAATATCTTAAGTCTTAATCAGTAAAATGCATGCAAGCTCCTAGTCCGGTAATAGCTAGATTTTTACTGACTTGCTGTCACAAGCAGCGTAAAAATGGCTATTTCCGCTAGCAGTATTGTACTATCTAGTTTCCAGCTAGTTACTGGGTTAAGACTCCTAGCAAGGGAAAAACTTACTGGGAACATATTTATTACACCTTTGTTTTTCGCTAGTAAGCAAAAAACAAGTGAGTGTGCTAGTAAGTGCACGCTGCTACTGCTTTATTTTTCGTAAGGGTTGCCTAGCACGCGTTCCAGGATGAAGACAGCGGCCACAGCCATAATCCCCATTATACTGAGTAAGATTATATAGCATAGCTCGTGCTGGTGCATCGGCAACGCAGAGGGGGAACATTAATTTTGAAATATGAGACACGCCATTACAATCTTTCCAAAAAAAACCATCGTGAAACAAACTTAAAGACTGTTCAACAAATGGTTTCAGGAAGGTATCTCGTGGAGGTTTGGAGTTATTACAGAAAAGACAACACAATGTGATGAAATCAGATTTCATGTCGGTATCCAGTTCATTGATTGAACAAGTGATAGGCCAAATGGACAAACTAGTAGAATCATAGGGACAAAGTCCATCAGAACTAAAGGTCATAGTGAAATCATAAGGAGATTCTATCAAAAATGATCTAACATTTTCGTCTCGATAGCTTTCTCCTGTATGTATCTCACTCTTCGAGTTGTTGTCTATGATTTTACTCTTTTGTTTGTCCAGCAGTTGTGCAAGATTTCTATTTTCAAAGAAATCAATCAACTGATTTTTCAGACGGAAATTGAGTTGACATCAACTCAATTTCCTTTTGGGATCCGTCCAATTGATTCGCCCGTAAAGTTTGCGAGCCACGCATCCCAATACTCATATGTTTCAAAGTTTGAATATGAGGGTTTTAAAAAATCTTACGAATATTACAAGAAACAAGTGGAGGAACTCAAGTACAAGCTATTTGTCTTAAAAAGTAAACGATGATATATAGTTGCTAGTTGTGCTACACTAAAGTCTTCGTATCTAATTTTAACCTTATTACATTAAATTTATTATTTAGGTTTTCCCGATGTTGTTGAAAAGGCAACGACCTTAATGGCATACAATCAACAAATGTCTTTATCATCTGGACCCAACAAGCGGAAAATAGACTCAAAAGAGGAGGCAAAACCGTTAGTCATGAATATTACGGGCAAATTTGAGGGAATATTTTATACTACATATAATCTATTCAGTTATTTAACTGGCCGAGTACTTGAAAATGAGAGAAAAGAAAAAGTTTTCTGGCTTTCTGCTGTGAAAGCTGCAAAAAGAAAGCAGTAAGTGTTGGCATAAAACACATTTAAAATCAGAACTTTATATTTGTCTTTTTAATTACTTTTCTAGTGTGAAGAGAAATATTTCAGCCACCCACAACATGCTGTCAAACGTGGTAGAGAAGAAGAAAGAGTTGAATCATGGTCAACGTCGTAAAAATCTCGGCACAACCAAATCGTTTTAGATTATATACATTCACAACTACCACAAGTATCGGTACGTATGACGTCAGGACGTATTGACTTCATATGTTAATAAATAAATGTATTTCTTATTGGGAGAAAGAAGATGTTTTAGGGTACCTTCCCATTGCTGTTTTAGAAAAAAAAATTCCTTTTGTCGTAGGGTAATCTCACACCTTTTATCGTATCAGCAATAAGATCTGTGTCAAAGAAAAAAAATCGAAAGTCTATATTAAAGTAAGGTAGCATTACTTTGAGTTTCAGTGGAACGTTTTTGCTACTTAAACATCTGTTTATTTACTTGCTTAAAGCCTATTAACGCCTATGAATTCTACTAATTTATCGATCAAGTATGCAAATATGATGCTGTATTAAAATTAGGTTGTATTATCGACTTGAACAACATTAAGAAACCTGGAGGTACTTATATAAAGTCAAATTGTTTCAAACCCCTTACATTTTCATCGGTGAATTAAATAATAGTTCAACACATTTATAAATAGTATTAGTATAATAGCTGGGAATAACAAATAATTAAGGTTAAGGTTCCAAGGCGTTAGAAGCCGTACACAACATCACTTGCGCAGCCTCATCTCCGAGGTCATCACGTTGCGTGAGAAGCTGATCGCGCGTCTTGGGCAATTTCAACATCCACGTTGGCTTAAATCCTGATCGGCCTGGCAAAATGTTCCTCAGCCTTATCGAGTCTCTCGGCCTCGTCCAACTAGTCCAAGACCCGACAAGAAAATCTCGCCTCATCGATTTCCTGCTTACTCGAGAACGAGACGATACAGTAACTTACGTCACGGTATTACAGGGCTTAAGCGACCATGATGCGGTACAGTGCAACCTCTCTGTATAGTATGAAGCAAAAAACTCGCTCCGCGATTTACAATATAAAATTACACCTAGCGGTCGAAAAGTAAAGTACATGCGAATTATCGCAAGATGCGCGGGCAAGTGGTCAAGTGCAGACGAGTCAACAACGTCACGTCAAGGATTGTTTATTATTAAGCCCGTTTTCAGAGTAATCTTAGTTTTACTCAAAATTTTTATTTAAATTTCTCCCTATAATCAACAATTTTGTGTATTATTTATGTTCTATCTTGTATTCTGATAAATATTTAATTCATACCATGTCAATCGTTCACGTTGTATCCAACAGGTCTGTTGTTATGAAGTTTGCAGTCAAAATAGTCTATATCCTACACTTATATTGGACACTTAAGTGTTGTTTTTATCAGCCGTCTGCCACAAAAAGTGAATATTTTTTGTGCTCCAGAGTCTTCTATTATCTGTTTGGTCAACCCCTGTTACGGTGTGGCGCTATTGGCACCCCTCTTTTCCCTCCGATAGATGGCACAAGGTGATGTGCGCCCCCTTTTCCCTTCTCTCATTATCACTCGCCATCTGCGCACGTTGGGCGCAAGAGTGTACCGATTGCATATTTCCTATGTGTCTCTTTTCCCCCGTATTGTGATTTGTGCACGGCCGTTGGTTCTTCGGCGCCCGGTCAAGAGGGAGCCTGGCTGTGAGGTTCGGCTATCCCTCGCGGAATAGACTTGCAATTGTCATTATTTTTTGTTTGTGTCTGTTTGTCTTTATTCCGGGGCCGAGCCCCGCAACACCTCCATTGACTGATCTTAAGACACAGGTTTGAAAGATAATTTTATTCTACCCATAAAGAAATTTTGAATTTTTAGAAAAAATGTTTTGCTTAGTCAATCTAACTTTATTGTCAATCTAACTTTATTTTTTGTCCGTGTTGTTTACAGGTGTCAAGATTTTGGACATAGTGTTCTCCATCGGACTATGTGGGTTTGGCCCAGCGAAACCTCGTGCAAAACACGCGGCTACAGCAGACGCTGATTCACTTGGTGGGAGAACCTAAATTTTAGTTTAGTTCCCTGAACATAAATTGCAGAGGCACTTTGATTTACCCGAAGAATTTGGAGTTGACTACGGCGATGGTTCCATTGAATTCTTCAAAAACTCTTGATATTTTTTCTCGAACTCAGGGTTGCGCTTAAACAATTGAGCGACAACTGAGGGGTCAACTTCTCCATTACTCATTTTGTCAGCATGTCAGCTTACACGCCGACACGAGCAGTTTCAGCTCCACTCGCCGACACTTGATTAACGTTGGAAACGTCTTACTATGAGAGAAGAAAACAAAAAGTGCCGGCAGCCCAGCTGCAGGTAGGGGGTTGCAATCGGTGATGACTCACCAGATGGCGTTATTCTACTTGTGAGTGTTGGCATCTCTAAGGGGTGGGACATCCTTTTGTTCTAGTATGGGGCGGATTCGATTTAAGGTCTTCGATTTGGAAATCTTGGATTCGATTCATGGACTCATAAATTGAGAACAGCTGTTGAGTCTGTGTCCAATTCGCCCCCCCCCCTCATAAACCACAGTTGAACTAACTGCAAAAAGTTGAAATAAAAGCAGACGACGCTGACAAGTCTATTTTTGATCCCGTTTGGAAAAAATTGCATACAGACGTTTATTAACACACATAAAGTCATCATAATGTAATAATAACACTAAGGGTGCTTCTATACAGTTTTCAAATTTCCAATGGAGTTCTAAATCAACTTTAATCAAAATTGCAAGTACTCTAATAAAGTCAGGATAATAGATACTAGTTTATGTAGCCTACCTCATGGAATTTAAATAGACTAGGCAAGATTTTGGTAGTCGCTGAATTCTGTAACCTTATTTTCTTCGTTTTCAATGGATTCGGTCATCGCACGGAATTTTAATTGCATGTTTGGAGACAGAGACCTCTTATGGAACGTTGTTTCAGTTTCTCCCCCTTTATTAGGACGTCCGATTTCTTTCTCTACCAAGTGGTGTGTGTATTCCAGTAACGGTTTAAGGAAGAAGTTATTTTGGTTGTCTATCTTGGCGCTCAAACACTTGATGTGTTGGTCAATCTTCTGGAGACGTCCTTCATTAATATTATTTGCCCTTCTTTCGCACGTCAGCTTCTCCATGGCGTCTTTTTCCAGTTTGTTGACACTTTTGAGGTCGCGCTCCAATAGTTTCATTGCCAAAGGGAAGTCTCTAAGTCCCGCCTTACTGGTGCTGGAGAAAATCGAACAGATTCGGGAACTGTGTTTGCTGAAGCACCAACTGAAGAAACGGTAGAAATGCGAGAAGATGACAAACGGCGGTGGCAAAACAGGTTTCTGGTAATGTTCCAGGAAAACGGCGTGCTGGTTGATCTTCCATATCTCGTCCGAATGCTCTTCCACTCGTTGAAAGATGGCGTTGAAAATCGATATAAGTAGGTTAACTAGCAGAATGCACACCATCAACAAGTAGAAAGTCATAAAAAGAGGATTGAGCCATTGTCCTGTAACGCAAGGTGGTATTTCTTGATCGGACAATCCACCCGCTTGTGATGTCTGATTGCCACACGGTTTGGTGAGGTCGTCTATAAACAACTCTCCGTAAATCATGAAGTAGGGCTTGAAGAAAATGTCACGGACGAGGGACCAAGAGAATTCGTCTTGATGGGGAAAGAGCAACGACTGGCGGAAAACTCCGTAAGACATCAAAACGACCACCATTAAGACGACATAATATGTCAAATTTTCCAGCATTTGGCCAATCATGGTGAGGAAAGGACCAAAGAACTTGGATACCCGAAAAATCTCCAAGATACGTATGTACCTGAATATATGTATATTCAAATATAGGTTCATTTACGTCATTATTATATACCTAGCCTAGCATATCATTGACTCACCAGTAAGTAATGTTAATCGAATAACAAACTCGCCCATAGTCCAAGGTTTTCTCAAACATTCGAAGAGCCGTACCGGTAAAGAACAACAGGACAAAGAAAGAGTCGGAAAAATTTCGGCCGTTGGAAACGATTGCTGAACTGCGGTTGGTTTTGACGCAGTCGATAGTTGCAACAATAATCCGACCCATTTTTTCCATTCCAAAAGTGGCCATGTAGACAATGACGAAGTATTCGTTCCAGTGGGGAGTCGGCGGAGTCCTGATAAGCAACGTATAAGTGTAAATAACCAGGAAGACGACATAGGCCATCGACCAAGAACAGAATTTGGTGACAGGTGCCCTGAAGAAAATGGAGAATTTGATGTAGCATCCAAGGAGCAACTTGCCGCCGATAGGCGACAAACAAGAAGTTAACCAGAGTTGGTGATAATAATTGAGTCGGAGGCGGTCGATGTCTTCTTTCGCCTTGATTTCTAGTATCCATGGAACCAATGGGAAAAATATCAAAGCCAAAACAATTTTCAGGTTTGCGCAGAATCTTTGGAATCTGTTGTCCATTCGAAAGGCCAATCCTCCAAGCCAGAGGTTTCTCAGTAAAAGTTGAGTGCACTTATGGGCCAGTACTTTTTTGTGTTGACACGCGTATGCCAAATCCAAGCACGTCTCATTCAACCAATTTGGCATTTCACGGGCCAGCATCTGCTGTGCATAGTGGACATCCAGACTGTAGCAGCAGTCCAGAAGGTCTAGAGCTTCTCGTTCGAAATCCATTGCGTTGCAAATGAAACTTTCGATTTCTTGTTCACCTAGGGTGTCTTTGGCTTCAAGAGCCATGGATCGGTATAGTTTGCTGGCCACAAGAGCTTTCGCCAGAATTTCTTCACCTTGTTTCCACACCATTTTAGCCATTGAATGCCGTTTGCTCAAGACGGACCAGATGAGCAGCTCGTTCAACGGCTGAGAGAAAACTCCTACGGCCGAGCTATCGCATCGAGAGTAATTTGAACGATAAACCCCTCCCATGTATCTGTTGATGGCAGAATCGACGTCTTCCAAGGTGATCAATAAACGGACACCCCGAAAATGAAACTTGATCGTTGGGTCGCCATTGTAAAGCTCTTCCAAGCGCGATTTTGTCAAAAATCTCTTCAGTGCTACATCGTTATTCTTTAGTAAGGTCTCGACAGTGTCCACTTGATTCGCCTTTAAAGCTTCCATCATGTTTTTCACCCATTTGTAGGACGTGCTGCTTGGCGGCGCGGTATCGTTAAGTCCCGTGTCATTAATACTTTTGGTAGACATCGCTGACGGTGAATCAGGAAATGTTGCTTTTTCGTGCTATTCAAAAGTAAAAAAGAAAAAGAAACGTTCCACATTTCATTTGATAATCTATACAGTCTATGAAATAATCTAGACATTGAAAATGTGGTAAGCTAAATTTTGTAACATAAACTGTTTGAAATGTGGATATATGAACAATAAAAAGGTATCTTACGTGATTTTCATCAAAGACAATTACATTCATTTGGCGAACCTTTTCCTTTAACAAATAAACTTTAACAAACTGACTTTTAAGGTAATGTACTGCTTGGGGATAGGCTACTAACTGTTTCGAACTAACTTAGAAAAACACTGAATTATTATAGACTGTATTATTAAATATATATATATTTATCTTTCTGTAATTGGCAAGAGGAAACCAGGGAAAGATTTGAAGGTCGGAAACGCGTGCGGGGTTGTGGCTTTTACTTGTGTTTTTTTAGATTATATCATCGCCACCGACCTACTTAATTCTCTCTGCTCTAAAATCACATTCAATCCCCATACAAAAATATCTCCTCGTTTCCGTTGAGATAGTAGGCCACCTAAAATGAATGTTCGATTGCCGATTATGTGAATACTCTCTATAGCAATACTGTATATACTCTATAGCGATAAGCTCCCACGCTCTTTCGACGATCCTTTGTTTTCTTTTTCTTTTATTTCTGGGGAACTTGTCCAGACTGATCTAAGAAATGGCATTGGTTTGGGGTAGACTCGTTGATCGGCTTCATCAAGCTTGTATCAGTTGGACGGCCTGGATTGATCAATACTTTTTTCTGTGATGTAATAGGCTATTCATACTCTGTATAGATCCAAATCGGGATTAGGTGGGTGAATATAAGTGTAACATAGATTTTCTATAGATTTTTTCAGTTATTTTTTCTGTTTTTTAGACCTGTTTTACTTCTTATCTCTAACTTATCGTGTTATCATAGCCTTATTATAAGAGTAGGGAGATAGCCTATAGCCTATAACGATAGGCTATGTAATGATTCAACGCAGCTCACTTAGTGCTTACTTTTATTGTACGTAAAACTCAGTTTCATTTCGTCAAGACTGTCTAATATTGAAGCTGGTAAAAGCAATAATATTTAATTTCCTTTTGGTTATCTTTTGGTGTTCCCTGTGAAAAAAAAAACAGAAGCAAAAAACAAGCAAACAGAAACAAACTAAGCAGGATATCTAGAACACAGGTGACATGGAAATTGGACCGAGCAATGACGATAAATTATTGGTAGCTAGATTTAAAATTGACGGAGTTGATGTGACAATAAACAATGGATCAGAATATCCCAATAACGAATTCCGGTTCTCATCCACTCGTCATAAAGAAAACCAGCAACACTACAGCAGAGAAAAAACCAACCATAAATTGTCTTTGGATGACAATCCCAGCAAAATTGTTGATCAGTGGCTTCAAATGTACCAGGTATTGCTTTAAAGCGTTTTTCTATATGGTTGAAATATATCATTTCAATGTGAAGACAAATTCAAATAAATAAGTTTATCCTTTTATTTGTATCTCTCAGGAAGGAATATTTTCTACTCAGAGTCTACGAGAGTTCTGGAGGATGGAAGTTTCATCCAACTTTTATCCTGTATTACCCACCGGTCATAAATTAATGATGTCACTGAATAATGAGACTCAAGTTGCTAAAGAGATATTCCTTCCTCTTGAGCAATTCATCTGCGGGTCTCATAAAATAGATCCAGACAAAGTGTGGAAAGAGCTGTCCAAAAATGAAAACCCTTCCGCCTTTTGTGGTAGAGTCTTTCACAAGGGGGATCCCACTTACTAGTAACTCGATTTTTACGACTATTATACACATTCTGAAAAAAATAAAATAACTTGTTAATTATATTCATTTGAATTCATCGACATCAGCTGTCGGGATTGCGAGAGCAGCCCTACGTGTATTTTGTGCTCCGATTGTTTTCACAAATCTGATCACAAGCAGCATCGCTACAACATGATTCCATCCAACGGAGGAGGCTTTTGTGATTGTGGGGACACAGAGGCCTGGCACCAAGCTCCTCACTGTTCCCTCCACCAATGCGACCTCACCCTGGATCCGGCAACAAAAAAGAAAGCCGCACTAGATCGACTCGAAATGTAGGCCTGTGCTTCTCTTTTTTATTTATTAATTCCCCAACCTTTTTCATCCTGTATTTGATGTCTTCTATGTTTATCAATTTGATATCTCAACGCAGAGCCGCTACCAACATGGTTCAACGTTACCGATTTGTCATCGAGGCCGTACTTCAATACGCACAAGAACTCTTTGGATGGAACAACAATCTCATTTTGCCCGCTGATCTTCATGTAGTCTATACTAAACCTTAAATTTAATATACGATTCTCTCTTCAACCTTGTATTTTTAAATAGGTCAGTAAAAAGGAAGAAAGCAAAACGATGCCCGTGATTGATAACGCGTCCCTTTACGCGACGGTCGTTTATAACAACGACGAATCTTACACGTTTGAGCAAGTCACTGAAGCATTGCAGATTTCGTTAGGTGTGAGCCCTGATGAAGCGGATCCCATCACCCTCGGCATCAACCGTGATGGCAGGGCCATTATCCGATGCTCTTCATTTCAGGTGAATGTTCATTTCAATTGTGGCTCCTTCAAATAGCCTAATCATTACCATTTAAATCTCATTTAGGATTGTGATCAAGCCCGAATCGCCATCAACCAACATATTTCACGTTCGCCTCTGGGTGCCCTAAAAGTTTGCGTATATCTTGGAATTTTACTGGCACATCAAGAGCACGCTCTCCGCCTGCTGCAATGGTTACATCGATTGATAGGCATATGCGAAGGATTCCGCCTGCTTTTCGTTGACATCATCATGACTAAGGTATCAGTTTTTACCTTTTCCATCTTCTTTTCGAACTAAAAAAACGTCCTCCGTTTAGTCTCAACAGCCCACCACACTTGACTCGGGTTTATCGCTGCTGGAATCCGTTCTCTTCTCTGATTCCCGGTTGTGGAAAGCCCCTCGATTGGCTTGGAACAAACTGCTTATAACCGGATTACTGTCGGGTGATCCCGACGCCAGACGAGATTTTTCCATCGTAAGTTCTGAGAGGGCAGCATCATCATCAGCTTAAAACAACACGTTATGGGCTATATTGATTGAAATTCCAATTTTTCCACACAAAAAAAGATATTCACACGAAACTACGGACGATTAATCGACGATTTTTCTGCCCATGGCCATGATCTCTTGCACTCTCAATTTTTCGCACTACTTAAGCCCTTAAGTAGGACGTAAGTGAATATTGGAAAGGAGTAAGCCAATATAAGAAACGTGTTTTGAAAGTCCGTACTTAAGGCCCTTTTGGAAATCATATTGTTTAAGTAGTATTAAGTTGTACGTAAGTAGTGCGTAAGTGGTACTAAGTAGTGAATTTTCATTTCCCTACTTAAGGCCCTCAAAAATTGAGAGTGTGCACAGCGTGACATGGCTGCCGGTCCATCTTTTTACCTTGCCAAAAAACGCCCATTACCTGATTGGCCGTCACGAAGTCCTTGTAGTTTTGATGCGCTACTTTCTTGGCGAGATTGAATATTGGAAAGACTCGAGTATAGCCAATATAATTTACACAAAACGTGTTTTGGTTACTGATGTGACATCATCGTCATCTTCTTCCAACCTCTACCTCTTTTGGAAATCATATTGATTAGACGGCCTGTTCTCTTCCGATCGATGCCGGAATAATCCACGGGCTTTTCGGCATGCCATGTGCGTCTTGCGAGACATCAAATACTTATTGTCCGTAGTGCCTCTTCCAGAACTGGACAGGGGCCCGCAAAAGCAGACGCAGCAAATGATGGCATTAGACGATGATGCGGATTCCACCTCATCCGGACGATGGAACGAACGGTTACGTAAGGGATTCTTTCAAGGTTTTCAGTTGCTTCTATCTTTGCTAGCATCTATGGAGGTATGTTTACTACTGCGTCAGTTAAAACATGTAAATGTCAATGGCTTTTTGTGTCGCGTCATTTCACAGGGAACTGACAGTGTCGTCCGCCAGACAAGCCGGAACATGGCACTCGAAGCCGAATGGGTAGATGCTTTCATCCTCCAAGGTAAGTTGGCGCCCATCTGGACGCTCGTCGTCAACTGGTGTTCCTCTGACCGTCAAGTCCTAATCGAGTCGATGAGAGCTGCCCTGGAAAAGTTCCAAGAAGTGCGCGGTTCAACTGGACAGCAGATGCCCGAGAATCTTGTGAGACTCTTGAATTGCTCGCAGCTCTGCTTCGACTACGATGTTTTTACTCAGCCGGTTAGCGTCCATTCTCCGCTGTCGCGGATGATTTCGGCACTTTTGCTGGCTTTGCCCAAACATGACCTCGAATGGAATTGCTCCGAGTTGTCCTCGGAGACGAAACCTTCTATTCTCCAGCTCATGGAAGCGCCCCTTCGACTCCAAGCTATGATTGCTCAGGTCCGTCTTTCTCTTAATTACAAACAACGAGAGTGCTGAAAAATATATAACAGATGAATCTTTGAACTTTTTTCAGTTTAAGGCTGATGCAATAGTGTCCAAGTCAAGTCTACAAATTAATGAAAATTCGCTGACCAAACAGCTCGACGCTTATGAAAACGCCCACAATCGGACGGAGATGTATGACCGGGACGTTGTGTTCCTGCAACTTTGCGTCACCCTCTTCGACTCGCCCGATTCTTTCTTGCTGGCCTGTCTTCACCGTTTCAACCTCCTCGACTGGGCCAAGGAAGATTTCGACTCTCCGCGTCTTCTTGAAGATAGGGAGAAACTCTGCCAAACAAATTTGATCGCAGAAGAGTTTCTTCGTCTCATCATTATCTTGTCGCAAGAAAGATACACCCCTGGAATAGGACAGGTATGAAATGGATCCTTTTTCAAATCGATTTATATATAACACAATTATATTCGTCGTATCTATATATAATATAAACAGGTAGACGAAGACGAGTGTCTAAGCTACCAAGTGCTACACTTGTTATGCATCGGACCACAGCACTTTGAGACCCTGAAGCATAACATTCCGAAAGATCCTTATCATTATAAGGCGGGACTGGAACGTGTGGTCGACAAAGTGGGCGACTATGAAGGACCACAAGAAACGGGCGGAGATATCTATTATTCGTTAAAACCCGAGTTCTATGACGACTACAACGCTTATCATTATCACTACAGCCACCAAGAACAGTTAGTTTCGGAATTATGTGTCAATAAAATACACCAAAGCCGCAACGAAGAGAACTGCTGCCCGCCACCCGTGCCTGTCCCTCTGGTTCCGGCCCTACGTGGTCTTCTCGGATTAATGAACTGCGACATCACCATTCACCTCATCCATCAAGTCTTTTTGCGGACCACCAACCCTTTTTCGTGTACCTTCTCCGAAGGCCAACTGAAGGCCGCCTTGTATCTCACTGGACTGGCGCTTGTCGAAGAAGAGGCTTGCCATCGGAACAAGTTTCGGCCACCTTTCGAGTTCAGCGTCAAGGCCCAAAAACGCTACCGGTTGCTCAACGTCCTAGATTCGTTGCAGGCAAGCGTTCGAGTCGACGTCCATCGTCCCCTGTTGACGTGGACCATCCGCAAGTTCCGTTCCGTCTACTCTGCTGCTCAGGCATAATTAAGAGTGTAATATATGGTAAAGATTAAATAGATTCAGCTGATGCCTTCATGTCTTGTGTACAACGTTCCATATATAATATCAGTTTTATATTTTTCTATGCTAATTCAAAATAGTTTTGGGGTATTTTAAAATTTCATTAAACTCCAAAAAACGACAGATTTTTAAACATCAGATATGTGTAGAACTGTGTATAAATATACAGCTTACAGCAGTTGAATATAAATTTTAATGTATAGACTTTTGGGTAGGCTAACTAACAGGCTTTCTTACTCTTGCTCTAAAAGAAGAATCTAGCCTATTTAATGATAACTAGAAAATGAGCGTCTCGAATAAATTGTCTTTGTGTGTGGGTTGCTCTGTTTTGTCTTCTGTGCCAACCATGCCCCTTTGCCAGAAAAATGGATTGTGACGAAAGAAGTTGTGAAAATGCAGGCTTGGGGATTGAACGATTTTCTAACAAATACTGCGAATGGAGCGCGCTCTTTTGGCCCTTTTCAAGTATGATAAACTGTATATATACGTATGTGTATAATTAACAAATTGCAATACTTTAGAGGCGCATATTAGCCTACCCGCAGTGAGGTCATGATTTCAACATTTTATCAAAAGTGTGAGACGAACGTCTTATCGTAGTTTCAATATTTAGTTTTCGAAACTCATATCTAATCGCTTAGTATTCTCCAGCAGTTATTTTTCATGGCTTCCCGCGTGAGCTCGCCTTTTACGGTAATTCGTTACAGTTTCTTATAGGCTAGTTCCATACTTATCTAATATTTAAAGTTCTAAAGATTTTTAGCAGTTAATTTGTGTAATCGAACGTCAAACGTGTTGTCTAAGTGAGTTGTCTTGTAAAACCGTCTATAGGAATCAGAATAAAGGAATAAGAATAATTAACACCAGCATCAACGACACTTAGAAACCGGGCATTGCGCTGGGATATTAGGCCAGTCGTCATGGACGAAGCGCAAAAGAAATTATTGAATAATCAAGTGCTCGACGACGCCTCACTGAATTTGCTGGGCTTAGAATATTTGGTGACAATTGACTGGCTAGAAAGGCTCTACAAACACGAAGAAGTCAAAACTCTGAGATTCATTGTTCAAGATATCGATATAAATTCCAAAGATATTACCCTGGACAACGTCGATTCAGCCATCCGCAAGTACATGGGCGGTAATTACTGCGCCCTGTACAGCAATTACAAAGAGAATGCCCAAACACAATCAGGCTATAAGAAACCGCCCCTCGTTGATCATCCCTATGACCATTTACTGATTTGGGCTGTATTGACTAAACGCCAAACAGTGGCAAAATTAGTGTGGAAGCATGGCAATGGAGCCTTGGCTAAAGCTCTTGCCACCCAAAATTTGTATCGAGCTATGGCCATTGAAGCCGAAAAGGACGGCAGTGAAGAGTTGGAATTAGCGAACGAATTGAAGAGTTACGCAGAAGAATTCGGCAAAGAGGCTGGTGAATTACTAGACTACTGCTACCATAAGGATAGCCGCAAGGCCA
Organism: Ceriodaphnia dubia; assembly: GCA_022539655.2. Taxonomy (NCBI): domain Eukaryota; kingdom Metazoa; phylum Arthropoda; class Branchiopoda; order Diplostraca; family Daphniidae; genus Ceriodaphnia; species Ceriodaphnia dubia. The sequence goes on from JAKUCG020000082.1 coordinate 2,180,093, forward strand.
AGCAATTACTCGTCAGAGAAATGCCCAACTGGTCATACCAAACATGTCTGGAACTGGCCTTTAGAGGACGTAATTACCGAGTTTTGAGCCACCAGTGCGCCCAACTTGTCTTGGAGGACCTTTGGCTGGGTGGATTGTCCTCTCGACGCCATAACACAATATATTGGAAGATTTTTCTTTTTTTCATCCTGCCTTTTCTTCCGTTCCTGGTCTTTCCACTGAAATCATCATTCTTGGAATTCAAATCGAAAAGAGTTATCGAATCATCTCATTTGCAACGTGTCATGGATGAAGTTTCGCGCGCTGTCAATTACAGTGGCAATAGGGACTTTCAGCCCCCAAATAACCAAGTTGCTGTCGATACCGAAAAAGGCAATAATAACCAATTGGAGCGAGGAAAGCAACAGCAGCCCGGTTGGTGGATGAAAATAGTTGAATTCTATACGGCGCCCGCCACCAAATACCTGTCCTGGTCTTTGGCTTACTTCGTCTTCCTCGGCTTCTTCACGTACACGCTGCTCATCAGAACTCTGTCGACACCCGCTTGGAACGAATGGTACGTTGTCGCTTATTTGGCCACTTTCGCTCTCGAGAAGTTTCGCCAGTTGTTGGCCAGCCTCATCAACGGCGAGCTACTCCGTCACTGGATCAAGAAACAATGGAATTGTTGCGACGTCCTTTTTATCGCCCAGTTTCTTGTCGGCCTCATTCTCCGATTAAACCCAAATACGTTGGATTACGGCCGCCTTTTCTACTGCCTCAACATTGTCTATTGGTAAAAAAAAACGTTTTAGACGTTATTGATGTAGGAAAATAAAATTTCCATTTTTATATTAATGTACACATCAGGTATATAAGGGTCTTGGCCATCTTCCGCGTATCCAAATTTCTCGGTCCTATTCTCACGATGATCGGAAAAATGCTCGAGAAAATGATCTACTACGTCAGTATGCTACTGGTAATGGTCATGTCGTACGGAGTCTTCCGTCAATCGCTGCTTTTCCCCAATGAAAAGGAGTTCTCTTGGCTCCTTGTTCGTGACATCTTCTTTAAGCCTTACTTCATGATTTACGGTGAATTGTTTGTCGAAGAGATAGACCCTCCGTGCGGAGACGGGACGAATCCCGACATGCCCCTTTGCGTGCCTTTCCGCTGGTTTAATCCTTTGCTGATGACCTTCTACTTGATGGTCGTCTGCATTTTAATGGTCAATTTGCTGATTGCCGTTTTCAATTCCGTCTACAATCGAGTGGCAGAGAACTCGGAAAGAAATTGGAAATTCAATCGCTATGATTTAGTGATGGAGTATCAAAAGAAACCGCCTCTACCGCCACCTTTTGTAGTTGTTTCCCATTTCATTCTCATATGGGAGCTTGTCCTATTGAAATTTCGCTGTTATATTTGGAACGATGAATGGGAAAAGGTAATCAACTACTACGTAAGTATCAACAAACGCAGTCGCGCAGTTCGGTATCTTCTAACCAAAGATGTTCCCAATTTTGAGAATGAGTCTGTGATGTATTTTATGAATGAAAGACAAGACCTCCAGAAAAATGAGATGGATGAACGCATGCGGTTGAAGCGAGTGGAAGAAAAGTTGGATAAAATTATTAAGTATATAAACAGTGAAATGCTGGTCACCATCAGTTAAGGTCAACTAGTCTTTAGGCCTAGCTACACAGCAGCGACTGCTTACTTAAATGTAAATACTTAAAAAAGGCCAGGGGTACTTTCACGTTTTTTGTTACTTAAAATCTTTTCATACTTAAACCATTTTCCATACTTTACATTTTCAGTAGGTTACACAACCTACTTAACTTTCCCAGCAAAATAATCGAAAAATGAATGAAATTATATTTAAAATATGTGACATATCATGTTTAAGCTTCTGTGCTAGCCCTAAGGTCAATTCCGTGAAAAAATTCAAAAAATTTCAAAGAAAATGAAAAAGAATATGTGGGAATTGAAATCATAACCTTCAGTGTTCCAGCCGCAGTCTCTAACCATTGCTCCATAACCGTCTTATGAGTAAATGTTTTAATTTGGGAAACTATAAGTTAGCTCCTTCGGACTTAGAAAAAATCCAAAATTATTATGTCGATAAGAACTGTGTGTTAAAATGTTTGAATAACACAGATCTAGGGATTTTATCAAAAATTTTTTTCAAAGTTGTTTAACGATTTGGACTTAGACTTTTTTGTGAAAATTCGATCTCTAAATGCAAGTTTTCAACTCATTGAATGTCGGATATACATAATACAGAATAATCGAAGTTTTTGTTAGTTTGATGCACTTGTGTCCTACTGACGTGTTTTCAATATTGCATTTCATATAAACGAAATAATATATGTTCAAATAGCTTTCAAACAACGGTAAATGTGTGTTTGTAACGGAGATTCCAACTTGTCGTTAAGTAGGGAACTAGAAGAATAAGTGTGAAATTCTAACTTTAAGTACCTTGGTATAAACTACTTAAAATATGTACCGACTTATTTAAAGGATTGGGTACTTAAATTTGAAATAACATGCTTAGCTTGAGCATGGCCCTAGAAAAATAAGTATGAAACATACGGTCAAGTATCAAAAACTAGATTTCAGTAACAAGTGAAACATTTTAAGTGCAAATTTATAAAAACAAGTAAGAAAATTTTCCTACTTAAATTTTCAGTAGTTTTAAGCTACTGAAACACCCTTAATTAAGTAGGCAATCGCTGCTGTGTATATATCGCCACTTCTGCATCCCATGGACTATATACCACATATACCTATTATTATTCATCCCCTATTCCATCATCAAATACTCTATTAATTCTTATGTTATTGACTGTAAATGTAGCCATACAGCGTATGTAGTAAAATAAAGCAAATGTTAACTTGTGGTCTTCCAATAAAATTTAAAAGACAGCCATTTACTATGCCTGTAAAGTTAACTGCAAAAGGGTCTGTTAATTAAATTCGTTTTATAACGTCATAACTTGGATAAAATGCTTTATTTTTCTGTTGTTGATTTGCGTTACATACGGATATTATGTTGCCCATCCTGGCGATGCATTGAATAAAATTCTTATTGACAGGCGTCCGATAGCCTATTACATACCAGGCCTAGACAAAAAGGGCTATCACGATTTCACTCGTGGACGTTATTATAATAGGAAACTAATGACAGTTTTTTGTTTACATTGTTATACATTTCAATAAGGGTATTAGAGTTCTACCGCGTAGCCTATTCCAATTTCTCGGCGGGTCATCAGTCTTTTGTTTTTTCTACTATGATAAAAAAACAGTGCTGTAGTTCGATATCAATTAGGTTATAGTGGATGGGAAGATATGATAAGGCCAGTCGTAGGTTGATTTAAAACGTAGGCTAAAATCTAGGCTACCACGTTACAACAGAGTTTTTACGTTATTATCTTAAGTTTTAATCAACACCGAGCATTTTATTATCTTCCGAGACTGTAATCCACCAATATCTCATTTTCCACTAGTAGGCTAACCTATTACATTATTTAATAGTCTCGCTCAGCGCTTGCAAGCACTGTTTCATTCGGTCACCATTACACGTTATTAGTTATACCGACATTCTCAAAAGCCATAATTAGTGCTCCAACGGTTCTTGAACTTCATCCATTATTTTCGTAAGTTATACAAGACAAAACTTATTAATTGTTGGACTTGACAATTTGTGAGACGACTAACCGAGAAAGCCTAACACTTTCCGCTTCAAATCTCAACGCCGATAAGATGGAGGACGAAATCAAAACTGCACAGGCTATCATTTTCAAAGCTCAAATCAAAAATAAACTAAAAGATGCTGAGAATTGGGAAAGAAATATCGGCGAGCAAGACATCGACACATTTATTGAGGAGATTTTTCAGCAAGAGATGGAGTTGGGGGCAGATTCTGATTCGTCGTCCGACGATGTATTAACGGTTCAAGTTGATGGCATCACCAATACTAGACCTATTAATCATCTCTACACTTCGTTGCGTGATTTTTATGAAAAAAAACCGCTTCCAAACTACAAGTTGAAACCGAAATACTACTACGATTTCACTAATGTAATGGGGGAAAAACAAATCCGAGGAGGACACGTCTACATCCCTCCTTATGAATGGCAACGTTTTGTCAAGACCAGCCTAAAGAAAAACGAGAAGAAAATGATGAAAGCGACAATGGGGCTTGATAGTCAATACACGGAGGCCAATGAGGACTGGGCCATATCGTATCATGGAGCATATTTTAACAAAGATGGAAAATTCATTCATCAGCACGTATCTTCTCTACGATTGAATGCAAATGTATCGGATGAAATTCAACGTTTCATCTCCTTTTCGGGTAATATTGAAGATCTCTGTTCGACTCCCAATATCGCGCTTGCATCCCAATTTGCCGAAGAAATCCAATGGAAAGGTAAAAGCTACATGCTTGTTTATCAAAATCTAGTGAAACCGCAGCTGAAGGCCAAAATACCGGCTGACGACACAAACAGCAACGAGGAGAATATGTACTGGGTGTCAAAAGACGAGAAAGATAAGCGCGTCTGTGGCTATTGTATTAAAAAAGTGACTAGTTCCTAAAACCTTCTTGTTATTCCAACTTTATGATGTAAAATATATACAAGCTATATTGATTAAGATGCATAACGAGTTTTAACCTACTTATTGTGTTGCTTTAGATGTTATAATTGAGATAGGGGTTCCTCTCATCGATTCCAGCTCGCGATTCTTGGGATAAGTGCACGAGATGCCATTCAAGTTGCCATGCGATGTTAATAACCAATATACCATAGCCTATACCCTTTCTGGAAAGGAGTAAATAACTCGGATGTAATAGGGCTAATTCTGGCCTTTTTATATTGGATCAGAACTGGGGCTTAATTTTGTCTGTTCAATGAAGTAGGGGAGACTGGGGTCAATTGTAACACGAGACAAATGTAACAAAAATCATTTAGGCCATTCAAATTAACTCTAAAATTCTGATATATTTATCATAAAAGCATCTTATAGAGAAGAAATTTTGGTAATTTTTTCAAATAAATCAAACAAAAACTGTTGAAGTTATAAGAAAAAAACGTTTTTGACACCCTAAAGTAAAATTTTCGGTTCGTCAATTTTTTCTATTTTCCCTACTACAAAGTTCAAATTTGACCAAGTTTCTTACACCAAACGTTTTGTTATTATGTCCCTTATGCATTTTTGCAATTGATTTGTGTAATAATCAGAGGTATAATGGAGTAAAAATTAATTAAAGGGGAAAGGTTCAGTGTGGGGCGATTGTAACAGTCCAAATAATTTAGGGAAAAAACAAGTCTACATCAGTTTTTTCACCCAGAAAAGATGCAAAACATCATATTCTTCTGTTTGAATGCTAAAAGTTAGCATACTTGCAGAAAGAACGAAAAATAATCAAGATTTACTGTTTTAAATGGGTGAGCCGCCAAGCGGTAGCTCTTATGGGAAATCCCACGTTACATTCGACCCCCACCCCTGTTACAATCGTCCCGACATGTAGGTACAATTGTAACAAAAAAGAATCATCATTCTAGATTTTTTTACTAAATAACTATTTAACTCTTATGTTCCATAAACTCAGAAAAGTAAGCCAAGATAATAAGCTATCTGCCGTATTTTTTAAATATCTGTAACTTTAATTCTAGCAGACGAAAAAAATTGAAGTATGTTTTTTGTTACAATTGACCCCAGTCTCCCCTATTAAATCCAATACTAAATTTTCTACCGAAAATTTAGCCCAGCGAACGACGGAAGTCGGAAATGTCCTGCTCGTCTTTTACTAGCCTACCTTTATGTAGTTTTTAAATTGGCCATTAGATGGCGCTTGACGCTCAGAAACAAGTACCCCTCCCCCCGTTCTGAGCACATTTTGAAATTGCCGCCGAGTCTAACGGCTGTAACCGCCTGCGTTGGATGATTAAAATTCAAAAACTGTTTCTTTATAGCTCCCATGGGAAGTAAATACCATTCGTTACTTGTCTTTTCTCTTTCGTCATTCAATGTAACCCCTTGACGATGCTTCCTTGCTTTTTGTATATTTTTCCACGTAAATAACAGACTCTGTCAATATAAGTTCACTTTTCCTGACTATTCCAAATGTGGTAAACTCGTTTCTGAATTGAATTGGAAACAACGCCATCAAATTAGCCTTGACCTAGTCCAGATTGTGCGTCTCTGTAATATAATCACAAGGCTGAGTTTGTATATCTTAAATTGGGTCATTTAGTTCTCCTCTCTCCGCGCCTCATTTGTCTATAGTTGTGAACGAATTGCAGGCATTGAGGGAGGCCCATTACCGTTTGATTACAGGATACTCCATGTCTTTTCTAATGTAGCCTATCTGGAAACGGCTGGGCGCTGCGCACTTTTAGCCAAACTACTGCACGCGCGTTTCTCTCTCCTTCTCCTTCTCCTTCTCCTTCTCTCTTGTGTGTAAATCAGTAATAAGTGGAGAAGCAACACGTTTCGCCGCTCCCACGACAAGGTGTAGCCGTGTGCCCGAGAGAAGAAGTAGTAGGCTAGCGTCGTCGTCGAAAATATAAGAAAAAGAAGAAGAATCAACATTTTGTGGCTTCCGGTGAGAGAGAGAGCGTCGGGTCGTGGAGGTTGTGCTCGCATTGGGTCGCCCTTCCGGAGTCAATCCTTAGCTGCTGCATAGCCTATTTGGAAGTGAAGGTTTATGTCGCAGCGCGGTTCACCTTACATCCTGATTTACGACCTCCAATTATCACTTCTTTAATTGCCAAGCAACACAGCAGCATGCAGCGCCCCTTTTCTTTCTCTCTCCTCCTGAAATCCCTCGGCATTTGACATCAGATTCCCCCACTTTTACAAGAAGGAAAATACAGCCGAGTATATTAGAGATGAGGAAGTATATATATATGCGGTTCCCTGACCTTGAGTCATATTTGAGGCCCGTTTCACGAGTCATCGCGCTGCACCCAGCGCAGGGACTTTTTGTGATTTATTGACACTGTTTGACAAGTGTCGCCAGCATATACAGTCGAGTCAATATAGCGACGAGCCCATTGTATTTTTATCAACTTTTTCTTTAAAAGATTTCCACGACAAACTCCATCATCATCATCATTTCATGTTTTGGTTTCGAAAAAATGCTTGTTGGGGGGTTCCTTTGGATATATAAAATACATGCAACACGGTATTATATACAAGAGAGAAGCAATGATTTTCCATGTGTACAAAGCCAACAAGTATATCTTATAATAATAGTTTTTCTCCTTTTGAATTAATATGATGTGTTGTGTACAAATAATGGATGACAGAAAAAATCACTCGATATAGTAATAGAATATATATATATATATAGGAAAATATTTTCTAAGGGTCTACAAGGGTCAGAGACAGTAGGCGGAATAGGTGCGTATAAGGTCCTCGGTGTAGACTTTGCCCGGGACGACGCCGACGTCCGTGTGACGCCTGGGGCACTTGTGTCCGTGCGGGCACTGGCACAGCGAATTGGTGTTGACCTCCTCCACGTCGGACCTCTTCTTCGCTGTGAATAACCTGCACGGCTCTTTCCTCTGGCACCGCAATCTCTGCGTAATTCAATTCAAAAATGTGTTTTAGCCACAAATTAACTAATAGCCTACACAAAAAACTCACGCTTTGGGGCGAGCAGGCGAAGGAATACTGGTAGCCTACACCTTGCTCCGACTGGTACGCCTGCCGTTTGATGATGTAAGCCACGGAATTCTTGGGGCATTGGCAGTGCATCACCTGCTGCGTCGAGTTGTCCGGATAGTTGATGAACGTCCACGTGACGTCGCGAAAGAACCGGCACTTTGGCAGCTTCTTGACCGGCTCGCACGTCTTGAACTGGCGCGTCTTGTCCGTCACCGTGTGCCCGTCGTTGGCTTCCAGCGACATGGAACAGCGCTGCTCTCCAGGACAGCGGCACTGCCGCTCGATCCACGGACTGTCATAAGTGTCGACTTTGTTGCAGACGCTGTGCGGCGAGCAGATGGGCAAATCTTCTTCTCGGATCTGTTGGTAAAAAAGAGGACAACAAAGTTTTCGTTAGTCCTAGGGCGGTTTGCTTGTTTAGGGCTGATTGGGCGAAGGGGAGCGTAAGACGAGTAGCCACCCTAGCTTCTCCCCGGGGATAGACAAATTGCTATTTTAGCCAATGACGAGCCCTATTACGGTTATAGAGGGGTAGGCTAGGGGAGAAGCGGTTTTGACACGTAGGCCAAGAGGAAAGAAGTGACTAACGCCTCAAGGTCGGGTCAGGTCAGAGGTCGGGTGCCTTTGCTTGCACAGGTGCCCTCCTAGCCCACCTTCTTTTCATCCCTTCTCTCTCTCTCTCTTTTCACAGAGAGAACAAAATAAAGCCAACAAGAAGTTTTCTTTCCCTTACGACTCTACACAGCAGAGCTCGGCCGTGGTGCTAGAGAAGAAGAAGAAGAAAAGAAGGTCTTGATGAGAAACGGAAACGACCTTTTCACCCTCTTCTTCTCCTTTAGTTCGACTTTTTCTCTTTTGAGATGGAAATTATATTTCTCTTCTCCCTTTTTTTCTCCTTTTTGTATAAGAAATATAAGGACCGAGGCTTTTATCCCCCCTTTCTTAAGTCACTCTATAAGTATAACGTCGTGAAAACTCACGCCAGATCCGTAAAAGACTCTGAAGGCCGGGTCGTTTGTCTGCTGGTGCGGGTGGTGATTGGAGAATTCGGCGGGTAATCGCGAATTGTAGGCGACGTACGGGTGACTGTGGACGTTGCCGGCGATCAACAGGACGACGACGGCTGCGAATTGTAAACTCTTTCGTGCCATCCGACACGAGTTGCACTGCTCCATTATAGTTTATGTTATTAGCGCCGCACAATTGTTTACAAGGCCAACACTGAGTCAATCACAGAAAGTTGGTTTCACCGGGTATATAAAAGATCAACACGAGTTAGAGAGAGAGCTAGAGCGTTTGCTAAGACGACTCAGGTGCGACTGCCTGCTCCAACCCAACTACTCCGTGTATATATAGTATAGGACTACCTGTTGTTATATACCTTTTTTTCTTCTTCTTTTTTCTTGGCCTTTACCTCCCCCCCAAGTGAGAGAGAGGTGCATCCCCTTCGCAACCCAGCTCGCTCTCCCCCCTCTTGTCGACGGAAAGATGGACGAGGCTAAAGTCAACTTCATTGGAGGGGCATCCTGCTGAGCGACTAGTCCGCCCACTTTGACCATCCATTCTCTCTCACCGTTGCTGTGTGTTGCGCTGAACACGTATATATCCCCCCATCATTCTGAGGAAGATGAACTCGACAAATAATCATTCCCAGAGTTGGCACCAGTCGTCCGCGTCGATTGTCAACCGAGAAGTCCTCGTCTTCTATACGAATTTCACGGCCGTTGCCAAAGAGTTTGGCCAACCGGATCATCTCTTTTTTTTTTTTCTTTACTTCTTTAGAGGTTTCTGTGGCGGGTTACGAGAATAAGGAGAGGGGGGAGAATTTTCTACTTCTTCTTCTTATTTTTAATGGGACGGAAGTCGTTAAATGCTTGTTAGCCCCGGCCATTATTTATTTCTCTATATGAACTCTATAAGGTGCCCCGGGTGTGGCGACCTCAATGCAACCTTGCGGTCAAACTCTCGTCGTCGAGATTATTCCAAAGAAGTTTGTTGTTGCATCATTCAGCGCGTTATTATATATGTTGCTGCTGTGTCTGCATTTCTCTCTCTCTCTCTCGCGGCGGCGGAGGCCTAAAAAAGAGAAAGTTTTTGGCGAACCTGTTGGAAGATGGTTGGAGGAGTGTTCCGGATGCACCTGCATCTCCATCAAAAACCGGCATCACTAGGATGCATGGTCTCATCGATCACGCGCTCACAAAGTCTTTCGCCCTGAATCAGCAAATGCAGTTCAATACGATCCGGTTTTTCTGTCTCTCCTTGTAGTAGTAAGGATATATCTTACTCCAGGGGTTGTTGGCAGTGTTGTTCGATGGGATCGTCGACGTCCATTCATCATTGCCCCCCAAGGTTTGTACGCGTCCCATTCACACCTCGGATGAATCAGCGGAAAAGCGGCATCGCGTGACGATGACGGCGGGCCTTTTCTTACGCCGCCACCGCCATTAAGGAAAAGTCTTTGAATGAATGGGCTAGTGTAGCCTATCTTTTTTGGCAATTCACAAAAAACGCCCACCTCACAAAAAAATCAGTGGGGTATTCCGGTGAAAGGATATGACCGACTGCTGTCAGAAGAGGACGACGTGCTGCTGCTGTAATACCAAATGTCAGAATTATACAAAGTGTATATTTGGTTTTCGCCATCAGCAGTTAGAAAGACCAAGTTTTGCTGTTTCCAACGACGAAATCACAAAATAAAAAAGATGAGAGTATACATGGTAGTACAAATTTTTGTTATCATGGGAAGCCCATCACGCGCACGGAGAATCGACAAATGTAGCCTATTATATATAGAAAAAGAGAGAATATATGAGGAATCGCGGCCATATCGCTATCAAACGAACTAACAAGCGGGACGAGAGAGTATAAAGGTATTAATTTATTATATATGGATAAAAAGTGTTTGGAGATATAAACCCTGCGGTTTTGGCCTTCGTTTCATTATTTTTCAACCTGTTGCGGATTGTACTTTTTGCTGGCGGTGTCTAAGTCTGATTCGTTGGCTAATATATCAAATAACAATAACATCATGGAAAATCACTTGGTTATTTCAGAAAAAAGGCTATCGTATGAATGTCTTCGACGTTTTGAAAATTGATTATCAAAATCTCTGTTGCAAAAGTGCTATGGAATCGACGGGAGTGGCCCGATCGGGGTCTTCCGATTGGCAGAAACTGTAGGCCGACGATTCGTCTCTGGTGAGCCGCCTGGAGATTGGGGTGCTGTACTTGCGGAACTGGTAGCGCCTGACGGCCCGGACGGCCAGCGAGAAGAAACCGACGGAGAAACAGACGGCGGCCGTGCCGAGGAACAAGTACTTTTTGGCTTCCGAGTCGGCGTTGGGCTTGAGCTGGACCAGGCCGACTATGAGCAGAGTGATGCCCATGAGCAACGAAATGACGATGACGTGCAAAAGAGGGAATTTGCCGTAGCAGCAATAGTCGGTGACCATCTCTTCGGCCGTCAGCGGCTCCCTGACTTGTCTCGGCGTCACGCTCGTCGTGAAAACGGGCGTGGCGCACGTCGACGACGTCGAAAGCGGCACTGGCGACAGGTAGCTCGGCGTCATGATGCTGGAAACGGACGACGACGAGTAACTGCTGCATATCCTCTGCCGGTTCTATTGATGTATAAAAAAAAGGGGATAAAGCAAGTCAGTTGGGTCGGTTGCCATGGCAACGACGCTGCTTGTTTTTCTATTTAGACTCACCCCGAGAGGTAGATGGTTGGGTCTGACGGGCCGCGACGAGCGGCGGACGTGGTGGGTGGATACGCCGTTGCTGAAGAGCGTGTCGCGCCCCGTCCCACCGAATGCGGCTCCCTGTTGTCTGTTCTGCTTCTGTTTTTTATTATATAAAATTAGCCTTATAAAATTCTCTTCATTTTATTATAAATTTAAAGAAACCTGTCGTTCATGGCGGACGGCCACTGCCGGCATCGCTCCGATCATCTAACCGCGACGCAAATGAGACGATATAAAATTAAATATTTGAGAATGAGAGTTGGTAGTGTATTTAGAAGAGACCATCTATTTTGAGAGACTTGGTTTTCTTTTTCTACAGCATCAGGGGTATAAAGTGATAGAGAGAGATAGAAAGAGAAGGATGATTGTTTTGAGCTATGCGACTCATCGATTTTCTTTTTTTTTTGTTCGTGTTTGCAAAAGGCCAATGACCAATGATTGACATATGGAAAACGAAATTTGAAGACAAAGGCAAAGAGGCATGCAATCGGTTATGACTCATTTTTCTTTTTTTCATCGGTTTTTCATCGAAAAAGGAAGAGAATAAAGAGAGATAGGGAGAAAAAAGGAGCGTAATGCCACGCCCTAAAGCTTGTATAAGATATAGGGTTTGAGAGCTAGGTGGGTTGTGCATGGAATCAACCGGTCGATGAACCGTGGTGATGGTGGTGGTGGTGGTGGTGATGGTGATTGGATTGTTTGTGAACGGGAGCCACGTCGTTGGTCCAAAACAGCTGATCTTTGGACGCTGCAGACGATCCTTCCGCCTCTTCCGTAATGGATTCCAGCTGTTGTTGAGGCTGTTGGCCGGGTGATTCTTCGTCGTCGTCTTCGATGGCAACGGCCACTTCTTGGTGCTGAGAGTGTTTGCTGACGGCGTGCAGGGAAGACACGGGGTGATGGGTGAGCCGGGCCGTTGCCAACTTGCGGCTGATGTATCGCGTGAATTGCTCGTCTTCCTTTTTGCTGGCGATGCGGTTGGCCACGACCAGCGCCACGCCTACCATGATGAGGAACGAGCCGGTGGCCAGAAGTAAAGCCGCGTTGCCGTAGCCTTCCCTGTCGCTCCAGAAACTGCTGCCCGGCTTGTTCTCTTCCCAGTATTGACGTTGTCGATTGGTGTAGCCCGGCACCAGGCCGCTTATGACCAGCATCAGGCCCATGATGAAGAATACGATGCCGACGTGGAACGTAGTCACGCCGCCCATCATCTGATGGCGTCGCGATGTTCCGTGCCGTCCAACACCGTCCAAACTCATCTGGCTGCCTTCCCGACTCTCCGACAGCATGTAGTGATCCGATTGGTGACTGGATCGACGTGCTTTGGCCTTGACGGCGTCGTCTCTTCGGCGACGCTGGCGTCGGATGGCCATTGCGGATTGAACGGCCTTCATTTTTTTCTCTCACACTTGTTGTCCTTTCGTTGTATAGATAGAAACTGTTGCCAGATCACTGGGGCGATCGATAGCCTACGCTCATCGTATCAGACTATCGAATGGTCGATGGTTTTTTTGTCCCTTTTTTGCTGGCGAACTGATGAATCTGAAGCTTATCCGAGTTACATCACACAATCACCAACGTTGTTGTATCGAGCAGCTCCTTTGTCGACTCTACTACTACGACTGAAAAGAGACCGATCGACGAGTTGCGCAGCGTACACCCGACGCCCAGCGCAAACGACAGCCAAACTCGGACGTTATTTCCGTTTGATGCGCAGCAAGTGTTTTGGCCGCGATCCCTAATCGGACGTTTGATGCCAGAGAGAAATGAGCAATTCCTTCTATTGCTCTTTTCATCAACATCTTTAACGACGTCGAATCCAATTGGGAGACGTCGGCGGAAGAATATATAGAGACGTCGGAAAATGGCGTCGTAGGTGTCGGTTCGGCTTGACGTCGGATGTAGTGCGTGTACTAGCGGCGAGTGCGGGAAATGGAGCATCATATTGATCGGCGCCGGTAGCCTACTGGGGACTGGGGGGGAATATATAGACGACGACGCGGCGGGTTTTTCCTCCGTTTAACCTTTGCACAAGCCATAACGGGCGCATTGGGCCGTGCTGCTCGGCTCCTGCCATCCATTGAATGAAAAGCTTCTTTCTCTCTACACAACACTCTATATCTCTCTTGAGAGAGGATAAATAACTCGAGATGTTGGCGCTCCATTTAGCGACTCGACTCCATACGTCGAGTTGAAGAGGACAGAGAAGAAAAAAAAATCAATTTCCCAGCAGCAGCTAGCAGCAGTAGACTACTGAATTAATACGAAATTTGCGTGTCGACGGCGGTTTTTAACCTCGTTGCTGGAAAAAACTTTGAATATCTCGATATGCCGGCTGGTTGACACGAAATGTCAACACATCTGTCAAAAAAGGTGGATAGATGCACAACATCGTAGTTGGACTCGATTGATTGGACGTCGTCGTTTTCCGGTTTAATTGGCCGACGGTTGCTGACGGTCGGCGTTCGCGTTTGATGTGTGGCTATTATACAAACATAGAGGCGACTTACCTTGACGAGGCTGTGCTGTTGGAGATGATGGACGAGCTTTGGTCAAAGAGGAACGTCGCGATATCGAGTGTGGTGTCAAACTAGCGCACGCTTTGCCCAGCTCGCTCGTGCAACAACAATGCGGTCCAGCACGGGCCCTCTAGGGGGGCAGCTGCAGCAGCGGAGATCTTGTTGTCTCTCTCTCTGCTCTGCTCTGCTCGCATCGCCACTCGACTCTCTCTGCGCCGCGCTCAGCTGACGAGATGGACCCCACACAACACACAGCACAGCAGACAAGGATTAGAGAGCAACAACACCAGTCTCAGCACGGTCGGCGTTCGCCTGCATGGCCGCCCACTTTACCTACGACGACTGTACACCTCTTTTTCATTCGTTTTTTTTCCTTCTTCCTTATACGCGGATAGCCCCCGTTGAATATCAATTGGAGGAGGCGCAGTAGGCTACGCAAACTAGTCCCTTTCTGCGCCGGTGTTGGAAATTCTTCACGGTGCCATTTTTTTTTCTTTTTTTGACGGGCGGATTTTTAGTCAACTAGGGCAACTTTAGATGGTAATGGCGGGAAGAAGACGACTGAATTTATCGGCTTTCGATAAATCATCTCTTTTTTGAATGTCTATTATATATACTTCCTCGTTGATGTTCCGTTCGTTTTATTAGCGAGTTGGAGGAGGACGTGAAGAGCAAATAAAGGGAAGAGGGCTCTATAAAGGAAATCAATAAATGCTTGGAAACTTATATCTCTCATCGTCGCTGCTGCGTGTAAAGAGGAGGACGACGATGCTGGTGACAACTTTCCTTTATACTGGCAAGTTTTCGCAGACAACTCGGAGACGTTCGAGAGATGCTCTAGCGATTGACGGAACTTCTGAGCTATGGGATGGCGATTGCTGTAGATGTCGCCACTAGAGAACGCAGAAAAGGATCAACTTAAAGGAACGTCCGAGCGTTCTGAAAAAAAAAAAAGTTTTCCAACAAAACAGCGCCGCAACAGACTTTGGGCAACAATTTTTTACGCTTCAGGGCGTATACAAACTTCTCTTTTGGTCAATGAATATAATTTTCTTATCATATCTGCAAGAGTTTATATTTCCCTTAAAAAAGGATTCATAACGATATTGTTTAGGGATTAGTGCGCCGTATCACCACTAGATGACTCTCCATATAGCCTACAATTCGAGTCCTAGATGGCAGCCACGACATGTAAACATTGAAATTCAAATGATAAGGCGAATATATAAGCAAAAGACTATACGAGACAGAATGTCTCTTATTTGCGGACACCTCTTTCTTGGGGACTGAGCAGAGCCCTCACATCATTTCTCCCCATTTCGTACGCTATCACTTTTTCAATACATATGCTATCGTTTTTTATGGCAATCGGTTTCTGAGTGTTGGGTTAACACATCCGCTGCGGAAATACACAGTGGCGTTTTCCCTCCTTAATTGAGGAATGTTTTCCCTACTTACAAACTCTTATTAGTGCCACACGACTTAAAGCCAATTTTCCTTCTTAATGAAACTTCCTACTTGAAAAAGCATTCCCACTTAACGTAATCTACCCTACTTAAATATCACCCTTCTTAAATTTTGCTACAGTCTTAAAAGGAAAGTTCCCTACTTACTGCTTTTATCAACTTTTTTCCTGGTCGGGGCTGATCCCTACACAATTAATGAAAACGGAATCGAAGTTTTCAAATAACAAAATGCAATTGTATTTCATAGCTCATTTATTCATCATATAAAACATGCAGTGATTGCATCAGTGCAACCTTAAAAAACGTACAATAAAACCACTTCGAAAGCCACACAATATCGAATACAATAAAAAATGGCTAAGATGCAATAAACAACTAATGATACCAGATAAGGTAAAAAGTTTACGTTCCGCACTAGCGAGCTGATCTCGTGCGCTATGTCGATACGTGAAGCTCTAGTGTAGACCAAGCTTAAATAAAGTTGCTTTAGATTTAATTTCTATATATGTATAGAGAATGAATATGGCTGTTCACTCTCGCACCCACAGACAGCGAGGTGTCGAGGAAGTGTTGACAAGCTGCCAAAAAAATAAATAATGTTTAATCCAATCTGAAACCAATAAAAGTGTTACTATAAACTGTCAAAGAAGCAAATA
The DNA here is from genome assembly GCA_022539655.2 of Ceriodaphnia dubia. Classification (NCBI taxonomy): domain Eukaryota; kingdom Metazoa; phylum Arthropoda; class Branchiopoda; order Diplostraca; family Daphniidae; genus Ceriodaphnia; species Ceriodaphnia dubia. The sequence goes on from JAKUCG020000082.1 coordinate 2,196,135, forward strand.
AGTAATGATAATTTACCTTGTTATGACACCGGAACTACTCACCAGCCAGCTCACTGTTTTTCAGTGTTTGTCACTTTGTCTGAACCAGAAATCTGAAATGAACACAATGGCAATATGTAAATAAATCTATAAACTAGTAAGCAAATAAACTTCATTTGTTCCAATGATTAAATTACCTCCTGAAATGGTGACAAAGTCCAGCCTTCCTGTGCGTCCTTATGGCTTCATAGTCATGCTCTGCTCAAAAATGACATTAAGGATTCTTTTGGATCGACAACACCAAACATCTGAAATGAACACAATCCAAATATATAAGTAAACCTACTAAACTAATAAACCATATTTGTTCTTATGATTCAATTACTTCCTGAACTGGTGACAAAGTCCAGCCTTGTTGAATGTCTTTATGGCACGATGGTAATGCTCTGCCCAAAACTGTCAGTCTGGCTTCTTCTGAGTCGGCAGTCTTGGAACCAGTTTCTAACATATATCAGAAAAAGAATATACTTTAAAGATCAATTTAAATATGAAAAGTATAACACACCTGAATGATTGTACTTGGCTAGGCTTTGAAACTTGGCACGAACAACTTATTGTAATTTTTGGAATCTAGCTCGACCGTTTTCTGGGCCATCACTCTCACACAATGCATTAGTTCCTTAAGTCAGAAGATGTACCTAGCAAACATATTTGTAAATACAGTTAGAGATGTAGGATATAGAAACAAAATTACTTTTGGCAATACCTGTTGATACTGTTGCAACATCCAAGCTTTCTCTTCCCACAATTGTGATGCTCAAACCCATTTTCAATGTTTGGTTTACCCAGAATAGAAACAAGTGCCTATAGTTAAAAGTATAAACATCAGTAAAATAAATACAAACCGAACAATAAAAAGCAACCTGGTTTTTCACTGATGTTGACACAGAGAACTTAATTTTTGATTCGGGGACTCAGGCACTCAGCGTCCGGCGGCATGGTCAGATGGTTCGGACTTCGACAACATGAAGCTTCTGCTAGCTATCGATTATCGATATACGCTAACAATCACCGTCATTCAGCAAAACAAAGCATGAAATTGAAAAATATTCAAATGTTTATCTAATTTAAATAAAGAGACTGATTTCAAACACAACTTTCGTAATACAGAAAAAAAATATAAGTACCGCAAAATCCGAAGTATCGATGAGTAATCCCAGGGCGGGTTTAACTTTACTAGCTAGTTTCATATTCAATAAAGAACTATTGAGGAAAAGAAAAGAAGTTGTACCCAGAAATGTTTTGGCGATTGCCTTGTTAAGTTAGAAACTTTTGAATGCAGAAAAGGTTTTAAATTTAAAGTAATACTTTTTGGACATGGGAAAACATTCTGGGGCTTAGACTGTTCACCCAAATCAAACGTTGGATATTTTTAACTCACTTATGCATGCTACATATCAGCAAGGGGCTGATTACAAGTATAGCCTACACGTTTTTCTTTGATAGTAACACCCAAAGTAACTTAAATAGTACGAGCATGCAGAAGTACTAAAAATAGACGGAACACATGCTTTTCTTTCATTTTAGCAGCATTCAGCAAATATACGGATTCATTTTCCAAATTAAGCTCTTTTTTAAGGGATACTATATAAGCTCTATGCATTGCCATATATATATATCTCCTATATAAATCTTTGTAGCTCGTATGTGTACAACAGCTTCATCCACACAAACGGTTAATCACATTTTAAAACAAACTTAACAATAAGTAAAGCTTGCCTCGTCGTAAGCAGGTACTTTTTGTGAAAAGTAAGAAAACACTGGACCATAAACTAAAAGTTCATATAGAATATATGTTTGTACGGAAGAATCCCCTCAATCTCCCTTTTTTTTATTTCGTGACATTGATCCATCTTTAAATTAATTACTGTACATAAGAAGGCATTCAATCTTAACATCTTGAACAATCTTGTCACAAAAAGGTATCTTAACACAAAATAAGTTCTTACCAAACCCCAATCGCACTTAAAGTTCTCATTTTCCTACTTAAATATTGTAAAACTAAAATATTTAAGTAGGCAAAATTAATTTCAGTAGGGGCGGAAGGAAAACCATTCTATTTAAGTAGGAAAAAGCTCATTTTAAGTATGTTTCAGTGGGAACTCTATCCTACTTAAAGCTTTCAGTAGTTTTAAACTACTGAAAAAGAACTTTTCAGTAGGAAAAACGCCACTGTGTATTCATTCTACCGAGATAATAGCTTATGATGATCTATAGACAACATGTCAAAAGGTAGTTAGTAATTCATGTTCGGAAAATCTACGAAAATGCCTGTTTCATCGGTTCGTTGATAAACTGCTCGTCTCGTTTTAAAGTCCTGTTTACGCAGAAGTTAGTCACCGTGTGTCAAAATGGGTTTGGTGTTTATTATAGCCTACACGATATCGCTACAATTTGCTGCCACTGTATGAAGAAAAGACTACTCTTGAATTACTAGCGCGGACAATTTTAAGTTAGAAGAAACAAAGAAGCAATCGCAAAATGAATTTCTAAACCTCTTTTATACGTTCCATTTGTATAATAGGCTATCGCTTTATTGTAGGCTAACCGATGCATATTTTGGACAAGTCCATAGAAATCAACGGCGATATCAAAGTTGATACCGCTTTTATAATCTGTTTTGTGCACTGTTATACTGATAAATAATGTAGCCTATATAGACTACAATCTGTTCATTGCGGAAATCCTTTGGGTCGCTGTCAACGAAATATCACTTTTTCGGTTACCTAATCATGCATTTGATGGTTAAGCATTACATTGTCACCATCGCTGGCAATTTACTATAAAAGCCGTCACTCACATTTCACACACTACAATTCTGAAAATTTTGCAAAGCTATGATTTTTAGATCAAGTTCGAAACAAGCAAAACACTATGTATAAAAAAATATTTGCATTTTTTATTCTAGTCCTCACTCATGCTAAACTGAGTGATGGGTTTCCATCAGAAATCAATCTACGACAGGACGACCAAATCAACGAGCATTTAAGGGTGATGAATTCAAAGGTATTAATGCAAATAAACCAGAAAAATATTACCACGTAGGCTATTTATAGGTCCTAACCTAAACTGTATAAATTTGTCGACTTTTATTGGTGTTCTGGGTCATCGGACTATTGCTAAGCCCGTTGATGGGCTATTTGTCTATAGTATGTTTCATTGAATAAAAAAAACAGCAATGATTGCCTTTTTTTTGATTAAGTGTATTTAAGTAGCTTAATAAAACAACTGAAAATTTTAAGTAGGCAAATTTTTCATTTGTTCTTGTAACTTTGCATAATTAAAAACGATTAAAAATGTAAGTAAGCAGCTGCTGCTGAGTCAATCGTGATTTCCATCAAATTTTACTATATTTAATTTTCTTATATAAACCATGCAATAGTGGTCGGTTAGAAATGTAAGTTCAAACAATCCCTATGAACATGATGCCCAAGGCGACATCACCGGGATCGGTGGGCATGTTGTACAACAATCGGATGGGACTAGCCACTACCAAGTTAATCTGTGGCCCAACGGAGTAGTACCATATACAATTATTGCCAAGGGTTCCTATCGTAAGTATAGCTAACCTGTTATTTTATAATAGTTTCAAAACTGGTTTTTCATTGACGATAAGGTAGCAATCATTTTTTATAGAAGTGACATACGTAGAACCAATCCGTTCTGTGATAAGTTACCTAGAAAAGGAAACTTGTTTGCGATTTAAAGTGAGAGACAGAGAAAAAAACTACATTGAATTTAATTTGATCGACGAAAACAGGTATAACGACTTAGCCTACTTATTATTACAAAGAAGATATTTGTACTGTCCGTGTATATATACGCCAAGCTTAATGCTGCACGACGATAATTTAGGTGTAATAGCGAAGTCGGTATGTCAGATTTAAAAACTAAACAATTGATACGACTTAACAAAGAACGGTGCATAAATAGAAGAAGTATTTCTCATGAAATAATGCATGCACTTGGATTCATACACGAACATGCTCGACCAGATCGTAACAAGTATGTTATTTTTCATCCAGAAAATCTTAGAGTTCCTGGTGAGTTCATGTCTTCGATAAAAAAGTTACTTACATATACTTCTATAAATGAGTATAGACTGACTAAGAAATTCCAACTATTGTACCATTTATTTCAGCTGAAGCATCCGAATTTAAAATTCGTAGTGATTTGTTCATTAATCTAGGCGTTCCTTATGATCTTGGTAAATTCTATGATTTTTGAAATATTATATTTTTAACCGTTCCTTAAAGTAGTGATCTATAGTTAAACTTGATTCAACAGCGCTGACTAATAGGCAACTTTTTTTTGTGTGTCGACAACAGATTCCATTGTGCATTACAGTAAAAGCCACGGGGCTATCCCGGATAGGGCACCTCTTGTTGCGAGAAATGGACGGATTGATTTTGGACAATCGCCAACATTTTCTAAAGTACGTTGTTCAATATATATAACAGCATGCTTATTTGAATGCTGAATGCGTATAGCTAAAATTGGCTTATTGCTAATATGGTTTTGATTACCCGGAAGTCCGGAACCGACATAATATGCTCTTTCTTACCATAAACTTTAAGACTTTATATCTTAAAATTTCTACCAATTATTAGTTACAGTATGCGAGAGTTCTTTAAAAATTAAAAAAATGTGTATTGCAGGTCGATTTAATAAAGCTCAATCGGGCGTACAAGTGCAAGAATAGAAGATCAGGAAGGGGAAGAAAATAGTGTTTACGTTAATATGACTAACAAATGACAACATTTTCATAAGCATAGTCACACATTTATTTTGTACTAGCTGTCAAAAATGGTAAATTAAAGAGGCTTTTTGCCAAAAATAGCGATGTTTTTGCGGATTTCTCCTGAAAAATGCTTTTTTGAGTTGCCTACATATTCTTTTTTGGTTTGACGATACACAATAAGTTAATTCAGTAAATTTTGTGTTGTCCGCCCCACATTGTTGACTGCCTTAGCCCTAGATTATTGTCCTTCCAATGGATCTCCCAGTATAAAGAGTTCGATTGGAATAGATAATAGTACGGGAGCCGTATAGCACTATAGGTTTGCGTGGTCGTATTAAGCTTTTTGTTGGAATTTAGCTTATTTAAAAACTATAAGCAGTCCATGAAAAGTCGAGTCTTGACAGTGGTTGCTGGGGTGTTTGATAGGGGAGGGAGATCAAAGTTCACAACATTTTGAGAAAACGATACAAATTTGTGCGTCATAACATTAAATTCTAAAATCTGTTCTACAAACTGGAGTTAAATGAGCTGTCTCAAAAACATCACGATATTGTTTAGGGATCAGTGCACCGCATCACCACTAGCTGGCTCTCCATCTAGCCTACAACTCTCCCTGTAATAAACATTGAAATTGAAAAAAAAAATCTAACAAATAATAACGCGAATATAAACAAGATCTGAATTGAAGACTCGTCCTATTTTTATTTTGGGCAATAGGCTACAATAAATGTTGAGTTTTATACACTTGGCATTTAAATGTTATATTTTTTAGTTTTAATTTTGAATAAACCAAGAAGTGTCTTCACCAGCGTACTGCGCGTATAGCCTATACAAGGTCATTAGCACGGAAAAATCATTTAGGGCAGCAATAAAGCTTTGAACCCCGCAAGCACATTCTTCCTGTAGGCCTATGCATAATAAATTAATCGAATAAATAACTTGGCATGGTATAACTGTTGTTGATTTTCCTGTGATTATCACAGGACGGAAAAATTTTTCCGTACGGGCTGGCTTTTTGCTGGAAATGTAGGCTATATATGGTTAACCCTGCCAAACAAGAGTGTTTTATTTATTAAAAACAGCACATTTGCTGGTGTTGACAATATTTGCTGGTTGCCAGCAAAAACCCTGTCTGGCATATCACGTGGCCGATTTAGACAATCCTGTAAGATACCCAATTCTTAAAATAAATATGTTTTAACATGTTATGTGTGCTTTTTAAATCCAGAATGTCTTCTCTAAACTATTTATGTTTTAGTAGGCCTATTGGATAACTATATAGACGGTCTTTTTAGAATAAATTCTTTGGTAGTATACTACCAAAGAATTTATTCTAAAAAATAGGCCTATAGGCCTATTTTTTCGTATTTTTTGGATCTTATTCTACCTATTTGATGGCAACCGGCCTATCCCTTATTTAAAGGAACAAGTTAGCTCATAATTCTTTTTTCTTCTATTAAGCGATTTTTTCTAAACGATTTTGTGCTAAAATAAATTAATGTTCTTATATTTAAGAGTCCATCTTGCATACATTACATACATAAAGCGGCTGTTTTTGTCAAGCTTTTAAGATTTTGGCAAAAGTAAAATTTACGATATAGATGGATTTATTAATAGAAATAAATGAATGAGACAACTGGTTTCACATATCCTCTTTTTATTAAACACAAAGTAAATAAAATGGGCTTAAAAGATCAAAGAATTGTGACTCTCTAAAAAGTAGTGTTCAGCCATAGACCCTAAAACATTCGTGTTCAGTTTTTGTTTTAAGGCCGTACACTTGCATAAAGGCAACTCAAATGCCAAAAATTGGGTGAACTGTGTAAAAATGTTATTCCTACACTATAGGACTATTAAAAAGCGTATTTAATTCAATTTCATGGTTAAATCAGCAAAAAAACAAAAACTAAACACCAATGCTTTAGGGTCTGTGACGAAACAAAATGTTTACCTTTCCCCCTATTTTGTGAACACCACTTTTTAGAGAGGAATCTCTTTAATGAACTATTATTTTGGTATATTTCCCCCTTATGAAATCCGTAGTTTCGATATTATTTCTTTTCCCAGAACAGTGGTTTAGTTCTTTACCTATATAGACCCTTTTACGAAAATATATTGTGTTCCTTTCCATCTCTCTGGATGTTGGTTCCACTTTGGATGAAAAGTCGAATGATATGTTAATCAAATTGTCATTGTATAGTGAAATATTAGCACACTTATTTTGGAGGGGTGTCTCTCCGTGTTTGTTTTTTGCATTGACGTCGGCTCCACTTTGTATCAAAAGCCGAACCATGTCGGTCAAATTGCTATGTTTGTACATATAACACACGAAATGGAGGCTCGTCGCTCCGTTACCTCTGTCTTTTGCGTTGACGTCAAATCCGTTTTCAATCAAAAGTCGAACAATGTCAATTAAATTTTGTTTTTTATAATACATAAGCAAGAGATGGACTGCCGTCGATTCGGCTAGATCTCTTGTGTTGACGTCGGCTCCGTTTTTAATCAAGAGCCGAATGATGTCAATTAGATTTTCATTTTGGTATTTCATACAAAAGTTAAGGAGGGCAGTCCGTCCCTCGGATTTTGCGTTTGCGTCGATTTCGTTTTCAATCAAAAGCTGAACTAATTCGGGGTCAATTCTTTCTCTGGAATCAGAGATCTCTGCTAGTTGCAAGAGTGGGGTTTTTCCGAGTTTGTTTTCGCAACTAATATATCAAGTCCTAAATGAATGAGACGTTCAATGAGCTTCAGGTTTGGTGGCACTTCCTTTATCAATTCGAAAAGTTGTTGCTCTGCTTTTATTTTCCTGTTCCCCTGTAGTACAGGTCTAGATATGTATTTTACCGCTGTTTGAATCTGCTGAACAGTGGCCAATACGTTTGCAAATTGATTTTTCACATCTGTTTTAAAAAGGGTTTACCGTCAGACTGGCTTTATGATGGCAATAAGTTAATTAAAAGAGTTTAACGCGCTCTATCCTACACCCTAAGAAGGGATGTCCGTAAATACCAGACAATTTGTCGAGGGCCCAGTTGCCAGACAGTAAATGTTCGGTTTTGTTTTGGCAATTTGCTACATTATACTAAGTTAAATTCCGAATGCTTTAGATTCAAGATTTGAACATGTGTACGATGCACAAAGATCATTTTAAAAAATTTAAAAACATTGTCAAATGTTTACGTAAATGTAAAAAACAGAAACGGGCGTTTACATCAAGGGCCCAGTTGCCAGACATGCCGTCGGGTATTTACGGACATCCCTTCTTAGGGTGTACGCTTCAAGCTTAACTGCTTAGTAAAATAAATTAAAAGCTTTAAAAAAGCTCATTACCAACGAGATGACTTGATGCTGAGCAATGATCGGGTGAACAGGCATCCGCTGAGGCAAAAACAGTAGCTAGAAGCACGAAGGAAAAAACGAACGGCAACGATCTCATCTTTGACATTTTTGGAATTCTCGTCGTTTGGATCTTAAGTATTTTGCAAAAATACACAAAACAATGGAAAATGTTAATTTCAGTAGCACGTAGCAGGGAGACTAGGGTCAATTTAACACGAGACATGTGTAAAATAGGGGGTTTAATCTACGAATGCCGTGGATGGCAATGGATACAACCGGATTTAGACTTTGTCTTAAACTCAATGCTGAGGGGAAATAACGTGGTATTTAAAACTATTAGTTAGTTAGCTTATACCTTTATTCTTTCAATTTGAAATAGAGAGTGACAGGTAGATTGAGCAGACGATATTATAACGACTCTATATCGGCCATCTGGTGGCGATATATAATGATTGGGGAGAAATAATCGACATTCCCGGCGAGAAAGGGGATAAAGATGTGAAATAGAATAACATGCGATAAATAAAACAGAAAATAAGAATAAACTTAATAAGAGTCTTCTTCAGGTTCTTCGGCTATTGTTCTAATGCGTTCGGAAGCTCGAATTGCAGCATCTCTTCGTTTCCGCTGGGCAGGTAGCTGATTGGTTTGGTTAGGAGAAACTGGCAGAAGTTGCTGGACCGTTTCGGCTGGAACAGAGCTGGCCGTGCTGGGCGAGATGATCTTGGCGCGAACTTCCAGGGGGTAAAGCTTTGAGATCGGACGATTGGTCAATCCATCGGCAGTCCACACGTTAACCGCTCGAACTACTCCGTCTTCACTTCGGATGAGGCTGTCGACTCTAGCGTACTTCCAGTTGATTCGTAGAGAGTCGCCGTGAATTAGAACGATATCACCGACTTGGATCAGTTCTTCCAGCTTGCCTTTGGTAGCAGAATGTTTTTCACGAAGAGCAGTCAAATATTCTTCTCTCCAACGCCGCCAGAAGCACTTGAAGGTTTTGTTGAGATACTCCGCGCGTCTGGAAAGTGCTGAAGGTTCATCGCCGTAAGTTGGATCCAGATACTCTTCTTCGTCGGCCATAGCCGTCGGCAGTGATGTCAGCAAAAAACCGTGAGTCAGATGCGAAGGTGCGAGCGGCTCTCCATCGGCTAAATCTGTAGACGGGTGAGTGAGGGGGCGATCGTTCAGAACTGCTTCGATGTCCACGATGAGAGTTCTCATCTCGTAGTCGTAAATCTTTCTGCGCCATAAACTTTTTCGTAACGCCGTCTTAGTTAGTCCGATGAGTCTCTCCCAAAAACCGCCGTACCACGGAGCCCGTTTTGGAATAAACTTCCACTTGATGCGACGTTCCGCGCAGTAGCGTTCGATTTTCGGATTTTTAAAGATGTTTTGAATTATTTCTGCTGCACACTCGAACGTAGAGGCGTTGTCCGAAACAACTAATGCGGGTAGACCCTTCCGGCCACAGAAGCGACGAAAAGCTCGGATGAAAGTTTCTGTTTTCAAATCTTCAACTACTTCTAAATGGACCGATCTTGTTGCTCCGCATGTAAATAAGCAGACGTACACCTTTATTTCGTTTCTTTTGGAATCCATAACCGTAATTGCTCCAGTGTAGTCCACCCCGGTGACGTGAAAAGGGCGCGATTCAGAGACTCGCCACTCTGGGAGGTTGGAATGATCCGGCTGACGAAATGGAGGGCCACACACTCTTCGGCAGATGACACAGCGGTGGATGATGGCCTTCACTTGTTGCCTTATGGCCGGAATCCAATACTTTTGTCGAATAGCGGTGATTGTAGAGTTAGATCCACTATGCAGAACTCGAGCGTGTGCTTCAATGATGATGAGTTTCGATAAGAGGGATTGACGTGGGATGAGAACAGGATGACGCGCCGCTTCCGGAAGGTCAGCTCGATCCATTCTTCCTCCACAGCGAAGGATGTTACGCTGGTCGCGATACAAATCCAGTTGCGAGACTAAAGTCGGGCGTTTCCCCTCCTTCTTCTTGTCGAAATATTTGGTTTCTTCTGGCAGGAACCGCCGTTGACTAGAGCGAATCCATTGATCCTCGGCCGCTTGTAGCTCCATTGCACTCAGCTCTCCGCTCTGTCTTTCTTCTGGTGGCAATCGACGATTCTTGAGAAAACGTTTGACCCACGCAGTAACTCGGAACAGCTTGTTACAATCGTTGAATTTGGCCTCGTCTATACAGTTCGATATGTCCAACCGGGAAGCTGCTGGTTCCTCTTCAATAATAGTGTGTAGGGCGGTGACGTGGAGACTCGAGATTCTCTTAGTCGGCTTCCATTTCGGCCAATCAGCTTCGTTTGTTATCCACTTCGGACCGCTCCTCCACAGGCTAGAAGAATTGAACTGCTCCAGATTGACTCCTCTTGTTAAGAAATCGGCTGGGTTATCCGCGGTCGGGCAGTACTTCCAGATCACATTAAGGTTGTGTTTCTTGTTTAGTTTTGAGATTTCAGCCACACGATTGTTGACGAATACGGTCTTCCCTCCATCCTTGATCCAATGTAAGACGATTTGTGCATCAGACCACATGATCGTTTCGAACGAGAGATGACGTTTGAAAGATTTCTGTATCGTGGCAGCTAGTCGAGATCCGAGTACCGCGGCCATCAACTCCAGCTGAGGTAAAGATAATGTCTTCACTGGGGCAACTCTTGACTTGGCGATAACGAAGGATGACTTGCAGCCGTTAACCAGGAAAACTACTGCTCCGTAGCCTTGCTTGCTGGCGTCCACGTAGACATGAAGCTTGTAATCGTTGTTCGAATCGTCCACGTCGTACCGCCGACTGATTTGGCTCGTAGCTGCAGCCTCGATGTCTCGGGCAATGTCGATCCAGCGAAGATGAAGTGCCTCGGGAAGGGGCTGGTCCCATGCAAACTCTTCTTTCCAGAGATCTTGAAGCAGGAAACGGGCGCGAATCGTGATAGGCGTAAGTAGGCCCAAAGGATCGTAGACAGCTGCCGCTCCTCTTAATACGTCTCTCTTAGTGCTGAAAGGCTTGTCGGTTGACAGGATGTTGAACGGTGGGAAACACAGCTTGTCCACGGCGGGAAGCCACTGCATGCCCAATACTTTCACACTCGTAGACTTGTCTAAACGTCCATCCTCTTCTAACTTGGCTGCAACTTGTTGGTTGTTGGTCGCCCAGATCTTCAGGTTGAAACCAGCTGCCTTCATCGTAGCGTTTGCTTCTTGGTAGTAGTTAAGCGTTTCTTCGGTGGTCCTGCCTCCCGTCACCAGGTTGTCAACGTAAATGCTCTCCAACATGTCTCGAGCTACCGCCGAGTCGTTTTCTTTTAGATGTCTCATGATGACGGCGTTGAGTATAAAAGGAGAACTCTTTGCACCAAACGGGATGACTCGAAAACGGTATGCTTGAAATGGAGATTCTGGATCACTCTCATCCTTCAGCCACAGGAACCGGACAGCGTCGCGATCATCTTCGTGCAGTTTGACGTGATGAAAGGCTTTCTCGACGTCCGTCACCAGGCCGTTAACTCGTAGACGGAAGGTCGCAATGATGTCAATGATGTCCATCTGCAACGGGGGGCCGGTCTGCAAACAGTCGTTCAGACTAACTCCCTCCTTCGTCTTGCACGAGCAGTCGAAAACCATGCGGATGGGCGTAGTCTCCGAATCTCTGATCACCTCCGTGTGCGGGATGTAATGATGACCATGGCTCTGGCCTCTTGGCGCGATGACCACTTTCTCGATGAATCCTCTTTCTACTTGCTCGTGGAGAATCTTGGAGTAAAGATGAAAGAGAGATGGCTTTTTGGCTAGGCGTCTCGCAGTATTTCTGGTCCTCTTCATACAAATTTCCAGATTGGACGACAGCTCCGGATGACTTTCGACTCTTGGAAATCGAGCTTTGTAGGAACCATCCTCGAAGACGATGCATGTCTTTTGGTACTCTTCCACAGATGAGCGTCGTTCTTCTTCGTCGGATTGGATCCCCATAATCTCTAAGCGCCACAGTCGACTCAGATCCGTGTCGTCGGCCAATATGCTCACATGGAAACTTGCTGCTGCGGACCGGTGTTGCCTAGTTGATGAGACTCCACCGCTCGGGCCTGATAGAAGATAGCCAAGCTTCGATGCAGTTGCAGTTGGGCCGGGGCCACGAACGTTGCCATCTCCAACAATGCTGTAGTAGTAGTCACCACCGATGAGGATATCTATGTTGAACTCTTCATCTGTACAAACTGGATGGGCTAGCTTGAGGTTTCGTAGATGCGGTAGGTTTCGTATGTCTTCTGAGATCTTGTTTCGTATCGGAGCCGCGATGCGGGGGACGGCCAACGCTGCAATCGGGATGATCTCGTCGTTATCTCCGATGATATTGAATTCTTTCACGTCGTAGACTCGTTCTTCGCCGCCTTTGCCGCCGAAAGCTACCAGTTGAACAGGTTCTCTTCTTATAGTCCTCATCTTCAACTCCTTGCTCAGCTTAGTTGTGATGAAAGAACGCTGCGAGCCATCGTCGAAAAGAATATTGGCCACACACCGACACCCGTTTGAAGAAATAGAAGCCACAGCAGTCTTGAGAAAGACTTGTGGTATGAAACTGCGGGTTACGGCACCTACGGTGGCTGAAATGATCTGGTTGACCTCCGTTGTGGTTGCTGGGGCTCTTGTTTCTGCTTGAGGGGTGGCAGCCTTCTTCTGCTCGTAGCTGTCGTCGTGCAGGCTAGTATGATGCTTCTTGTGGCACACGTAGCACCGACCTTTTGCGTAGCACTGTGCTGCTTTGTGATTCGCCGCCAGACAATTGCCACAAAGACGATTCTTCTGGACAATTTTCAGCCTCTCCTTCGGATCTCGTACCTTGCTGCACTGCGACGAGGGATGATCTTCTTTACAGTAGACGCAGCTTCTTGGTTGTTGCTGTTGGGATGGGTAATTCGCTCCATTGTAAAGTGCTGCAGCTGGCTGATGGCCCTGTTGTTGTTGTCTCGGCGGTTGTTGTAATTTCAGCTGCTGGCCTGCTTCTAGTACTTGTAGCTCTTGCAGAATCGCCTTCCTCAACTCCTCCAGGCTCCATTCTTCCAGCTTGTGATCACGTGCCAGATTCTTCAAAGTTTCGGGGGGAAGCTTGTCCAATATGATGCATGCCAGGAGGTCGCCATAGGAGTCCGTCTTCTTTCCTAGTGCGTCGAGTGCTCTGATGTGAGACTCTAACGAATCTAAGAACGTGCGTAGGCTGGAAAGACTGTCGTTCGGTTTCGCCATGTTGACCAGGGCTCGTAGATGGGCTCGTTGAATTTTTGCAGGTTGCCCGAATCTTGTCTTCAGCATGTCGACAGCTTCTTTGTAAGTTTCTTTTGATAGACGAAACCCGCTGATCGTGTTGGCTGCCTCACCATCCACCTGTGCCCGAAGATAGCTGAACTTTGTTACCTCGCTGAGATTTTTGTTGGAGTCAACTTCAGCTTCGAAACAGTCCCAGAAGGATGGCCATGATAGGTAGTCCCCGTTGAATCTTGGCAACAGCAGCTTGGGGAGTTTGCTTGAATTTTGATGATAAGTTAAACTTGCATTTGATTGGGTGTCGGTCTCATCATCAGTGTCAGCATGCCTCGACTTGTCATATTTGGCATTGAAGGCTTGCGCACTGTGGATGAGGTTTCTTTTTTGATCTTGATAGTCTTCTGCCAGAATAATATCATCCTCGAGGTCTTCAACATCCATCAGTGATTGAATCTTCTGATCCAGATCTCCAATGTGGTCCAGACGTCTCTGAAGTGATGAGATGATTGCGTAAACTTCTTTGGCTCTGTCACTTACTGCTTTCTTGTTGTCTGGATCCATGAGGTCTTCAATCTTCTTGGCTAATTGATCTGCAACTGTTCGGAATCCTCCTCTTGCAATTTTTATCCGATTTAAATCTTCTTTCGGTGCCATCATGCAACGTTAAAACCGGTTCGAAGGACCAATGTGTAAAATAGGGGGTTTAATCTACGAATGCCGTGGATGGCAATGGATACAACCGGATTTAGACTTTGTCTTAAACTCAATGCTGAGGGGAAATAACGTGGTATTTAAAACTATTAGTTAGTTAGCTTATACCTTTATTCTTTCAATTTGAAATAGAGAGTGACAGGTAGATTGAGCAGACGATATTATAACGACTCTATATCGGCCATCTGGTGGCGATATATAATGATTGGGGAGAAATAATCGACAAGACAATGGCATGCGGTCATTTGAACACACTCGACAAATGATCTCAGCCGGGTCGACAAATGATCGCACTATTCCGACATTTGAACTCAGTTGAATTTTTAATATTAAAAAATACCCGACAAATGAACTCGGTGGTTTAATGCGATAAAAAAATACCGACAAATGAACTCGCTGATTAAATGTCGTTATATATTTCCGACAAATGAACTCACGTTTAAATTAAATGGGAAAAATATCCGACAAACGAACTTACCCTATTAATTTAAATGGGAAAAATGTCCGACAAATGAACTCACCTTTTTTATTTAAATAAGAAAAATACCCGACAAATGAACTCATCATTTCATTTTAATAAAGAAAATACCCGACAAATGAACTTATTGTTTTTAACTATTTAAAAAATGCCCGACAAATGAACTCTTTTATAATATATACAGTCTCATATGTTTTTCTCAATTCAGTCGGTGATATGAGTAGGCCTACTTGATGTGACATGCGAACAGGACATGGAACGAATCGTTGACATCTGCATTTGGGGGTTATGGCTCCCGTTTATACCCAGCTGATTGCCCCATTACTCCAATCGCTATAATTTCTGTATTATAGATATAAGACCCGACCTTCAACAATTAAACATAGCGCGCACGATGAACTTTTAAATGTTAAAGCGTGAACCTTTGTTGAAATACCTCTCTAATATATCAGTTTTGGGAGGGAACAGCTCATCCTACTATTCTTCGACCTATTATCACCATACTGTTATGGTTTGTTATTGATCGTGCTAAGCTACGTACTCTCCTTTTTCATTGAGGGCGTGCCACTGGCATAGCGCTTGTTTGGCTATCCTTTGCCGTCGGAACTCTTGCAGTAATCGGTCGCTTGAAAATGTTGAAAATTGCTATGAGTGGTGTCGAAACGAACACCTCTTGAAGTCAATCGAATCTGTCGCGCATCACGGCTGGATCTAGAAGAAGACCGGGGATGATCGATCCGCTGTGTTCAGCATCCATTTTTATCCTTGTCGACCCATTTATCTAAATGACTTAAAACTGGCTAAGCTTTTTTGATATTCCCTTCATTATATCACAGTCAAGAGTTATGATGTGCCCGGCGCGCCATCAAAACAAAGCCTATCAAAACACATCATCCATTTCCACATCCAATCGGATCAATTGATGATGTTACATGGCAATGGCGAAAAATACGTGCCCGCAATCTCTGACCGATTACATTAAAAGAAAAAGGAAAGGGAAATGCTTTGTTCAAAGCTAAACATTTTGTTGCAGGTAGGCCTGCTCAAATAAATATAGTTTACTTGTTTGATAATCAAAAAACAGTGCAGGAAAGTTGCACTTTGCAAGTAATTAATTGTTCTTAAATTATTCGAAAAACTGGCAACGGCTCTTTGCCTTCTCTAACAACAACAAGAGATTTGAATGACGTCTGGAGTAAATTGGCTTCATTCCTAATTTCAGTGAAAGTGAGTTTTACTATGTTGATGCTGCAAAGCTATATCGATGTGTCATTGTAATGTAATCATGATTCTTTACCTGGAAGAAAAACTTAATGTAATATTTTTGTTTCAGGTCTTAATTGTTACACAGTACGGCTAACATTTCCAACATCATGTACCTTGCAGAGAAAAACAGAGTGAACAAGGTTCAGCTTCAGTGCTCAATCAAATGAAACATAGGTATTATACTAGTATTGCTTAACATTATCCCATCGTGATATGACTAATGTGTTTTGGCATTTAAGGCAACATGGTACAATCTTTCTTAGCTATTGTTTCATAGCCACTACCCTTGATGTTATTCTTGTTTGTCAGCAAAGAATCAAGTGGTCTCAAAAGCCAGGTTCTTTAAAATGTCAATAGCACACTAGGAGGAAAGGTAATCATTTTTATCGTAGCCAAAGTTATGCCTTGTTTATTTTTACTCGAGTACGAGTCTCAGTTTTAATAAGGATAACACAGTTGCAGGAACTTGTTGCTGCAAACATAGCTGATGATAGCTGCCATGAACACTTCGAATCTGAATATACTGTCATCCGGCTATTAATGAAGTTGCTGCTTCATATGTGTCAGACTATTAGAACTTGTCAGCAACGTATACCTGGAGCATGGTAATCATTTGTTGTTAAACTTAAGAACCTTTAAGAATATACATTTGTTGTCTGTGTTATGATACAGATACAGAATTAAGGGCCAACACAGCTACCATTCCATCACCACCCTTTGGCACCTAAGATGGATGTGATCATCAAGTCAGGGATAAAGCTGTTGCCTCATTGTCACAAAAATATTTCAATGAACGATGGTAAATTGAGTAAGATTAGAAGAATTGTGGTTGATAAGCTAATGTGATTGTTGTTTATTTTACACTTTCGTAGGGTTTGTTCTTGTGTTGACGTCTGCAACTCTACATCCCTGTGAACTAAAGTTGAAACCTGTTTCTTTTTTATGAATGATAGTTTATGAGATAATCAAAAAAGTTGTTGGTGACGGCACTGTTTATTGACTTGATTTGACAATACAAGCGCCGATTACGCTAGATGAGCTGATTAATCGTTTATCGTTTGCAGTTAAATTTAAAGCAGAAAATTCGTGTATATTTTAAAACGTCAACGGGTATGGGTACTTGTAGCCGATGTACCTCATTCACTAGAGGTAAACAACCCAAATCCGAGACGATACGTTCATCCGGACTCAATTGACTGGCCAGTGGTCCAGAATAACGAGTAGCTCAGCAGATATTGAAATGAAAGGGGAGAATTGAATGAATAAAAGCAAGCTTCCCACCTAAAGGATGCCACGGAAGTGACAACGAGTCGGATGCAGCGGCGCACGGTGAACGGAGCCAATCGAACCAACGGCAATCGAATACAACACGCTCAGTAGCCACTATTATTTCTGCCGATTTCAACTCTTTCGTCTTCCGCCGATTACTGAAAATGCTAACAAGAGCATTCCAGCAGAATGAGGTAATGATGATTTGTTTAGGCTGATGCGTCGTATGCTGGTTCTAAAGCTAGATTACTCTATTTCTCTACAATAAGAATCATAGATATTGTTAAATCTCATTAAAGGGAAATTGTACGTATTTGATGTTGACTACTACCGTAACAATTTCCCCAAATCTCCAATGACTTTTGCTTGTGCGGTGTCTCTGTTGATTAGACTTTTTTGTTTCTTCCGGCACCCTCTTCCTCTTCCTAGATTTTTCCCCCAAATCTTCTCTGGCTACTCCTTTCCCCCTTTCTCGCATGAGTCACAGCACCTGTGTTGAAGGTCAACCATAGGGGAGTAAGACGCGTCGCTATTATTGGCTGGCTGAATGACAAATAGACAATTAGAATAGAATATATATAAATGCGACAAGAGAACTAGAATCAGTTACATCACACACCTTTGAATAGTACGCACGTCTCTATTATCTCACTGACGCAACGATTGACATTTTCCAAATGGAGGAAGAAGCAGCTGGATTTGAAGCCGACGTGGAAGCCGACGAAGCTGACGTGGAAGCCGACGAAGCTGCCGTGGGAGCCGACGAAGCCATCGTGGGAGCCAACGAAGCCGACGAACAGAATAGAAGAGTCAATCAAGGATCTACCGTTGTAACTCTTCGCGAAGTTCCAGGTTCGAAGGTTGGTGGCAAGAACTATGCCACCAACGAGGATTTTCTATACCATAAAGATAGAGCAGGGTAAGTTGAAATTGTTGTTTGCTTGTTATGTAAAAGAGTGTTGCTACTCTGTAAAGTGATATGTAATAATGTATAATAAGTACCGATTTTATCTTATTCATATCGATTGTAGTGTTACTACCGTTACCTTCCGGTGCAAGAGATATGCGGAGAAACACTGCTTGGCTCGTCTCACACAAAAGGATGGTGTTGTCCGTACCAACGGGGTTCTTCACTGTCATCCAGCAGAAACTGAAGAGATCAAGAGGCTCGCCGTCGTCTCCGATTGTGTCAAACAAGTTGCTGAACAACGCGGCCGTGGTCCTGGGTTGAAATTAACTTTCAACAGCGTTCGTCAAAGGTAAAACATTAATGAAAGCTTAAACCTTCAATCAGTTACAAGAAATTCTTGCTATTGTTAGACATCCTGATGCCATTATTGGTTATAATCCGGCGTTGGAGAGGAAAATGCAGCGGCACAAACACGTCCATCAGCCGCCAATCCCAAGGTCTTTTGACGAAGCAGAGCGTCTTCTTACCGAGTTCCCTGAATATCTGTAAGACATTTAATTCCCATAAAAATTTATTTACCAAATGAATGACACAATTTTTGTTCCCTACGTCTTAGGATGGATTCCGATGGGAATGATGAATTCTTCAAGGCTCGAGTAACAACACCGACTGGAAGTACAGCTTTCATATTTCTTTCAATGGCAATTCTCAGCCATCTGCGTGTAACAGAACAAATTCACGGTGACGGAACTTTCTTGACCGTTCCTGACTTGTTTTTTCAACTTTTCACGCTTCAGCTGATTGCATTTGGAAAGGTATTGTAGCAAACTGAATGTCGTTCTCAACAAAATCTATCATACCTTTTGTATTTGTTTTTCTTAGCCACTTCCCTTTGCTTTTGTTCTTATGAGTGACAAGACTCTCGACTTATACAACGCGGTCATGGCGAAAATCCTTTCGATAATGGAAGAGGCACATCCCGGTGATAGATTCAGCGTCAAGCTTCTCATCTCAGACTTTGAAGAGGCCATTTTAAAGTCAATGAAGGGGGCATTTCCAAACGCCAGAGCTCGGGGATGTTGGTTCCATTACGGCCAGGTATGTCGCCCTACAGTGATAAGCGAAATTAAGAACTATAATTGAAATTCTTTGTTGAAGGCAATTTACAAAAGGGCATGCGCCGAGGGACTTGCAGTGGCGTATAAGTCTCAAGGGGTTGTTTATCTTATTATCAAGGAGATGATTGCCCTTGCTTTGCTTCCGCCGGGAAAGATCTTTGAAGGCTTTCAGGTTGAAAATTCATCAATATATTTCTTGTTTCTAATCATTACCTTTATAGTTTGTACTTTTTTCTTGTAGAATATCCAAACCACACACGAGCGAGCGTTGCAACAAGAATCTCCTGAAGTTCAAGAAGCAGTCGCTCGACTTTACACATATTGGGCTGGGTACTGGCTTGTTTCTCAAACTCCTGAACGGTTTAGTGTCTACAACGACAAAACACGGACGAATAACTGGGTTGAAAATTGGAATAGGTGGTTTAATGCTAGATGCCATGGGCACCGACAAAATTTCTGGGATTTCATATGTATGTACCGAACAAATTTAGGCTGCCATAACTATTTTGATACTTAATTACTTATACTTCAAAATTTAGGCCACCTACAAGATTGCGAGTCAGCCGCCAAAAAAGACTTCATTGCCCTTCGAGCAAACCAAGCTATTTTCCGTGAGCAACCTGTTCGACAAGAAAAAAAGGACCAAGATATCGCTCGGATCACTCAACAATTCGACGACAGACGAATCAGTTTACGGGAATTTCTGGAATTGACTTCTGTTCTTTTTGAGCCTTTAGACGCAACTCGCGTAAGTGAAAAAATGCGACCCTTGTCTCTTCTTACAACTAAAACTAAGATACTTTTTAGATCACTCGACAACAACGGGAGGAAAACGGGGAGAGAAATGGACCTCCGCGGCAACGACAACGCCTCGCACGACTTCAAGGCCCGCCTCAGCCTCGTCCGAGACAACGATATCCAGCAGGATTTGTATTGCCTGACAACGATGTACCGGTTCCAGCAAACGAGCCACCAGTTGTCGGGCCTCCTGTTGCTCCGAATGCAGTCCCGCGTCGCCGTGGACGTCCACCGCGCGTTCAACAACAACCAGCTGATCCTATTCCTGTCGCCCAACCGGAGTTGATTGCTGATGCAGTTGAAGAACCGGCTGTAGCTGCTGCTGTCCCGCGTCGCCGTGGACGTCCACCGCGCATTCAACAACAACCAGCGGATCCTATTCCTGTCGCCCAACCGGAGTTGATTGCTGATGCAGTTGAAGAACCGGCTGTAGCTGCTGCTGTCCCGCGTCGCCGTGGACGTCCACCGCGCATTCAACAACAACCAGCCGATCCTATTCCTGTCGCCCAACCGGAGTTGATTCCTGATGCAGTTGAAGAACTGGCTGTAGCTGCTGCTGTCCCGCGTCGCCGTGGACGTCCACCGCGCATTCAACAACAACCAGCTGATCCTATTCCTGTCGCCCAACCGGTGTTGGTTGCTGATGCAGTTGAAGAACTGGCTGTAGCTGCTGTTGTCCCACGTCGACGTGGACGTCCACCACGTATTCAACAACAGCCAGTTGATCCTATTCCTGTCGCTCACATAGTCAGGGAGATTGCTGCAGTTGAAGAACCGGTTGTTGCTGTTGTCGCTCCACGTCGCCGTCGACGTCCGCCAGGTATTCAACAACAGCCAAATGCTCCTATTCTAGTCAATCAGCCGGTGATGAATGCTGATGCCGTTGAAGAGCCGATTCCCGCTGTTGTTGAACCTCACCGACGAGGTCGTCCAGTCCATATTCAACAAGAGCCAGCTGCTCCTATTCCAGTCGTCCAGCCAATAATGAATGCTAATCAAAATGAAGATCCAGCTCCCGTTGCTCCTGCTACTGCTCAAGTTGAAGATCGAGCTGAAATCGATGCCGATGAGCAGGTGGAGGAGAACGCTCTTGCTGTTAATGGTGCTCCAGTTGCTGCAGGTGAAAACAATCCCTTAATTTGTCCGCTTTGTTTCACGCATCCCAGAGGGGCATTGTTCGTACCCTGTGGTCACACTGTTTGTCGTGTATGTGCCCCAAACGTACATCGGATACCGGAAGGATTTAGATTGATGATCCATGATTGTTTTTTTTGTAGACAGCCAGTAACAAATATCGTGCAGATGTTCATCCAAAATTAAAACTGTGATTTGATTGCTTTTGCATTGAAACCTAGTATAGAAAATTGAAATTATTTTGTAAACTAAGCGCCGTTGATCAATAATCATTGCCTTTAACTTGTTCTTTTAATACAAATCTTACTTGCTCTATTTGACAACGCCTACTCAAGTATTAGAAAAAACATTTGAGACTGTATTGAGAAAAACATATTAGACTGTATATATTATAAAAGAGTTCATTTGTCGGGCATTTTTTAAATAGTTAAAAACAATAAGTTCATTTGTCGGGTATTTTCTTTATTAAAATGAAATGATGAGTTCATTTGTCGGGTATTTTTCTTATTTAAATAAAAAAGGTGAGTTCATTTGTCGGACATTTTTCCCATTTAAATTAATAGGGTAAGTTCGTTTGTCGGATATTTTTCCCATTTAATTTAAACGTGAGTTCATTTGTCGGATATATTTAAAGACATTTAACCAGCTAGGTCATTTGTCGGTATTTTTTTATTGCATTAAACCATGGAGTTCATTTGTCGGGTATTTTTTAATATTAAAAATTCAACTGAGTTCAAATGTCGGAATAGTGAGATCATTTGTCGACCTCACTGAGTTCATTTGTCGAGTGTGTTCAAATGTCGCGTTGCCAAGACAATTGCAACATAAATCGTTTTGATCATTTAAAATAGCTCTAAAAATACGATTCAAAGCCATTTTGTTGAGCAATGAGCATATAGAAATTTTGGTAATTTTTTCAAATCTTTATAGAGGTAGGCCTACGGCGACTAAATGTGCACACATCTGGACTGGTCAATTTGAGAATTTAAAAAAGGGGTTTCTTAGTCATTTAATCTTATTTGAAAAAAACAAGATTTTTAATTTTAGGCCTAGGTTATTTAACTGTGAAAGGGTGGGAGGAGTAAACAGTTTTTAGTGGCAAGTACTGTATGTACAATCATACTAATATAACTATATCTATAGCACAGAAAATGGTATTATTGCATCACCCGTCTTAATTCTTTTTCAATGATGTAGAGCGCGAACCTATAAAACTATTTTTGACCAAAGAAAAGTATAGACTACTTACCCTTTTTAATGGCTAAAAATGTTTCAAGATAAGTTGTGATGGATTTGTCTTGTTGAGCTGGCTGGAAAAGAGTGACTAGCGAAGTTAGCTACAGGCTTTTATTTCCCATCCAACTTCATTTGATATCGAAAGACTTCCAGGAATGCATATTGATTATTATTCAATTGCAAGCCAAGCAGGTTATGTAGTCTATATAGCATGAAAGTATGATATGGATCTATGATAAGCCTAAAAGCGAGTATATAGTGCTGGGTACATGCTTGTTTGATTCCCAAGGGGATCAAACTAGTTCAGGGGTTCAATAATTTGTATATTATGAACCACTCAGCACGACATTCGGACATGGTCCAAACTACTCTATTTCAAAAACATCCATTTGCGAATGTGTTTTTTCAGCTTTGCTGATCAGACAGCTTTATAGATGATATTCGATATTATGGAGTGATGGAGTCCGCATCACAGTAGCTTTTTGGGGGCTTGTTCTTCGAATCTTTATAAAGATTCGAAGAACAAAATCATATATATATGATTTTGTTGGCATGCAGAGTCTGGGTAGTCATATCAAACGAGTTCAGGGGTTCAATAATTTGTATATTATGAACTACTTGGCACGACATTTGGACATGGTCCATATTGGTCCAACTATTCTATATTTCAAATACCATCTACTCGTGAATGTGTTTTTGCAGCTTTGCTGATCAGACAGCTAATATATAGATGATATTTGATATGGAGTCCGCATATATCACCGTCACTTTTTTGGGGTTCCTCCTTCTTTTTGTTTTGTTGGCATGCAGAGTCCATGAATTTCTTTGGGGATTTCGGCATTCGCTACATTAGCTAATGACTGGACCCTTAATATCGGTCTGTGATTAGCGAATGGGTCGATATCTATATATCGCCCTCTGATTAGCGAAACCTTTCGCTAACCAACACAACAAGACTCAAATAGCCAAAGCTTTCGCTAATGGACAGGCCGGCCATAAAACTGGTTAGCGAAAGCTTTCGCTAGTCAACCAAAATACAGTTGAATAGCGAAATCTTTCGCTAATCGACCGACTGGAACCCAAGCTCGTTAGCGAAAGCTTTCGCTAATCAAAACCCATGACTTATATATCTCTCTATATATCTCATATTTCGTTCTTTGAACTAAACAAAAAAACTAAAAAAGCGAAAGCTTTCGCTAATCGACAGACCTGTCATAAAACTGATTAGCGAAACCTTTCGCTAATTGACAGATGGCAATCAAGCTCGTTAGCGAAAGCTTTCGCTAATCAAAATCCAGTTTCTCTATTAAAAATGATGCACCCTAAGAAGAGGTGTCAGCAAAAACCAGAAAAAATGTCTTGCAACTGGAGCCTTGACAATGAAGTCCGTTTTTTTTTTTGCCTTTTTGTGTCCTAACTAATTTTAAAATCAAATTTTGGTAAAATGAACATACTTTGCCCTCTTCCATTGGGCATATTTTACAATAGAAACATTTGAGATTCAAATTGAAATTAACTGGAGAATGGTAAAACGGAAACCTCACACCGATCCTAGTGGCCCCATTTATTGCCGGACATTCTGTTTGGTTTTTGCGGACACTTCTTCTTAGGGTGTTTAAACTAATATTAGTTAACACGTTCATGTGTTTATCAGATCATAAGCAGTATATTCAATTGTAGTGATCGAATGCCCTCTTTTAAGATACAGAAAATAAACAGCTGTGTAAAATTATTGATAGAATATTGTAAAACTTTGACAGCCTAATTCTGAATATCATTAAGAAAAAAGATCATTATTAGCGAAAGCTTTTGCTAGTCAATTGTTTTTTGTTGACTAGCGCAAGCTTTCGCTAATGAAAACATGGACTGTGGTCCAAATAGCGAAAGCTTTAGCTATTCAAGCGAGTGGCTAAATCACCACCAGTGATTATTTGGCTATTGCACATTAATTATTGTTTCAATTTCTGAAGTCGTTTATTTTTAGTTTTAGTTTTCCTTGTATTTATTTGATCAATATCCATGCGTCGACATTTAGTGTGACGACTGAATATTCTTAAAGCTTTATAAACTAGTGATAATTTGTTCTTTCTTTATGTAAGTTTGTCTTTGAACTCTTATATACGTACTACACTACGTAGGCTACTATTCTTATGGAGATTTGTACTCGTTTCGGTCAAACTCAAACTAGATTTTGTTCACAGAATAAAATAATAGTAAATTCGAAACAAGACATATTTTATGTGTTGGTTAACTGGTATAGTCCTACCAGTTAATAACTTAATAACCGGATCAGTAAAAAATGTAGGCTATGGTATATTGAATGAAGCGGCCGTGGTGGCGAATGCTCTACAAGGAGAAACTTTTGCAAATTATTCACTGTGCTACACAAGCTGTTTATCTTCTGTTTACGTTGAAAGAGGGGCATCACTGCACAGAGGCGACCACTCCAGTAGCGGAAGATTTCGCAATTTGAAACAAGGTTCTCAATTTTGATTAGCGAAAGCTTTCGCTAACGAGCTTGATTGCCATCTGTCAAATAGCGAAAGGTTTCGCTAATCAATTTTATGACAGGTCTTTCGATTAGCGAAAGCTTTCGCTTTTATAGTTTATTTGTTTAGTTCAAAGAGCTATATATATACAAATATAGAGACATATAATTCCTTGGCTTTGATTAGCGAAAGCTTTCGCTAACGAGCTTGGGTCCCAGTCGGTCGATTAACGAAAGTTTTCGCTATTCAACTGAATGTTTGTTGACTAGCGAAAGCTTTCGCTAACCAGTCTTATGGCCGGCCTGCCCATTAGCGAAAGCTTTGGCTATTTGAGTCTTGTTTTGTTGGTTAGCGAAAGGTTTCGCTAATCAGAGGGCGATATATAGAGATCGACCCATTCGCTAATCACAGACCGATATTAAAGGTCGGTTGATTCGCTAGATTAGCTAATCCTAGCGACCCATTTCTTTGCTGGAAATAAAGCAATGCTTTGCATTGTAAGATTTTACCTAAACACAAGTTTGATGGTTTAATAACGCAGAATGTAAAATGTGTATGGTTAGGTGAAGGCCCCCGAAATAACATCTGGCCATTTAAATCTGAAAACTAATTTAAGTATCTATTTTTCGAGACTTGGTTCAAATTTTAGGAAATATTTTAAATTTTCTGAAATCACGCCGACTTCGGGTGTTGACAGCTCCTATAAAAGTACGTCCCCACTACGGCTTCCCAGACTTGGGTTTTCTTCCATCCGGTGTCATATTAGTGAACACGTAATATTTGTTGAAACCTTTCTAGGAAGTAATTTTAATTTTTCGCCAGTGGCTGATGGACTAAATAATAGCTAGGCCTATTCTTTAGCCTCGTCTTTAGTCGTTCGTCTTAGCTGTATGCTTGTATCGTTCATAAAACGTCATTGGTATTCAAAACAGTTGAGAGAACGCATATATTGGTTTCCCACAACAGATAAGCAAGCAAGAAAGTTGCCACTGTTAGAAATAGTTAACGATTTTCGTCAAAAATAACCCTCGAAAATCGTGACCGGAATTTAGAAGGTTATAACCCTCGAAGTCATATCAGAGGTTTTGTCGTCGAAAAGCAGAGGTTTTGGTAACCCTCGATTTTCGAGGGTTTTAAAAAGTAAAATAGTCTCGTTTAAAAAATGGAATTAAAATTTAATTAGAGCTTTCCACCATAGTTATGTTTCTTATTTCTTTATATTTTGTACTATGGCCATGATTTTAATCTGTTAATATTTGAGTCTGTGCCTGGGTTCGAAACCACTGTTTCTATGTATTTGTATTTGCAACCGTTGACTTAGCTCACTGAGCTATGTGAACTTGTATGAAAATTTAAATGCAATAGTGACAATTAAACTTGAAAAGACTCTCATATTTTTGGGCAACAAATAGGCACACAATTATCAAAAGTCACTATCAGGTAGGTAACTAACAGCATAAGAAATATTTCTACCAAATTTGCTAAATTTAAACGAAACTTATACTTGGTTATTAGTTTCGGACAAAAAATCCCGTAAAAAACCTCAAAATCCTACTCTCAAAAGAACCCTGTAATAGAACTCTTTAGCTTATTGTAAACAAAGTTTACTTTCGTGGGTTTCAAAAATGAAGTTTATCCAATATCGTGGGTTTAAACCCTCGGTGTACGAAAAACATTTGAATTTCGTACTTTTTAACCCACGGTTAGCTTACCCACGTTTAGGAAAGATTAAAATCATCGCTTTCTTAATACCCACGATTAGTGTAAACTCCGCACGATTTTCGTGGGTTTATATCCTACGAAAATCGAAACCATTATTAACAGTGTGGATATGGATATGTATGCACTCAGACTCTTAGAGAAGCCCAGCGGCGACTGTGTATGAAGTATTTGGATCCCGATTACTGTATTTTCAAAAACATAAATGCGTGCATGCTGCGTTCGTCGGATCAGTTTGACAAGCCGCCAGTTTGAGCGCATATAGGGTAAAGCTGCAAATTCCGGACTAGCCTCGTCGGCTGCCAATTCCGGACAGAATATAAGATTTCTTTCTTCGACGAATTACAATCGAATTGAACGTTTATTGAGAATTTCATTAGACGAACTTTAAACTATGAAACACGAACAATAAATTAGCTTAGTGGCACATTGAAGGACTAAGAGACATCACCGAAATTACAAATATAAGTTTGACTATTTTGCTTACGAGCTAGAAAATTAGGCTCTGTGGAGGACTGTTAAATAATTGAACCACGGCTTAAGACATTTCAAATGTAGGACTCTATTGATCTCTTCACTAATTACACCAATCAATAGAGAATAAAATGTTCTACAAAATGATACAAGTTTCCGTCTATCGTTTAATGTATTTTTTTAAATATTAAGAATTTACAAAACAATACCATTCTGCATATTTCGGACTGTCAATTCCAATTCCGGACACTTATTTTGAAAAGAATTTGAAATTAATAATTTCCATATTTCTGTACACCATTCGACGCAGAATTCAAAGACGAGTCGAATGGTTTACAATGTTTACGTGTTTTTCTTTGCCGTTTGGACGGAATTGTTAAAAAAACATTGAACTGATAGCCTATCGATTCCTGGCTCTGTCAAAAAATGCTCGGGCACTCAAATTTGTATGAAAGTCATTTGGTTTGATGACATATTTTTGAGAGTTTCAAAAAAATTAATGAAAATTTTGGGACTTTACGTCCCATTTTCCAGAATTATCAGCAATTTTACCTATTTGGGCTGAAAAGGGAGAAACCCATTATGAATTCAGCTAGGTCACATTTATTTGTCTTTATTCCCTGTCTAATCTCACGTATTAGATCGTTTTGTGTGTTTTAAGACTAAAACCTTAAGAGGAAAACTAATTTAAACAAATTTAAACCCTTTGTTTGTTCAAAAAGTAGCCTATTAAAAATATTATGATTTCTGATCAGACGATTGTTTGTTTTTGACAGCAAGATGTTTTGGTTTTTTTAAAATTAGAATTTCTCGTTATTTTCCCATTGTACAATGTATGATGACTTCACGAAAGTGATTCAGAATTTAAAACTGAATCAAATGAGATAATTAGTTTTTAAAAATATGTCTGTCCGGATTTAGCAGAAGTGTCCGAATCCTAGGGGAATTGTCCGACAATCGCAGAACGGCGATACACGTATTTCCCATAAGGAATGCTAATAGCCAAAAAGTGTCCGACAAACGCAGCTTTACCCTAGTTGCACTGAAATAGGTAAACCCTTACCCCCTTTCAGATGGGTTTGGGTAAGAAAGTAATAGGTATCATTCTCCGCAGAACTACCGGTGTAAAATAAATGCGCACCCTTTTTAAATCCTGTCAGGAACGGTCAGGAAACTTTCACCGTCTTTGTACATTTGATCATAATGCCAATGGGATTCCAATTTTCTGCGGTTATTGAGTCGTGTCCCCAGTCTATCGCAGTTTATTACGGCGCTATAGGCATTGGGATTTACTAAATACGAACTAACGGCTCCGAAGACCAAGTGACCGTAATTCTCAATGATTTCAATTCATATTGTAACGAATAAGTTTTGTATTCGTGTAGTATTGTTGACCTTGTTCGCTGTTAGGATGTCCTTGATAAATATAGACTAACGTTAACCCGATCGGGCGTCCATGTTGTGAGCTCAATCTCTGTATTGTAACTGACTCTGGTTATACTTAATTGTCACAAGCGTTGCCGTCCGGTAACCAAAGACACTACATCTCCCCCATGTTTTAATTGAAAGAATTGACATAACATGACACAAATAAGCGAGCTCACGCTGGTCCCAGGTACTGTGAGTCCCCCATGAACAGTGCGAGTGTCTGAATTGCACACAAAAGAGCAAACATTCAATAGAGTATTAAAATTAAATCTTCGTAGACGCTGAGCGTTCCTGTTGTCCTCCGATTCCTCAGGTCCTCCCAACAAGTATCTCAGACTGTCCAATAAACTTCAGTTCCGATTTTTTCCTTCTGTTGCAAATCTTGCTAGTCGCCCGGTTGGACGGACAACGCGACCAGATTTCCCCATTCTTCGCCTATGAAATAAATGTTCTCCTCTTCCTCTTTCTGTCTATTTGCGGACCAGGCGTCGTTGCTGAACGCATCATAGCCGCCTCCATCGCTGTAACAACTTGCGTAATAAGCAACCGATAAACGACCGGTTCGGCTGATAGGGGCTGTGGCACGGGTCATGGATCTAGGAATATTTCGACTTGAATCTTTGCGACAGTTCACAATGAACAGCGGTTTTGTGTTGTTTGGCTGCCGGATCAGTTGCTTTGAGCTAATGCTATCAGGCACAGACATTGCTGACGGCTTCCTCGTGCTGTCTGTCAGCCCTTTAACTACATCCTTGGTGACGGTCGCACCGCCTGAGGCTGTTAGAGACTGGTGAACGGGTCCCGGCAACATTTCGTTTGTTGTTGGCGGTTTAAGTAGTTGGTCTTCCTGATGAATCAAAACCGAGGCCGGTGCTATGGCTGCGTTGGTTTGTAATGTTGTCGCGGATTGACATCCTTGATGAATGGTTTTAGCTCGGGTTTTAGTCTTTTTCGCATTTACACACTTTTTGATGAGTCCAAGTCCTGATGCCATTTTCCCACTCAGGATGTTTCCCCCGCTTCCTGTTGTAATAAGCGCTGTTCCTGACACTCTGCGACCGTTTGCCTCGAATGTGATGGCCATCTCACCCTGAAGAGCAAGTGGTGTTGACGAGCCATAGGTATACACTTTGGCCGATGTTGGACTTAGTAAGGGTTTTCCGAGCTCGATAAATGTCGGGCTATCAAATAACGTAACTGATGCTCCCGTGTCCGCCAGTATTTTAATTTGAACTCCGTTGACTGTAACTGAAAAGGTCATGTCGTTTTGTCCCTCGGAGGTGAGCTGGTACACTCGGCATGCCTCGTCGTCGTCTGACGAACTATCCACCTCCTGACGACTTGGTCGAAGAAACAGACCCCTTGTATGATGTTGTGTTGGTGGCGCCGTCGGAGTTGAAGATGTAACCGGCTGGCCCGCGTTCATCCCCGAGTGCTGGGAAACTGCTTCCTTTTCCTGTTGATTCTGCAGTGCCCACGGTAGAGAGCGGCACATTGATTCGAAATGATGGAGTTTTCGGCACCGTTGACATTGATAATTGCGGGCCGGGCAATCAAATAGCCTAATATGATAGTCGCCCCCACAGAAACTACAAATGGTTGACCGCCACTCTGTTGACGATTTAGTTGTTGCTGTTGGAAAATGCTCATACCAGCACCATGTTGGCCACTTTGAACGTGATGATCTGCCAAAAATAGAGTTTGTTGTCGAACCTGCGGTCGTTGTTGATAATATTGCGTCGGTTGTTGTGCTTGATACTGTTGCTGTTGCGCATGTGGCCAATAATTTTTAGACAAGGCCATGGCCTGCTGAGACTGACGTTGTTCAATTAGATTTGCTTGAAGTGATGCGACTTCTAGGGCTCGTCCCTTCGTTCGTACTTGATCCAATGTTAACGTAGGCTCTTCTAGGACCTTTCTTCTCAGCTCCGATGAGTAACACCCTTGAACAATTTCGGCTTTGACCTCCTGGTCTTTATTTGGGAAACCACAGTTGGCTGCAAGTTGTTGAAGCCTCGTGTGAAAGGTGTCAAATGGCTCATCCTGGTATTGGGCTGCCTGACGAAACACCAAGATCTCAAAATCGACGTTTTGACGAGGGTTGAAGTATTCTTGTAGAGCTCGTACGCTTGCTTCATAATCCGTCTCCATCACTGCCGCTATATTGGCCGCTGCATTAGCTGGCCAATGTGTCCAATGTTTCAAAAATATCAAACACATCACCACCACTGTAGTGGAGCAGCATGGCCTTTTTACGAGCATCATCTGTCACGTTCATGGCTGCTAGAAAGTTTTGAAACAATTTCAGCCAGCGATTCCATCGAAAACCTACGGATGATGGGTCACTACCCACGTCAAACGGTTCAAACGAAGGCATGGCCGCCATGTTAACTTTGTTCACAAAACACACACGAAAGACTCCGCTAAAATGATTAACGATACACGCTCTGGTGGGTTACACACACAAAACACAATCTTCGTCGCCAAATGTAGTATTGTTGACCTTGTTCGCTGTTAGGATGTCCTTGATAAATATAGACTAACGTTAACCCGATCGGGCGTCCATGTTGTGAGCTCAATCTCTGTATTGTAACTGACTCTGGTTATACTTAATTGTCACCAGCGTTGCCGTCCGGTAACCAAAGACACTACATATTCGTAATCGGCATTTGGATGGTGACAAAGGGAGTAATAACCTAATCAGGTTATTGCTTCTGTTAATTAAACTAGAGCGGAAGCCCCGCTTGAAGTCATAACTTGTCGGAAATCCTGTCGGAGTTCCGACTAATTGACTTACCGGATGCTTAGAAGGACGTGATCCATCTTCAAATAAAAGAAGGGCGATTTTCCATCATTCCTTAGTCTGTATTCCCCTCTTGTCATGAGTGGCAATACAAGAAAGTGAATCCCCAGTACTAGCTTATTATTTCCCTGTTTGTTACAATATCGACACGCAGGCTACGCATTATAATTGAGAAGAACTAAGCTTGGTATGCTTACTTTAGTTTCAGCTTTAGTGACTTAAACAGATACAATATGTTATTGGGCTGCACAACGATTGCAATTGAGTCAACAAAAGTCATCTTTTACGGTGGTCACTTCAAATATGGTGCGGAAAATTAATCTCAATCGTCATGCTACGTTGACGTATATGAGGAGCAGATGTTCCATTTCGAAATTACATCCTGTTCGCTTGTTGGTAGCTAAATGTGTATAAAAGCGCAACGCAAACGCTCGTTAAACAGCGCGTAACCTTTCGGTTTTTGCTTGTTGGAGGTAAATTTGAAATTTTTACGTACCATAATAAGTATCTTGTTCTATGTATATTAAATCAAAAGAGTACAACACGATTGACAATGCGGAGATTCCTCACATTTCTGGCGATATGGAGCTTTATTGCTTTAATTCAAGCCCTCCCTTCCTGTGAGCCATCCGACATAAAATGGGAGGAATGGGAAAAGTTTCAGGTATTTTTATAAAATGTTGGGTTTTAATCTATACTGTGGCGCCTTGACTAATAAAGTTACATATATAATCATTTTTATTTCGATTAACATGAGGAGAACTTTGTAGCCGGAGACCCATTAACAGAGGAAAAGTTCGAAGACGAAGCGAAGTCAGCAAAATCAGGTAGATGAACAATGTAATGAATACAATAATGCAATTTAGGACGACAATTTTAAGTCTAATCTATATAAAATATCGAGAAATCTTGACATTTTAATTCTTCTAGAATGAGTAATTCCTCATTAGAATATATTGTTAAATGAATGATTCTGTATTAATTTCTTATGAACTAATTTTATTCACTTCATTTATTAGGTTTTGCGATTCCCAGCACAGACGGAGAAACGCTGCAATCGGGACTGCATGGTGGTGACATGTTATTTGGTCAAACGACTTACGTCGCCCAGTACCCGAAGGGTACTGGTATGGCTGGTATGGCCAGTTTTGGGTTGAAACTGGAAGTTTCATGTAACGCGACGATGATGTAACGTAAATATGCTACGTAATGCAAAACGGAAGATGATGCGGGAAAAATTCTAGCAAAAGCGGGGAATTTTCAAAGAAGTTACTCGATGAAAGAAGTATATTTTCATAACAAATGTTTGGAAGTATGAAGTAAAATGCTTTATAAGTTAAGTAATCTGGAAAATGAAAATGCAATTACATGTATGCATTAATTAGATTAGAATTGCGTTAACTCACGGGACCTCGTGTGAATGTGTTACCATGTACGGTGAAAGATGTATGATTTAAAACAAAGTAAGTTACCGTATTACAATTGAATGAAAAATAAGCATGTTTTATTGACTATTTGGGTAGCATATGCATTTGCATTAAACATAGCGAAATCGAGTTTGAAATAAGACTTTTTCATTATATGGTGGCGTATCTATCTAGTCTACCAACTTGATAGCAATGATAACTAGTGTTATTTGCAATAAAAAATGAAGTTACTTTGAAAAAATATATTTTAATTTATTTACTCCTAGCGCCTCTATCAGCAAAGAACGTAGGCCCTAAACTTTTTCTGCATATACAGTAGGCACCAGAATAGTTTGGTCAACCCCCCCTTTCCCGTGCTTTGGTCGCTTGCGCGACATTTTCCCCTGGCTTAAATAGAGGGGGTAGTTTTTTTTTTAAATTTTTCTTGAATAGAAAATAAGTTGGGACACAACATAGATTTTTTTCCATGTTGAATTCCACTTCTTGACTGAATTACGCGACGGGTCAGAAAAGTTTGGGCAACGCGATCGACGCCATTGTTTACACGGGTTTCGCCGAAATTCCTACAGCTATATCTCGGGAGTGAAATGCCCAAAATGAGCGTGGATTTTTTTCAGGGTGTGTGTCCCTATTATCTTTAACATACATGCTCTTGGACTGGTTTGGGCAAGCCATTTGACAGTTAGTGGACATGAAAATTTTTGGTCGCGGATCTTTCGTCTCTACAAAGCAGACACTTAGAGAGAGGAGACTTAGGAACAATGCCCTGCGGCCCTTTGGCTCACTTGCTCACCCGCCGTCTGAGGCGCTTCCGTCTTTTCGACGAATACTTTTGCGACGAAGGGTGAGAAAGCGAGCCAAAGAACCGCAGGGTAATCTTTTCTCTCTCTCCTCAAGTCTCCTCTCTCTCAATGTCTGTTTTGTAAGGAAGATAGATGCGTGGCCAAAATTTTTCACGGCTGATTACGCTCGAACGGCTTGTCAAAAAAAATTAAAAATCTAGAAAATTAAAGATAATGGGGACACACGTCTGGGAAACAATCCACGCTTGAATCGGATATTTCGCTCACGAGTTATAGCTATAAGGATTTCGGCGAAACCCCATGTAAACCATGGCGTCGATTGCGTTGTCCAAACTTTTTTGACCGGTCGCGTAATTCATTCGAAAAGTGGAATTCAACACTGGAAAAAAAACTATGTTGTGTCCCAACTTATTTTCGATTAGGGAAAATTTTTTGAAAAATCTACCCCCTCTATTTAAGCCAGGGGAAAATGTCGCGCGAGCTACCAAAGCACGGGAAAGGGGGGGGCTATTGGGTTGACCAAACTATTCTGGTGCCTACTGTACCTCTGTTAATAGGAGACCTGGTGACCTGATTCCGGAAGATGACCCATACTTTGAGTTAATTCTCCTTTTACTTGATATTTTAGATATTGTATTCACCCCGTCTGTCTCTTTTGAACACACAGTAGTTTTAGAAGACCACATTAATCAAATGTTTTCCAAATTTAAATTTTTATTCCCAGACGTAAGACCAATCAATAAGTTACATCATATGGCCCATTATCCAGAAACAATCAGATCTTATGGGCAAGTTTCCGGATATTGCTGTATGAGATACTAGCTGACTCGCCCCGCTACGCGGGGTGTACGAATATAGATGAATCACCCTAAGAAGAGGTGTCTGCAAATACCAGACAGAATGTCCGGCAACTGGGGCCTCTAGGATCGATGTCAGGTTTCCATTTTGCCATTTTCTAACAAATGCCTTTTTGAATTTTCAATGTTTTTATTGTAAAATGTGGCAAATGGAAGGGGGCACAATGTTCACTTAACCGAAATTTGATTTCAAAAATAGTTGGGACAGAAAGTGGCAAAAACCAAAACGGACATTATTGTCAAGGCCCCAGTTGCCAGACTTTCTGTCGGGTATTTGCAGACACCTCTTCTTAGGGTGATTGAGAAATAATATTTCTATGCCTTTTATTTTGTAAAATTCATTAAATAAACTCGTTGAAATATGAGCCGGAGGAAGGAAAAGGTTTTCGAAGAATAAAATTAAGAAAATAATGTATGGTGGTATGTGGTATGTCTCATCCAGCCTCGCTGATCGCTTATTACGGTTCGATATTATAGTCATCGTACTTTTTGTGGACGAATCGAATTTCACTATTAATCCTTAATTACTATTATGCGAGCCTACATGACTGAACCCCCAACTTTTACAACAGATAAACAATGAAGTGGATTGTCTCTTACTTCAATGACAGTTTAGGATTTGAAGTAACGTATTAAGAAACCCAAAGTTCATGAACATGTTAGATACCCTAGTGCGCCACTGAGGGCAAATTGACGGCAGAATTGTTACATTAAGAATCACCCAGAATTAGAATTAAGACCCCATAGAAATTCAAATATATTTTTAAGTAGGGACTTCTTCAGTGCTTTATCCGAGGATTTATCGTTACCAAAGATGATATCGATAATTTATTAGGCTACTTTAAAAATTGGGCTCCCTTTAAAGGCAAACTTAATTGGCAAGTTTCGTGTTTGGAAATTTCTTTAATTATAAAAGGAAGTTCTAAATGTCTTTGTCTGTGTAGAAAGTCAGTTATATTGAAATTTCAATAGCACAGCAAAATTCGTCAGGTTGTATCGCCGGCTTTCAGTTGAAGAGCCACCCGTTGGTGCGAAATATACACGCGTGTTTGTACATGAAACAAACAAATAAATCTCGAAGAATGTTGAATGTAGTGTCAAATAGCATGTCGTAAAAAAAATAAAAACAAACTTAATTTTAAGCCCAGTTTTTAACAAAGTGTCGGACGCTCACAGACCTTGCTCATTAAAACTTATTGAAAAGCGATTCCGCATTTACTAATCTTCACCCTAAGAAGAGGTGTCTGCAAATACTGGAGGCAACTGGGGCCTCTAGGATCGATGTCAGGTTCCCTTTTCTAGTAAACGTTAATCTGAATTTTAAATGTCTTTATCGTAAAATGTGGCCAAAAGAAGGGAGCACAATGTTCATTTTACTGAAATTTGATTTGAAAACCAATTAAGGCATAAAATGGCAAAGGCAAGGCCCCAGTTCCAGAGTTTCTGTCTGGTATTTGCGGACACCTCTTCTTAGGGTGTTGGCACCCACCAACTTGAACTGACTTAACTGTTATGGGCGATTAAGAGTATGTAAGTAATGAGCCTGATTCTTTCACGTAGAACTTGAACTGTCCATCGTCAAAAATGGTTTATAAAGGAAATTACACTAAGAAGTAATAATAATGTATACTTCCGGTCGATTATAAAATTAGTAAAGGAAGTGTGCTCAGATATATCTAAGCATTTTTGAATGAAAGACAACTATATTCCATGAAAACATTACCTGTCAATAACCGGCTATCATAACCGTCTACTGAATTTGAAGTTCCGAGTATTGTTCCAATTTTGAAACTTTGTAACCGTCAGATACTTAGGTTTTTGATCGTGTTTTTGATTGGTGGATCGACTCATTCAGTATCAAGAAAGTAGCCCAAATGGCATAATTTCCTTTAATGAGTGAGCAGTAAGATAATTTTAAGATCGAATTAATTTTTATTTCAAGACAATACAGCGACGGGTAAAAGTTTCCTGACGCGATTTTCGTACTATGCGCTTTTACTTTACATCTACCGGTAGTTCTCTGATAAAGGGTATACCTATTTTCTTACCCTTTCCAATTGAACAGGGTCAGAAAGGGTGAGGGGTTAATTTTTTTAACGTAACTATATGAGTCGGTACAAAATAAAAGCAGCCACTTTTTAAATCCTGTCAGGAAACTTTCCCCCGTCGCTGTATATATAATATAGACTCTTACGACCATGAGTAGGACCACACATGTCCGAATTTATATATTAGACTGGAAATATACACAAAGTTCATTTCACTTTAAGGAAAAAATGGACACTTTCATTTAGGTCCCATTTGCCCGCTATACATGGACGTGTTGGCCTGTTAATGGGCGACATCGACAAATCTTAAAAGGTCAATTTTAGGTAGAAATCAGTCTCTGACTTTGTCGTTTATACTGGATGGAGAACGAATGAAAAAAACGTAGCGTGTTGTCACCTGCTAGCATTAATTATTATTAATATGCACTATACCGTTCGATCGTTTGATTATAATCATGTGCTTACAAATACTTGTAGGTATAAATCATAACCACCAATTTATTAACCACATTTCATAATAGAACTTTAAATGGGAATCAAATATCTGTCAGCTATTTGATTGCTACTTCAGTGGTAAGGCAGAGTTAAAAGCCATACGCGAAGATGTAATTTCCCTTTTCCCACTGATCGAACAGTTTAATAGAACGATGGCGAAATTTATTCGTTAATCCAATTATCATGCTCCTATTCACCCGGTCATTCATAAAACTTGATTGTCAAAATAGAGACGGGAAAGCGGTCGATTTAAACTTGCTTGACTTTTGTCCATCATTTAGCTCATTTTTAGGAAACAACACGTCATCTAAGAAATAATGTGACCACCATACAGTAATCCGAGCTTTCTTCGTATATTTAAAAACGTACAGTCTCTCTAGACGTCCCTTTTCCGTTCCTGATGCGCTTAATGAATCTTTCGGATCTTAGATGTAGCGAGACTCTGTGCTGCATAGTACCTATATGTACTCTATGCATACTGCCAGGTTGACTGAGATCTTATTTGTTGATGTAAAGGGTGTGCTCGCCAATTTTTCGGCGACTATATGGAGAGAAGGTCTGAAGGTGGCTTGAGAAGTTGAGATCAGCAGTAGCCACCCCTAGCTGCTGACTTGCCCGGCAACTAAAGCTGGTCAACTGTTTAGACGTTTCAGTTTAACCTATACGCGTTTTACTTGCTACATGCCTCATCATTTATCTCCAACAATGCCAAAAAGGTGCGATGACTGGGCAACATATTAATGCGGGAACGGCTGAGGCGGAAGGGGCCATACAATATATTTCATTAATTAGTAATTACCATCAATCCATAATTACCATTACAATTCATTTCGAACGTTGGCTTGTGCTAAGCCAGATTTCTTAATTCCTTACTATAGAACAATAATAAGCACTTTATTTCAGGGGCCTAACTGCTAAATAAAGACTGACATTCAACATGCTGGATTAAAAAGAATTGCATGGCTCTACATGACATGAGTCACCTATAAGTTATGAGTAAGAAGATAAGAAGATAGGGTCAGAGATAGTAAATGTGATTAAAACCCTATTTCATGTTTAATTTGGGACCCACTCCAAGTTATCAATTATTGTCAGTCACAATATAGTTACAATATAAATTTCAAAATGAACCCTATGTAACGGAATGCCGTTCCGTTCTGTGGCTCCGCCCATATAGTTCTCTCTTCTTTGCCCTTAGGCCTACTTTGCGCAACTAGCCATTCACAGACCAGTAGCAACAGTACACACTTGCACTTTCTTCTACGTGCGCTATGTCCCTCCCCTTCTTTCGCGACACGAGCCAACATTGCACCCTTCTTGTTCAGACTTGTTCACTTGACCTATATTCATTTCTCTCCCCGCTGTAACTCATAAATCACCGGTTGAGTAGTTTTCTGCTACTGTGTTAAACGCCTATCCCGACCAAACTGTCAACCCATTGACAGCTAATGTCAAGATCTTTAGGGGATGCTTTAACACAGAGCTCGAAAAGAGAGTTATTGCTCTCTCACGATGATACTGTGACCTCTACAACTAGGTCACGGTCGACACCAAACTAGTATAAAAACCCCTGTATTTCTGTGTAAAACAACCAATTCTTGACAGCGCTCGCCCGCGCTTGACCTACCGAGCAGCCAGTGCTCAACCCGAGCACTGGCCGCGACCTTTCTCTCTGTCAGTAATACATTGCATTGTGAGTAAACTGAGTATTGTCACTTCACATTTATTCTCAACGTTCTCCGTATCGGAAGAGATGGCAACACCTCGATTTCCCTTAAATCTGGTGCCAGCATCTTATTTCCCTTACACCTATAATGTTAGTCACTGATCAACATATGTTCTTTTGAATTGCCACTTCTGTGCAGCTAGAAGAAACTGTATGAAAAAAGCAGTGAAATTACTTTTAGTGAGTTAAGAAGTGTGTGGATTTAGGTTTCACACTGAAGTTTGGGTAACGGTTAGGATTTAACAAAAAAAAGTCCCTGCGTATAAAGTAGTAAAATGGATCATATAGTTGACACACTGAGGTATCACACTGCAATAATGAGTTGATTTTAAAATACTGTTTTCCCCGAATGAACGTCAAGAAGTTCAAAAATAGTTCATTCTTGGATGTGTGAAACAAAACTAAGGTTCCAGTATTAAACTGATGTTGTCGTTGTCTTTACGTTATGTCAAAAATTACAACAAACATAATCAATGTCTTAAGAGTTAGGAATCTGGTTAGGTCAATTTGTAAAGCCGCATTCACACTGGAGGTAAAAAAAACTTAACTTGCCGTAACTTAGTGGATTTTTCGTTACTCATGCGGCTTAAATTACGGCAAGTAAAGTTTTTTTAAGTTTTTTTACCTCCAGTGTGAATGCGGCTTTAAAAATAGAGTTTAACTAAAACTGCTAAACATAATTTACATGAAGCAGCTAGTAGTACAAATACTATTCCTTGCAAAGATTTTGGCTTTATTCTAATACTTAAAATTTCAAAATGAATATGTCCTGTTCTGTCCTTTTGAACTTATTGGAATTGTCATTCACCAAAAGTAAACAAACTTTCAGACACTTAGTAGTCAACATCAATGAGAAGTGAGAACCCTCTAGTGGTCAAGTAGCCATCGTTAGGCCCAACAGCCGACCGAGTTTTATATTAGAGATTTATAAGACTTATTCATGTTTTTAAAGGTCGAGCTTAGTCTTAAAATGTGTAGAATGATCTAATGAATCTACTGTGACTTAATGACATCTGTATTTGACCAGTAGTGCTTTAAATATGGAGATGTAGCTTTTGCCCTGAGGGCCTGACTCTGCACTTATACCTATTAGATGAGGGTTATCATAATATTTGTAAACGAGTAGCTCATATTAACTGTAATTTTCGGATCATTCCTAAATCAATTGTATTTCAGATTCTAACAATCGCTTGCCACTCGATGATATCAAACTCCCTATTTCACAGTGATTTTCCAGAGATGGGGCCAATTTCTAAGATAACTATTGACCCAATAGAATATTGCGCTGATAATCCGCCATTCACTTTGCCAAACCAAGTTCGTTGGGTTCGATTTCGATGGCACTACCGTCGTGGTTCAGTAGTGCTCTTGAAACACAGTACTGAATTCAACTCGGAATTGCCAGAATTTGGGAAAGCAGATAAAATTCTTCTCAGTAATGGAAAACTGTATGTGGCTTAAACTTTACTATTTACGTCTGCGTTTTCGGAGCATTTGAAGTATAACCATTTAATCTCAAAACTAAATTATTAATCCCCTTCAATTCTTTAAAGTCCGTTGCTCCATTATGGCTTTTGAAAAATTTCAGTGTTGACAATGCAACATATGTCGCTCCCCGCCATTGGATCTAACAACACACTCTTTACTTTTATAAATCTACGGCCTGTTCTAATGTGTTCACATTTGTGGAAACTTAGAGTCTGACATAGATGGACAACCCAGGCCTATAAAAAGGAAATAATTGTTAACACCAAACATAAAATATCAATTAATATTGAAAATACCTTCGCAATCAAGCTAACGATGTTGATGTCGAAAAGGAATGAATCTAAATCACTGATTGGACTAGGAAGACTAATTGGGTGTATTCAAGTTGGTGACGGTCAGAATTTTCGCCAGGATATTTTGACTTTGCCATAGGATATAGATATCCAAATGCTCCCTCTTAAAATTTGTTACTGCATTGTTTGTTGGTTCATCTACCTTTTTATTCATTTCGAGTTGTTCCACATAATGTTTAGTCAGGTACAAACAGCAAAGAGCCAAAAACAACAACAATCTGGCCAAATATGCGTCTGCTCACTGAATTGAGAACTCTATTAGCAACAACGGGAACAAAATACATTAGCATAAACCCGCAAAAAACCTCTGTTCACTTCGATCGCTAGACACTGCATTTGTCTCTTGTCAACTCCACGTCACTGTGCCTTGTACTGTAATAGCTGACAAAGGAAAAAGTATTAAGAAAACCCAAGGCCCAAAAAGGAGTGAGGCTGCAAAGCGTGCAGCTGCTACGCGACTGTCAAATGCAGCCAAAAAAGGGGTTGGAAGAGTGGCTCGATGACGAGGAAAATTTGGACACCGTAAACGAGGCGGCTAAAAGTAAAATTTGTATTACCTTATTAAGATGTATATGAAGCTAAATTGTTCAATTTAGCTGAAGCAGGAGAGTTTCTGGAAAACGTGCCCGTAAAATAGCCAAAGTTTACCGAAGACAACAAAAAAAAACGATAAGTACAACAACAAATATTGAGCTCATCTCAAGTTTCTTCGGTGCTGTAGCAATACTTTGTGGTCGTTGTTTTAACGAGTCACCGAGGAACGTTGCGGCGAAAGTCAAAGGTAATTAAACTACTCTGTTAATTAGTTTTGACTTTTGTCTGTACATAGCCTAAACATAAACTTAAACTTTCCGTTCGTTAGTTTCTGGTACTAACACATCTGTATACAGCCACTACTGTCCTTGCTGTACTAACGAAAGTCCACGAGAGACTTTCCCTTCGTGAAATAGGGAACTTCAAAAAGTTGAGCCAGTTTCGACGAAAAGTGGAACCCATCACCAACGTGGTGAAAAGTGTGTCAAGCGGTAGAGCCGTTCTTCTCAACGAAAATCTTACACTAAACTTTACAACTTTCTCAAGGTTCATTTTGATTTCATTAAAAAATTGAATTATCTTCTTAACCAATTAATACTTACAGGAAACTGCCAGGGGGCGATTACAAAATTTTTTTCCGTGGCGAGTTTTATAGACGTGCCTCGCTAAATGCCTCCATAAATAGCATGGAGTACGCTCCCGCCCATGGTTCTGAACAGAGTCAGATGGCAACGGCTCATATGAGTGAGTTTATGTCCTGCTGCCAATGGGGCAATTCACTCCACGATATTTTTATTCCTTCCATCGGAAGCCTCACTTGCTATCCCTTAAACATGGTACGTTAATAGTTATTCTTAGTTAATTGAATATTTAAAACATTTCAATCTTTGTTTTCTTAGATCTCTTTCTTACAGGACATTGATGCTTAACTTGGTGGCTGCCTAGAAAACGTGTACATAATTGTCATTGGCAGCAACCAATATGACCCAAATAACATCCTGGTCGTCAAAGTTGTTGCAGCTGCTAGACACAAAGATGGTGCCAACTGAGGAAAAAGAAGAAAGTATCTATGTAACATAGAAACTTGAAAAACGGAGGAAAAATTAAGGAACAACAAGTAGAAAACAAAACTTTTCTTAAAGAAATGAAAGGGAGCGAAAAGTCAAATGCAGAAGACAAAATTGGGGTTCCAACATTCCGACCAATTCAAGTTTCGTAAATGGTTCACAAACAGTCTCTTGTCTTTCCTATCCTTATAATAAGTAATTTAAATATTAGATACGTAGACGAATAGGCGGAACAAAGACAAGAAAAAAAGTTTGACAAATTGACGTAAAACCAATTGAAAAGAAATAAGAAAAGAAAGAAAAGTTTGTGTTTCAAAAAATGAAATTTTTTAAAGTTGTGGTCAGTCATTAAAGCGAGAGCAAAGGCCAATCTGATCACCTCCCCCAAGTTTGTAACAAAAAATGTTCTCAATATAAATGGATAATTCAAGAGAGCTAAAAAAATGGAGGAGCCTGAAAGGTTTTTTCCATGCCTTTTCCATGCCTGAAAGGTTAGGTTTAGGACTCTCAAAGCTCGAGTTTTGGAAAGCAATATAGCCAAAGACAGAGTCCAGCACTGATGGAGCCTCTGCCGCACCTACTTGTACTTACAATGCATATGATTAGTCGCTTGGCTACCGGCTCTTTTCTTGCAAATTCTCTCTTTCTTTGCGACCGGCTCTAAATATAACCTTTGTGAAGCTTAACACTTAACGGTCGTAATTTGTTCGTTGTTTTCGCCAAGAAAGAAACAAGTTGACACGAGTCATGATACCGAGCGTCGATGTTTTCAATGTTGGATAAAACAAAGAGAATCCAATCAAGATGGGAGGGAATGTGTGTAACGCGACAAATGAAGAGATGGAAAGAGAGAAAGAGAAGAAGAAAAAAGAATTCAAAAATTAAATGGAATCGGTTATGATAGTCAAATTTATGTTTCAAGTTGCTTAAAGGAGAAACGGTGAATGGTGCTTTTACGCTAACCTAACTCACACAATAAATGGCAGAGACGGCGGGAATCGTTGGATGAAGGTTGGCAGCGGGCGGAGAAAGATGGGTTGTTTTCAGCGGGGGATGTTTGGTGGTAACACAGGCCAAGTCTGTGGATGAGGCGAAGGTTGAGTTTTTTTCATTTTTCAAGTATGGTATGGAGATCGGGCTGTAGTGTTTTGCGGTTGTGGTCGGACTACACGTTAGATTGTTCCAAAAATAAAAAAAAGTAAAAAAAAATTTTAAAAACAAGGAACTCTTTCCTCGCGCTGTCTTGCACTCTACTTTTGATTCCCAATCCCGACCCGAAGAAAATCGTTTGTAAAGAACAAAGCCCCCAAATTAAGATTGCGAGCATGAACAGACTATGCCTCGACAGCAGCTGCTTAGAAATTGAAACTCGGAGGAACAACAACGAAGGGAAGGTTACTTGACGTCAAAGGAATACCCAAACAAAGAAAGCAAATTGATGTATACATGTAAAATAAGAGAAAACCATAGATAAATGCAACATTTCAGCAAAAGAAACAACTCAAACAAGAGTTTCATTCAAGTACTTTATCGAAGACGTCATCTGATGCTGCACCACACAATACTCAAAATTCACCGGAATTAAGCCAAGCCGTTTTCCAAAACTTTTTCTATAATAAAGTATATAGCTCAAATGGATTGCATTCGTTTCGGGATGCTGACGTCAGATCACGTCAAAGCCACCTTGAAACTCGACTCGATAGATGGCTTTCGAGCACAATAAAAATATGCACAACCGATTGCTAAAAAGGTACGCAAGAAACCAAGATGATATTTGGCCATTAACAAGTGTTTATCGGAGGCTAATTGGCGTCCTTGAGAATCGAATAGTTTTGATAACATATGACATGTGTCATGACACGTGACTTTGTATTGTGGAGTTTCTATTTTCCATATTTCTTTTTCGTTTCCGCGCTGCATTTTGGAGTGCCCCCACCACGAGAGGGTGTGACATAAGAGCTCATACAAAAGGAGAAAGCAACTACGATTCTCTGCCATCATCTTAACACGAGAAAAAAAGACACACCGACGATGAATAAATAAATGGGATAACACCTACACCATGGGAACCAAAATTGTTAGGGCAAATAACCATTCTTACCTTTTTACTCGTCAACGTGGCTACACTGATGCATGACACCTGTCTAAGTTCCGTCCACAATGAAGGACCACCTGACAATTTTAACATCCAAAAACCTGTTGGAAAAAATAAAATCACAATTAAAATAATATTTGAAAATTTACAAGACAGTACAAATACAACATTTTTTCGATTTCAAGAAACGATATGGCAGCCACCCACTATTACTACACACATGTCACTACCGGTTTCTTCAAAGTTTACACCTAGTTTACCCCACTTTCGTGTCATTGTTCGACAAACAAAAATGGATCTAGACAGTCTGAATAAGCTTGAAAACATTGTTAAGGAAGTGACAAGTGCTTTTATTGTACGTGCGACAGAAGTGGGAGAAGCATA
The DNA here is from genome assembly GCA_022539655.2 of Ceriodaphnia dubia. Taxonomy (NCBI): domain Eukaryota; kingdom Metazoa; phylum Arthropoda; class Branchiopoda; order Diplostraca; family Daphniidae; genus Ceriodaphnia; species Ceriodaphnia dubia. Next base: position 2,240,653 of record JAKUCG020000082.1, read on the forward strand.
TTTTACGGATACGTGCAAATCGGCTGCCAAAGTTTTTCAACTGCTCGTGAAGCACAAATACTTTCAAACACCGACTAACGACACCGAATGCCAAAGACCAACTTATATAATTATTCGCAACAAATGGGATGTAAGTAAATATTAATTATGTTTAAGGGTTTTTTAGAGTTCATTTCTTTTTTCTACCTAGTTTTTCAATTGGTCTGTGAAAAGATTCTATTTCGCGATTGACGAAAAGTCAAAGAAAGAGAGGGAAAAGTCGCCACAACAGAGAGTTTTTAAAGCTCAAACTGTACTGTGATGAGCTTTACCAGAAAACATTGGAAGCCACGCGCAACTTGGGCATCGCAATCAAGCCCCCCCCCCCACTTCAGCTTCATGTTTGAAGTGGAAGAATTGAAACTTCAAAGGCCAAAAGTGGAGTTCGTAACAAAAGAGTTACGTCAAGAGCTGGAGGAGCTAATCCGTTCGCCGGACTACATCCTCCATCCCCACCTTTTGGTTCTAAACTTCGAGCGTTTCCATCAGATTGTGAATTTTACCCCTGAAATTCGCATTTATCTAACTGGAAAACATGGAAACCTGGTTTACGTTGGCCAACGTACCTACAAAATCGAAGATAAAGAAGAAGCTACAATGCTACTTAACAGGTAGGGTTATTGTAAGGGGGTGTTGTTGGTCAGTATGTTAACAATGTCCATTACAGAGTTAACACAAGGAGGACTGCAAAGGTGACGAAAGTGGACAAAACATGCAAGGTTGTCCACCCAAAAACCCCATTCAACTTTGTGTCTTTGCTCGAGGCGACAAGAGAACATCTTAACATGAGCATGGATAACACTATGGATACTGCGTTCTGGCTCCACAGCAGGGGCTACATCTCAAACCCCTCAACCAGCACAGTTTCCTACCCAGAAGAATTTGATCCTTGCCCTTTACTGCAAATACAGGTAGGGAGCAATTTTTCTTACCTTACTTTTCCATTATCCAACGGGAAATAGTTATCCAACGGGAAATAGTTATCCAACCGTAAATAGTTATCCAAAGGGATAAATCGTTGTTACACTCCACTACACACGTGTTAAGTATTGGACCTCTGTTACTTTTCCAAGATGGGAAAGGTGTTATGAAACTCAATTCACAAATTCATCAACTTCAATATTGACATTTCAGCTAAGAATAAGTACCTAAAATAAAGTAAAACACTTATAATTTTAATTTAAGACACTAACCTAGTGACCAGCATTAGAGAAAATGTTGATGTCAGCAGCAAACCAAATTTGCTGACTTTTCTGGCAAAAGAATTCACCTAGAAAAAATATATCAACTTACGGAGGTTTAACACGAAAAAAACGTAATAATATATAAATCAAGCTGTATATTGACTAAAACGTATCTAGCTATCTCACTCACACCTAACCGGTTCAGGGGTGACCTAGCCTGACTAATACTGTTACATCTCCGAGCTGTAGTACATAGAATTAAACTCAAACTAAAATCGAATTGCGAGTTAAACTCTTGTATTTCCATGCAAACGACTAGAGCCTCCTCTCACGAGGTCTAGCCGACTCGAAAATTCGGGGCAAGAGTGAGGAAAACGACGAAAAGGGGCGAAGGGTGGCAAACGCTATCTAGCGGAGGGGAAAAGAATTAGGGGCAGAATCGCCGGGTCGTAACAATACCAGAATCAAAACAAACTTCTGCTTGTGTATCGATTAATTGTCGCACACCACGAAACGGGAAAAATCATACGGGCAATGAAGTTAAATTATTTAAATCCTTTAAAATACTAAATGTATTAGCCTTTATCAATGAAGTGTGAATTGAGAATGGCGTGGATAAGTTTAAACAAAAGTGATATATTTTTAAGTCCTTACTAAACTTCACTGTATTTTACGAAAATACGCTTCTTAATCCGACAATGTATCTTGAAAGGAAAAACCCTACTTAAAATTAATGTTCTCCCTACTTAATTTCAAGTTCTACATAAAAGTTAAGTAGGAAATATATATTCAAGTAACTAAAATTACTTTTCCAGTAGGGTACATACTCAACCGATTCTTTTCAAGAATAAGGATTCTGAACATGTTAAGTAGAATAATTGGATTTTAAGATAGGAATCCAAAATACTTAACCCGTTCAGTACTTTAAAACTACTGGAAAAGTACTTTTCAGTAGGGAAACGCTGCTGTGAAATTAACACGAAGTTCTGGGGGCGCGTCTTATGTCAAAAAAGTTACGTTGGTTAGCTTGAAAATAGGAACTTTTTATTTCGTTTAAACACCGATTAAAATCATGTCTAAGATAGTAGAAGTTGAAAATCAATTATATAATTCAATTTTGCATTTCTATGTGCTATTTAGACATAGTTTTATGATATATATTTAACTAAAAGCCTGGCCTTTTTTGTTTTGGCAATGCCGTATATTTTCTAAAACCCGGAAATTTTAGATTTTTCCGACCAAACCACGCATGCAAAAAAATTGAATTTTTTGGCCGAAATTTGCAGAGTTTTTGTCCTGTCCGGATTTAAGAGCTTTACCTATTTGTTCAAAATATTGCAGCGATGCACATACGACTCGTATGATACGAGATGTAAATATATTTTTAAAACTATAATTTTTAAAAGTGAAGCTTGTATGGACTCATTCTGGCTGCTTCGTTTTGTGATATTTTTCCCATTCTTCACTTTGCCTTTACTGTTATTCATACGAAAACTTATATTATGTTTTTATGCAACAAACTTATATACAGGTTCGATCTAATAATGATGTTTTTGAACTATTTTGCTTTTTATATAATCATAGGCCAATATATATATTAGCCTTATTTATAGCCGAACGATGTCAATCAAATTTCCATTTTTGTAATTCAAAAGCAAGAGATGGATTGCTGAATTTTCGCTTAGGTCTTTTATATTGACGTCGGCTCCGTTTTGAATCAAGAGCCGAACGATGTCAATCAAATTTTCATTCCTGTAATTAATACAAAAGTTAAGGAGGGCAGTTCGTCCCTCGGATTTTGCGTTTGCGTCGATTTCGTTTTCAATCAAAAGCTGAACTAATTCGTGGTCAATTCTTTTTTTGAAATCCGAGGTATCTGATAGTTGCAAGAGTGGGGTTTTTCCGAGTTTGTTCTCGCAACTAACATCAACTCCTAAATGAATGAGACGTTCAATGCGCTTCAGGTTTGGTGGCTCTTCTTTAATCAATTCAAAAAGTTGTTGCTCTGCTTTTATTTTCCTGGGTCCCTCTAGTACGGGTCTAGAAACATATTTTACCGCTGTTTGAATTTGTTGAACAGTGGCTAATAAGTTTTCCAGTTGGTTTTTTACATCTGTATTTCAAAAGTTTACCGTCAGACTGGCATTTATGACAATAAGTTAAAATTTTAAAGGTAAAAAAAAAACAATTGAATAAACATAATAATTAATTCATTAAAAAAAACTATTAAAAGATTCTTAAATTTAACGCATTCTATCCTACGCTTCAAGCTTGACTGAAATAAATTAAAATCTTAAAAAATTCTCGTTACCAACAAGATGACTTGATGCGGAGCATTGGTTATCGGGTGAACAGACATCCGCTGAGGCAAAAACAGTAGTTAGAAACAGCACGAAGGAAAAAACGAATAGCAACGATCTTATCTTTGTCATTTTTGGAATCCTCGTAGTTTGGATCTTAAAGATTGTGCAACAATATAAACACAACAAACAGGGAAAATGTTAATTTCAGTTGCACGAAGGTTATATTAAGGCTACGTACGAGTTATCACCATACAGTTACAATTTAAAAAAAAACCACTTGGCTGGAGGAAGGGCAACTAAATGTTCACATAGCTATGACAGGTTGTTTAATACAGCTTTAACGCAGTGAATTTTTAGAATTAAAAAAGGTTTCTTTAATTTCAATTTTATTCGAAAAAAAACTAAACAAAGATTCAGGATCAATCAAAACTAATCTAATATAGCGCATTAAAAAGCATTATTGCATTACCACATCTTCATTTTCTTGATTGCAGAACGAACCTAATAGAACCATTTTTGACAGAAGAAAAGTAAATAGCTAGGCTACTTACCATTTGTATGGCTAAAAATGTAGGCTACCAAGACGAATTGTGATGGGCTTGTCTTGTTGAGTTGGCTGGAAAAGAGTGACTAACTGAAATCGTGGTTCGTCATTCCTTTTTTTTGAGATCGAGAGTTAAAATCTTCTTTGCTGCAGGTTTTTATTTTTCATCAAACTTCATATGATCTCGAAACACTTTCGGGAATGTATATTGGTTTCTCTCAACTGTGGGTCAAATAGGTTAGACTATAGCATGAAAGTAGCCTATGATATGGGTCTATGATAAGCCTGAAAGCGATCTGTGCTGAGTACGTGCTTGTTTGATCCCGAAGTGGATCAATTCAGCTCTCTAAAAAATAGTGTCTGGTGAATGGAGCTCGCGCGTTTTTGGTCCGTTGTTTAAGTATACACTTGTGTCTAATGAAACAAAGGACCAAAGCGCGCGAGCTCCATTCACCAGACACTATTTTTTTAGAGAGAGCGTTCAGAGGTTCCAAAAATAATGTATTTACCACTCACGCGACACACGGACATGGATCCCAATAAATCTATCTTTAAAAAAATCCACTCGTACATGTGTTTTTTCAGTTCTCCATCCGCCAGCTCAATAGGTGATATTCGATATATACCCCGCATCACCGTCGCTTTGGGGGGGGGGGGCTCCTCCTTATTTTTAGTTTTGTTGACATGCATCAGAGTACAAAATTTTTAAATTAATTTGTTCGAAATAAAAGAATTGACCCTTATACGAAAAATTTTCAAATAGAATCTCTTTGATTTTCGCAGGCGAATAATCTCAATTTTTCTGACTAAGACTAGCTGAGATTTTCACTAGAGGGAACACACCAGCATTCGCAGAGAAAAGAACAACCAATGATATTCATAAAGCAGGTAGAGGAGGACCTTTTGTAACATCCAGTTCAAGTTCAAGCTCATTCGGAAGTTGATAGACAAAAAATTGTTGATGGAGCAGAATAAACTCTCTAAAAAATAGTGTCTGGTGAATGGAGCTCGCGCGCTTTGGTCCTTTGTTTCATTAGACACAAGTGTATACTCAAACAAAGGACCAAAAGCGCGCGAGCTCCATTCACCAGACACTATTTTTTAGAGAGTAAGACCCAGAGTAAAGACCAACCAATGATATTCTCGGAGCACGCATAGGAGGTAAAAATCTTCACATTGGGACCAAGTACGACCTTTTGTAATCTCGCGTTCAGGATGAAGCTTGTTCGGAAGTTGATAGACGAGAAAATTTTGACAGAACATACTGCATACTCTAATCACCCCTTCTGTCCTCATAATTCAAACATTACAAAGATATTCATCGAAACAAGTAATTTCGAGCTTAGGATTGAGCTCGTTCGGAAGTTAATAGACGAGAAAATGCTGATGGAACGTACTCCAAACCCCATAAGCCCAAGTGTATCCCATAGACATTACTTCCAAATTAAATTTATGGAGCGAGTAGAAGGTATCATGAGCTTCTTAAGTAATCTCGAGTTTAGGACTGAGCTCGTTCGGAAGTTAATAGACGAGAAAATGCTGATGGAACATACTCCATACTCCAAAAGCCCAAGTGTATCCCAGAGGCATTACTTCCAAATGAAATTTATGGAGCAAGTAGAAGATATCAAGAGCTTCAAATAGGGGCCAAGTTCGACCTTTTGTAATCTACCGTTCAGAATGAAGCTCGTTCGGAAGTTGATAGACGAGAAAATTTAGTTGGAACATACTCCGTACTCTAATCTCTCTTACTGTCCCAAAAAGTAAAACATTACAAAGAGGAGATCAAGAGCTTCAAATTGGGACCAAGTACCCCGTACGGAAATGTTTTGCCATTTATCAGACTGATTTCGACATGATTTAATCATAATGACAAATCATTGTATAAATTCGGACTGACGTATCATAGATAAATATCTTGTTTTGTCAGTCAAAACATTATAAGAATATCATGACACAAGAGGCTGCAAAACACGTTTCCCTCATTTTAAATCAGTGTTAATACTATTCAACACCAACTGTTATGATGGCTGATAATATCACACAATTTGCGTATAGTTGTTTACATTTAAACTTTGATATTATATTTGATTTCTCAGTAATCATGAGCTGATTTTGTCATTATTTTGTAATGACATCGTTGTTATAATCCTAGGCTAAAATATGGCTTCTCCATAGTGATAAGGGTGATATATGGGGCGTCAGTTCCACGAATTAACCATGATAAGACATAGGAATAGTCAATGATTTAACACAGCTTTTGTCACAACTCTTGTATTTAAAAACACAGATAAAATCACATTATACATGTGTCTTTCAGACGATAAGGATCAGGTATAGTATGAAAGAGGAGTGGTCTATTGTGAACGTAAGTAAAGCAACACAATAGCCGGTAGCAGATCCCTCCACAGGTATGTTAAAAACAAGACAGCCAGTGACGCTGGAATGAATTGGCGTCGACATGGTAAAGAGTAAGGAGAGCAGTATTAAACTGGACGGCCGGCTAGGTGGCCAACGAGATGGCTACGGGCACGTTGGAAGTATAATCGAATTTGAATTCGAATCATACTGCAGCGAACCTGCCAACGGAATCGCAAGGGAAACATTTCACCCCTGATAATCATGGGCACGTTGCTGACTCCACCCGAATAAGCGACGAAAAAACGATCAAAGAAACTAATGGCAGCCAACCGAGAGATTTTGAGGCTTCTTCCTCGCCCCATCCTCTCTGGAAGTAGAAAAATGTCCCCATGGCGGCCAAAGGAACTGAAGTCGCTATTGCGGAACTTGGGAATAAAACTCTCGTCGTCCGCATCGATCAAGCTGCGATAGAAAATTCCCTTGATGATTTTGTATTGAAAACTTTATAATTATGTAGACAACGTACTAGAAATCCCGATAGAACCGTGAAAACCAACTGGACAGCACCAACTATGATGGTGGCGTATCTTCCATCGATGGTGCTTCCGGCCGACTGGAAAATGCTCACGGTGAAGAAAACAATTGCGTTGATTCCGGTGAATTGTTGAAATAGCATCAGGCCCAGCGAGACAAAAATAGGTTTCATAACAGGTTCACTAAGCAAGTCGTTAACCTGCGCTTGGTCTTATTGCATCGTACGAGTCAATTTTATCTTGGTGTTCTTTCATCCTCTCCATTTCCGCTTCAATATTTGTTCCTCTGTAGAAAATCCTACCCCGTCTCGGATGAGCATACCGCTCAATTTAAATCCCGCGCCTTCTCATCCCCTACTCATCAGAAGCGAAGACGCCAGATTTCATCCGCAGATATATTGATTGTTAATTAATGCGTTTATGGATTGCTATTCACGACCGATGTATTGTCACACCTGTCATATCAATACAAAAGTCACTTGTTCCTGACTAATCAATCCGATTACATCTACCATCTCGTCTATCATTCCTAGAAGTAAGACTCACCCCCTTGGTTAATTCAATTGTATTTTTTGTGTGTGTGTTAGAGTGCCCTTGTACCTGCCCTTCTCCTGACGCTGTTGAGTTACCTTGCTCCAGCTGCCAGCGTGATTCAGACACGTCGCTGGCGTCCATCTCTACCACACCTTTAATGCGTTGGCTCTTATAGCCACGGGCGAGTCTCGATACCGGGTGACACCGAATCGAACTCTGGGGTTTCCAAACCTCTTGGTGAGCTTAGCTCCCGGACCGATTAATCGGTATTCCTTTCGTAACTGAAAGACGTCGCTTCAGCCCAGCTGAACCCCCCTTTTTGCGTGTTGGCGCTCATTTCCAACGGTGCATTTTCCCCTGAATTTGTACATCCTCTGTGAAATGTAGAAACATTCTCTGTTAACATATAGCTATCTCAAATGGATAATAATCAAGGAATACTTTCCACGAAGGACCTATATGGATTGCCGGGCTTCTTCTTCTCTTCTGTGAGTCAAGAGCCAGGAAGGAGATTCAGGCATCATGAGCGTGCCCAAGAGGAAGACGACGGGCAAAACACAAGAAACCCAAGCGAGGACGTACCATTCCATAAAAATACCAATGATATATTAAGCCAACCAGACACCTAGGGCTAACGAAGAAGCTGTCAACGAGCCTAATCTGCCTCTAATCTTTGGGGATGCACATTCGCTCACCTTAGTGACCAAATAAACATAATTAGGCTATAATGATTGTAATTGAGATTTAATTGGTTCATTACGTAAATTTGCGAGGCAGGAACAGTGCATAGATAAGCAGCACATGCAACCGAGGACACGTCGGAGAGGAAACAGACGGCCCTAGTGCTCTCAGGCGTATTTGGATGGTGATATGCAGACGGACTTCAGAACATTCATCATTGTGTATGTCATTATGATCCTGATAACGGCCCTAAATGAAAAGGTGCTGCTGTTTCATTAATAAATACAGGAAGGTGATTAAGTGATCCAGTACCTGACAATATAACACTGGTTTCTTTCTTTGGCTTCAGGGGACCAATCTGTCAGATAAAAAATAACGTAAATAAGCTGCGGAACATTGCTTGATAATGTTATGTGTTTCAACCAAAGTGCATGTGTCTTGAAGAATGTACCTATAAGTTTATAAAGATTAAGCCATATTATCTTGCTGGTTTTACAAACAAAAAAGAGTATGGGATCAGTATACCAGAAGCATATAAGGTTGACGGGCTAAATGACTGCAGTTCTCATGACATCTGGCAGATAGTGACCACGAGTTCCCTCTAGTTTCCAGACATTTATACCAGTTTAAGCTAGTTAAAGTAAGCAGTTTAAGAAGTTAAAGTTTTGATTGGACTGGACTTAAACCTTTTCAGTCTACCTGCAAGAAGAAAACATTATAAGTAAATCACTGCTGATTACAATATGGACTTCACATATTAGCTTTTCAGTCTACCTGCAAGAAGAAAACATTTTAAGTAAATCACTGCTGATTACAATATGGACTTGACATATTACTTTTGATTAATCAAGAAATAGCATGGAAATCCTAGCACTGCACAACAACGCAGCAGACGAATTTGAAAAACGCAAAGAGCGGCTGCAAGATTTGAAAATCGTAGAACCCAACCAAATGAACAGCTACAATGGAATCCACACACAGGGCGATCAAGGCGGGAATTGATGAATAAAATGACCGTCTGCTCATCAATATTCAATGTTGCCAAGTAAAACAGACGCTTATATATTAGCTGAGGATGCAATTTATATACTCTGGCAACCAAAGCACGTCTCTTTTTTTTACGGTACCCTAGGGTAAATCTGTTCAAGTGCTGACTGAGAAGTACTAGGTTGTGTCCGATTTCATTATTAATATTCGCAGAAATCAGAATGGGGAAAGATCAGAATGCGAACACTACGATCCCAAAGTATGCATTGGTTTACTGGACCGAAACAAACACCTGGTCCGTAGTGCTGTCAGCTGATGTTCCTAACAAACGAATGCTACACAACCCAAAAGTACTCGACGATATCCCTTTCAAGTTTGGCGAGGAACCACCTGGAGGGTACAAGTCGCACTGTGGGGCCGTTCTACAATTGGGAAGTAAGTTGGAAGTTATTGTTGTGACTTTCCACTCCTAGCATAAGATTTCCTTCGCCTATTTTGCTTAGGTAGAAAAAAACCTCTGGAAGACCAGGCAGACAAACTAGTTGCAGAATACAAAAAGGAAAGAGAAGAAGAAAAGGAAGAAGAAAAAGAACAAGATGAAGATGAAGAAGACGACGAGGAAGAGGAGCAACAAAAAGAAAAAAATGTTACCGAAAAAGTCGTTTCCAACGTCGATGCACAAGCCACCACCAGCTCTGGCAAACGTATCAAAGAGAAGACAACCCCAGGTCAAGTTGTTAAGAGTGTCGAAGAGAAGAATAAAAGTTCCTCCATGGGTTCAAAACGCAGACGAGAATCTGAAGACGAAATAGAAGAAGAAAATTGTCTCTTACGTGAAAAAATTGCACGGCTAGACGAAGATCTTGAAGCTTCTAAGCGAAATAAGAAAGATTATAGATAATCGAGCGGAAATCGGTCGTTTGAGACAAGAGGTGGCTCGATTAGAAGAGGAGCTAGTCGACGTACAAAAAGAGAAAACATCGAAGGATAGTTTTATAAAACTTTTACAAAAAGGTATCATAATCTTAAGTAATCACTCAAAGTCAACTCTTATGTTACAGTTTGTTTAGATGTTCCAAACCTGATAAAGGAAGCTGTTATGGAAGCAATGAAGGGAACAGGACCCGACGGTCAAAGGCCCATGTTACCAACTATTGCGGCGCCTTCCATCACAAATACTCTACAGCGTACTGAAGCTGAAACTGCAATACAAATACAGCAGTGCAAGGTAAAAGTTAATCAATTTAAAATCGTTGCTTTTTAAACTTACCATTGCTAATACATTTAGGAGAACTTGTATAAGTTGTCAACCCCAGGAAAAATTAAATCCGCATTGAATCAGTCAAGTTGCAACAAAGTAATTGGAGACTTGCTTGTTGAAATTTTTGACATGGAGGAGCTACTCACTAGCACTGTGACCGGTGACAGCCTTGTGTATCCTGGAATTTTGGATCCTGAAAAATTAGATGTTCTGCGAGGTAAAAACTAATTTCTACATCAAAGTACTTTCAAACCTTAATTGATATTCCAATCACAGAGTACATTATTGCCAAGTACGATGGAACCAAACCTGCCGCAATCAACCAGAGGATTGGAAATAAGCTAAGGGACTTAAAAAGATCTGCGGATAAGTCCAAGTCGAAACCTGGTAGCAAAGATAAGAATGGGTAGACTGTAAAACGATAAACGATAGACGTAAAAAATGTGGTGTAATTTCAAAGAAAAAACTTGGTTTTTTGGGTCGGCCGCCATTTTTTGCATGAGAAAAGGGGTACCCCGGTCTGCCAGAACTTTGAAATTACACCACATTTTTTCGAAACAACAAAAAAATATATATTTATATCATTCGAAAGCCCTTGCTCTGAGCTATTTTCTATGTCAATTTCATAGTTGTACTGCGTAAATTCGGTTTGAAAACTGAATTCAAAATTTCAGTTTTAACATGGGAGCAGTAGGGGAAAAAAAGGTGTTCGGATAATTGTTAAGGATTGCCTAGCCCTTTGGCTTTTATATGAAAAATTCTGAAAAAATTCTACCTTATAAAGAGTTTTGTGTTTTGAGCGCACAAAAATTTTAGTATTTTTGTCGCGTTTATTTACCGAATGGTCGCGAGCGCTCCGACATGGGGTTGTCCACTTGCTCCCGTGTTAAAAACGCCCGCGGTGTTCGGATATTTTCTGTGGGTACTGTAATTCTGCCTTGTACAAATAGAGATATATCCGTGGACAGACAAACAAACAAACAAAAAAGAACCAAACAAACAAGCAGACGCCGAGAACCAATTTGACTCCATTATATAAGATTCGCCCCTACGGGGCTCGCAATATATGTTGTGATCTTTTGGCAGAACTTAAGAAAAACAGAGGTAAGATTTTAAGATCTGCTGAAAGAAAAAGCCGGGCTGTATTATGCACATTTATATGTAGCCTTTTTTATTTTATTATTTATGTAATTAAATTTAAGTATGCTAGCGCTGCTAGCTGTGTGAGTGCACTAAACAAATGAAATTTAAGGATTCAATTCACAATAAAGTTAAGCTACTCCGTTTTTCTTTAATATACAGTCCTTAGTCACGAAAAGAACTTTTTCGTGAATAAAAGCTACAAAAGAAAACCCAATCCCAATCAAAAGAACAACAAAGGCTCCAAATAAATTTTTTAAAGTCAAAGCTGGTTTCAATTTCGTCGATGACTTGACTATATTTCTTTTTATGAGACATTGGTACGGCTTCGGACGTAACCACAAATCCCATAAAGTCCAATTTCCTGAATTTCTAGTAGACTTTTCAAACACACAGGGCCGTCACGATGGGGGGGTAGGGGGGGTAACTTACCCCAGGTCAAAAATCGTTGGGGCGCCAAAAGAAGAGCAAATTTTCAAAAAAAAATTAAAAAATAAAAATTTTTTTATTGTGACTGACGCCCCGGCCAAAATTTTACGTCGACACCCCCTCTGAAATAAATTTTTTTTAAATAAAAAAAATTTTCTCCTGTTTCCTCACATGCCCTGAAGAGGCGCTGCAGTCGCTTTAACCGATATTTCAGATTTTCGAAGTTACAGCGCCTTTGGCCCTTACGTCATCCGCTTTGCGAACGTCTTTTGTTCTGCAAAGTGCAAACTGAAATGCCTTCAGCTAGCTTCTGCTAAAGCTAATTGACAATGAGATGATTGAGGCTTGATGAATGCCATTTCCGAATGAAAACTGAATCAAACAAATTTCTTTTACAACTTTCGTATCTCTTCTAAAGCTTAAACTCCCTCTTATTTCTTATACGATCCTTAATCGAGAAATTCCATATAGTCTATGAGATTTCTTGTAAAGAAAAATGTTTCAAGGGGAAAAGACTAAAAAGAGCGGTTTTCAAAATCGGCAAACAAAGAAAAAGAGAGATGAAGAGCATAAAAAAGGAAGTCAGACGTTAACAGCATGCTTAGATAAGTTAAAAAGAAATCCAGCATTGGCCAAAAGAACAAATGAAGTCTTTGACGATAATGAACTCGCTGAGAAGGAGGGCAGGTGTGAGCAAGAACAACAACTTGGGCACGATGGTATTAGATTTTGATACAGGATACTTTGGTTTAGTAATACATTCATTCTTATTTGGTTTTGTAGGTGCTGGAGATAACTCTCACTTTCAGATAGACATTCCTGATAGAGTAGTAGACACCCTATTAAGTCTATTGATAGACCGTGTAGTCTTTGGTGGTCAACATGGCCAAAATAGGCAGACCGGTACATGATTTTAGTTTGTCGATGCTAGTATAATGTTTAATGTTATAACTTTTCTTTAGATCATATTCATACAGATGATGGTTATGACAATCATCATAGTACCAGATTAGTGGTAGACTTGGAAGACAACCTCCTTACTATGGACCTTGGTGACTCTGAACATCCTGAACACAGCGGTATAGAATGTATGCTAAGATATTGTTTGTGAAGAATTTCATATTCATACGTGTTCTTTCTACTTTGAAGGTGAAGGTCCAATACAGATAGAGTCAAGTAGCCTAAACTCTATATTAGGAAGTCCCGAAGCACTAGTTGTTTTAGATGGCCATGGTAATCCAACTAGTTACCTACTATATTTCTAGAATCGACTTATGTGAAATTTCTTTTTGTTAAATAGATGAAGGAGACTTAACTCAGGCCTCTAGCTCTGGTGTGGATCTACTAGATCAAGCCCATATAGATGTCGGAGAATGGGATGTACTGAAGTGGACTGATTCTATGAAAAGAGTTCAGGTTATGAAGGGTCTACCGCCCATGCCTAATTCTTTCCCAAAAGATTCACGCAATCGGAATGTTAGCCCTTCAACATTTTCATATTCCTTGGCAAATGGTGAAAAGGTTTTGAGAGACTGGTTAGTCTGGAGTGAATCAAAGGAAGCATTCTTTTGCTTTTCGTGCCTTCTGTTTTCCAATCAAGCCATTTCAGTTAGACCAAAACTGAGTTGTCCTGGAATAGGATTTTCACACACAATTCAAAAACATGGATGGAAGAAACTCCTAGATAAGATTAAAGAGCACCAAGAATCCGAATACCACAAGAAATTTTACATGGACTGGAAGATGTTTCTTCTGAATCAGAATAAAGCTTCAAGTATTGACGCCAAGCTAATCGAACAACGGAAAACTGAGGTCATGAAGTGGCGTAATATATTGAAGAGGTATATTGACTGCCTGCTCTTCTTGGCTCGACAAACCCTCGCCATTAGGGGAGCTGACAACACCCTCATTGGAAAAAATAAAGGCAACTTTCTTACTCTACTTGAACTTCTTGCCAAGTACGACCCGTTTCTGAACAACCATCTTCAAGAAATCAAGAAAGCTAATGCAGAAGAGAAGCCAATCGTCTCATACCTGTCCGGTACTATACAGAATGAGCTCTTAGCCCTCTGTGGGGAAAAAGTTAGAAAAGAGATTTTGAATCGTATACATCAATCGAAATACTACGGACTAATTTGCGACGCCACTCCAGATAAGTCCAGAACGGAGCAAACTACGATTGTAATCCGGTATCTCAACTATGATGGTGAAAAATGGAAAGTGGAGGAATCATTTCTTGAGTTCCTAGATTATAACATGAAAAAAGGCAAGCAACTTGCGGAACTGTACCTCTCGAGGCTTGCTCATCACAACATTCCAGTTCAAGATATGAGGGGCCAAGGCTACGACAATGGTTCAAACATGTCCGGAATCCACAAAGGAGTGCAAGCGGAGATAATTCGAATCAACAAACTCGCCGTGTTCAGTCCCTGCGCTGCGCATTCTTTGAATCTGTGTGGCGTCCACGCCGTGCGATCCACTCTTGGCTCCCAGAAGTATTTCAGGAACATACAGAGACTTTATGTTCTATTCAGCTCAAGCCCGTCAAGATGGGAGATTATTAAAAAACATCTACGTGTTTCTTTCAAGTCACAATCTGAAACCAGATGGAGTGAGCGGATTGACGCCATTAAGCCTGTCGCAAGACAACAACCCGGTGTGCTGTCTAGCTTAACCGAACTTCTCGAAAACTTTGAATGTTCCCTTACTTATGACGCTAAGACTACCGCTGGTGACCTGAAAAGATACTTTTCAACTTTCGAATCAATTCTGCACGGTACAATATGGCTTAAAGCTATGCAAGCTGTTCAAGAAGTTAGCCTACTACTACAGCAACGAGGAATGACACTGGACCGACAGGTGCTAGTTATGGAACAGTTATTGGAGGATTTAACCAAACTTCGGAACAATTGGAGTTCTTTGATTCATGAAGCAAAACTTGTGGCCACAGCTATGGGAATTGATCAAAGTTTAGTTAAAATTGGTGGCCGTCCAGTTCGAGTAGTAAGACGGACTATGACTTCGGTTCGTGAGGCTTCAGCTTCGCCACCAACAACTTTACAAGATATCGAAGATCATGGAAGCGACATCGATGATGAAGTAGAGCAAGTTGTTAATTTAGAAGACCATCGCAGTAGCCCAAGGTTCAACGATAACGAAGGTCAAAGTGAGCGAGAAGAACCATTATTTCCGATTCCTATTCGGCGCGGACGAGGACGTCCACCTGGACCTGGCCGTCGAGGTCGAGGACGAATTAACGAAGCTCGCTCATTTGTCGACGATGGTGCTGTCAATATGACGGAGTCTATAATTCCCACTCGTCGAGGACGTGGACGCCCTCCTGGGCGTCGAGGAAGAGGAAGGCCACCAAGAGTTGCTTCGAATGTTTCAGTCGAAACTCAACCCCTGATCCCTACCAGACGAGGCCGTGGCCGTCCTCCACTTGTCGATCCCTGTGTGCTACCTAACACTTTGACCGAAGAAGAGTCTACGTCTGATTCATCTGAGGAAGAAACGGACCCTGAAATCGAATCAATTCGCATTACAGAGAAAAGAGAGGCTGCTGAGTCATCTTTTAGAGTTAATTGCTTCGACGTCGTCTTTGATTGTCTCTTAACTCAAGTCCAAACTCGGTTTGAGGATTCAAAAACCATCTCGAATAGGTTTAGTTTCCTGTGGGACTTTTCGATTGATGAATGTGTGGCAAAAGAGTCTGCCATGGCTCTCATAGTAATGTATCCGGATGATTTGACTGACGAGTTCTGTAGTGAATTCTCACTTTTGTGCAAATCGAAATCGATTTTTTTAAAAGCCGGCGTATCGCACATTGCCCCCTTGCACTTGTTGAATAAGATCTTCGATCTTGGTATGAATACTATTCTACCCGAAGTTTGTGTAGGTTTAAGAATCTTTTTAAGTCTCCCAGTTACCGTTGCAGAAGGTGAGAGATCTTTCAGCTCGCTTTCGTTTTTAAAAAATTCGTTACGGACTACGATGTCACAAGATCGCCTCAACAGCCTAGCTCTGCTTGCTATTGAGGAAGACATCGCGGCCAAAATTGATTTTGACGATATAATTGATAGTTTCGCTAACCAAGCTGCGCGGCGAAAACCCTTTTAGTCATCTATGTCATTTTGAATTTTTGATCTCGCTTTATATCTATTATGTCGGTTTACGGTTCTCAGCTGAGTTCTCACTGGTTCAGTGGTTCTCGCCATTCGCAATTCGCATTTCAAAAATTACCCAGAACGCAATAATACAGAACTTTGAAGGCTTGTAGATCTCGCCGTGCATTTTTTTTTCGGGGGGGGGTGGCCGCGCCGGAGGGGGGCGCTAGGACGTTAGGGGCGCCGTGAAAAAGCGTTTACCCCAGGCGCCAACTAACATCGTGACGGCCCTGCAAACACACAATGTTAAAAAATTATAATAATTAATTCCATTGCAGGGTTGGATTAGAATTTATAACAAATTTACGTACCCTTGGTTGATGGTTTTAGTGTAAGGGCTGTTTTTTGATAGAGCAAATGATACGAACACCCATATAAAACCATCTCTTGCTAGCTGCAAGTCACATTTCCCAGTTTTCTGAAAAACTTCTTTGATTATATCCATTAGGTAAGGTTTCCCCTGTGCAAATACTTCCTTTAGTAATTTTTCTCTTTCAAAAAAAGAATTATCTTACATCTGCATATACATTTTTTGATCCGGGGGTAATCAAATTAACGCATTCAAAACGTAGCGTGCATCTGGAATTAGGGGAACTTGCTACCTTTTCCTGTAATCTATTGAATATGGTTGTGTTTGAGCTCTGTAATGAAATCCAATAACTACAGTAGGTTTCCTAATTCTTATTATAAGTTTATAAAGAGAAAACAAAATTGAGCTTAATTACTTTGAACAACGATTCAACTCCTCCTCCACTTCTTATCAATAAGTTTACATCCTTATTGTCAAGAATGTCATGAACTGAATTTACAAGTGGGGAGCTAATTGGTGCCATTACGTAGATAAATAGAGTTGACGTGTACGCTTGCACAAATATAAAGGCTGCTATGGTCCAAGAGCCGGCGACAAGTCGAAATGATGGTCGATTCTCAGCACAATGGCCACCTATAAAAAATCAATTTTTCGTAGCATATTTCTTAGTTTAAAATGTATTGATTCCAAAGCTAGTAAGCTGTAGCCTAATAAATTTTACCTTGGGATAATAAGTTACCAAAAACCCAGAGATACGAGTTTATTGGTTGAGCTTTTGAAGAACTGCTATTCTTCAAATGGCAAGTTAGTTGGCTTAAAACAAAGATGACACAAAACATGGAGGCAAACAGTGACAGCCACACCTTTTTTATAAGAAAATAGCAGATATAGTGAGAAAAAGCTGAAGCCTACATTTAATTTTTACCGGCCATTGAAATGGCTTGATAACTGCATTTATGTTCGTTGTTTCATCTGGAACAGGTATGAGGAATGTGATTACATCACTATTGTATGGCCAAGTTAAATCCATGCGACGTAGATATTGGCTTGCTTGAATCACATCGGCCACAAGCAAATCACAACTCTGCAAAAAAAAAAGTTACTTATTGTAAACTGAAGTCATTATAGATCTATACACGCAAGTTATAGCCTATCAAGATGTTTGTGTTCTTTAGTCTGCTATGATAGTCTAAATTATGAATCAATTAAAAGTACTTGTAACTAGTTAAATTTGTCTAACCATCATAAATCATCTGAAGCCAGAAATTTCCAATTTCATTCTACACTCTAAAAACAAAACGGTCTACTAAGCTCTAAGTAGTCTCGTCCGATTCACTATAATAAGGAATTAGTAGTGCTTTAGTAGTCCTTAGTAGTGATTTTGTAGTAGTCTCGTCCGAAAGTAGACCCTTTTGTTTTTAGAGTGTATCCATCAAGAATGAGCAAAGGTAATAACCGAATTAGTTCGCTAATATACGTAATAGTGTGTCTACAGCAACCCATCTGCCATGTGTGCTCATTTCTGAGCGATTTCTATTTGCTGTGAACAAATGAACATGTTTTTACTCTGTCATCTATTATAATATACTTTTCTATTTGTTAAAAGAAAAACTAGCAACGGTATCTTAAACCCGTCGCCCCTAATAAGAGCTTCTATCACAACGGGATATAATCTAGGCTATTTCATCTAAAACATTCTTTTTGTTATTGCTTATCTTTTAATGTGTAACTTACCCCGTCCAGCAAATAGTTGAAAAGTCCTAGTTCTTTTCCTCTTGGTTCTAATCTGTCCACTGTGACTCTGACCATCTCAAAACTGAAAATATGTAAAAATCAAAGTTACAAGAGTAGCCTATGGGTTCTTATTTGGTCGCATTTGTACATATTAAATTAATTTGTAACAAAACTCTATGCGCAAACCATATTACGTAAAATTAAAACGCGAGGATAAGTAGTCAATGATTTCACCACCCTTGACGGGTCCTGATAGTCCTTTGGCATTGCCATTCCAAAGAGGCTGATTAAAAATTGATAGAATAATATTAAATTGTTAAGTATATATCTACGTAGGCCTACACATAATCCATCGATTATGTGACGCTTCATTGAATAATAATGTAGGTGGTTATACACTACCGACTGGAGCCTCAGTTGCTTTGGGCATTTACCGTGTACATCACAATCCTCGGGTCTATCCCAACCCCGAGGTTTTTCAACCGGAACGTTTCCTTTCAGAAAACAGCACGGATCGTCATCCATATGCCTTCATCCCATTTAGTGCTGGCCCCCGAAACTGTATTGGTCAGTTTTTTAGTGCTCACTAGGCTACTATATTAAAATAATGAAGCTAGCGAATCGCTCCCGTGCCCTTTGGTTCTTATTTGTTTATAAGTCGACAGCATGTAGAATAATTGATACAAAGAACCGAAAGCGCACCGGTGTCATATATCGCCAAACATATTTTTGTAGAAAGCATATAGGCTTTGTCATGTCGTTGACTCGTTTCTCTTAATATATTCAATTTATCCCAAAAATGCAGGTCAGAGATACGCTATAATGGAGATGAAAGTTGTTCTGGCCACCTTGTTGCGTCGCTTTCAATTTTCTCGTTTGGAAACTTCCAAACACATGGTCATTCCCTCCTACGAGATAGTACTGAAGCCCAAATTTGGTATTCATCTCAACGTTTCCAAACGCACGGGTAACATGTGAGATGTAGAATAAAGGTGAAGAACTATCTTTCAATTTCTTATTTCTGAATGCAATCTTCAACGCTTAAATATGAAAGTTAATCTGCTTGGAATAATATTTTAACGCCTCACCATGCATTTTTCATTTTCAGTGCCGCCACTATTATTCGATGTTTCCCGTACGAAAGAAAAATCGCACGTTTCAGATGTTGCATGATTTTCAAATGATTTGTCATGTTTTGATGAGCACAAATTTGGACTGATTTGCCCCTTTGGTCTTTAATACATTCAGATTAATCTTTAAGTAAATTTTAAGTATAGCCTAGTATGTCGCCAATTGTAGATAAAATTGGGTGATGCACATGAAGAGCCGCGTCGCTTTTAAGCGCTCTTAAAGGACGTTAATTCGAAGAGACGTGGTCGTCGTGAAACGTCTTTCAGCTACAAAGTAGGCTACTCCAGGTGAACTATTACAAAGGGTTCGCCTGCTTATTTTCACAAGGACATTTTCGATTTGTTTCTCCGCGTGGAACACCGTACAAATATTATTATAATGATGGTGATGTGTGTAGTTATGCAGGCCGGGCCTATATGTGTCAATTAAGTATAAGTCATACGATGATTAAGTAGTCAGAAAAAGTGATCTCGAACTCGAACTGTTACATTTCGAACTCAATCAAATTCAATTAAATTATGCCCTTGTAAGATTTTACAGCTACTCGTCGAAACCTTTCGGGATCCCAACTTATTTTCTGAAAGCCGTTCGCCGTTGACTACAGACAGCCGGCTTCCTTCCTCGCTTTTAATCTTTTATTCCATGTCTGACCATTTGGAAAATCAGTTGGGGAACGCCTGGGAAAGCCTCGGGAAGCCTAAAATTTGATTGAAAAGCCTACTAAACATATAAATGGCAAAGGATGAAGTATAGGCATAAAAAGAACTCAACGTCAACTCGAAGCAAGCATCTATCTTGAAAGATTGACTTACTACAAACTATTGGTTCAGAAGAAGCGATTAATTCAGTTCAGCTAAAAAAAAGCCTGCTAATGCTTGGTACTTCCTGTACTCATGCAGTGTATATAGGTTTCCCCGAATTTATGTTTTGAGACTTTTGTTAGTGCAGCACTGCAGCCGTTGGGATTAAGTGTCCTTGAAAATGCCCTACACCACTTCATCAGTCGCCATAGGCTACTGTATTCCCTAACACTATTGTATCAACACTACGGTTCACACCTTGTATCAACTTCCTTTAGAATCATTACAACGTGTGGTGTAATAGTTGGTCTTAGTTCGAGAGACAAAAATAAAACTGCTGTGCAAAAGTGGAATGTGATTTTTCTCTCCATTTGGCAGTTCCAACTTCCAAGTGTAAAGTCTGTGAAACTTATATATACCTTCAGCAGATTACACTCATGATGTAGTACTCTACACCATGCTTTGCCTACCGTTGTTTACGACAATCTCGTCTAGACAAAACAACCGGCCCAAAGGCCCTACGGTAACCGTTCCAAATTTTGCTGACTCATCCTTTTCATTTCAGTCGCCCAAGGCCACACTTCAAATTTTTAGTTGACATAATCAATAAAAATTTTCCATGGGTTTACTTGGTGCCAAAATCAAAAGGCCAAATTAAATAAATAATCAGGTGAGGGACCGGAGCGAGCATTTGCTATTTTCTTTATAGACGAAGTTTTTTTGTTGATGTAGAATAAAGAAGTTGTTTAGTGCTAACCACCGTGCGTCTTCTCTATCTAATTGTTAAGTATATATCTACGTAGGCCTACACATGCAGCATTGCAGCAGGTATATGTAATTTTAAAGAAATATATAAATAAATATATTTTCAAATAGTCAAACCCATATAACACGTATTTGTTGGCCGTTTAAAGGTTGTGAATTTACGGCGACACACAATTTTATCGTAGCTAAGAATATCAAGGTTATATAATGAATCAACATTATTTCGACCAGAATTTTGAAATGGGGCCAACGCCTGGTAAGAAGCCTTCCAACTAAGTAAACCAACATGCAGAACCGAAGCTGTTTAAGTAAGATGGCTTGCATTCTTAATGGTGGGAATTAATGAATAAGTAATAATCAGTGCTGTAGTAATAATCAAAGCTGTATACACTTGAATGCTTGTTAATGGTATATTCAGGCTCAGGGTGAGTAAATGTGTTGCTTTCCCTCTGTCAGTTTCTCACATTGCTCACTTCTATAGTTGCCATGCAACCAGGGAATGTGCAGGCAATTTTCCAGGTGCTCAAACTAAAATTTTTAACTGACCTCACTGGTTAGTTGCTATGGCAATTAAAGATATGCTGTATCGATAGAGGGTCATTAATTATATTTAACATTATATTTAGAAGCTATGATGGTAGTATGACTAAAAATAACACAAATAACAACGTAACTGAAAAGGATGCTGTTCCGGTTCTTGTTCCGAGAGTTCCTATACTCGGGTTCCTATAACTTTCTACTCTTTAATAAAAAATAACCTAGGGCAAATGAGCCTGTATATGTAGGCCTATACAAAATCTACCTTAGAAGCAACAGGTGTATACTTCAATGGGCCTCATTGCTTTGTCAATTTAAATATATAGCTTCAAATTGCGACCAAGCAGGTCCTTTTGTACGGAAACCTGACATCGATCCTAGAGGCCCCAGTTGCCGGATATTATGTCTGGTAGCCTATTTGGCAGACACCTTTTCTTAGGGTGTACTTAAAACTACTAAATCAGTACTTACTAGACTGCTATGCTCTGCAAATCATTATTTGAGCCCAAAAGATCTAGTGTGAAGGAGTATATAACCATGGTTATTCTTATTCCATGTAACATACTATAGGCTATAATGGTAGTTAATACACTAAATCTAATCATACAAATGTAAATATACAATTTTAAAATGGAAATCAGTTGTCAAGCATTTTTCTTTTAGGCCTACTCATTTAATTTTCCATGATTTGAACAGCCTTTGTCAATAGACATAAGCTACATATATGTGTCATCAGTATGAAGAGTGAATGTAGGCTATAGCCTACTTTAGGGTGTGGACTGGCGAGCCAGCACGTCGACTTCTACTAAAAATTGGTTTGGTAGATTAGAACAAGGTGAATGTACCAAAGATGGTTGCCTGCTGGTTTAGGTGCAGCAAATTGTTGTTGATGAAACTCGATTGACTGTGGCATAGCCCAACAACAGCAGCGACCCTTGCAAAAAAAATCTCATGAGATCCAAGTGAGAATCTCAGTCCACAGTCTCAGTCCAAAAAATTGAGATTATTCACGTGCGAAAATCAAGGAGATTCTCATGAGTCTTTTTCCTAGGTTCAACTTTTATTTCAAGCAAATATATTGAAAAATTTATGGACTCTGCATGCCAACAAAACCCAAAAAAGAAGGAGAATCCCAAAAATCAACGGTGATGCGGGCTCCATATCGAATATCATACATAGCTGTCTAATCAGAGTGGAAAAAACACATGCACGAGCGTATGTTTTTGAAATAGAGTAGTTTGGACCCATGTGCGAGTGTCCTACCGAGTGGTTAATCTACAAATTATTGAACCCCTGAACTCGTTGATCAACTTGGGAATCAATCTTATACGTACCCAGCACAGATCACTTTCGGGCTTCTCATAGACCCATATCATATTTTCATGCTATGTAGACTATAACCTATTTGACCTGCAGTTGAGAGAAACAATATATGCTTTTTCGGCAGTCTTTCGAAATCAAATGAAGTTTGATGAGAAATAAAGCCTGCAGCTAAGACGACTATAGTTCTCGATTCTCTAAATATAAGTAATGACCAACCACAACTTCGTTTTAGTCACTCTTTTCCAGTCAGCTGATGAACAAGACAAATCCGTCACAACTCGTCTTGATAGTATAGGCTACATTTTTAGCCATTTCAAAGGGTAAGTAGCCAATACTTTTCTTTGGTCAAAAATGGTTGTATTGATGAGTACTGCGATGCTATATAGCATGGCAACCATCAGATGCTTATGCTTTTTGTAAATTTGAAATAAATCTTTAGTTTATTAAAAGTGATTACAAAATGTATAAAAGCGAGCTTTAGTAAATTTATTATTTTTTAAAGAAACTACAGTATACCCATCAAAGTATTTGAACACCACCCACGTGCCCCTCACCTGATGTTTTGCCGGTTTTAACAATGGGCATTATGGCGGCGTTTTTTGTGCTCCAATTTGGCAAATTTTTTAGTTAGAGGATTCCTAATTTATTTCTAATGAAATGAAGATAAGACTTACGATTTAATATCTACAAGCATCATAATAAATTAACCCTTTCCCTTTTCCTTATAAGAGTAGATGACCTAATAAAACAAGTTCAGAGAAAGTTTGTGAGTGAAATTCCTAACGCCAGCACAGCATACCTAACAAGGAAAGTAGCAAAATCAAATGAAAAGTTATCTTTAAATTCAGTTAAGCTTGGGAGTCTTGCCATGTTGGTCATGCGGATATTTGACGTCGTGTGGATTGGAAACTGGGAATTATTGACTTTTACCATCGTTCTTCTGTCGATCATCTTCTATTTGCTACGGAAACCCTTGCGTATCATACGACTTGCCAATGCTCTTCCCGGGCCCGATGGTCTACCCCTTCTAGGGAATTTATTGGATTTCTACAATGTGGATCACACCGGTATACAATATCTTATTCAATTGCTTAGCCTTTACCTTCAGTTGTTTTTGCATTGCAAATAATTCAAATAATTTAGTAATTTTTGATGCATCTAATATTTCAGAAATTCTACAGCTAATATTCTACCAGTGGCCAATTAAGTTTGGGGATATTTTCCGGTTGGATATAGGCCCACGTCCAGCAATTTTTCTTGGTTTACCCGAGTTTGTAGAAGTAAGCTGCATATTCGAAATGGTTTCTTAATTTTTAAACGTCTACATCATATTGTATAAATTAAATATTTCCATCTGTCATCAGCCAATATTGACGAGCTCTCGACACATTTCTAAGGGACCCGAATACTTCTGTTTAAAACATGTATTGGGCAATGGCCTAGTTAGTGAGAGTGATGGTAAGACCTGATTCAAGTGTTATTATTTAGAAGTGGTTGCTGGTATTAATCTAATTGTGTGCGACGTCATTTAAATTTAAAAATAACGTATGATAGGAGCTCGATGGAAGAATCAACGCCGACTCCTTACACCAGCTTTCCACTTTCAAATTCTCAATGGTTTTATAGATATATTTAATGAAAAAGGTTTGGATTGTGTAAGAGAACTCGAACGAGCCATTGAGGCCCATGGCGATGAAGAGTTTGACATTTATCCGATCGTGACAAAAATCAGTTTAGACATTATTTGTGGTAATGGTTACTATATTTTTTGAAAATTGTAAAAAGTAACACGATAACAACAGTTTTTTTTTAAATATAGCTACCTCTATGGGAATACATACAGGAAAGGACGAGGAAAAGGCAAAATATTTAGAGAACATCAACCGGTTTGTGTGCGCTTTCAGTTTTCTCGTCCTAAAAGAACAGGTGTCCGCCAATACCAGACATAATGTCTGGCTATATTATGGGGTCTTAGGGAAAATGTCCGTTTGGTTTTTGCCATGTTCTGTCCCAACTATTGTTTTAATCAAATTTCGGTATAATGAACTTCTTGGCCCCTTCAATTAGCCACACTTAAAATAAAGGCATTTAAAACTCAAATTGGCACCTGTAGGTTACTAAACCGGACATCGTTCCTATAAAGACCCCAAGTTGCCGGACCGTATGTCTGTTATTTGCTAACATCTCTTTTTACACAGTCTCATTTGGTTTTTATACTTTTCGTGCGAAATGGATAATGCCTAGAAATGTTACGAAAGTATGAGGTACCTACTCCAACGAACTTCGAAAAATTTTTCATTTCACTAACAGGAATGACCGACCTTCAAAGATAACCCCCCCCCCCAAAAAAATATATATGTATGCTACTTAGTCTAATACTGACGCGATAAATATTTTTTGTTTAATTGATTAGGTTGGAAAATATGATGTTCGATATTTGCACGAGACCGTGGTTTTATTTTGACTGGATTGCAAAGATGTTTGCGCTGGGCCGTGAATTGAACCGTCGCGTTTCAGTAATTCAAAACTTTACCAAAAAGGTGCGCATAGCCTACTGTGTAGGGTTTTTCTACGTTATAGCAAACTGCTGAAAGAAAGCGCTTTTGTCAATCAAAGGTAATTCAAGAACGCCGACGAGAGGTGCTCAAAAGAGAAGAAAACCAATTGCTAAATAATAATGGAAAAGACCAGGAAGATGAATCATCACCAAGTACTAGGGCTATTTCGTTTATAATTTTTTTTTCAGCTGTAATTAATTTATTTGATATAATGAACTGTATTGCAGAGAAACGATTACCGCTTCTGGATTTACTCATCAAAACTTCAGAAAATAATATTGAACTAGACTATGTTTCAATTAGAGACGAAGTCATTACGTTTATGGTCGCGGTAAACATAAATACTTCGATGGTCATTAGAACATGGTGCTTTATTAAAAACTCTATTTTGAATTTTCGGCCTAACACGCACAGGGACACGATACAATAGCCCTTGCCATGTCGTGGTTTCTTTACCATATCGCAAAACACCCTGAACAACAAGTAATACAATATAAGAGTACATATCATAAGTTTTGCATATAACTTACGTCACACCTTATGTAACTTTTACGCCGGCCGCCTTGGGAAGAAATTAGTTATGGACGAGTTGGATGGGGTGTTTAATGGTGACTCTGATCGACCATGTACAGTTCAAGATCTAAATGATCTAAAATACCTGGAGTGTTGCATCAAAGAAACACTGCGATTGTCCCCAAGTGCTCCGTTGATCGTCCGACAACTAGCAGAAGATGTTGAAATAGGTACATATTATATGAGTTTATTGGAAGTTTGAAAGAACGACTCTCAGACTCATAATTCTCTATTAATCCATCGATTATGTGACGCTTCATTGAATAATAATGTAGGTGGTTATACACTACCGACTGGAGCCTCAGTTGCTTTGGGCATTTACCGTGTACATCACAATCCTCGGGTCTATCCCAACCCCGAGGTTTTTCAACCGGAACGTTTCCTTTCAGAAAACAGCACGGATCGTCATCCATATGCCTTCATCCCATTTAGTGCTGGCCCCCGAAACTGTATTGGTCAGTTTTTTAGTGCTCACTAGGCTACTATATTAAAATAATGAAGCTAGCGAATCGCTCCCGTGCCCTTTGGTTCTTATTTGTTTATAAGTCGACAGCATGTAGAATAATTGATACAAAGAACCGAAAGCGCACCGGTGTCATATATCGCCAAACATATTTTTGTAGAAAGCATATAGGCTTTGTCATGTCGTTGACTCGTTTCTCTTAATATATTCAATTTATCCCAAAAATGCAGGTCAGAGATACGCTATAATGGAGATGAAAGTTGTTCTGGCCACCTTGTTGCGTCGCTTTCAATTTTCTCGTTTGGAAACTTCCAAACACATGGTCATTCCCTCCTACGAGATAGTACTGAAGCCCAAATTTGGTATTCATCTCAACGTTTCCAAACGCACGGGTAACATGTGAGATGTAGAATAAAGGTGAAGAACTATCTTTCAATTTCTTATTTCTGAATGCAATCTTCAACGCTTAAATATGAAAGTTAATCTGCTTGGAATAATATTTTAACGCCTCACCATGCATTTTTCATTTTCAGTGCCGCCACTATTATTCGATGTTTCCCGTACGAAAGAAAAATCGCACGTTTCAGATGTTGCATGATTTTCAAATGATTTGTCATGTTTTGATGAGCACAAATTTGGACTGATTTGCCCCTTTGGTCTTTAATACATTCAGATTAATCTTTAAGTAAATTTTAAGTATAGCCTAGTATGTCGCCAATTGTAGATAAAATTGGGTGATGCACATGAAGAGCCGCGTCGCTTTTAAGCGCTCTTAAAGGACGTTAATTCGAAGAGACGTGGTCGTCGTGAAACGTCTTTCAGCTACAAAGTAGGCTACTCCAGGTGAACTATTACAAAGGGTTCGCCTGCTTATTTTCACAAGGACATTTTCGATTTGTTTCTCCGCGTGGAACACCGTACAAATATTATTATAATGATGGTGATGTGTGTAGTTATGCAGGCCGGGCCTATATGTGTCAATTAAGTATAAGTCATACGATGATTAAGTAGTCAGAAAAAGTGATCTCGAACTCGAACTGTTACATTTCGAACTCAATCAAATTCAATTAAATTATGCCCTTGTAAGATTTTACAGCTACTCGTCGAAACCTTTCGGGATCCCAACTTATTTTCTGAAAGCCGTTCGCCGTTGACTACAGACAGCCGGCTTCCTTCCTCGCTTTTAATCTTTTATTCCATGTCTGACCATTTGGAAAATCAGTTGGGGAACGCCTGGGAAAGCCTCGGGAAGCCTAAAATTTGATTGAAAAGCCTACTAAACATATAAATGGCAAAGGATGAAGTATAGGCATAAAAAGAACTCAACGTCAACTCGAAGCAAGCATCTATCTTGAAAGATTGACTTACTACAAACTATTGGTTCAGAAGAAGCGATTAATTCAGTTCAGCTAAAAAAAAGCCTGCTAATGCTTGGTACTTCCTGTACTCATGCAGTGTATATAGGTTTCCCCGAATTTATGTTTTGAGACTTTTGTTAGTGCAGCACTGCAGCCGTTGGGATTAAGTGTCCTTGAAAATGCCCTACACCACTTCATCAGTCGCCATAGGCTACTGTATTCCCTAACACTATTGTATCAACACTACGGTTCACACCTTGTATCAACTTCCTTTAGAATCATTACAACGTGTGGTGTAATAGTTGGTCTTAGTTCGAGAGACAAAAATAAAACTGCTGTGCAAAAGTGGAATGTGATTTTTCTCTCCATTTGGCAGTTCCAACTTCCAAGTGTAAAGTCTGTGAAACTTATATATACCTTCAGCAGATTACACTCATGATGTAGTACTCTACACCATGCTTTGCCTACCGTTGTTTACGACAATCTCGTCTAGACAAAACAACCGGCCCAAAGGCCCTACGGTAACCGTTCCAAATTTTGCTGACTCATCCTTTTCATTTCAGTCGCCCAAGGCCACACTTCAAATTTTTAGTTGACATAATCAATAAAAATTTTCCATGGGTTTACTTGGTGCCAAAATCAAAAGGCCAAATTAAATAAATAATCAGGTGAGGGACCGGAGCGAGCATTTGCTATTTTCTTTATAGACGAAGTTTTTTTGTTGATGTAGAATAAAGAAGTTGTTTAGTGCTAACCACCGTGCGTCTTCTCTATCTAATTGTTAAGTATATATCTACGTAGGCCTACACATGCAGCATTGCAGCAGGTATATGTAATTTTAAAGAAATATATAAATAAATATATTTTCAAATAGTCAAACCCATATAACACGTATTTGTTGGCCGTTTAAAGGTTGTGAATTTACGGCGACACACAATTTTATCGTAGCTAAGAATATCAAGGTTATATAATGAATCAACATTATTTCGACCAGAATTTTGAAATGGGGCCAACGCCTGGTAAGAAGCCTTCCAACTAAGTAAACCAACATGCAGAACCGAAGCTGTTTAAGTAAGATGGCTTGCATTCTTAATGGTGGGAATTAATGAATAAGTAATAATCAGTGCTGTAGTAATAATCAAAGCTGTATACACTTGAATGCTTGTTAATGGTATATTCAGGCTCAGGGTGAGTAAATGTGTTGCTTTCCCTCTGTCAGTTTCTCACATTGCTCACTTCTATAGTTGCCATGCAACCAGGGAATGTGCAGGCAATTTTCCAGGTGCTCAAACTAAAATTTTTAACTGACCTCACTGGTTAGTTGCTATGGCAATTAAAGATATGCTGTATCGATAGAGGGTCATTAATTATATTTAACATTATATTTAGAAGCTATGATGGTAGTATGACTAAAAATAACACAAATAACAACGTAACTGAAAAGGATGCTGTTCCGGTTCTTGTTCCGAGAGTTCCTATACTCGGGTTCCTATAACTTTCTACTCTTTAATAAAAAATAACCTAGGGCAAATGAGCCTGTATATGTAGGCCTATACAAAATCTACCTTAGAAGCAACAGGTGTATACTTCAATGGGCCTCATTGCTTTGTCAATTTAAATATATAGCTTCAAATTGCGACCAAGCAGGTCCTTTTGTACGGAAACCTGACATCGATCCTAGAGGCCCCAGTTGCCGGATATTATGTCTGGTAGCCTATTTGGCAGACACCTTTTCTTAGGGTGTACTTAAAACTACTAAATCAGTACTTACTAGACTGCTATGCTCTGCAAATCATTATTTGAGCCCAAAAGATCTAGTGTGAAGGAGTATATAACCATGGTTATTCTTATTCCATGTAACATACTATAGGCTATAATGGTAGTTAATACACTAAATCTAATCATACAAATGTAAATATACAATTTTAAAATGGAAATCAGTTGTCAAGCATTTTTCTTTTAGGCCTACTCATTTAATTTTCCATGATTTGAACAGCCTTTGTCAATAGACATAAGCTACATATATGTGTCATCAGTATGAAGAGTGAATGTAGGCTATAGCCTACTTTAGGGTGTGGACTGGCGAGCCAGCACGTCGACTTCTACTAAAAATTGGTTTGGTAGATTAGAACAAGGTGAATGTACCAAAGATGGTTGCCTGCTGGTTTAGGTGCAGCAAATTGTTGTTGATGAAACTCGATTGACTGTGGCATAGCCCAACAACAGCAGCGACCCTTGCAAAAAAAATCTCATGAGATCCAAGTGAGAATCTCAGTCCACAGTCTCAGTCCAAAAAATTGAGATTATTCACGTGCGAAAATCAAGGAGATTCTCATGAGTCTTTTTCCTAAGGGTTCAACTTTTATTTCAAGCAAATATATTGAAAAATTTATGGACTCTGCATGCCAACAAAACCCAAAAAAGAAGGAGAATCCCAAAAATCAACGGTGATGCGGGCTCCATATCGAATATCATACATAGCTGTCTAATCAGAGTGGAAAAAACACATGCACGAGCGTATGTTTTTGAAATAGAGTAGTTTGGACCCATGTGCGAGTGTCCTACCGAGTGGTTAATCTACAAATTATTGAACCCCTGAACTCGTTGATCAACTTGGGAATCAATCTTATACGTACCCAGCACAGATCACTTTCGGGCTTCTCATAGACCCATATCATATTTTCATGCTATGTAGACTATAACCTATTTGACCTGCAGTTGAGAGAAACAATATATGCTTTTTCGGCAGTCTTTCGAAATCAAATGAAGTTTGATGAGAAATAAAGCCTGCAGCTAAGACGACTATAGTTCTCGATTCTCTAAATATAAGTAATGACCAACCACAACTTCGTTTTAGTCACTCTTTTCCAGTCAGCTGATGAACAAGACAAATCCGTCACAACTCGTCTTGATAGTATAGGCTACATTTTTAGCCATTTCAAAGGGTAAGTAGCCAATACTTTTCTTTGGTCAAAAATGGTTGTATTGATGAGTACTGCGATGCTATATAGCATGGCAACCATCAGATGCTTATGCTTTTTGTAAATTTGAAATAAATCTTTAGTTTATTAAAAGTGATTACAAAATGTATAAAAGCGAGCTTTAGTAAATTTATTATTTTTTAAAGAAACTACAGTATACCCATCAAAGTATTTGAACACCACCCACGTGCCCCTCACCTGATGTTTTGCCGGTTTTAACAATGGGCATTATGGCGGCGTTTTTTGTGCTCCAATTTGGCAAATTTTTTAGTTAGAGGATTCCTAATTTATTTCTAATGAAATGAAGATAAGACTTACGATTTAATATCTACAAGCATCATAATAAATTAACCCTTTCCCTTTTCCTTATAAGAGTAGATGACCTAATAAAACAAGTTCAGAGAAAGTTTGTGAGTGAAATTCCTAACGCCAGCACAGCATACCTAACAAGGAAAGTAGCAAAATCAAATGAAAAGTTATCTTTAAATTCAGTTAAGCTTGGGAGTCTTGCCATGTTGGTCATGCGGATATTTGACGTCGTGTGGATTGGAAACTGGGAATTATTGACTTTTACCATCGTTCTTCTGTCGATCATCTTCTATTTGCTACGGAAACCCTTGCGTATCATACGACTTGCCAATGCTCTTCCCGGGCCCGATGGTCTACCCCTTCTAGGGAATTTATTGGATTTCTACAATGTGGATCACACCGGTATACAATATCTTATTCAATTGCTTAGCCTTTACCTTCAGTTGTTTTTGCATTGCAAATAATTCAAATAATTTAGTAATTTTGATGCATCTAATATTTCAGAAATTCTACAGCTAATATTCTACCAGTGGCCAATTAAGTTTGGGGATATTTTCCGGTTGGATATAGGCCCACGTCCAGCAATTTTTCTTGGTTTACCCGAGTTTGTAGAAGTAAGCTGCATATTCGAAATGGTTTCTTAATTTTTAAACGTCTACATCATATTGTATAAATTAAATATTTCCATCTGTCATCAGCCAATATTGACGAGCTCTCGACACATTTCTAAGGGACCCGAATACTTCTGTTTAAAACATGTATTGGGCAATGGCCTAGTTAGTGAGAGTGATGGTAAGACCTGATTCAAGTGTTATTATTTAGAAGTGGTTGCTGGTATTAATCTAATTGTGTGCGACGTCATTTAAATTTAAAAATAACGTATGATAGGAGCTCGATGGAAGAATCAACGCCGACTCCTTACACCAGCTTTCCACTTTCAAATTCTCAATGGTTTTATAGATATATTTAATGAAAAAGGTTTGGATTGTGTAAGAGAACTCGAACGAGCCATTGAGGCCCATGGCGATGAAGAGTTTGACATTTATCCGATCGTGACAAAAATCAGTTTAGACATTATTTGTGGTAATGGTTACTATATTTTTTGAAAATTGTAAAAAGTAACACGATAACAACAGTTTTTTTTTAAATATAGCTACCTCTATGGGAATACATACAGGAAAGGACGAGGAAAAGGCAAAATATTTAGAGAACATCAACCGGTTTGTGTGCGCTTTCAGTTTTCTCGTCCTAAAAGAACAGGTGTCCGCCAATACCAGACATAATGTCTGGCTATATTATGGGGTCTTAGGGAAAATGTCCGTTTGGTTTTTGCCATGTTCTGTCCCAACTATTGTTTTAATCAAATTTCGGTATAATGAACTTCTTGGCCCCTTCAATTAGCCACACTTAAAATAAAGGCATTTAAAACTCAAATTGGCACCTGTAGGTTACTAAACCGGACATCGTTCCTATAAAGACCCCAAGTTGCCGGACCGTATGTCTGTTATTTGCTAACATCTCTTTTTACACAGTCTCATTTGGTTTTTATACTTTTCGTGCGAAATGGATAATGCCTAGAAATGTTACGAAAGTATGAGGTACCTACTCCAACGAACTTCGAAAAATTTTTCATTTCACTAACAGGAATGACCGACCTTCAAAGATAACCCCCCCCCCCAAAAAAAATATATATGTATGCTACTTAGTCTAATACTGACGCGATAAATATTTTTTGTTTAATTGATTAGGTTGGAAAATATGATGTTCGATATTTGCACGAGACCGTGGTTTTATTTTGACTGGATTGCAAAGATGTTTGCGCTGGGCCGTGAATTGAACCGTCGCGTTTCAGTAATTCAAAACTTTACCAAAAAGGTGCGCATAGCCTACTGTGTAGGGTTTTTCTACGTTATAGCAAACTGCTGAAAGAAAGCGCTTTTGTCAATCAAAGGTAATTCAAGAACGCCGACGAGAGGTGCTCAAAAGAGAAGAAAACCAATTGCTAAATAATAATGGAAAAGACCAGGAAGATGAATCATCACCAAGTACTAGGGCTATTTCGTTTATAATTTTTTTTTCAGCTGTAATTAATTTATTTGATATAATGAACTGTATTGCAGAGAAACGATTACCGCTTCTGGATTTACTCATCAAAACTTCAGAAAATAATATTGAACTAGACTATGTTTCAATTAGAGACGAAGTCATTACGTTTATGGTCGCGGTAAACATAAATACTTCGATGGTCATTAGAACATGGTGCTTTATTAAAAACTCTATTTTGAATTTTCGGCCTAACACGCACAGGGACACGATACAATAGCCCTTGCCATGTCGTGGTTTCTTTACCATATCGCAAAACACCCTGAACAACAAGTAATACAATATAAGAGTACATATCATAAGTTTTGCATATAACTTACGTCACACCTTATGTAACTTTTACGCCGGCCGCCTTGGGAAGAAATTAGTTATGGACGAGTTGGATGGGGTGTTTAATGGTGACTCTGATCGACCATGTACAGTTCAAGATCTAAATGATCTAAAATACCTGGAGTGTTGCATCAAAGAAACACTGCGATTGTCCCCAAGTGCTCCGTTGATCGTCCGACAACTAGCAGAAGATGTTGAAATAGGTACATATTATATGAGTTTATTGGAAGTTTGAAAGAACGACTCTCAGACTCATAATTCTCTATTAATCCATCGATTATGTGACGCTTCATTGAATAATAATGTAGGTGGTTATACACTACCGACTGGAGCCTCAGTTGCTTTGGGCATTTACCGTGTACATCACAATCCTCGGGTCTATCCCAACCCCGAGGTTTTTCAACCGGAACGTTTCCTTTCAGAAAACAGCACGGATCGTCATCCATATGCCTTCATCCCATTTAGTGCTGGCCCCCGAAACTGTATTGGTCAGTTTTTTAGTGCTCACTAGGCTACTATATTAAAATAATGAAGCTAGCGAATCGCTCCCGTGCCCTTTGGTTCTTATTTGTTTATAAGTCGACAGCATGTAGAATAATTGATACAAAGAACCGAAAGCGCGCCGGTGTCATATATCGCCAAACATATTTTTTTAGAAAGCATATATAGGCTTTGTCATGTCGTTGACTCGTTTCTCTTAATATATTCAATTTATCCCAAAAATGCAGGTCAGAGATACGCTATAATGGAGATGAAAGTTGTTCTGGCCACCTTGTTGCGTCGCTTTCAATTTTCTCGTTTGGAAACTTCCAAACACATGGTCATTCCCTCCTACGAGATAGTACTGAAGCCCAAATTTGGTATTCATCTCAACGTTTCCAAACGCACGGGTAACATGTGAGATGTAGAATAAAGGTGAAGAACTATCTTTCAATTTCTTATTTCTGAATGCAATCTTCAACGCTTAAATATGAAAGTTAATCTGCTTGGAATAATATTTTAACGCCTCACCATGCATTTTTCATTTTCAGTGCCGCCACTATTATTCGATGTTTCCCGTACGAAAGAAAAATCGCACGTTTCAGATGTTGCATGATTTTCAAATGATTTGTCATGTTTTGATGAGCACAAATTTGGACTGATTTGCCCCTTTGGTCTTTAATACATTCAGATTAATCTTTAAGTAAATTTTAAGTATAGCCTAGTATGTCGCCAATTGTAGATAAAATTGGGTGATGCACATGAACAGCCGCGTCGCTCTTTAAGCGCTCTTAAGGGACGTTAAGTCGAAGAGACGTGGTCATCGTGAAACGTCTTTCAGCTATGAAGTACTCCAGGTGAACTATTACAAAGGGTTCGCCTGCTTATTTTGACATGGGCATTTTCGATTTGTTCCTCTTCGTGCATGGAACACCGTACAAATATTATTATAATAATGGTGATGTGTGTAGTTATGCAGGCCGGGCCTATATGTGTCAATTAAGTATAAGTCATACGATGATTAAGTAGTCAGAAAAAGTGATCTCGAACTCGAACTGTTACATTTCGAACTCAATCAAATTCAATTAAATTATGCCCTTGTAAGATTTTACAGCTACTCGTCGAAACCTTTCGGGATCCCAACTTATTTTCTGAAAGCCGTTCGCCGTTGACTACAGACAGCTTCCTTCCTCGTTTTTAATCTTTTTTATTCCATGTCTGACCATTTGGAAAATCAGTTGGGGAACGCCTGGGAAAGCCTCGGGAAGCCTAAAATTTGATTGAAAAGCCTACTAAACATATAAATGGCAAAGGATGAAGTATAGGCATAAAAAGAACTCAACGTCAACTCGAAGCAAGCATCTATCTTGAAAGATTGACTTACTACAAACTATTAGTTCAGAAGAAGCCATTCAGTTCAGCTAAAAAAGGCCTGCTAATACTTGCCTACTTCCTGTAGTCATGCAGTGTAGGCCTATATAGGTTTCCCCAAATTTATGTTTTGAGACTTTTGTTAGTGCAGCACTGCAGCCGTTGGGATTAAGTGTCCTTGAAAATGCCCTACACCACTTCATCAGTCGCCATAGGCTACTGTATTCCCTAACACTATTGTATCAACACTACGGTTCACACCTTGTATCAACTTCCTTTAGAATCATTACAACGTGTGGTGTAATAGTTGGTCTTAGTTCGAGAGACAAAAATAAAACTGCTGTGCAAAAGTGGAATGTGATTTTTCTCTCCATTTGGCAGTTCCAACTTCCAAGTGTTTTGAAACTTATATATACCTTCAAGAACTCATGATGTAGTACTCTACACCATGCTTTGCCTACCGTTGTTTACGACAATCTCGTCTAGACAAAACAACCGGCCCCAAAGGCCCTACGGTAACCGTTCCAAATTTTGCTGACTCATCCTTTTCATTTCGTCCCAAGGCCACACTTCAAATTTTTAGTTGACATAATCAATAAAAATTTTTGAAACTTGGTGCCAAAATCAAAAGGCCAAATTAAATAAATAATCAGTGAGGGACCGGAGCGAGCATTTGCTATTTTCTTTATAGACGAAGTTTTTTTGTTGATGTAGAATAAAGAAGTTGTTTAGTGCTAACCACCGTGCGTCTTCTCGTCCATCGTTGACCGCCATTTTCCCACTAGTACCAAACTCACAAAGTGACTAAACGAAAAGCCAACCAAGTTTGCTACTAGACGTCATAGAGAGACATCGTTTTAAGGAGCGAAACCTTAATAAGGTGAATAAAACTGAGAATTTATAATTTTGTTTTAAAAGCCTTACTTCTTGTCAAGTTTTTCTTTCTTGCATGAAGGATCTGAGTGCTGTTAACTACACTCCTACTCTGACAAGGTTACACACCAGTCTCGAGATTTGAATTTAACTTTTCAAAGGTAGATGTTTTTTACTACATATTTCCATGAAAAGTAGTTAAATAGCAGTGTTGTAAAAATATTATATTCTTAATAATTCAGTGAACGTTACTTTTCCAAACAGGAAACTGAAACATGGATAATTCCATTGACGAGATGGATTCTCAAAAATTTATGGAAGAATTTCAAAAAGCTTTTCGAGATGGTGAAAAGTTGCTCAATCTGATGAAGAGATTGAACTGGGATGAAAGTGAAATAATAGAGAGACTTCTGAAGACCATGGATAACGAAGATGGAGAAACACTCTTACTTGCGGCCATCAAAGGAAACCATCTCCCCTTAGTCAAATTAACCGTTGAATTCTTCGAGATGGACATTTTTGAATTGGGAAGATTTTCATGGAATGGAGTGGATTATTTGGAAGCTCCACCACTATTTGCTGCTGTAATTTCCGACCAAACGCCGTGTTTTGAGATAATCACGTACCTGGTTGACCGATCCTCAACGAATGAATCTCTTGCTTCTTTGGACGCTGTTGTGCAGTCACAATCGAACTCGCGGACACAGAAGATTGATATGCTCGAACTAATGGGAGCTTCCTACATGTTAGCACCTTATAATGCAAAAGCAATGGAATTTGGATTGCGGTGCTGGAAGCATGCAATGACCCTACGGCAATCGTCAAATGATGGTGAATTGCCTATACCGAAAATTTCTCTACAGTTATGCAAACGGGCACAAAAGGTTTTTGGTGATACGCCTGAAATTGTGACATTGGATCAGCTGGAAGAATTGACCACCATTTCTACTGCCGACCCCAAAAATTCCGAAGTATATCTGATGCGTGAAGCTGAAGCCATTTTGACAATTCGACGTACCATGAACAAATTTAACCCCGATCCACATCCTCTTTTCCCCCATTTTTTCGAGTACTACCTTTTTCGAGTACTACCTCAAACATAAGTTTCAAGTGCAAGGCTCTCTTTCGTACAGTTGTATGATTGACGGTTTTATGCTTGTTTTGGAGCCGTTTGAAGCAACCAGATGGGGAAATGCTGCAGAAGATTGGACCTATGGAATCGCCTGGAGAATGTTCACGCTCATGTCGATCTATTTTTAATCAAATCGATCATTTATTGCCAAACGATCCCGATAGAGAGGAATTTACATTTGACAATCTCGTCAGAGCCCTGCGCAATGCTTGCGCTTACGTCGACAAAAGAAATGTAGAACACAAACTTGATAGTCGTAGTCTAATGAATGAATATTTTCAAATCTTTCCGTTATTGGTCAAGATGCTGAAGGAATTTATCAAGCATCCGACTAAAGAAATAAAGCAGAGTCTTTCGCAGTACGTTCAGCACACCAAAGAAAACCCCGGCGTGCGCACTCTCCTTCACCTGCTGGTATGTACGTGTCAAGAGATACCGATTGATGTCCTTCAACTATTACTGGAAGCTGGAGTGAATCCCAACGTTACAGACTGGAGAGGCGACACTCCACTTCACTACCTCGCGCACAATTGGCATTGTGGGAATGTCGACGTAGCTGCCAAAGTGTTAATAGACGCTGGAGGTCATCTAGATCAAGCAAATTCTTTAGGCGAGCCGGCCCTGGAGTTTTTTAAACAGATGGAAAAGAAAAATTTGGATTTGCGACCGACTCAAAATTATGGCAGTCTACATTCACTCATCAACGCTGTTCTTCCACTGACCTGTCAATGTGCTCAACTCATTCGTCAAGAAAACATTCCCTTTGAAATTGCCGAGCTTCCGAAAAGTGTCCAGGAGTTTGTTAAAAACCATGGCTTCAAAGGCGAACCAAAAACTCTGCAACGATGTCGGTGCAATGGCCATTAATAGTAAATGCGGTCCATCATCCTTTATGTTTTTTTTTCGTCCCAACTGTTCGTGCGATTGCAGCATATTCTTTGAAGAAAATGTCATTGAGTTTGGCCTTTGGCGTGTTTTATCAGTTTCAATAAATGATAGGATTTGACAGTGGGTTTTCTTTTTACGGATGTGGCAGGCAACGGAACAGGTGACGTTTTAAAATCAAATAAACCATTAGTGTATAGGGAAACTATTGCATTTTATTCCAAAACTTGATTTGCATCTCGATTAACTATTAGAATATGGGTAAAAACTATAAATATTAATTGCGACTGTTGGGTCGTCGTCTAATTCATTCGGCGGCTGATTGCTCGAAGACACACCTGAAAAGAGTGTATTAATTAAGACAAAGGTAAAAAGCATGTTTGATAATGAGTTTGATGATGAGGGCAAAGTCTTATAATTGAGACTAACGAGGGATATGGAACGAAGAAAATAGACTCGGCTCAGGGATTGTCTTCAAAGTGACGACATCTGATGATAAGGCGCTAATTTTTGCATTACATATACGTAGTCGCCCAGCTGTCAAAGAATGGGGCGTTTGGGACGGGAAAAAATGGAACATAAGGTAAAGTCCTGTGTGGCCATCATGACAGGTTGACACAATCACATGAGATTCTAGGATCATCTCTCTTTGACCTTGACTCGAGCAATTAACAATAAGCAGACTGTCAGCTCGATCGTGATGTGCAACCTTTTTGGAGTACGGAAATTGCGGCCGTATAGCCTTTACATTAATTCCTCAACGCTGATGAGCGTCGCTGAGTATAGTGGCATCGAGTGGCATTTTCAGGACTGGAACGTAGTCATCGTTTTTGGATGACTAATCTGGTGCAAAATCTTTACTCTTTTGTGGCATACAGTTTAGTGACATCAGATGTATATTTCTAATGAAATTCGGAATGTCTATTGAAAAGTGTCGTTACTTGATATAGCACGCGTGCCATGGTCAGGTGGTGGACTAGTGGAACATCAAAGCAATTTAAGTTAAAAGAACGGTGTTGACATTAGCAGTACTCAACTAAAAACAAGTAGACGAACAAACTTATTTATTACCAGAAAAATAACAGGATAATCTTTCCAACATTCATTTGTATTTAGGAAGACAAAAGTTCTTCGAGAAGCCAACCTGTAAAGTGAGTGTAAAGAGAACCAGTGGCATGCTCATGCAACCCCCCTTCTCCATACCGAATTTGCACGGATACTTTATCTCCCGCATTTAATCGAAGCGTAGACTGGAAAGCCAAAGTGTCGAGTTTACTTAAACTATAGCCTTCCCCGATGAAGCCGCCGTTAATATACAGACCAATCTGTAGATTGGCGCCACTCCAATCCGAAATTCCGGAGAAGGAGAAAAAATAAGTTCCTGGTCGTGGGGCCGTGAAAATTCCCGAAGCCAAATCCATGGCTTCACCCACGTTGAGTCTCGTCACGTCAAAAGGAATAGGAACATTCTTTGTATAGAATGAACTAGTCCTTTGAACGTAGAAGTAAACAGGCGAGGACTTGACGTCGACGTATCCTATAAGTGTTTGAAAACCTGCAGAAATACGCTGATCTTTTTATCAAGCAATATTATGGTCAATTCATATACTGAAAAAAGCTTAGATGACTGTCTGAAATCATTATTATAGCTATATAGGCCTACAGTTTCCTTCATACCTTTCTATATATTAGCTACTATAAATATTATTACTTCGACTTGATGTAATGTACTAAATTTTGATATAGCTTCACTATATATTTTGAAAGTAGCCTTAAGTTTATTGGATTTAACTTATTTATATTATATTCCATACCGGGTTCGCTAGGTAGTTTAGCAAAGTTGCAATAAACGGATTCAATTTGTGTCGTTCCCATCACCAAATATAATCCATTGAAGCCATGTCCTATCCGCCATAAATCTGCGCAGGACTTTGGCATTCCGTTGACGGTCACCTGTCCACTGCATTCAAATCTGCCCAGTGTGTGGACACCGGAAGAGCTCTCCAGTTGAGTCCGACCGAAATTGAGACCAGTGATTGGCAGGTAATCCTTTTCTGTGATGACTCCTGCAACAATACTTTGAATTAATACGTAAAAACGCATAGACAAATAATACATAGTCCTCATTTTAATTGAGGTTTAGGAGACGATGCAATTGACACTTCAACAGTAAGAAAACATATTTTTCTACTTTTTACCATAATCAGTTAATGGAACAGGTACTGCGGAGTCACAGTTGCATTTCGCAGAGAGTTCTGTGCAATTATGGTCGATACCACACTGGCAAGTATGAACGCTGGCATTTCTTCCTGACCAGAAGGTCTGCGAAATTCCTCTTTTATCGTCCCACCAGGCGTACGTGATGCCATTCAACTCGAAAGGTGCGTAATTGCAATCGTACTATATGATGCATAAGACATTTAAATTCATTATTGTGTTGAAAAGAGAATTTTCAAAATATATGAAGAAAAAGTAGGATTCAAACTATTAAGGAATAGGCTATACAGACTTGAATAGACTGATGGCACTCGTTAGACAATTCAGCCAAAGCTTCAATCTGCCTAAGGGTCGCGTCGTAATTGATGGCTCTCGAATAACATCCAGGATCGGCGCAATGTCCAACATCTATTGATGATTCACTGTCGTGCAAAACCGATGTGGATCCTTTTGTAAGACGGTTTCACGTTTAGTGTTTGATTACACCCTTTATTATCCTATTTGTTCTTAGTTCATTACAGCATTCACAAGTGATTGCAATAAAAGACTAAATGATCACGTAGAAGGACATCAACTGACTAGCCTACCTTTAGTCATGTCACAATAGACGTAGATGGGATCGTCCCCGACGCCCTGTCCGTCGGGATCGACCCAGAACATGCCGGAACTAAGCGACGGATCCGCCGCGCGGACCTCTCGACATGTCCGGGGAAATAAGATGTTTTTCCCGACTGCTAATAATTGTTCATTAGATGCTAGTTTGCGTCCTGATGAGACAAACTCTGAACTAGTGCTATTTTCGTTCTTTAATGCGATGAGAAACTGTTCTTGTTGTTGAACTGTTTCTTCTAGTCGTGCCACTTTTAACTCTAGTGCCTCCAATTGAACCTTTTTAGCTGCCAAACCTTTAGTGATCTCGCTGTTGTGTTCTATCACTTCTGCCAGTCTTTCTTCGAGCTTTCCCTCCAAAGCATCCTGTTTTTACGAATTAAAAAAATGTAAAATATATTGTGCGTTTTTAAACATTCAGATGAGCAAAACCATAATAAGAATGAAGAATGTTAGCTTACGTATTTGTTCCTCAGTAGCTGTAGCTGCTCTTCAATGCTAAAGCCAGCGGTTACACAAGCCGACAAAGTACAAATTATTATTCCTAATAAATGTAATAGGTTTATTGTAGGGAAGCGAGCCATATTTAATGTCGCAGAAGTTTTGGAGCGTGCTGAACCCTTAATGGTTTGGCAATGAAGACCCGAACCCAATTTATAAGAGAATAACGTGGCAAAAGTCCCCTCAGAAAGATAAATCAGCAATGGATTAATCACAGAAAAACAATGATCTCTATCATGTGCAGCCCATGATGTGTCTATAGCTTGACCTACTTTTGTTGTTTGCCTTTATATTGCTCAATAATATTTGTTATAATAAGTCTGCATTTTTTAATTTGTTCATATATCGTTGTCACTCTCTAATAAATAATGTCTAGCGATCTCCGTTTGGCCCTTTCGTGACGAGACATCGTGTCTAATTAAACAAAAGAAGCAAAAGCGCCGACCAACTCACATGGAAATATGTAATTTATATTACACATGCGACGTCGAGGAACTTAAATAAACTACAATTTGTTTCTTCTATAGAAGATTTGTATTATGTCATAGTAGGTTACATCAATTTCACAATGTCACAAATACATTTGTTAAGTTATTAGTAAGCGAAATCTTCTTGGAGGAGCCAACCAGTAAAGTG
The DNA here is from genome assembly GCA_022539655.2 of Ceriodaphnia dubia. Taxonomy (NCBI): domain Eukaryota; kingdom Metazoa; phylum Arthropoda; class Branchiopoda; order Diplostraca; family Daphniidae; genus Ceriodaphnia; species Ceriodaphnia dubia. The sequence continues at coordinate 2,282,794 of JAKUCG020000082.1, forward strand.
GGTGTAATGACCCCATTGTCATGCAAATAGCCAGGTCCAACGGTTTGCACCCATACTTTGTCTCCCGCATTCAAATGAAGCGTTGACTGCTGAGTTAACGTGTTCCAAGGTGTTGTAGTATGTCCCGTTCCCAAGCCACTACCATTGACTTTTAGAAATATGTTTAGATCGGCGTGACCAGAAATTCCAGAAAAGGAGAAGAAATAAGTTCCTTTTCGCGGTGCCGTGAACGTTCCAGATGTTAAATTCATAGCTCCTCCAACGTTGAGTCTTTCAATCTCAAAGGGAATAGGAACATTCGTGTTGGTCATATTGAAATCATTGTTCTTCTGAACGTAGAAATAAACTGGCGATGATTTTACGTCAACTTGTCCAATCCAAGTTTGGAAACCTACAATAAAAAGTACATTTTTCAAGCTTTTGCATGAAATGCCTTATATAGGCTACTGTAGTTTTTCGTTTTTGAAGTCATATATGTCATATTATAGGATATAATTAAATAGTTTTGAAAAATATTCTTTGATACCAGAATCGCCAGGTAGTTTGGCAAAGTCACAGTAAATGGTTTCAATTTGTGTTGTTCCCATCACCAAATACAATCCACTGAGGGAGTGTCCTATTCGCCACAAATCTGTGCAGGACTTTGGCATTCCATTGACAGGCACTTGCCCCGAACATTCGAGTCGTCCCAACGTGTGGACACCAGACGAACTTTCCAGTTGAGTCCGCCCAAAATTCACGCGGGTAACTGGTAGGAGATTCTTTGCAGTAACGTCACCTGGTGTGATTAGAAATATGCCCACATCAGCTAGTGTTACCGTTGGTTTTATTTCAAGACAAACAATTGTTTAGATATTAAAAGCATATAAAGTGAAACCGGATACCAGTGAAATAGGTATATGATGTAGAATTGGGAATTGAATAATTAATTTTCAATAGCATACCCTTATCAGTTAGTGGGACAGGCGCAGCAGAGTCGCAGTTGCATTTCGCAGAATTGTCCACGCAATCGTGATCGATGCCGCATTGACAAGTATGAACGCTGGCGTTGTTTTCTGCCCAGAAATATTGCGGATCTCCGTTTCTATCGTTCCACCAGGCATAGGTTAAGTCGTTTAATTCGAAAGGGGCAAAGTTGCAATCGTACTAACGATAGCCTACGGAATTTTTAAAAAATCTTGTTGATTTCTACGTTGTTTAAGTTTACTTGGATAGACTGGTGGCATTCGTCAGACAATTCAATCAAGGCTTCAATCTGCCGTAGAGTCGCGTTGTAATTGATTGTCCGCGAGTAACACCCAGGATCCGCACAGTGTCCGACATTCACTGGTGATTCACTGTCGTGTAGTACCAATGTCGAACCTACATGATTGAGGAAACTCATTTTGTAAGGTATGCACATATAAGGCCTACAAAGCAATCAATTACTAAACCTTTAGTCATGTCGCAGTAAACGTAGATTGGGTCTTCTCCAACACCTTGTCCGTCGGGGTCGATCCAGTGCATCCCGGAACTCAGCGAAGGGTCCGCTGCACGGACCTCTCGACACGTCCGGGGGAACATGCTCTTGTCCAATATTGTTGATTGTCTTTTAATTGCAAAGTTACTTGGAATAAATTCAGAAATAGTTTTTATTTCGTCCTTCAGGGTTAAAAAAAGCTGCTCCTGTTGCTGAACTTTAAGCTCAAGAGCTTCGTTCTTCTTCTGCAGTTGAATCACCATCGATTCCAGTGCCTCAAATCGCGCATCTTTTGCGAGTATATTTTCCAAAACATTCTGTTTTATTTGTTTTGCAAGTTACAATAAAGGTTGTTACATTTCTTTTCAAAGAACTTCATGACATCAATTAAAATAACTTACCTTTAGTTCCTTGGGTTGCTGTGGCAGTCGCTCATCTAGGCCCAGACCATCAGCGGTTATTACACAAGCAAAATAAGCGCTAGCTAATATTCCTAATTTTAGTACAGTATTGAATAGAGTCATTATTATTTATACCGGTTCAAAACTTTGGATTTTACTGAACGATTGCGTTTTGCGCAACGTAGGAAAGATCTTTTAGAATTAATCGTTAGACTATTGCCCCCTCCCCCCTCCTAGAGGATATATATAGGTAACGCCGTAAGCTCTATCTCTGCTGAAAGCATCAAAAGTGTCGTTATGCCTAATAACCTACTTTCGGTGTTTACTTTTATTGATGCTCACCATTTTGTAAATATGTTGAAATATCTCGAGAGCTGGCTATAAATCGTGAAAGCAACAGCAGTGCATGTAAAGATATCTCGTATAAATTTTTCGTCAGTTATTTTTCGTGATTCTAAAGAGATTGTATACACACTTGTACTTGCATACGCTCCGTTGATATAAAAATAACGGGATAAGGGTATTTTTTCTTATCTTGCATTTTTGTCAAGAGTTCAAAAGTCTCTGGCTATTGCAATTATAACTGATGTAGGCTAGATCGAACGAAACGTTTCGTGTCGTGAAATAACTTGTGCCATATTGCATGTGGCCTCAATCCTGAATGACGTTTTTGTTATTAAAAAATATAAGACTAACGTATCTTGGTTCATCAGTCAATTCAGTCAGATTTCCGGGGAAGGAAAAAACTAAACAAATGACTGGTTGTAGCCTATGATATATTTCCTGTCTGTCGCCATGAATATGCGCACAGGACTTTTGGTCATACTTATATAAAATTTCATGTATGAGACTTTTCCGTGAGAAGTGATATAGCCTATTTTATACGAAGTATAAATTCTAATAATCATCATGGGCTGTAATATAATCAAGTGCATATAGCCTACCATTAATAGGCTACTACATCTTCCTCATCACGCTCGCATTCTTATGTAGGCCTAAGCTATTTTTTTGTTCCTTTTCGGTTTGCCATATTTTGGTTTCCTAAGTATGAGCTGTGCAATCTCTCGGTTTCAATATCAAGGCCAAACAAAGACAATAGAAGATATCTGTATTGCCAGGTATACGACAAACGTAAGCAGAAGCGGTGGCTCCCCCACACGGGTGGCATCACGACAACGTCTGCTTTTATTTCGTCTGCTCCTCTTTATATGTAAAAGCCCTCTCTCTCAGGCTGAGAGAAAAGGGTTTCAATATGAAGCAGACGAAATAAAAGTGGCGTTGTCGTACATTACGCTTGACGGATACGGGCAATACAGATATCTTCTATTAGTGGCAATTACATTTATAAAGGTTAGCCTTTCCAAAAAATCTCCCCAAGCCAATGAAAATATGTCTTTGATTGTTTTTAATACTTCGTTCATCGTCAAGCTAGCTCCTTGTATAAAAGGTTAGATGAACATATAATTTAAACCTTACAAAGTAAACTGTTTCACTTCCGTCGAGCACTAATTGATTTATTCGTCGAACTTTACCCAAGACAACCACGTAGCAAAAAATGGGAAGATTCATCCAAACCCACAAATGAGCGCAGCATAGACTTATATAATCGATTTTTTTTTGCTGGTGAATTTCCAGTTGATCCTTATTTGGAGTTGAAAATATTTTACCAAATAAGCAGTGTGTTACAATGATGGCAACTTTGACCGTTGAGAGACTTGCACGTTGTATTTGAGCCAACCGCTAACGCAAAGAGTTTATTATAAATACAACTATTTGTAACACACAATAAATCCCGGACAGGTACTGTACTGAGGAAGAATTAAATTATAGCTTATAGGGCCACCGGCCACGACTAGTATAATATAGATCCTGGGATGTATGCTTTACTTTTCGAATGCCATTTCAAATAACTATAAATAAAGGAGATGGTGGTGACCATTATTCGGAATGGCGAATATATGAGGTCGATCGTCGTCATCTCATTCGGGGGCCGATAATTCCAAGACACGCTGTGAAAAGAGCGCATACAGTAATTAAGATACAGGTAAAATAGCATTGGAGATGACAAAATGAGTATAAATTTGATCCCTTCGAACCAATTTCTATTTAAATAATTTACCCCGCCAACAAGTTTCGTCGGCGAAATAGCCAATTTGTAAACGGGAACGGAAGACGGGTCCGTAGACAACCACGACAACTTGTCACCAACTTCTTTTTCGGTGTAAACGGACTGCCAAGTCTGTTTGATATAGAAACATGAAAAAGGGGTTTTTAGTAGCCTATATTATAGCCGGTAGCCATCAGTAACAGATAATTGAGCGGTTGGTACCGTTCACAGAATGAACCTTGTTATAGGTTTGTGTACAAAAAAAGGGGCCGTCGTTCTCGGCGAATGACGGCTCTGCTATGTTCGTGGGTTTTCCAAATATTCAGACTATTTCGAGTGGCTGATAATTCTGGCAGTTTTGGAATTAACCGTGAAACGAACTTTTAATTCAGCCACGCGTCTCTTTCCTTCATGAGATCATGACTCATTGACCAAAGGGAAATTTTGACATGGCCGTGAGCAGCCAAAAACGAAAGGATGATCATGAAAGAAAGGAACGGTCAAACCGAGCCATTGCTCAAACGAGTAGAAGAACAAGATCCAGTGAAAATGTCACTCGAATGCTTGATAGCTTCGCTTTTCTTCTCTTCAACTACACCGCAGAAAAAAATATGTTTCTATATATTCTCACCTCTGTCGACCAGATGATTATTTCCTTCTTAGAATCCGCTGAGGCGAGGAATCGCCCGTCGGGTGAAAACGACAGCGACACAACCCGATCCGAATGTTTTTGAGGAAGAATTCGTTCCACTTTTGCCTCGTCCTCTTCCAGCGGAATCCAAGTGACAATCGATCTGTCCCTCAATCCGCTGAATGGAAAAGAAACGAGAAATAAAATGAAATTACATAATAGACGAAACATTTCGACAACAGAGGAGAAACGACATCTCCATGCCCATGCACGTCTCTTTTAAACCGAAGGTTCGAGCTGGAACCTCGGCCTGGAACGCATGATGGCGGACAAATATCCGCCTGGATGACCGACACGCATGTCTTGGCCCAATAACCAACCCCCCTCCGACCCTTCAGCTCCCTTTCCCCCTTCATTGTCACCAACGGACCACGGACCCAACTGCCCGTTCACTGTCAGGCTGTCAGAATAGCTCAAGGAATTGCTGGGCCTGGCCATCTTCTCTCCCTTCTCCTTACCCTAAGTTTATTGAGTGACGCAATCTAAAAGACTACTAGCTTACACAACCACTTCAAACGCTTATATTATCTCTTATGTCCTTAAATCCTAAGAGAAAACGCAATATCAGCTATATGGTCGGTTATCCTCTTCTTCTTTTCAAAATATTCAAGAAAGAAAGAATAAATGGCGTGATTATTTACCAAACGATTTCCAAGTTTTCTTTGGATTTTCTGGCGGCCTCGATTCTTCCGTCGCTGCTCCACGTTTTCCCCTTCCGACGCCAAGTCAAACGCCAACAACTGGACTGAACCTTGAAACTGTAGACGGGCTGGTCGCTGTCCATCGACCAAACCTGCCAATTCAAGAGATGAACAAAATGGTGAGAAGAGGAGAAGAAGAATGGATGGCGACTGATGCAATCCTGATGGGCAAATGGGCCAATTTGTTTCTCGTCTCTTAATATCCAACCGCCAATCAAAGCCATCGCCAAAGAGTCAGCAAGCTGAGATGAGGGAAATTACCTTGATCCATCCACTGGAACAAGAAGCCAAATATCCCGTCGTTTCATTCCATTGCAGGTCATGTATCAAACCCTTTACCAAATAACAATTGAAAGTTTTTACAAAATGTGCCACGTCCTCTTTGTCTTCGTTCCCAGTACTCTCACCTCGCCGTGTTTAAATCGTTTGATGATTCGCTCGGTTGTCGTTTTTCCTTTGATGTCGTAGTTGATTTGACAAATCTCAATCCATCCATTATAGAACCCGAGAGCGACTCGATTTTCAGAGATCCACGCGATGCTTAGGATCTCTACATCACGTTCAATTGTGAGAAAGTGATTGGCCGCTTCTGCGTCTCCGTTTTCTTCCGTATTCCAAAACAACAATTCCTTCCTCTCGCCCTGAAAGAAAAACAGTCAACGATGGGATCAGGTTAATGTGCCACTGAAAGAAGACATAACGTGATTTGCATTTATGGCCGCCATGTTCTCGTCAAGTGGACAGACAATCGGGGATGGGTGGCGTCACCCAGAGAAGTCCAGTTGGCATTTAGCCTCGGGGCTCATTAGTTTAATAAAGAGACAAAAAAGGAGTAAAGATGGGCGGCAATAGGCTATTTCGTTCGATACAGGACGTGATGGACTGCCCATTAGGACGAGTCAGCACAGGTTTATACATCTCCGTCAACGTTCTTACCTGGTACGAACGAGTAGCAAAGACGTCTTGTCTGAACGGATTCCAGACGATTACATCGACCCAACCCGAATGTTTCTTCATCTGAAAGAGGACATGTCCGCTCGGATATGACCACGCAATGATCGTACCATTCCAACATCCAGCAGCTAATCGCGTCCCGTTTACCTGATGAAACCCGACGGGAAATTAATCGTATGACACCATCAAATTTAAAGAGTCAACTGGGGTTAACAATCGGGGGCATGTCCATACGTTCCATTCGAGCTCTTTAACTCTGTTTCCAATGACACCTTGAGTGAATATCTTTTTGTTTTCTCTCCAATTGGAAAACGGAACAAGACAACTTGTTGCTTCGAACAAAATCACTTGGCCGTCACTTAATCCGCAGGCCAAAACTGGGTCGATTGGATGAAAACGACTACACTCGCACTCGGTGGATGTTGTAAGGAACGTCCTCGTCACTTCCTTGAACTGACCATCGGCCACTGAAATTCACCAACACTCGTCAAAATCGAATGATTAATTCTTCTCTAAATAATATAAATATCAGATAAGTCGAACATAATCTTGTAGACGCACAATGATAAGGAAGCAACAGTTGGATGATGACTTCTTTCAATTTAGTCCTCTCGTCCAATTTTTTTATCATTCCGCCAACCAAAGTATGCCCAAAATGTTCTTTCGGCACTTTATTGAAAAGAATTGAAATTCAATAACGCTTTCATTATGAATGACGATTTCTCAATTTAAAATATGATTATGCTTACATTTGCCTTCGTTGAGCAGCACAGGATTGTCACTGCAAATATTCGCTGGCACTTGAGTGCGATTGCCAAAAGGATGGAAACCGCGTGTCAGGAAGTAGAAAAAGACGCATCCAGCTGCGAATGTATCGCTTTCGATTGTTCCTCG